>OX578146.1:22772333-23429833 GCA_951213105.1 Amaurobius ferox | reverse complement strand
ACACACACACACATACACACACATACACAGACACATACACACACACACACAGATATCACTTCAAAAACGTTCGATTCTTGATCAGGGATGCTTGAAACGTGCTCTTCCGTCGAAAACTCGAATCTGAATTTTAAACCCCGTCACAATACTTTCCTTATACATTATGTATATAAGGAAAGTAATAGTTAATGTAATTCAAACACAACTTTCAACCCAATTACAAGTTGAATAATAATCCAGACTTAAAATATATAAGTCGAGCGGTCTTACACATAAACAATTATAATACAAAATATTTAAATATGAAACGGATAGAATAATTTTTTGGAATATATTATCCGGTTGCAGAAAACTGTCACTGATCACATTCGACGCATAAACAGATACCAATGGATGAAACCACGTTGGAAAATCTCAAATCCAGTCGAAAAATACGAGAAAAAATATTCACTTTGTACAGTCACGATAGATTGCTCACTTTTCAGTACACACCATAACTTTGGCAAAGAAACATCAAAAAGTATATGGCAATTGACTTAGGAAAATAATGCAGCTCAGTCAATCATTCACCAGTCAATTATCTTGGGAAAACTAATACTTGGTGATCCGGCAAGACCTCCTTGGCAGACATCGAAAACAGCTCAGAATTTCGTGAATCATTATTTAGATAAGAGTAACTCAAAACATTTCTATCCATTCTGATAATTAGTATGGCATAATCAGTTTAGATAAAGTGCGTCATTCCTTTGAAGAGTTTTAATTAGCTTGGAAGATGGAACAGAGGTTGAGCGGTTAGAATAAACATCATAAGGAAAAACCTGATGTGGGTAACACATGACTTTCCTTATATAATGCAATCAATTTACTCCTTTTACAAAATTCGTCGACAAAATTTCGCCAAGCATTACGGACGGAGAAATAGCATATTTTTATAACAGTTAAATGATTATTGGCTACCAACTACAAAAATATTACCTGAGTACCTCAAAAAGTAGTCAAAAATTCGACGGGTCAAAAATTCGAATTCCAGTTTTCGACAAGAGAACTCGTTTCAAGCATCCCTAAACACAAGTCAAAGGTTTTTGAGGTCATGTCTGTGTGTGTGTGTGTGTGTGTGTGTGTGTGAGAGTGTGTCAGTGAGACTGTGGAGACGATATCTCACGAACAAATTTAGCGACTTCAACGAAATGTAATACAAAAGTTACAATCTGTAAATCCTGGAAGCTTATTGATTTTAAACAAAATACAATATTCAGAACCTCATAAAATACCGAGTGAAATTTTGAAAAAATCATCAAAAACAAAACCTTTAATAAACTTAAGCAAATAGTCATTTCTTATGAAATTTTTCATTAGAAAAGGATTGACATAAACTTTAGTACGCTAGCATCAACCGTTCTCAAGATATTGTACATTTTTCAAATACATTTATCAAAAAATCCCATAAATTAAAAAAATATTAACTATTGAGAAATACGTTCACTTTCATATGTAATATTATGCAATAAATTTGGTGACATCATTCTCGTGGATCTAGCTGGTTCCAATCATGAGAAAAAATGCTTTGGGTAATACTTTTGTATTTGGACGCCAATTGTTATTTATATGCTGTAAGAATAACTTATTTCTCTGTACATAATGCTTGGCAAGATTTTGACGAAATCTCGCCAACTTGGCGACATTTTAAATGTTGCCAAGCTAAAAATGTCATCAAATTGATAAAAATGACTCTAAATCAATGAAAATGACGATTAATTGACGAAAATTCAATATCTCGGAAAGAATAAGAATGTACTATAAAAATAATTTATTTTTCCGTCCCTAATGAAAGTTCAGTATCTTGGATGGAACATAAAAGTTCACTATATGAATTGCCCATTTCTCCGTCCGTCCGTCCGTAACACTTAGCGAGATATTTAGCGGAACATCGCCAATTTGGCGAATATTTTAAATGTTGATAAATTGAGGAAAATGTCGCCAAATTAATAAAATTGATGCTAAATAAGAATTAAAATTGACGTCAAATGGTGTTTTGCAAATTCTGATTTCCGTTATACGACGGAAGTATCTCCTAGTATATAAGGCTCATCTCTCCATTTGTGTGGAAACCCCAGGTCGTCCGACTCATCCAGAGGACTTGAGTAACCATTTGGACGACCGGGAAAGCTCTCCATTTGTGTTGTTGTTGTTGTTGAGACCCAGACCGTCCGACCTACCAGAAAGGTGTAAGGTAACTGTATGGACGGCCGGGAAGTGCCACCCAATTTAGACCGGAACCCAGTGGGGGAGGCATCCACGCAGGGACCGTACCCTCCTTCCCCTACCACCAACCTCTCGGAAGGACTTACGGACCCACATGTTTAACGTGATCGTACTCCGCATGAACACGGCGGCATTTGTGGCAGCGTGCAAATCTTGCGCGCAAACCACGGGGATACCGCACCCGAGATGGCCAACAGCACGCGGCGTTCCGAGGTGGTCACCCACCAAGTACTAACCGCGCCCGATGCTGCTTCACTTCGGTGATCTAACGAGAACCGGTGTTTTCAGCACGGTACGGCCGTTGGCCCCTCTCCATTTGTGTGTAACACTTGACGATATATTTGGCAAACTTGGCGAATACTCTAGCGATATATCGCCAACTTGGCTATTAGTCCCGTATTGAAGAAAATATCGTCAAAATTGCAAAATTGAAGTTAAATTAATAAAAATGGCGCTTAATTGATGAATCAATTATTAAAAATATTTTAACATATGGACTATATCGCTTATTGAGGATGCTATCAATATTGATAATTGTTTATTTAGAAGTGAGCTAAATATAAGTTAATTGGTTCTTTGAAATAGTTTTTAGTGTTTTCCTCCGTAAAATCGTAAAATGTACAATTCAACGATAAAAACACTATACTGTAGATCTCATGCATTATCTTGCGACTGTAAAAGGAGTAAATTCATTGCATTTTTCTGTATAAGGAAAGTCATGTGCTGCCCATATCAGATTCTCAAAAATGAAAACAAGCATTAAAGGCAGACGGAAATTAAAGAGAAACGAAATAAAATGTTTTGAAATATACAAATTCGGCAAGAATTTAAAAATGAACGATTCTGAAACTGTTAAAGTTGAAAATAGAATTTAAATTAAAAATCGCCATAAATTAACGAGTTCTTAACCGAGAATAATAAATTTAGTATTAATGGACAGGTAATAAAAAGGGTAATCAAATGACTTGCAAATTAGCTAATTTAAATAAATTTAAATTGCTAAAACCTAAAAAGAACAAATTCCAATCATTTGAAATGCAATACCTATGGAATAGAATGCTTTTGGAACAGAAGGATATTAAAAAAAATAATAAATGGAACATAGATAACTAAATTTAAAAAAAAAAAACTGTATATGAATACGCAAATAAGTCTCCTAAATCCATTTAGAAAAACTAATAAAATTCTTAAAATTATTAAGTATTCGCTGCCGTCTAACAATTGAACTAAATGAATCAAACTGATTGGCTGATAGAATTGAATCAAACTGAATGGCTAATAGGTTGCTAGTTCGCAGGAAAATAATCATATGATGCAAAATGATGAAATGCTATTTAATTGGTTATCAGGACCTCATAGGCGCTTAGAGTTTCAAAATAGTCATATTAATCAAAAATTGTTTTATTAAGACTCTGTCCCGCAGACAATACCAAAAGTCCCCAAATATTCAGGGCTGGGGGAATTCCGAAGACTTTGAAAAGTTGGAGAGGAGAATTGAAAATCCGGCTTCATTCTTTTTAGACCAATCGTTGTTACTATATCCGAAGATACTATTGTCTAGGTCACAGCTTGGGTGGGGGTGGGGTGTGTGGTCTGGAGTGGCTTAAAATACATTTCACCCCTTATTTACTCCGACGCAAGGGTGTGAACGATTATTTGGCTCGTTTAAGTTCGGTTTTACATTCGACATTAGAAGTGTGCAAAGATTCAATCTACTAGTTGAAGAGGTCTCTGAAGGGTCTGTAATAATCATAAATAGATGCATGCATTCGATTTTGAAGTAGGTGATGACGAAGCAGAAAAGAAATGAAACGTGTTAAATGCAGAAAAATTTATATTAGAAAATGTTTAAATATTTAAAAAATGTAGTTATCTTTTACTTCTAGCGATGGTTGACGTTCTGAAATAGAAAGAATAATTGTCGTCGTTTCGATGCCATTTGTAAGAAAATTTGTGATGTATGTTTATTGTGGTGCTGGAAACGATTATACAAAGCATAATATTAAATTAAATTCTCTTAATTATGACCGTTGATCGTAAATCGTAAAACCTATTAAAACACATTGCGTTGTGTGCCCCTTAAGCCCAACTTTTTTATCTGCAGTGCGAGTTTCTAGAATAGTATACATTAACATACCAACACAATAAACTGCACCAATTTAACTTTAAAATAAAATCATTCATTAAGAACATTTGATTAATTATTAAATGCATTACAACAATTATCATATTATTATTTACGGATGAAATTGCAAATGTGAGACCAGCTAAGTTAAAATGCCCAAATTTCATTTTTGACCTTCTATAATTATTCATATGAACACATACTTTCAATTTTGTCTTTGTGCATTGGCACAGCTGCCTTTTGTTCTGTTTCATCAGTGTACATCATACTATACCAACTCACGGTGTGGTACGCCGTCTCGTACGGAATTCGATCACTGAACAGAAATCAAATTGACCTCAGCATAACTGTGGTTGAATGCTCCGACTGCTCCTGTCGAACTCTAACTCTCTAACTTTCTAACTGTTCTCTCTTCTTGGTCTGTCCTTAAGTGTTCTCCATATATCGCAAGAACTTTCCATATGTTGCAACCTCTTTTCGTCTGAGGTCTTCAACGCCTCTTTGGCTCCGGTCATCCAAATGGCTACTCATGTCCAAAGACGAGTCGGACGGTCTGGGCTTTTGACGCCTCTTTGGCTCTGATTGGGCGACCTTAGGGCAATTCGACCAGACATCTTGATTAATTGGTTAACAGCTTTACCCAATCTCGTATCTTCACTTTATCCCCATATGTTTATGGTCTATCTGACATGTCGGATCAGGGTGCAATAAAACTAGCGTCCTTAAGTCTAATGCATTGTTTGATATTACAGACACTCCTAAATATTCAAAATAAAACTGTCTTCTCTAAATCTTGTCTCACATTTATGTTGTACGATCTTTTCTGGGTGACCGGCTAATGGTCTAACAGTTGATGCATTGTATAAGAAAGTTAAAATGTTTAATTTTCTACTGTATTGAGACAAGTTTTGTTTTCCTTGGTATTTCCAAAACTTAAGAAGTGACCGCATTGGGTCTTAAATCAATGACGTAAGAGTGAATTGCTTACGCTGGCAATGGACGACAGTCATATCCACCGTAGCTCCGCCACTGTGCTCTGTAGATAGAGCTGATGATATTGGGGTCCGGCCGTCAGACCACACTCCTATAGGAATTAAGCAGGACGGAGTCGTTGATGCAGGCATTTGGCTATTGATTGTCGAGGAACGTGGCAAGTTGAGGTAATTTTGTACGGTCGATCCCATTTAGAGCAATGTTTATCAACCTCTGTGAGAGCACTTCCTGCTAAATACTTTTTATATCAGACGAGAGCCCGGTCCCAATAAATTTACTCGAAAATGCATTTCTAATTTTTTTAAGTTCATATATTAAACTAACATAAGTATATATAATTAATCATGGCATAATCATAAAGATTGTCAGTACATTTATATATGTAGTACGGCATGTTGAAATTACATTTAAATAAATTATCAATCACTGGACTCATGAAATCTTGTTGCATATTCTAATTTCTCCTAACCAACATCATTAAATTAAAGTGTGCTGATTTTCATTGACATATTGAATACTTATCAACACTTACAATATCATTTAGTATAAAAATTGATTATTATATTATTAAATTGATTTTTCTGGTGTTGATTAAAAAAAAAGGTATTGAAAAAAATAATTATCCATCTTATTTCACCACACAAGACAACTGACCAGTCTCACATTCATATTAAAATTTAAATGTGGTTTGGTCATTGAAAATTGCAACACAGATGTTATTTGGGTATTCTGGTTCTGAACTTTTCAACACATTCACGAATATTATTCTCCTTAGAATATTTCCACTATGAAACATTTATTTATCAAAAATGCTTTGAAAACCAAAACGACACATTCCAGGAGACTCTCTCGCGGCCCCGTATAATTGACGCTAAGGTCCAGTGGTTGAAAAACACTGGTTTAGAGGGATCTCACATTCAAAATTTTTTGTTGGTTAGTTTTTTGTGTGAGGTCTAAATAACCTTCTGATTATTATTTCCCCCAGTTTTCATTATTATTTATGTTTACTTTAAATTAACCATTCTAATTGGCTCGGTTAGTTAGACCACTTACTGAGCTGTGTATCATTTCTGCTATCCTGTGGTAGAGCAGGATAAAGTATCGGATCGCGAGTAATATTGGGTATTTAAGGGGGATTTATTGATTGATTGAGGATGCATTAAGTAAATAGCTGGATAGAAGGCTATGAAGGACTGAGCGAGAAAGTTGGACCCCAACCTAGTTGAATTGAAGGCCAGATGGCTAGAGGAACCCTAATGGATACCACCATGACTAGAAGAGTCTAGTATCCAGGGTTAGCCACAATAAGGTGCGAAGCAAGAGAAAATAGTGTAGGTAAGCATAGAAGATTTATGCCTCGTCTACGGTTTACTCTAAATATCACCAATGCCGTAGAAGTGCATTATATTATATAATTGTGTTTCTTTATGGGCATGTGCAATACTGGTTGTTATATACGTCTTTCTTTTAGATAAACAGTCAGCTTCTGCACTTAAAGGGAAGTACACAATACATATATTTGATAAAATAAGTGCAACCATGTGTTATTGGCCGGGTCGAAAGGTTATGTATATCCACTTAATTCAATTTTGAGTTATGTCACTTTGTTGACAGAGATAAGTACGTACAGCTAGATAATCCCGCAATATAAGTCTACTAACAATATAGTACCAATAGAGTAACAATAAAGTAACAATATAGTAGAACAATAGAGTAACATTCAAGGGCCATTAAGTACCAGGAGCCCTATAGAGATAAGGTAATATGCAATGACTGCTGAATAGATATAAGAAGGTACTCTACAAGATGTTTTAAGTTATATGAAAATGATTGGACTGGTAATGGAAAAATAACCAGAAAGGAAAAGTCTTAGTGAGCACCCTCCCTCCCTCCGAAATTTGATGCTATAACCATATTAGTCATTATCGAATCTCTATCTGTAGCAGATTCTTAGAAATTAATGCTTCAAAAATGTTATTAGGAAAATCAATTGTATGGTGATGTTTTTGCCACCGACGTGTTTCATTTTATGCACAAAATACTGTTTCCAGTCCGTTTCGTCATTTAAAATTATTCAGCATTAAAAGTTAGTGAACATTAATTACCAATAATGGAAGACTAATATATTTGGATCATAAAGATATTTGTATTTACCGAACTGCCCCACATTTTTCTGACTATACACGCAATACAAATTAGGCCATCAAGAGTGAGATTTATCTGTGCAATTAATTTTTAAATTAGAAATTTGAGTGCAACTAAATATCTCTAAAAGATAAGTATTTCACTCTGCAATTACTTCAAACCACTTGAAGCTATTTATATCTTTATTTTAAATGTCCTAAAATTACTAAATGAAGGCGAATATAGAAATATATAAGATGGATATGTAAAATAAGTAAACGCAAAGTTGTTAATTCATACATAAAGATTTAAAAATATTTCTGGTGGTTGAAAATAACATTAACTTTCACATTAAAATGGTATGAGTAACATCATGTTATTTATAATTTAAATTGAATTATCGTTATTTTTATTCATTTATACGGGATACGAGGAAAGTCTTTAATATATTTCAGTGACAAACATATGAGTTCACATATGAGTACTAAAATACTACAGTACGCTACTATACATAGTAATACTTTAAATACATAGTGTATACATAGTACGCATGAGGTCTATACATAATAATATTTATGCCCATCGAATAAACAGTGATTGTAACATCCCTGGCAGAAAATTTAGAAATTTAGGGTTACAGACTCGGTAATAAAGGGAAACAGATGAAAAAAGCCAATTATAGAGTTGCAGAGCATTATCTAATCAGTAGGTAACGATTCCGGGAACGGACGAAATGCGTATATGGGAGGCAGTATTATATGTGTCAAACCGTATTATCATCAGGGTTTGTGATATGGTGATACTTCCAATGCATTCCAAAGTATGCGATAATATTCATTTTAGAGTCCAGAAGTATATTTTTGCAGTCGGAAGGCATTTTGAAATGGCTGTACATTGGATTCCAGTGAATGGCTGTACATTAGATTCCAGTGAATGGCTGTACATTAGATTCCAGTGAATGGCTGTACATTAGATTCCACTGAATGGCGGTACATTAGATTCCACTGAATGGCTGTACATTAGATTCCACTGAATGGCTGAACATTAGATTCCAGTGTTGATTTAGCATTTATGAATACGACAATAACAATAATGTGTCGCTAATAACAATAATGTCGCTATAACAATATAGTCGCTAATAACAATAATGTGTTAAATAAATTCCTTTTGTAACAGTTTTATTCCTACAAATTAGACAATGCTATGCGATTTTATAATTTGCTTTTCTCGTCAATGTCATTTAGTTACTACGAACAAAAATAACAGGAAATGTAACATTACAAAGTCTTCCGCCAGACTGTAGAGAAAAATAAAGTATTGAACAAGTCATTAACCAAATAGCTAAATTTTTTCTAAATATGAAATATTTAAAAAAAGTCGAAAATATAGATCGACATGTATAGTGCATTTTTAAATGGTCCTTGCGAAAAAAAATGCAAAACGATGATCAAAATTAAAAAAAAAATACTGGGTAATTGAAGATTTATCAAATTCTTATTTGTGACATAATTTTCATTTTTCTTAATACGAAAATTTGAAGCACATTTAGTTTGATCAGTATAAGAAAGATCACATTGGCAATAAACACTGCAAATGTCCTAGCCATTATACATTTCTATAGCATCTTTAACATTGGAAAATCTAACCTTGTTAATTTGTGTCAGCGCAGTATTGAAATTGATTTTTTGAAGGAGTTTAGCTATTTTCTGACTGATGTTTAGAGACAAAATTCGTGAAGTGATACAGTATTATTGAAATCCTTTAAAAAATATATTACTGAGCAGTATAGAAAATATTGAGCTAGACTGGATACAAAATCTGCACAGACACACACACACACAGACGTCACGTTAAAAATAGTATTTTCGGGTTTCGAAACGTGTTGATCCGTCGAAACTCGACTTGTGATTTTCGACATAATTCCAATACTTTACATTACCATGAATTGCAGGAACACTAAAAATCTGATGTAGGCAACACATGACTTTTCTTATAAAATGCAATGAATTTACTAATTTTAAAGTAACATAGCCTTTTCTTATAGTAGATATTTATATTCTTTTCAAGATATTGAGTTTTCGTCAATTAGTCGTCATTTTCATTGATTTACCGTTGTTTTTATCTGTTTGGCAAGATTTTCGTTAATCTGGCAGCATTTAAAAAAGTCCCCAAGTTGGCGACATTCCGCCAAATTCTTCGCCAAAATCTCGTCAAGCGTTATAAACGGAGAAATAAGTTATTCTTATGGCAGATAAATGACTATTTATGTTCAAATACAAAAGTATTACTCAAAGTATCTTTTCTCATGAATAGAACGAGCTAGATCCACGAGAATGATGTCACCCAATTTATCGTATGATATTACATATAAAAAGTGAAAAGGTTTTTCAACAGTTAATATATTTTTTTAATTTATGGGATTGTTTGACAAATTTAGTTAAAAAATATGCAATATCTCGAGAAGGGTACATGCTAGCATTCTAAAGCTTATGTCAATCGTTTTCTAAGGAAAAATTACATAAGAAATGTCTATTAGCGCAACTTTATTAAAGTTTTAATTTTCTGATGATTTTTTTAAAATTTCACTCGAAAATTTAGGGGGGGGGGGGTTCTGATCATTCGATAACGTTTAAAATGAATAGATTTCCAGTATTCATGAATTGTGATTTTTGTACCAAATTTCATTCGAATTGCTCCATTCGTTCGTGAGATATCGTCTCCACAGACTCACTGACACACACACACACACACACACACATACTTTCACACACACACACATACACACACACGTACATCACCTCGGAAATGTTTGATTCGTGACCAGGGCTGCTTGAAACATGCTCTCCCGTCGAAAAATCGAATTCGAATTTTCGACCCCGTCACAATACTTTCCTTATACATTATGTATATAAGGAAAGTAAAAAGAAACAAAAAAATGCGTGTAGTCTTCATGCCTGTAGTTATAACATTATTATAGGTGCTTTTATTATTATATTATTCTCTGTTACACGTTTCAGTAGTCCTTTACGATGACACAAAACTAATTTATTCCCTGCATGAATTTATTTGTGTTTTCAAAACTGTCTCCAACGTAATTACTACTTAGGCAATTAAAAAATTGAACCCCAGAACAGTCCACACAGTCAAGGATTTATGTGCGCAATTAAGTCTGAAGTTACAAATTTCAGTGCTGCTAAGTGTCCCCAAAATATAAGTTATCCTGCTTTATAATGACTTCAAAACCACTTGGGGATAAATTTCGCTTTCCTCTTACAGTTCAGAATTAGCTTAATGAAAGCGTCAATATAAGATAAAGAAAGATTTGTACAGAACAAAATATTTATGAATTCGTGTAGTCATGTTCTTTTACATTAGATTAGATTTTTAACAGTAAAATTAAAAATTCACTAGGAACAGCATAAAAATATTCAAGAAATATATATCAATTAGTTTCAAAAGTAAAAAAAACAACTGTTTTTTGAATTTCTAATTCAGTATGTTTGTGCCTTTGTTCAACCGGAGCCTTGGCGATTGTTTTCAGTGAAATAAATTTATACAGTCGAATCTGCCTTAAACGGAATTCTGAGGACCGAGAGATGTTTCCGTCTGGAAAAGATTTCCGTTTACTGTAAGTCCTTTCAGGAAAAACAAAGTTTAAAAGTTTAGCTGGTAATGCCGATACTCCATATGTAGTGCTCACCTATAAATTAGAATTTAAAAATTTTGAAAAGTGTATTTAGATAAATCCAATTACTATTATATTACACCATAATAGAAAATTTAATTATTTGAAATATGTATATACGTACATTTTTGCATACTGCGATCACAGGAATATATGTAAGTAAAAATATAGTGCACCTCATGTCTTAACTGTTAGCATATTACCATACTTAAAACCTATATTAATTGACTTATATGCAAATATTACTACTTACCATAAAACATAAAAAAAAAATAAAAAATCTTATGGGGGCAGCACATGACTTTCCCTGCAGATTAATATTCACGTTCTCTTTATTTTAATTAAATTTAATTCACTTTTAATTCAATTTTTGTTCTCATTTGGTAACTGAACTTATTTTCAAAAGTGACGTAGAGAAAATACGACAAAACTAAAATATCTCAAGAACGGCTAGTCCTGGTGTAATGGGGTTGGTCTTATTCTTTTTATCGTTAAAAATTACGTATAAAACATGCATTTAATGAATATATTTGAACATACGTAGTTTTTTTATTTAGATTTCCACGATTTTGGAGGGCCATTTCGCAAAAACAAAGGCAGGTTATTTTCGTCGAATCGTACTAAAATCCAATCAGCACCAGAGTATGATCAGGGTACGACTTATCAACTGATTTTTGTGAAATTCGGTATATTAGTTTTTAAGCTAGATTAGATACAGGCAATTTTTGAGGACCATTTCGCAAAAGAAAGCGGGTTCTTTTATCTCGAATTCTACCCAAAACTAATCAGCACTATGGTCACCCACAAGTGACTTACCTACCAAATTTTATGAAATTTGGTCAATTAGTTTCTTATGAAGAATGGATAAATTACCTGCACAGACAAACAGACACACACACAGATGTCACGCTAAAAATGATTTTATCGTATTCTCGTCTTCTAGAGGTGTCGAAACGCGTAGATCCGTCGAAAACTCGAGTTGCGATTTTCGGTATGATTCCAATACTTTCCCTATACATTACCATGGATTGCAGGGAAAGTAAAAATCTGATATGGGCAGCACATGACTTTCCCTGCAGACTTATACCCCGTTCACTTTATTTTAATTAAATTTACTTTACTTTTAATTCAATTTTCGTTCTCATTTGGTAACTGGACTTATTTTCAAAGGTGGCGTAGAGAAAATACGAAAAAACTAAAATATCTCGAGAACTGCTAGTCCTAGTGAAATGGAATTGGTCTTATTCTTTTCCTCGTTAAATATTACGTATAAAACGAGCATTTGGGATGTATTTGAGCATACGTAGTTTTTATTTGTGATTTTGGCGAGTTTTGCGGGCCTTTGGCAAACAAAGGCAGAGTATTTTTTTCCAAATTGTACTAAACTCTAATCAGCCCCAAAGTCACACCCAAGTGACTTACACACCAAATTTCATGAAATTCGGTCCATTAGATTTTGAGTCAGAGTGGATACATACATTGCACTTACATTCTACAGACAGACACACACACAGACAGACACACACATACTGGCACACACACACACACACACACACACACACACACACACAGGCACACACACACAGGCACACACACACAGACGTCACGCTAAAAATAGTTTTTTCGTATTCTAGAGGTCTCGAAAAGTGTAGATCCGTCGAAAACTCGAAGTGCGATTTTTGACATGATTCCAATACTTCCCCTATACATTACCATGTATTGCAGGGAAAGTAAAAAAAAAATGTGAGATAAACTTTCAAAATAATCCAATGTGGTTTCTTGGACATGTGTCGTACTAATGATGCGACGACTTTCAGGTTAAAATCTCGTGCATTGATTAATATTTCCAGCATTTCAGAGTCTCCCTGATTAACCGAAAATTCTTGAAGTTCTGAAATGGCTTTCACAAAATCGTGATATAATTTATTAGAAATTTCTGTGAAAAATGGTTCTCGTGGAAACAAATGGCTAAAATAGTTGGATCAATTTTTTTTCTATTATCCATTAGTTACAACAGCTGATTTTAATAACAAAATATTTTAATTTGGTCGTCCATTTCCGCATCGTTGTTGTTGTTGAGACCTAGACCGTCCGACCTACCAGAAAGGTGTAAGGTAACTGTTTGGATGGCCGGGAAGTGCCACCCAATTTAGATCGGAACCCATTGGGGGAGGCATCCACAGGGACCGTACCCTCCTTCCCCGACCACCAACCTCTCGGACGGACTTGCAGACCCACATGTTTAAAGTGATCGTACTCCGCATGCACACGGCGGCAGTTGTGGCAGCGTGCAAATCCAGCGCGCAAACCACCGGGCTGCCGCGCCCGAAATGTGCCAACAACACGCGGTGTTCCCAGGTGGTCACCCACCCAAGTACTAACAGCGCCCGATGCTGCTTGACTTCGGTGATCTAACGAGAACCGGTGTTTTCAGCATGGTCGTTGGCCCCGTTTCTGCATCGTGCAGGTTCCCAATCACACAGGGTAAAATAACATAAATTTCCCGTATTTTTGGACAGGAATAAAACTATTTTCTATTTCTTACAGTATTCCGTTTCCTACAGGTTCTGTTTGAAACGTGTTCTACCGTTTATGATGGAACATTGTAATAAAATCCTTATTTCATGCGTAATATTTTATAACAAAGGGAATACGATAAATCTCTATTTAATTTGCATATTTGGTTGTAGTTTTAAAGCAGTTGTAGTTTTAAAATGCTTTAAGTCTCTAAATGGAAAATAAAATATTTTTTCACGTAATTATACTTTTTATGATAAATGTATATATATATATATATATATATATATATATATATATATATACACTGAAGAGTCAGAAAGCTGGTACAGTCGGGCGTATGCAAATAATGGAGGTATGCAATCAATCAGCGTAACTTGATGCGGTCGACAGTGCGTATATAAGAGAACAAGGTGTCTGAGGAGGCTATTAGATCGGTTCTTGCTGCTACAATGGCAGGTTATCAAGATTTAAGTGATTTTGAACGGAGAGTAATAGTCGGCGCACGAGAGAGGGGGCATAGCATTTCTGAAGTAGCGATGAATTTTGGATTTTTGCGTATGACCATTTCAAGAGTGTACCGAAAATATCAGGTTTCCGGTAAAATCTCAAATATCCGACAGCGGTGCGGCCTGATAAAGACCTTGACAGAACGGGATCATCGACGGCTGAAAAGAATCGTTATACGAGATAGACGTGCAACACTTCCTCAAATTGCTGCAGATTTGAATGCAGGGCAATCAAAAAGTGTCAGCGTACACACTGTGCAACGTACCCTCCTTGATATGCGCGTTCACAGCCGCAGACCAACTCGTGCACCGTTTTTGACTCCGCGGCACAAAGCTCTGCGCCTCGCTTGGGCTTGCCAATACCGTTATTGGACTGTTAATGACTGGAAAAACGTTGCCTGGTCTGACGATTTACGTTTCCAATTGTATCGGGACTTTGTCTCCACACCCGTACATGGATGACCGTGTACGGGTGTGGAGACAAGCCCTTGAATCCATGGATCCCTCATGCCAACAGGGGACTGTTCAAGCTGGGGAAGGCTCTATGATGGTATGGGGCGTGTGCAGTTGGCATGCTATGGGACCGTTAATACGTCTAAACATGACTCTGACAGGTGACCGGTACGGGAACATCCTTTCTGATCACCTGTACCCATTCATGTCCTGTGTGCATTCTGACGGACTTGGACAATTCCAACAGGGTAATACGACACCCCACACGCCCAGAGTAGCTAACGAGTGGCTCGAGGAGCACTCTTCTGACTTTAGTTACCTCCATTGGCCACCTAATTCCCCAGACCTGAACATTATCGAACATGCCTGGGATGTCTTGCAACGTGCTGTCCTTAAGAGATCTTCACCACATAGCACTCCCATGGCTTTGTGGACTGCCCTGCAGGATTCATGATGTCAACTTCCTCTAGGATATCTTCACACATTAGTTGATTCCATGCCACGACGTGTTGCGGCACTTCTGCGTGCTCGTGGAGGCTCTACACCATACTAGGTAGGTGTACTAGTATTTCTGGCTCTTCAGTATATATATATATATATATATATATATATATATATATATATATCTTTGAAATTAAAGAGAAAATAACATTAATATAAAATGAAGAAATGAAAATAAATAATTTTTGAAAAATTCATTATTAGCTTTTGTAACAAGAAAAAATTGAAACAGTCTCTAATGGGCAAATTTTTTTTACCATTTTTATTGGTTGTTGTCACAAATATGATAAAATTTCATTATCGCCGTAAAAATAAACATTAAATGGCTATTTGGTAAAATGCAATTAAAAATAAATGCTTTGCTATCATATAGTTACTTGAAAAAAGTAGAAAATATTAGGAGAAACTGCATTTAGATACATCACATTACGAATACGTTTTTGCGTTTTGAAACAATTATCATTAATTTATTGCATTATTAACATCATTATAGTAATTGCACTTTCGAAATGTACACTAGACATTTCTTTTGTTTGATGTGAAATATCTGGGAACGGATAAAATGTAAATTACAAGAAAATGGGACATGATGAAACGGTACAAAAGGACCACCATATTTCTTACAAATACCTAACAGGAAAAAATTATTGTAATTAAAGATCTGGATCAGTTGACCTTGGTAACAATTACGGTACTCCTGAGAATGAATTTAGAAAAGTATTGTCAAGTTGATCATTGTCTGTCGACTTGCGGAATGTTGTGACATTTTGTAGACAAGCTAAGAACTACTTCCCGAGTTAGGTGTTCTTTTAAGAAATTTAAACGTAGTGTATATTATTATTACTTTCCTTATATACATAATGTATAAGGAAAGTATTGTGATGGGGTCGAAAATTCGAATTCGAGTTTTCTACGGGAGAGCACGTTTCAAGCAACCCTGATCACGAATCAAATATTTTTGTAGGAGATGTCTGTGTGTGTGTGTGTGTCAGTGAGTTTGTGTAGACGATATCTCACGAACGAATGGAGTGATTCGAATGAAATTTGGTACAAAAATCACAATCCATGAATACTGGAAGCCTATTATTTTAAAACACAATCGAATGTCCAGAACCCCTTAAATTTTCGAATGAAATTTTGAAAAAATCATCAAAAAATCAAAACATTTAATAAAGTTACGCAAATAGCTATTTCTTGTGTAATTTTTCATTGGAAGCGATTGACATAAACTTTAGAACGCTACCATGAACCGTTCTGAAGATATTGCACATTTTTCAAATAAATTTATCAAAATATTCCATAAATTAAAAGAAAATATTAACTGTTAAGAAACATGTTCACTTTTCATATGTAATATCATGCGATAAATTTGGTAACACCATTTTCGTGGATCTAACTCGTTCCTTTCACGAGAAAAGATACTTTGAGTAATACTTTTGTGTTTGAACGCCAATAGTCATTTATCTGCTGTAAGAATAACTTATTTCTCCGTCCATAATGTTTGGCGAGATTTTGGCGACGAATTTAGCGGAATGTCACCAAAGCGACATTCCGGCGACTTTTTTAGCGACTTTTTTAAATGTTGCCATATTACCAAAAATCTCGCGATATGGATAAAAATGACGCTAAATAAATGAAAATGACGACTAACTGAAGAAAATTCAATATTTTGAAAAGAATATAATTATCTACTATGAGAATATAATTTTTTTAACTGTAAAAGTAGTAAATTTATTGCATTGTATAAGGAAAGTCATGTTTTGCCACCATCAGATTTTTATTATTATTATTAGAACCCAGATCATGCAACTCACCTATTAAGTAATCAGTAATTATAAGCATGATAGGGAAAGGATATCTTCAGATTGAAGATACCTAGCCATAATAAAATATCATGGTCCTCATTCACGATTGTCCTGTTTACATATTAAAATCGAATGATCTTTACAGGTACGTCCAACTCGGTACAGTTGGGAAAAATGTTATTGTGAATGACATAATTGTTGGGAAAAAAAAACTATAAATTTGAATATTCAAAAGCGAATAACTAGAGGATAATTTAGAAAAAAGGATTTTGAAATAAAATTTAGAAAAAAAAGATAAATAAATAAAAAATAAATAATTAAAAAATAAAAGTGGAGAAAAATCGTTGCTTAGAAAAATTTAGAATAAAAAATTGAAATAAAAGGAAAAATTTAGAGGGATAAAAATATCAAAATGAAAAAGTTAGACAACGTTTTTTCTTTTTTTTTTCGCCCATAACAAAACATCAAAAAAGCTGAAAGCGAGTAAAAAAACAATAAATTGACCGTATTGATCATAGAAAGCAATAAATTGACCATAGTGATCATAGTAGTGTATATATAACTTCGTCATATTTCAGCTGGATTGGTGATGATATACAAGTAAAAGCGAACAGTGAATGCGTCAGTTTCTGAGTATTTCATGAAAGAAATATAACAAGGAAGTAACGAATTACACTATACATTTTTCTATCCCTCGACCCAGGCTGCCCGAAGGTGTAACATGCCAAAAGGTGTAATGTATCGTTTTGGACTAGCAGGACAGTTTCCGCTAATATCACCCGGAACCCAGTGGGGGCTGTATCCACAGGTACCTCACCTTCGTTCCCCTACCATCAAACTTGGAAGGACATTCGATTAACGTGCCAGTGCTCCGCATTAACAGGCGTATAGATTGGGCAGAGCGGGAAATCGAACTCGGATCCTCCGATATCACAATACGTGCACTGCCGAACTCAAAAAGCAGAACCGAACTCAATACGTAATTTTTCTTATTATTATATTTACACTAAAATCTACTGCTTATCGCAACACGCCGACAGAACTTCACCCGGTGGAGAGCCGATTCTTCGTTACATTGATACTGTTTTACTTCTTTTACACGCTCCACATGATTCTTTACTCACTCTTAATGTTAACCCATCTTAATATAGAGTTAATACTGCTGCAAACCTGTTGTATTCCCTCACTTGAGTCTTTGGTATTTTTCAACTGTTTCTCCATCGCTTTCCTAGTTACTACCACATACGCTTGTCAGTTTTCAGAAATCCTACTTCTGACGCCAATTTGTTACGACGTATCCTCTGAAATCGCGGGTTTGCGCGCAAGGTATGACAATTAGTCCAAGTTTCTGGATAGCTAAGATGCTTATTTATAAGCACAGCTTCAAAAGGAACAGTATACAGTAAAACTGCATTTAAATACTCCTAATTTCAAAGTAACTTATACTATTCTCAAAACATTCACAGAAGTTATTTCACGAAACAGCGGTTAATACTCTCAATTCATTGACGAAAATCACAGTTCAACGTAACTCGTAACCCGTCAACTGCTCTCCAACGGAGTGATGACTCCTTTTTATGTACTCTCTATATCAACTTCTGGAAATTTCTCATATCACGTAGAATAGTCGTTATTCCGATGTGCTTCTCGAGTCTTCGGGAATTAAAAAATGTCGCCAAATTGGCGATAAATCGCCAAATCTGGCAACCATTCTTCGAACTTCGACAAATAGCAAACCTAGGTCCATGTTACAGGAAAGGATGCTATTACGGGTGTCTTCTAAGCCTAGTCTTCGAGACAAACTAGAGCCCCAGTGAGGGTATGTGTATTATATGTCCAACTATATTGGAAAGTGTGAAAAACAAGCCACAGCTGCAGAAAACAGTGAAATAGTGTTTTTCCTTATTTAAATGTTCCCCATTAAGATATACGCTTAATGCGTACTGTATCTATGAGGAGGTCATAGTGGGGACTTCGTGTATTAATTTTGAACTCTAAGGTTTAACCTCTTCCCATCACATTTACCGATTTACTCTCTACTTATCTAACTACTTCTACTTCAACTACTTCTTTTCCGGTCAAATCAATCGAACTTTTATTTCTCACGTGGTACGGATACCAGCTGACGGATTCACAGGACTTGCGAGTTACATTTTTGCATCTTTATGCAATTTGTTTATTTTTGTGTCGTATTATTAATATTTATATATTATTTAAAGGATATTTCGTTGCTTAACTTGGTTAATTATCTCCTATCTAATTATCTCCTTGTGTCTTTTGTCTGTCGATCTGATTTCCTTCCGTTATTCGTCACAAATTGCATAAGTTTATAACCACGGGGTATACGAAATCATATAAACAACGGAATGTAGTCTATCTGTCTGGAATGTGTCCCTGAAGACTATTCTGGAAAATATATTTTCACTGCTATTTAACACTTTCCAACATAGTTGTGTCGTGATGAGATTTCTATAAATCTCGTCACTCTTGTAAAAATCATAAAATCTGCATTATATTTCAATGTTCTATATTTTAAACATCATTTTTAATATTTAACCCTGTTTAATTATCCCTCTTGTCTCTTAAATATATATATTATGTTCTACAATTATCGGTGTTAAAAGAACAGCTTTTTCGCCCTTTTTATACTAATTTGTAAAGCGCGCAGTCAGAGAGAGAAGTCTTATTCTGACCGTTAAATTCAGGGTCATTTATCGCCTGCAAAAGACGGAAGTTAATGGCTTGGTTCTCTGCACGTCTGTGGTAACGAAATTAACTGCAAGGATTGCATGTTTAACACATTGGTTCTACAGCGAAAAACGGCTGTTGTATCTTTTGAGACCCCTTTGCGAGGGTAGGAGTTTAAAGTTTAAAACAAATTTTTATTGGTCGAAATCGGTAAATAGTTCTCTTGGAGGTCCGATTTTGGATTACCGGGCCAAAAATCGATTTTGTGTATAAAATCGGAGTGTTGGGGTGCTTTGCGCGCCTTTCCCTGTCTAGCTACCGATGACTCCAGGTCGGTCTGGACCGTGTTTCACGTTGCTAGCGACAGAATGCGGGATCCGACACTACGTCGATCCTGACTTCTGTGGGCAGGGGGAAGGGTCGCCGGACATCGAAGGAAGATCCCATCGACCGCTGGTCAAGAGATGGTCATCGTCGCCGATTTAATTCCATATCCTCGAATCTTCGACTACGACGACGACGAACCGATGCTGACCCGAGGTCCTTCTGCTGGGTCTGAATGTTGATGAACGAAGTGCTGTATGATGCCGAACCCTGACCGGGCCTATGCAGTCTACCTGTATATGGTGTTGTTGTTGAAACGCAGACCGTCCGACCTACCAGAAAGGTGTAAGGTAACTGTTTGGACGGTCGGGAAGTGCCACCCAATTTAGACCGGAACCCAGTGGGGGAGGCATCCACAGGGACCGTACCCTCCTTCCCCTACCACCAACCTCTCGGAAGGACTTTCGGACCCACATGTTTAACGTGATCGTACTCCGCATGAACACGGCGGCAGTTTTTTGGCAGTGGCTGGAATCGAACCCGCGCCTACCGAGTGCAACTCCAGCGCGCTAACCAATGGGCTACCGCGCCCCACCTGTATATGGTGTGCCGGTCTTACGTTAGTACGGTTTTGCCGAGGGCAATGCGACGGAGGTTCACATCTAGATTCATCTCAAATACTACGTGTCCGGAGGTAAGATAGTTGTGTTTCCTTTGCGGCTATACACTGAATCTTCGGAAGCACTACCAATAATATCAGCATAAACATAAAGTAACTGTGTAACTTCTGAACCAAAATTATATCTGCATTTAAAGAGTAATTTCTAATTGGATTATATCATGCTGTTCAAAATTCATATCTAAAGTAATTCTTCTGAGGGCGTTCACTCCCTGTTTCGTGACCATACCATATCGTGTTAAGTAATTTATAAATATTGCCTTGCCACAATTATTATATTTGAATGCTTTATTATTTCGGTATTAAATCTGAGGCTGTTTAATTTATAGACGTGGGTCCAGTGTCCAGTGATACTTATACTGACAGATTCAGTAGTTGTTCTGATAATTTGGTAACTGCATTCTAAATTGATTAATACTTTCCTTATATACATATAAAGTATTGTGACGGGGTCGAAAATTCGAATCCGAGTTTTCGACGGGAGAGCACGTTTCAAGCATCCCTGATCACGAATCAAACATTTTTGAAGTGATGTTTGTGTGTGTGTGTGTGTGTGTGTATGTGTGTGTGTCAGTGAGTCTATGGAGACGATAACTGACGAACGAATGGACCGATTCGAACCAAATTTGGTACAAAAATGTTCATAACCCCCCTAAATTTTCGAATGAAATTTTGAAAAAAATCATCAAAAAATCTAAACCGCTAATAAAGTTACGCAAATAGACATTTCTTAAGTAATTTTTCATTAGAAAACGATTGACATAAATTTTAGAAAACTAACATGAACCGTTCTTGAGATATTGCACATTTTTAAAAAAAATCATCAAAAATCATTTAAAATAACAAAAATATTTCCTATTGAGAAACATGTTCACTTTTCATATGTAATAAAATGCGATAAATTGGATGACATCATTCTCGTGGATCTAGCTCGTTCCATTCATGAAAAAATATACTTTGAGTAATACTTTTGTATTTGAAAGCCAATAGTCATTTATCTGCTGTAAGAATAATTTATTTCTTCATCCATAACGCTTGGCGAGATTTTGGCGACGAATTTGGCGGAATGTCGCCAACTTGGCGACTTTTTGAAATGTTGCCAAATTTACGAAAATCTCGCCAAATGGATAAAAATGACGCTAAATCAATGAAAATAACGACCAATTGTCGAAAATTCAATATCTTGGAAAGAATATTAGTATCTACTATAAAAAAAACTATTTTTTTTAATGTAAAAGTAGTAAATTCATTACATTATATAAGGAAAGCCATGTGTTGCCCACATCAGGTTATCTTAATTAAGTATTGGATTGATAAAGAATTAAGAGTGTGTTCATTGACTCTCATAAATTGCATATCTGCAATTATGTTTTCAGCTGATGATGATGCCTTACAAAGTAATAGTTTTTGGTATAAATTGCATTTAGAATTTTTTGACAGGTCATCCAGATGTTTACTCCTGGACGGGAGTGTTTCGAACTTGAACCTAGGTTGTTATCGAAATTGGGTTTTGAAATGGAAATATCACGGCTTTGCATCTTATTATCGTCAAACATACAATTATCTTATTATTCTCGAATTACATAAAAGTACGTGTTTGATACGAGTGTCTTGTTGAGGAAACCCACACATTGTCCACATTGTCCACACATTCAGTTGAAACGTGTTTATGTCTTTGTTCATTCTGTCTGTATGTCTGCCCGTTCGCACGATAGTTGCCCTAAAATTGACTTTATTAAAATGGAATGTTATTATGTTGTTGAGACGGTCTGTGGGACATATGAGATTGTAAATGAATAATATCACCCAATTAGTTTTGTATTGAATCCGGGTTGAGAAAAAGGAAATACATTGCAGCTTATGGGACCTAATTCTTCAAACATGTTTTTAAGCAAATTTAAATTTCACTAATTGCTTCAAAAAATTAGGAAATTTTCCAATTATCCCGTGAAATATTTAAAAAATAATTCATTAAAATGTGTTTGGTAGTTTTAAATAAAAATTAAAATAATATTTACACCCATATTATATGAAGAGATCACATGACCTGCGTCAAAATAAAATATGGCATCCATCTTTTTTCCCCAGTGCAGAAATCGTGATTTTTAATTTTAAATTACCATCAAACTTTGATCATTTCTACAACGAATCCTTATTTTAATGGATGCAGAATATAAGCAAAGATTGGGAGTTGATTTGTACAAGAATTGCTGAATTTTTTTTAACGCACATTCATTGAAATCTGGAATAAAAGATTTTGGATGCTTGATTCACAGATATTATATGGAGAGCCAGACTATTTATATTTCGATGACGTCATTTGAGTTCTTTTTTTTTTCGATGAAATTCTAAGTTTTCAAATATAAATTATTGTAGTACTGTGGTAAATTAATATATATTATCGCTGAATGCATAATATTTTAGAGATGTTTAAAATAAAATTGCATTTCAGTTGGAAAGTGTTTCATAATCAACTTTTTACGCATGAGTGATCTTTCCTGTTATTACTACATTTTCCTTTTCAAAATCTTCAAATTGTCTGCATTTCTTGTCCCCATTCGTTACTTTCTGTATTCCATCATTCATTAACTAGTGAAGGTTGAATCTAATGAGAGTGTTCAAATTTCGAAGATTGTGTGCTTTTAGGTATGAAGGTAGCCCCTTTATTAATTATATGCACATGAATTAATGGAGGACGTTATTCCCAGTCGAAGGATATCTTTATGCTCTACGATGAACGATGCTCGAATAACAAGGGATGGAACGTTTTCTTTTCTTTCCGCAGCTGTACATTAACATTTGGCGCGTTTCTGGATGACAATGTGCAAAACTATTTACAAGTAATCAATTCACTTATTTCCCCAAAATCCAACTTGACAATAAGAAATAATGCTAATAATCATTATTGTCCATATATTAACGATTTCCATCATTAAATAAATATTGAATGTTCATCAATTTGGGGTCATTTTCGTTAACTAAACGTTATTTTTGACAATTTGCTGACATATTTTGACAATTTGGAAACGGTTCTTAAAAGTCGTATAGTTAGTAATATTTAAGCAAATATATCGCTAAGATCAACTATTTAAAAATACTTGCAATTTATTTTAACTTAGTGTAACTTTCTCGATAAATTTATCAGAAAACCTGCTATTTTTCGAGGGCGGGTCATGCTAAGCTGTTTATAAAGTTGATGCCGGTAGTTTTCTAACGGAAAACTACTTAAGAAATGACTATTTATTTAATATTATTAAAGGTTTGATGTTTAATGATTCTCTCAAAAAGTTATTTGAAAATCGGGGTTGGGGGTCTGAAGATTCAATAACTTTTAAAATCTATAGGTTTCCAGTATTCCTTGATTGTAAAAATCGTAGCTACTTCTTTTTATCAAATCGCCATATTTGTCTGTGAGATTCCACAGGCTCATGGGCACAGACTAACGCTTGCGGACTAACACTAACTAACACATGCTTGAAACGTGCCCTTGCGTCAAAAATTCGAATTCGAATTTTCGACAGCCGTCACAACATTTTCCTTATACATCACAATGCATGTATGGAAAGTAATATTGCTAATTCAGTTTTAAAACGCGGGTTTTAAAAGCAAATATTATTTTAATATTTTAAATAAGGCTAGAATTGGCTGTGTCAACAGATAGCGAATTTAAATAAGCATAAGTATTTTTCTTCAAGGAATATAATACATAAAATAATAAAGTGCATTTTAAATTTCGCAATAACTACTTTATTATGCCGTTTTAATTCTTAAGGAAAAAAATACGGGCAGATAAGAATAAAATTAATTAATTCATTTTGGTAACAAAAGTTTATTAATTAGCAGTATTTATATTTTCCTCTGTAAATTTAAGTAATCGCTTTATTTAAATAGGACACTGTGAATTTTAGAAGGTTGTTTTGGAACACATAAAAGGGTGTTATAAGTAAGAATAGGTAACTTTTACATAAATATTTTCTAATGCGTAATTAAATATGACAAACATTTATTGAACAAAAAATATTTGAAACTGTAATATAACAAAAAGTGATGTATTAATAATCTAATAAATTTAATCTAGATATATAGGCTCTAGAGTAATAAATACAAAATTTAAGAAAATCATGTGTCTTTTTTTCACTAAATCTCTAATGAGCTGGTTCACAACGTAAAATGCAGCGCAAATCAAAATAAATAAGCATACGTACTTTTAAGAAATCAGCTAGTTTCCATCCTCAGTGTAAGAAGTTGGGACCAGAACGTCTAAAATAGCGCAAGACTATGTCGAAGCAACTAGAAATGGTTAAACGACAGATCCATATATAGTAGTGTCACTTTGTGTGACTAAAGGGAAGGTATCAGTAAAGAAATATGAATATAAAACGCAAACAAGAAAAAATAAAAAAAAATCTGATGTGGGCAGCGCATAACTTTCCTTATATAATGCAATGAATTAACTACTTTTACAGTAAAAAAAATAGATTATTTTTATAGTAGTTATTTATATTCTTTCCAAGATATTGAATTTTTTTCAGTGAGTCGTCATTTGCCATGTCGTCATCATCAATGAGTCATTGATTTAGCGAAATTTTTATCCATTCGGCGAGTTTTTCGTTAATTTAGCAACATTTAAAAAAATCGCCAAGTTGTCGACATTCCAACAAATTCGGCGTCAAAATCTCGCCAAGCGTGATGGACGGAGAAATAAGTTATTCTTACAGCAGATAAATGACTATTGGCGTTCAAATACAAAAGTATTATTCAAAGTATCTTTTTTCATGAATGGAGCGAGCTATATCCACGAGATTGATGCCACCAAATTTATCGCATGGTATTACATATGAAAAGTGAACATGTTTCTCAATAGGAAATATTTTTCGTTATTTTATATGACTTTTTGATAGTTTTTTTTAAATGTGCAATATCTCGAGAACGGTTCATGTTAGCATTCAAAAATTCATGTCAATCGTTTTCTAATGAAAAATTACATAAGAAATGTCTAGCTGCGTAACTTTATTAGCAGTTTTGATTTTTTGACGAGTTTTTCAAAATTTCACTCGAAAATTTAGGGGGTTCTGAACATTCGATTGCGTATAAAAACAATAGACTTCCAGTGTTTACGGATTGTGATGTTTGTATCAAATTTCGTTCGAATCGGTCCATTCGTTCGTCAGTTATCGTCTTCACAGGCTCACTGGCACACACACACACACACACGCACATACATTTACACACACACACGCACACGCACACAGACATCATTTAAAAAATGTTTGATTCGTGAACAGGCATGCTTGAAACGTGCTCTCCCGTCGAAAACTCGAATCCGAATTTTCGACCCAGTCACAATACTTTCCTTATACATTATATATATAAGGAAAGTAATAAAAATCAGAGAATATGAACTCAAAGAATAGAAAATATTAGTGTTGATCATGCCATAAGTCTAATAAATATGGAGTCATTTACAAATCATTAATTAGGTCACTTGAATTGTCATTTTAAAGAAGTCAGTAATCTAGTTCCATATGAATAAAAATCCCATAATCGTGTTAATGATTGGTCAAAGACCTGCGTATTTTCCGAGTTACGGTATAACCACGTTTATTTCTTTCTTCGAGTTCATATTTTCTGTCTTTTATTTTTTTCTTGTTTGTTTCTTATGTTTACATTTCTTCACATTTCTAGTTTTTCCTTCTTATCACACTATGTGGCGCAACTATATTGGTATTTTTCGTTTAGCCATTTTAGCTTTGACAATAATCTTGCTCACATGTGTGCGTTCAAGTCCAGACATTTTTACACTAAAGGGAATTGATTTTCGAAACGTACATACAAACGTACAGTTTTCGAATCATACAAACGTACATTTGATTTCCAAAACGTGCATATGCTGATTTATCTTAATGTGCTTTGCATTTTACGTTGCGAACGATTTTCGTCACATTACGTACCAAATTTCTCCAGAAAATGAATTTTTTTTTATGACGAATTTTGAATGCAGATACTTTACAGCATCGCTTCTTAAACAGTGGTTCGGAAGCAGATCAATGGTAGTACGTATATAATTTGTGCAATATACAGTAAAATTATTTACTAACGTTTTAAGAAAAATATCATCGGTATTTCATGTGGCAGAAATTTAATGCCGTATTTTAAACAGAACTCGTCTGTCAACTTTTGGAGCAAAAAATATAAAACAATTTAAAGACATTTCTGAAATAGCAATAATACTTTTAATACCATTTAGTTCGGTATACGTGCGTGAAAAAGGATCGTCTTTAAAGCGAGTCTTAGAAGTGGCATATAGAAGCAATCTCAACGTGAAGAAAATTTTACGTTTAAAATTAAGTAAAATAGAACCCTATAGAAAGAACCTAACTTATGCAAATAAATAGATGCATCACATTAAATCATTTTGTTAGACATATCGTTAATTAATATTCAGATGGTTAATTATATTTTAATTGTATTTGCTAATATTTAGTATTTTCGCTATTTTTTACTTTATCATACGTAGTATTGAATTTACCGTGCCTTTGTACAGGATTCTCGTAGCGAAAAACCATCGAATCCTTCGGCTACAATGGGCTCATCAACATAGACACTGGAGTGGCGATTTACAGCAAGTCGTCTTTTCCAATGAATTCCAATTCAATTTGGGGTACAGTAATGGCCGCATCTACGTTAGACACTACAGCTGTGAACGCAACGTTCTAGAATGCGTTCTAGAACGCCATACGGGCGAACGCCAAGGGTGATGGTCTGGGGTCAAAAGTGATGACCATTACGTATCTTGGACTATCTCAGCTGCTAAGAATTGTAGGTAATGGCAACAGCAACTAATACATCGGAGAAGTTCTGGAGCCTGAAGTTGTATCCGTCTTTCAACGCATTCCTGGAGCTGTATTTCAACAGTACAATGCCAGCCCACATGTTGCCAGGGATGTTCAAGACTTCTTTTCAGAACAACACATACAGCTTCTTCCTTGCCATGTCTATTCATCGAATATGTGGTCTATTGAACATGTCTGGGATTTCGTAGGTCGGCATCTCGCTCATGACCATCGTCCAGTAGCTAATACAGCTAAACTTTGGGATCCGATGGAAGCAATATGGAATGCTCTTCCTCAGGTAAAAATTCAAAATCTGTTTGATTCGATGCCACGTCCTATAGAAGCACTTATTGCAGCGTGTTGTTGTTGTTGAGACCCAGACCGTCCGACCTACCAGAAAGGTGTAAGGTAACTGTATGGACGGCCGGGAAGTACCACCCAATTTAGACCGGAACCCAGTGGGGGAGGCATCCACAGGGACCGTACCCTCCTTCCCCTACCACCAACCTCTCGGAAGGACTTACGGACCCACATGTTTAACGTGATCGTACTCCGCATGAACACGGCGGCATTTTGTGGTAGCGTGCAAATCCAGCGCGCAAACCACGGGGATACCGCACCCGAGATGGCCAACAGCACGCGGTGTTCCGAGGTGGTCACCCACCAAGTACTAACCGCGCCCGATGCTGCTTGACTTCGGTGATCTAACGAGAACCGGTGTTTTCAGCACGGTACGGCCGTTGGCCGTTTATTGCAGCGTGTGGAAAAAGTTGTGGAAAAAAGTTCATTAAATTTTGATGATACCTTCATGATGTTGCAATTTTTACAAACAGGATTACATTTGTGGATAACTTATTTTTGTTTGAAATACTGATACGTTTTAATTTCAGTTTTGGTAGTACTCATTTATTAAAAGAGTGAGAACCAAGGCATTAGAGTATGAATTGGTGATGCATGACTTCCATTCTATGCTGCAATAAATTAACTTTTTTAATGGTCTAATAACTGCATCAATATTCCGATAATATTGTAATTGTCAGCTGTAAGGGCCACTTCTATATTAGAAAAACTATTGTCTTAGATACATCCTCATGGTCATTCAAGTCAATGGTTCTAAGAGGTTTTATTTTTATTTTGTAGCAGGTCCATTTTCCCTTTAAAAATGAAGCCAGGCCATTATCTTTACTTGTAACTGCTATAATTTCCTTTTCGCTTGACATTGTTTGGGAAGTCGGCTCCATTTCCGAAACTTACTATTTCCTTAGTATGTATAAATTATTTGTTTTCTATATCCGTTTGGGGATGGATATTTCAGTATCTTAAATGATTTGCTAGATATTTTGTTATACATTGCATAATTTCGCAGTTTTGCATCTTCGCAGTTAAATTTACTATGTTTTAAGAATTTTTCTTTATTTTACTGCTATTTGTTTCACTTTGTTTCGCACCACCTTCATATTATTATTTTATTTTTGTTGCTTACTGTTACGGCGTATCCCATAGAAACGTGCGTGTGCGCTCAGGATACATAACACGTTTATTCACAAACATAACGTAAACAGGAATAATATATAGTAAAACAGCACTTAAATAAATGATCCACATAATTTTATAAAACAGCTGATACTATTATCAAAATAATGTCATATAACAGAAGCTACTAATCTCAAAATATTGACTTAAATCAGGGTTTAATGTAGCCCTGTGTCATCAACTGCTCTTCAACTGAGTAATGACTCCTTTCATAGTTTATTTATAGAAACTTCTGGAAATATATCTCATATCTCGTAGAATATTGGTTATTTTGATGTGCTTCTTGGAAAGTCGTCAAATGTCGCAAAATCAGTGATAAATCGCCAACTCTGGCAATCCGTCTTTGAACTTTGTTATATGGCAACCCTATATTCACGTCATAGAAAAGGTTGCCTGTACAGTATACATTTTCTTCGTCTGGCCTTCGAAAGAGACGATGGTGAGAGGGAGACTCCAGAGTGTTTAACAAGTGCGAAACAAAACGAAGCAAAATTAAAGAAGCAAGTTCGAAGCAAAATTGTTTTGTAGCTACAAATTGTTTAGTTGGTAATACATTTTACCTCCAATCTTCTAAGAGATCTAAATGTCAATAAGTTGAGAGTGATAGTTTAATTTCCCCTCAAAATGAAACGTTGGGGTTCTATAAACGTGTAATTTCTCAACAGAAAATCTTACGGATTACATTAGTGCTCAAAAGATCATTTAATGACTGTAGGACTACAAAGTAGGAAATCATGAATATTCTATAAAATAATGTATAATGAATTTCCCAAGATTACAAATTAAATTTGTTAAATGCACTAGTGTCCCTATTACCCGAACTAATGTAGACTACGAATGGCTCGGATTCTTTCAAAATCTGTCAATTTGGAGAAATATTGGAGAAATTTGGAGAAAACATCCTATAAAAATTGTAGAATTTAGGGATAACCTTGCAAAAATCTTCCTCCTCTAGAAACTCCCCCATTCCCGCCATTAAGGAAACATGCACTGAAAGAAAAATAATATGTACAATAACTACATACGTAGTTATAAGTTGTTTAGTACATATTTTACGTATTTGAGCATACTCTTTTTCTGATGTTCGGTGTATCACGATATGATCTCAATACCATGTATCCTTTTCGTAAACAAAATTCTGAAGCAGCGTCTTCAACACTTATCATTATCGTCTTCACTCTCTTGTTTTTCATCACTCACTTAATTTACAATCATATCATGAATCATCTCCTGTTACTCAACCTCAATCATCCAATCTTGGCTGTCTACTGTCGTATTGAATTCTGAAAGTGGAAGATATTTTATTAGCTATATGAGAGAAAGATTATCTTTAATATTATCTTGTTTCTCAATTGCATTGAAAACATTTTCAGGGATTCACGAGAGTTGATGTTTTAATTCTTTCAGATAATTGTTTTTAAAGTGATCTAATAAATATTGAACAGCTATCTTATTAGCAATGTAAAAATATATACAGCGTAAAAAATAAAAGCATTAATATAAGAATTTATGTTTCTGGAAATTTTCGGTATTTTTAATATTTGAAAATCAAGACCTCGCTATCAGATGATCTTGGAATATGAAAGTGCTTTTGCTGCCGTCAATTTTGTTCACCTAAATATGGAAAGGCTTATTTATTTTAGCCATTTTGGAAAATATTTAGCAACTAAAAAATTGTTAAATCAAGACATAAATTGCAAAAATTAAAATCTTCTCATAGAATCAATTAATAACACCTAGCTATTTCCCCATGATTCTAGTTATGAAATTCTAAGAATTGGTGACACTGGATGCTAGTAGTGTTTGACCCTCCACCAGTAGCAAGTTTTTTTATAGTTTATAAAAGCTAACAATAGATTTTAACAAACCAATTGCATCATTTTTGTTTGATTAAACCATTTGATTGCAGAGGCGTTTCTGAAGCTGAAAACAGATCTAAATATATGTTCACCGAACTTCGCGTTCGCATCAAAATGGCAGAGTGTAATTTCATATTTAAATAATAATAATTAATTTGTTTGGAAAAAATATATATCCTACAAGCGACTCATGTCGTCTAGTATTTTACTATGTCGCGGTGCAAAAATTGGAATTTCTAACATTTCTCAATGCGCTTTAGATTGAGAATATCTGGTTTGGACCTGTATTGCATATGACAGCACAAGATGCGTAATTTCATACGCACGTGAAAGTTAAATAGAACAAACGCTTTATTTAAAAATTAAATCTGTTAATATATTTTGTTATTTTTGAAGGTAAGTAAAATATACCAGCACATGACAGTGATAAAGTGATCAGCACATGACAGTGATCATGTGCAAGAAAAGCATAAATAAGCTCTTCTATAGCGGGGATTTTTTTCTGCGTGGAAAAATCTGAGCTCGAACATTAATTTTGCTGTTTATGTTGTGCAAGGTCAACTACTTGTTTACAGTTAATTACTGTCACAATTATTATCCCATACTATACATTTTAATTTTAAAATCTTATCGTAAAAATATAATTACTAACAATAATTAAATTATCTTTAATATCAATTAAATTATCTTCTTATTAATGCGTAATGATAACCATTAGAAAACAAGTGAATAATTGCCGAAATGCAAATTTTATTTCATATTGAAGGAATTCGACTTGAAACTTTTATTTATTTAAAAGCTATATATTGAAAAATCAATGTAAGGAAGCTGGTGAATGTTAAGGCAAATGAGTTAATTATTAAAATTACTTAAAATGTTTCTAAAATATTTTAATAGTAATCAATTAAAGCAAGTTTATATTGCAACTTTTAAATTGAGATTAATTTTATGTTATGATAAGTTTAAAAATCTTATAATTGTATGCTTAGCATTCTAAAAGCACATACAGCTATGCATCATCCCTTTTTACTTATGAAACGTGATCTATGAAATCATGTTATTCTAGAAGATTGATTCGTTTATTTTTACATTATAAAATAGTTTTATATTTTTAAAACAACTCATAACTTTATATGTATAACTAATTTATTAAACAGATAAACTGTCCAATTTAGCGTGTTCAGAGAAAATTTTATATTTCGTCACTGCATTTCACGGAATTTTTAGAATCATATGGTTAGATTATAAAAATTGATTCAGACTGCTTATGTAAATAACTCTTTATTTCATTACAGCATAAGATTCTACCTTAAATGCTCCAACCAGTTTCAGAACAAAAGAAGCCTTTCTGTCTCATGATAATTAAGAAAGAGACCTTTCCAATAACAGCCGAAAGAGAAATATATTTCCAAGACATTTTGGTACTTTTTTGGAGCAGATTCTAATTGGAACCTGTAAATAAATGTGTTATGATGCAAGGAACAAAACTATTTATATTTCAGGTAACTGGATTTAATTTTTACTTCTGAAATATTAGAATAATCTTGCAAAAATCGATAAGAAATTGGAATTCTGTTCCAGTAGCTGAACGGTAGAGCATCCACTTGCAAGTACGGAAATCCGTGTTCAATTTCCACTTGCGACATTAAGGTTCTTTACAATATTGGCCAAATAATGAAAACCTGTAGTTTAGAGAAAATATATCGTCGGTCTGATAATGACCCTAGTTCGACTAGTATGGATTTAGTGATCGCTGAGATATTGAACGTTGATTTTAAATTGGCAGGACACCGACCACGCAGGAAGTATAAAAATTGCTCGAGGAGGGTAACCTGGAGTAAAAATGTCAGGAGGTGGTCAGTCAGATTGTCAGTTGCAAGCCAATATGGCACTAAAGGTTGGTGAATACAAAGTCCACTTCGGCCGTATAAACTTGCAATTTTGTCCCAGAAGTCGTTGCTTGACCCAACAGTAGACCATTGCTTGGCCAGTACGAAAATCCGTGGTTCAATTCCCGGTTGGGGCAAAAGGTTGGGGCAAAAGACTTCACAAACCAAACAAGATATGGAGAATGCTGGAGTGTGAGGCTTTTGTTATGTATTTTCTTTATAATAAAGATTATGATGTGTCCTAATTAAGAAAGGTGAATATATTCAATAATCTAACGTTACCCGGTTTTCTTAAATTATAAATATTTTATTAAACATTAAATCAGCTATATGTAATTGGTTATACTACAATTTCATGCAAAACTCTCCCAATATTAAAATGACAAAATCAGTACCTTTATATGGTACTTCCTTTGCAAGAAAATAAAAGTTTGTAACGTCTATAAAGTAGATGGAAAATAGATTTATTTTTGACAACATTTTATGACTAGTACAAACTTTAATACTAATTTCATGATTAAGGAAGAATATACTACCCAAGGGTGTAAGACAACATATTTTTCGGTCATTCTCCCAGTCAGATTCAAAATTCAAGAACATTTCCTGGTTTGAAAAATTATATTACAAAAATAGCAGTTCATCCATTTATCGTACTGGATCTATCTAAATAAAATTGAAAATATGTGTGTCTGTCTGTATGTTTGTCTTATCATCACTGGAAAACAGCTGAACCGAATTTCACCAAATTTTGTGGGTAGTCTTGGAATAGCCCCAATTAAAATATAGCCATGTTTCGAGTTTCTAAGACCAGGGGTTGTCTAGATATTAATTAAAAATGCTCAGTTAAACCTTCCATAGACATAGCATTATGCAGACGATATTTTTACCCGCAAATGTATTTGAAGAAAATGATATCATGTTGTTTAGCAATGGCTTTATGTCCAATGTGTTTTCGCAGCAGACGATTTTTATTAAATCTTTTCCGATTTAAATAATAAAGATATGTATATAAAATAAATTTTATCGAAATCGCATTTTTGACTCGATTATATAAAGTACGGTATGCAAGTTAAAAGATTACTGGGAGTATTGATATTTTCTATTTATTACTTAATCTGTTTTATTTTGGCAAAAATTGTTGAAATTCATATATTCTATGGGGAATATATTAACACACGGGAATCTACTAGAATATAAGTATTACGGTTATATCTTTCCATACATTTTAGTGCTTTTATTTTGGCCTAAATTGAAATCAATTACGACCCTCAAGTTTAAAGTTTTCAGGGATAATTGATATTTTCACTTTATTACGTCATCTGTTTTATTTTGGCAAATATTTTTGAAATTCATATATTGCAGTACTGGTAATAATTTTATACTAATACACGAGTATATATATCATTCACTAATACACTGGCATATCTTCTTTTAATACAAAGGGTGTATCTTCTAAATTTCGGGAATATAAGTAGTACATCTCATACAATTTTAGCGCTTTTATTTTGGCATATATTGATTTCGATTCATATTTTCTTGTAAATTTATTTACAAACGGAATTAGGCTATTTTATTCTTCAGATCTGCCTTTGAAGATAATTTTTGTATAGCGAGAACAGAGATTCTTAAACGTCTTTTTAGGAGTATTAATTTAAATATTTATTAGAATGTTTTTAATAACAATGCCATATAGAATAGTGTAGAAATTTGCAGAAGATAGTGAATTTTATGTTTCTTTTATATTTTCTAATCTACGAGAATGTAAGAAGTACGGGTATGTCTTTCCATACAATTTTAGAGCTTTCATTTTGGCATATATTGGCATCAATTACTGCCTTTAGGTTTAAAAATTATGGGGATTATTGATATTTTCAATTTATTAAGTTATCTGTTTTATTTTAGTAAATATTTCTTAAACCCATATAGTGTAGTACGGGTAATCTTCTACTGATACACAGGTATATCTTCTAATCTACGTAATATTGGTAGTAGAGGTATAGAATTTCATCGCTTTTATTTTGGGATATATTAGAATCAATTACGGCATTCAGGTTTAAATATAACGGGGATTATTGATATTTTCAATTTATTACGTTATATGCTTCATTTGGCAAGATTTTTAAACTCATAAGTTATAGACGAGTAATTTTCTTCTAATACACTGGTATATCTTCGAATATTCGAAAATATAAGTATTATGGGTATAACTTCCGATATAATTTTAGCTCTTTTATTTTGGCATATATTGATTTAATTTCATATTATTTGTAAATTTGTTTACAGGCGGGACCAAGAAATTTTATTCTTCAGATCTGCCAGTTAAGATAATTTTGTATAGTAAAAACAGAGATTCTTAATCTCCTTTTTAGGAACATTAATTTAAATATTTTAATAGAATGCTTTGAATAACAATGACATTTAAAATATTATAGAAATTTAATGTATCTTTATATTTTCCCAAGAACGTATCCAGGAATTCCATTTCGGGGGCGGGTCCAAAGTATAGTGAACTTTCAATGCAAAAAAAGTTTGAAAAACTAACTTGACTAAAACTTGACTGACTAAAACTTAATTAAATTGATACTGGATCACAATTGAACGAGAAAACACGAGAGCACAGGCGTATCCAGACGTATCCAGAACGTATCCTGCAACGTATCCAGAAATTTTATTTCGGAGGCGGGGGCGGACCCACCGGACTCCCTCTGTGAGTACGTTATTGTATTTTCCGTACTAAGAACGGGTATATCTATATAAATAAACTTGAAAACCTATCTTTCTATACGTATGTTTGTCTCATCATCACGGAAGATGTTTATGGGTGTAGACGATGTTTATCTCATCATCTACACCGAATTTGGTGAAATTTTCGAGGTAGACATGGAATTACCCCACATAAAATTTAGTCCATGTTTCAAGTTTCTACGATCAGTGGTTTTCTAGTTATTAATTAAAAACGCACAATTAAAACTTCCATAGAGATAGACAATATTTCATTCAGACGATATTCTTTTCACTAATTTGTTTGAAGAAAACGATATCATGTAGCTTAGCAACGGATTTAAATCCAATGAGTTTATGCAGCAGACAATTTTTATTAAATATATTTGATTTAAATAATAAAGATATGTATATAAAATAAATTTCACTGACATTGCATTTTTGACTGGATGATATCAATTACGGTCTTCAGGTTTAAACATTATTATTATTGTTATTTTTGGGAAAAATTGATTCAGGGATTATTGATATTTTCAGGAATTATTGATTCATGGATTATTGATATTTTCGGAAATAATTGATTCAGGAATTATCGATATTTTCACGTTATTATACCAATGTTTTATTTTTGCAAAATATGTCGAAACTCACATATTGTATGTTGTATGGGTAATTTTCTACAAATGCATGATTATATTTTCTGATCTAACAGAATATACGTAGTACAGGTATATTGGCATATATTTTGACATATATTGGCATATATTGGAATCAATTACGGCCTTCTGGTATAATAATTACGGGGGTTATTGATACTTTCAATTTATTACATCATCTGTTTTATTTTGGCAAATATTTTTGAGACTCATATCGTAATACGGGTAACCTTCTACTAACATACAGACATATATTTTAATCCACGACATTATAAGTTGTACGAGTACATCTTCCCATATAATTTTACCACTTTCATTTTGGCATATATTAAAATCAATTACTGCCTTCAGGTTTAAGGATTACGGGTTTATTGATACTTTCAATTTATACGTGTACTAATACATGATATATTTTCCAATATTCGAAAATATAAGTAATACGGGTCCCGTACAATTTTAACCCTTTTATTTTGCATATATTGAATAAGTTTCCTAAATTTCTGAATTTGCTTACAAACGGGGCTAGGATGTTTTATTCTTCAGATCTGCCAGTGAAGATAATTCTGTATAGCGAGAACAGAGGTTCTTAAACTACATTTTAGGGGCTTAAAATTATATATTTTAACACGATATTTTGATTAATATTGTCATTTATTATACTATAGGAATTTGCACAAGATTGTGAATATTAAGTTTATTTATATACTCGGTAGGAAGAACTGGTATACTGCTAGTCTATATAAATAAAATTGGAAAAGTGTCTGTCTGTTTGTATGTATGTTTTTCTCATCATCACTGGAGAACAGCTGAACCGAATTTGATGACATTTCGTGGATAGGTTTGGAATAGCCTCACTTAAAATTTAGTCTATGTTTCGATTTTCTATGACCAGAGGGTGTCTAGATATTAATTAAAAACGCACTTCCATAGACATAGCATTTTGCAGACGATATTTTTGCCCATAATATTATTTTAAGAAAATGATATCGTGTCGCTTAGCAACCGGTTTATAACCGATGTGTTCATGCGGCAGACGATTTTTATTAAATCTTTAATATTAAAGAAATGTATATGAAATAAATTTTATCGAAATAGCATTTTTGACTGGATTTTTAAGCACTACTTTGGGATTATTGATATTTTCACTTTATTAAGTCATCTGTTTTATTTTGGCAAAAATGTTGAAACTCATATATTGTAGTACGGGAAATCTTCTATTTGTACACGGGTATATCATCTAAAATGCAAGTAGCAATGTTATACCTTCCCATACAATTTTAGCGCATTCATTTTGACATATATTGGAATCTTAAACGGCCCTCAAGTGTGAAGATAATAGAAATTTTCACTTTATCACGTCATCTATTTTATTTTGGCCAGTATTTTTGAAACTCATATATTGTAGTACGTACATATTGTCTTCTACTAATACACGGGTGTATCTTCTAATCTATGAGAATATAACTAGTAGGGATATATAATATTAGCTTTTTCATTTTGGCATATATTGTAATCAATTACGGCCTTCGGGTTCAGAGATAAGAAGGATTATTGATATCTTCAATTTATTATGTTATCTTTTCTTTCTTGGAAAAATGTTTAAAACTCATATTTTGCAGGCGGGTAATCCTCAACTAATATACATATTTGTCTTCTAATATTCCAGAATATAAGTAGTAGGCGTATATCTTGCTGCACAATTTTAGCGCATTTATTTTGGCATGTATTGATTTAATTCAATTTTTTTTGTAAATTTGTTTACAAACAGTACCAGGATATTTCTTTCTCCAGATCTTTCTGTAAAGGTAATTTCGTATTACAAGAACATATAATCTTAAACTTCTTTTAGGAGCATTCATTTAAATATTTTAATATAATGTTTTGTATAACAATGTCATTTAGAATATTATGGAAATTAGAAATTTACACATGATTGTGAATTTTAAGTTTTTTTATATTATATACTCGTACGAAGAACGGGTTTACTACTAGTCTATATAAATAAAATTGAAAATTTGTCTGTTTATTTGTGTGTTTGTCGAATGGCTGCACCGAATTGGATGGAATTTTTGTGGTAGACTTGCAATAGCCCCACTTAAAATTTAGTCCATATTTTTAGTTTCTAGGAGCAGGAGTTATCTAGATATTACTTTAAAACGCACAATTAAGCCTTGCATAGAGATAGCATTAGTCAGACGATATTTTTTCCACCAATTAATTTGAAGAAAAATATATCATTTAGCAACGGATTTAAATCCAATGTGTTAATGCGCAGATGATTTTTATTAAATCTTTTCCGATTTAAATAATAAAGATATGTATTTAAAGTAATTTTCATCGATATTGCATTTTTGAATGGATTATATCAATTAAGATCTTCAGGTTTGAACGTTATTATTAATGTTATTTTCCTGGATTATTGATTCGAGGATTATTGTTATTTTGAAAAAGATTTTGGAAATTCATGTGTTGTAGTACGGGTAATCTGTACGCGGGGTTATTGATATGTTATATTTATTATGTCGTCCGTTTTATTTTGACAAATATTTTTGAAACTCATATTGCAGTACGGGTACTCTTCTAACACGTTGGTATATATTTTTATCTAGAACAGTATAAATAGTACAGGTATATCTTTCATAGTACAGGTATACAATTTTAACACTTTCATTTCGGCATATACTGGAATCAACTACGGCCTTAAGGTTCAATGATTACGGGATTGTTGATATTTTCAATTTATGACGTCATTTGTTTTATCTTGGCAAATATTTTGAAAACCCATATGTTACGTGTATTCTTCTACTACATGGGCATATCTTCTAATATTCGCGAATATATGTAGAACGGGTAATATACAAATTTAGCACTATTATTTTGCATATGATGATTTAATTTCATATTTTTTGTAAATGTGTTTCCAAACAGGACCAGGATGTTTTATTTTTCAGATCTGCTCGTGAAGATAATTTTGTATAGCGAGAACCTATATTCTTGAATTTCTTTTTAAGAGCCTTAAATTAAATATTTTAATAGAATGTTTTGATTAACAGTATCATTTAGTGTACTATAGGAATTTGCTCAAGATTGTGAATTGCAAATCATTTTTATATTATATACACCGTACGAAGAACGGGTATAGTGCTAGTATATAATATAATGAAACTTAAAATTTATAATTATGCGCAAATTCATGTAGTATTCTAAATAGCATTGATATTAAAAACAGTATTTTAAAATATTTAATTTTATTCTCCTAAGCAGTAATCTAAGGCTATGTTCTTGATATTTAAAATTATCTTCGTAGTTAGATGGGAGCAATAAAACATCCTGTTTCCGTTAGTAATGTTCTGGAGTGGTGAATAGATGTAAACCCAAACGAAGATTTGAATTTTCAACTGAAACTCCAGAATTTTGGTAAATTTTAGAACTAGATGGAATATTTTGAAATTCGAGCGAAAACTTCGAAATTTTTACTGCCTTAACATGGCTGCATATTACAAAATTTGACATAACCGTCTATAAAATGGGTTATTTATGGCTCAATGATAACGAAACGTATCAGTTTCAATCATTGTAGTGAAAAAAAAGCCCTCATACAATCTTTTTGTGTTCGTTACATTATTAACCCCCTCAGGGAGGCAAGGTACCCCCGAGAGGGCACATTGTCAAACTTAGTATCAATCAAAATATTATTTCAATTCCTTTAAAATGAAGGGTGGCATGTTATATTTGTAATCATTCGGACCAACGACACAGATTTTTCAAAAGTTTTCTTGCAGAATTTGAAAACGTCACAGTTACTTAAAAATTTATTCTGATATAAGGAAGTAAAGTTGAGCCACAAACCAGTTAATTTTCTAATTCAAATTAATGTTGAGGTTATTTCATATGGAAACAGGATTTTGAGTGAGAGTCACACAAAACTGTTTATTCTTTAGCGATCATGAAAATTATTGCTGGATTTCCATTTGTACATTATTTTAAAAATCAATCTGCTCGTTCTTTCTAACGATCTTTGAACCTAATACATAGGAGAATTCTGTCAGATTTATTTATTTACTAGCAGCATACCCGTTGTTCGTACGGAGTATATAATATAAAGAAACTTATAATTCGCAATCATGTGCAAAATCAGTTAAATATTAAATTTATTGCTCCTAAAGAGAAGTTTAAGAATATCTGATCTCACTATGCAAAATTATCTTCACTGGCAAATTTGAAGAAAAAACATCCTGGCCCCTTTTGTAAGTAAATTTACAAAAAATAGAATTGATTCAATATATGCAACCCCGTACTACTTATATTGTTGCAGATTAGAAAATATGCCAGTGTGTTAGTATAAGATTACCCGTATTAATATATGAGTCTCAAAAATCTTTGCCAAAATAAAATAGATGACGTTATAAAGTGAAAATATCAATAATTACAGCACTCCTTATACCAGAAGGTCGTAATTGATTCCAATATATGCCAATATATATCAAAACATATGCCAATATACCTATACTACTTATATTCTCGTAGATTAGAAGGTATACCCATGTTTTTGTAGAAGATTACGCGTACAAAGTGCAATATATGAGTTTAAACAATTTTTGTCATAATAAAACAATTGCATAATAACTTGAAAATATCAATAATCCCCGAAAATACCAATATTAATAATGTTTAAACCTGAAGACCGTAATTGATATTATCCAGTCAAAAATACTATAAGAGAAATCAAATCGTTCTTTTCTAAAAAATATTTTTATATCCATTTAGTTATTATTCAATTCGAAAAAATAATATAATTAAAATTAACAGACAGATTTAATTTAATTGCGTTTCTGAGCGACATGATATAAGATAGAATCTTCCTTATAATTTGCGAAATTAAATAACCATTTTGATTTCTTTATACTTTTCATTGTTCAGTAAAAGCTTGTGAAAAGTAAACCATGGAGATAGATTTCCCATTTAAATCATGTTTCAAACAATTCATGTTTTTAGAAAGTTACTAATTAGTGCAAAAACTATCTCATTAAACTCAGAGATAAAAGTTTTAATTCACTTACAAACGATTTTCAAGCTTTTCGTTTGGATAATCCCCGGAGTTAGAGAGTGGAACTCCTAGGAAAAAGTTTCGTTTTTTGTTAATATATCGATAACCTCTGGTCTTAGATACTTGAAACGTGGGCTAAATTTATGGGAGGCTATTTTAAGGCTATCCACAAAATTTCGTCAAATTCGATTCAGCCGTTCTCCAGTGATGATGAGACAAACGAAAATTTCGTTTTTTACTAATATCTCTAGAAGCCACTGATCGTAGAAACTCTAAACATGGACTATATTTTATGTGGGACTATTTCCAGGCTACCCACAAAATTGAATCAAATTCGGTTCAGCCGTTCTCCCGTGATGACGGGACAAACAGACAGGCAGACAGACAAACAGATTTTCAATTTTATTTATATAGATATTTATATACATTGAAACACGTATATTTCACTTTTCTTATTTCCCTTTTGACTGCTTTTAAAAAGGAAAATAAGTACAATCCTGTAGCTTTATAAAATATAGGTTCCTGTTTTCATAATTTATCAAAAAACATATTTCTTACTTTGTTACTTTTTTATTATTTGCTAATTTCCAACAAAACCATAAAAAATGAGATTATCCATATAAAGCTTAAAGGTAACTATGCAGTGGTCTGGGCGTTGCTATAATGAGAAATGGATGTTTGTGCGCATGCTTTGAAATGCATGCGTTGAAATAAAATAATTCGGATTGAAACGAAAGAAAAATATTTCGGTTTAAAACAGGCGATTTGGAAATTCGTTGGTGTTATCGTATTATTGAAATAGTGGGCTCTTTTTTTGAACTGGAGAAACGTCGAATTGTTTGTTCTAGTTCTGCTTAAATTTCATATATAACTTCCCATTGTATCATAAGGATATATTCACATTGTCTTGGATTCAAATACGGATTTAATTTAAAGTCTTTGTAGTGGTACATTAAGTTCAAGTTGAATTGTCTGTCCTCAATTCCAATTTAACATTCCTATTGATGGGTTAGAAACAGTGAACTCTGCAAATAGATTTTAAATGGAATCGCTGATGAAACTCAAATTCACTAGTCTAGGGATAAATAGTATGCCACGTAACAATGGCTTTGTTTAGATAATATGCAAGACATCCAAGTATTTAAGACGTCAATAATGTAATACATAGGATTCAACTTAGAGACTTAAAATGACCATTTATTATTTATTTATAAAATTTTTGATTTACGAAATATTCTGAAATAATTTAACTTAGGCAGTTTTTCAGAACTTTTGGCCGAGGGGGGGGGAGGGGGCGAATGATACTTTAGAGGGGCAAGTTTTCTATTAGCCTTATGTAAATATATCTATATGCTGTCACATATATCGAAGCTAAATTAATATAAAATGCATCCGGGAGGGGTGAATAATCGTCTTCGGTGGGGGTGGGGCTCCCCCCGGATGTATGCCTAAAAGAAACACTGTTGAGAAGGTACTATAACAGATACTAGAAAATGTACTCTCCGTTGCTCAAACTTATGATAAGCGTTCGTGGCGTAGTCGTGAATGCACCAACACCACAGTATTTTTATTATATTTTTTATCAACGATCGTAGTGTTAAAACGCTCTTTAGTTTGGAATCCATTGCCAGTTCCGGTGTAGTTTTATCAGCGATTTGCATCTTAAATCCCGGACAAGGCCATTCTAGAAAATGCATATGGCGTTGCATGACGATGCAAATTTCTTATTACAGAAATACCGGATTGACAGAGAATATTCAAAAAATCAAAGAACGCTTTAACAATACTCCTGATTATGACAACAACAATAACCCCAACAAAAATCCCGCTGCGCCGAGGGTGTTAATGTGGAAACTCTGCGAAAATATCTCGGGCCCTTCTTGTCTCGGGAAATGCAGCCTTCAACACACGAAAAGCATATTCTTCTAAAAATTCAGGAAAATTTGTCTATTAACAGTATGGATTCCATTAAAAATTTGCTTGGAAATTTTTTTTTAGATCTTTCCGATGATCTTAAGAAGGAAAATCTGGGATAATATATTTAATCGCCATGGAATGCAGTTGTGTGAGATTCATTCTCAAAGATAAAATAATCGAACATATAATCCGCATCTTAAGAAAATAAAGCCAATGTGCACCTACCCGGTTCCTGAAGTACCTGTGTACCAACTTTAATAGCCATTCACCGCTTAGATTTCTCGTTACAGACCGCACATACTCAAACATACAGACACACAGACATATTTGTATTACTAAAAGCTTCAGGTTTTCCAGAAATATGTATTTACTCATTAATATTAATAAATAAAATATAATTCTTCATTTCTTAAGTGCATGATATTTTGTATGTTTGCCCATTATTGAGGAACATCATATGCTAACACAGTTGTCATATTTAACTAATGAACAATTATAAGATTTATATGTATATAGTAACAAATTAAAAAACGTTTTAAAATAATCCCAAAATCGAATTATAAACGATTTTAGTATACCTTAGTATAAAGATTTTAGTATACTTTACAGCAGAGATTATCAAAGAGTGTGCGCGACATATTAGTGTGCAGCGAATTTGCGAGGCTATGTCGAGAGAAAATAACAAAAATATTTCTATTTAAATGGGGAAATAGGAGGCAGTTTAAATGGGCATTATACCGGGTGGTCAGAATTAAAACACCCCTACTCTGAGCTCTCTATAGATCGAACTCAGTGCAAAGGCTCCAAAATTGTTGAACATACTATTCAAGACATGGGGAAAGGGATTACGCGAAAAAAAAATTAGTTCCAGAAACACCGATACCCACACAACACAAGTACGTCCACAATAAGTCCAGAGGAAGTCTTATGCAGGATTTCAGGACTTCCTAAGGAAGTCCTATATTTTCCTAAAGACGTCTTAAGGAGGTCCATAGGAGATACAAATGTCTCTTTTTTTTACGTCCTCTGGAGATCCATTTTAGGATGATTTAATGTCTTTTCAGGATGTGTTTAGGTTTTTAGTGGATTCTTTAGGAACCTGTAGGATGTCTTGTGACATACCACAGGAGGCTTTTGGAACGTACGGGATGTCTTACGGCATGTAACTGGAGCCTATGGAGATCCTATTCAGTATGCGTTTAGGCTTTTAGTGGAATATTCAGGAACTTGTGGGACGTATTGCAGCATATCACAGGAGACTTTCGGGATGCTTTGTGGAATACCATTGAAGGCTTTCAGGACTTATGGGATGTCTTATGCATATCATTGGAGGCTTTTGGAGCTATTTTTTGGAGGATTGACAGTGGTTCTAGGCTTTCTATAGGTTTCTTCAGAGATATTATGGGACATGTTCTAGCACATTACAGGAGGATTTAGGATTTTTCAGGATGCTTTTTCTCTAGCTGCTTGTTTTATTTTCCCCATGTTAAAGTTCCAAAATCACTAATTACTTTATTTTTTTTAATGTTTTTCCATGTTTTTATTAAACATAGATTCTGAGAATAGAAATGTGTTTTTAAAAAATTGTTAAAATAGAAGTATTTCTAATATTTTTATAAAATGAATGCACATTACTTTTATAAACATACTAGAGAATACTTTAATTTTGCAGATTTTTTAAGAAAAGCATAAACCTTTCTCTTTTCTAAATCTACAATTGGTAGATAACAGGCAAGCTAGAGACTATTTCCCATAGGTTAACATGGGAAATAAAAAAAAAAGAAACAAACAGTTAGAAAAAGAATATCATCTTAATAGATCATTTAAGATTACAACATTCGAATTATCATAAAAGAAATCCAGTAGTCAATATAGTTTATATTTATGACATCCAAATTTCATTTGTTTGATGACAAAAACTAGTATTTATTTAAAAGTAATCAACTTATTTGTAGTGTTAATAGTCAATGTGTTCTTGTTAGTAGGGAAGTCATTTGTCGCCTTCTGTCTACTAATATTTTTTCAGTTAAACCTTGGAATACAGATATACTGCTATTTCCTTATATTTTAGTCCATTTTGATCCAAATATGTGTCACGTGAATGAATCTCTCATGGGATTACATTTTCTGACTTTTTTCAGTTTTAAATTAAAAAAAAAAATGCAATATATCAATATCTTAAGTGTCATAAATGATGCCATTCAATTTTAAATAAGAACATGTGCATAGAAAGTAAAACTTTCATATACTTTAAATTATTTTTATTTATTCATATTTAAAATATAGCTGCATGTTGAAAAGTAATGTTTTTTAATATCTGACGAATAACTCATGAAAACAATGGTATTCATTTATTTATAAAGTGTGCACTGACTCTATAACATTGAGTGTATTTACTTCTCTAAATCATTGATTTATATATCTTTTTTCATAAGATTTACTGGCAAAAATTCATTTGCCACGAATAATAAATAACTATTTACTGAGAAAATTATGAAATCTTCCCACTTTATAACACAAAAATTCTGACCCATCTATCAGCTATTATCAATTTCCTTTAGTGGTAAAATATTTTTACAGTTGAATATAAAATTTTGTCATTTACAAATAAAAAAAAACTCAATCACATTCTGCGTATTTCAATAAATGTAAAAGTAATTTAGATCATAAAATAATGTTATTTATTGGTCAAATTAATATCACCTCCACTACCGTGATATTTCATTAGTGATATAATCTGGTAATCTGAAAACAAATATGCAAAATTCAAGTGATATACTATAGAGATTTCTAATAATTTGATTTATTCACAGTCCATCTGTTATGGACCACAGTTTATGAAATACTGCCCTAGAGAGACATGCAAAATGTCCCACATTTTAAGGAATTTATTTAAATTATTTTATACTTACTTTATAAGATGGACCGATTTTTGGTATGATACATTAAGACATACATACATACATACATACATAAAAACATTTTTTTTATTATAGAATAAATAAAAACCTAATATACACAATTTAATTTATATTATTATAGTTCTACAAAATTTCCAATCTTCAGCGGTACATGAATATTCCGTTTATCCATTGTCTTCGTGGCAATATATCTAGAAAAACAATCATATATATTAGATAAAATCAGAAAAGTACTTAGCATAATTGGTTTTCCAAAAATATTTGCATTATAAATATAAATTAAAGAAATAACGTAGGTTTCAACGACGTCTTCATAATTTCCCTCAAAGCAAAATTATGTCCATACAATTTACATACAGGTAACGATACAGGTAATAACGATAAGTGTATATTCAAGTAAGCGTAACGATTATGTTCCACACTTCAAAAAACAGTATAGGGATTCTACATTTTAGTTCATTCCAATAGGGATACCCAATGAAAGGCGAGTTCATTTTAAATGATAATTCCAATTTAAAACACAATGAAATCACAACTCTATCTTTGATCCAAAACATATTTGACTTAAATCAGTTATAAATTAAAGTTATATTGACATTCTATATCTTTAATTTATTTCACTATATTCTCTTTTTCACATGTTGTGATTCCGTGTGCAAAAATAAACAAGTAAATGTGTTGATGCCAGTTTCCAAACCTGACATTCGCCCAAAGCAAAATGATGCCCATAGAATTTATATTACAATTTGACAGATAAATTCCAGAAGTTGAACTATAAACAAGCTAGTAGTTTTTGTAGATGTTATTTATACGGAGTACACCATCAGTATGAAAAACTTCAGGATGACGGTCTGAGTCCGCTCTGCTTAAACACATACTCTTTTAGAATATGCGATGAAGTAAATTACGATAACTTCTTACTGTACAATAATATAACCCCCCCCCTCTCTCTATTTTTTTTTTCCAGAAAAAATGTGAATTAAGTAAAAACAACAAAAATACTTAACATATACCACAGGCATTTAAATGCTCATGTAAAGAAATATTTTCTTTTACAAATTAAAAGTTACTATAATATTAGAAATATTACATAATACTATATATTAATTTATTTATATCACTCATGGTGTACCTATAAGTAATCTTATAATGTTGTTTACTTTGTAAGTTTTAGTATTACATTTTAAAAAATTTTTGCAAGGCATAAAATAGATTATACTCACCCCCACTTCTCTCAAAGTTACGACAAATAACAGTTAAGCATTTATTTTACATTTAATATAGATAGATAAGGATTCCAATTTTTACTATAGCTTTTGTTATTGGGAATAGATTTGTTTTGACAATATACAGGAATTTCCCCATCACTGCAATCAATCACTTACTGTTAATTCATTTTAATTGCATACTATGAAATCTAAAAATTTACATATGCAGTAAATTGCAGACTAAAATCATAACTCCTCACAGTTCATTTGATAAATTGAGGCAAATAGGATTCAGTATCAGGAATTAGCGAAGACTGAGTCACTTTTTATGCAATTAATGAAGGGCTGCCTAGCAATAAAGCAACGTATTTAGTATTACTACTACAATGGGATTTCTTTTTATTTTGCAATATTCCTTGCACATATTTTTTGTTTATGCTATTATTCAATACCTACATAAGTGGGGCCTGTATTACCGCCAGAACGTTAATGTTATAAAGCTAAGGTTTCTTAGCTAGACAAAAATTTATATGACATAATATACAAAACAATTAATTTCCTTAATTACACTCATAGATAAACATTTTTACACTGCTCCCAATACATCCTCATAGTCAAGTCAGAATAGCCCAAATGGCTGTCAATAAATTTAAAGACTGTAATAAATGATAAAAAGATTAGGTGATACGCAATATTATAAGAATGACTTATCCGACTGCGTATTGTAAAACAAAAAATCAATATAGAATATAGTAAGGTTGACCTATCTCTTTTTAAATCAATTTATTTTTTAATTCATTAAACGTATTTTCTGCAACTGTAGCTAGCAATACTGACCTCTTATGATTCTATTTCAACACAATCATCACTTGCAGCATAATCGTCAAAAATAAGACCTAGCAAAACTCCTTTTTCTTGTAACCTATTTTACATTGAAGTATCTTCATAAGCAGAATCAGAAATGGATTGTTGGTTCTCTTTACTGTTTTCAGATGAGCATCATGTCTGTTATAATTTAAACATCCACAGGCAATCTTTACATGTTTGGGCTTAATGTCTCTCGGGATGAATCTTTGTCACCAAACTTATTGTTGCTCCTGATATTTTGCTTTTACTTAAAGTAATCTGAAAAAAAAAAACACATTTTTTACCTTTCCCAAACTAAAAACTTCACAATATCCAACATACATGCATTTAATTGTTCGCTATAAGCAATATGTTTTGTTTAACATTATAAAAGTATAGAAGATTCAAGGTGACAGAAAAAAAAATTCGCAATAACCAATAGTTTGCTACAACATCCGAGCTAGCAAGCTCCACTCTAGGTTGAAATGAGTATTTTGGATCTACAAATTTTATTTTGACAATCAAGATTTTAGACCCAATCATCATTTTCTCTGTCTAACTTTTCTGCTTTTTCCCCCATGTATCAGTAAGCATATGTACTTGCATATGTATTTGCATATGTTCAGTATGCATATATGTACAGCAGAAATTCTGACATATCTTCTTTCTAACAACCTAACCAATGCACGTCATGGATTACATGTGTCTGCGCAGTGAGTGCTGCTAATAAAAAGTAATTTATTTTATTGGCCGCATAATAAGCAACTTCAAAATTGCATTCAAGTAGAACATTTTGGTACCTGAGTAAAAATAATTAGGTACTATTGATGCCCGGCTCCTAATTTCTAACCCTAGCACCACTATATTACTTTTAACCCTTTGCGGATGGCGGCTTTTCAGAACTGATGTGGCCCAAAGGATGGAGCATTTCACTTCCGAACTGTTCCAAAGGACGGCATATTTTTTGCACTTAGCCTAACTAAAAAAAAAAGTCATCCGTTACAGCATTCTACTTTTTTCAGGAATAAAAGAAATACTTATTTTCCATTAGATGCATATGTTACACGCAAATTATCTTTTATTTAAATATTAAAATTTCATATGATTAAAAATGATTAATTAACTTGATTAAAATTGTTACTTGTTACACAGGAAAAATATTAAAATGATTGTACTTAATACTTTACACAGCTAATAGAGATTATGTACAATTTTTAGGAAGAAAATAGCTTTGTTACTAATTAATACGCCTTTTACGTATCATGTATTTCAAACATGGATTCACACACAGACAAACTGCAAAATTTGCATTTATAAAAACTGTCTGTGTACTCATCAGAAATACCAAATATCCACGAATCTTCACTATCTGCATTACTTTTATAACTATTCTGTTCGATTACCATGCTAGTATATTCTTCTATACATAAAAATGTCTTGACATAGCCATCCGAAATAACCTAATAAATTCACTACCGAACATTTCACTAAAACCCAAACTTGAAAGAAAATACTCTCTTACATTCTAATAATTCACCAATGCAATCATTAAACTAAAATCGAAACGAGAACATATACTCAATTACAGCATAGCAAGAGTTTGGCAGAAATGATTTGTTTGTTTATATTACAAAAACCATATTTTACCGCTTTAGATGAAGTGCTGATTCATAGGGACCCCCTATACCAAGGTTAAATATTTGCAAAATATGTTGTAAATGTTAGAATGAATATTTAGCACCATCTAGAATTCAAGTAAATTCAAACGAATATTTTCCACATGAAAGCGCACATTGCATGACTGTCGTCCTTGAATACAGTTTCACAGTTGACGCATGGATGCACCTACCGTCCGCAAAGGGTTAAACAGCTAAATTAAAATTGTTGCTGATGATTTTTAATTTGTCAGTTATAGTTCTGTGACTAATACGTCTGTTAGTTCAAACAGTTTTCCTTAGGCCTATGATGCGATTCCTCTCAAAACCTAACGACTGTTTCTAGAACCATAGAGTATGTCTCAATAGCATCTTTGTACACAATTTCCAGTATCAAAGCAGGAAATAAAGTTTCATTTGCCTGTGAGTGAGAACACGGGTCGTTTAAAATGCTGCACTTTGCGTCCTTTTAATGAGCCCTATAATATCATTGGCACTGACAGTTTGATCATTTGCAAAACTTAAACTTGGCATGCATGTTGTTTTATTAACGACTGTAGGTGAATCTTTTTTGCAACAGTGTATTTTCTTAACAGAAAAAAGCAGTATAGTGGACCTTTCAACAGAAAGGTTCCCTATAGAAAAAGAAAAAAATTGTATACATTAGCTTACCTGTATTTCATTAGAACTTGGGAATCTAGTAATTGAGGTCAGGATTAGAAGGTGACAGAGTTCCGACCTGTTCAGTTAAGAAATTAGAAAACTATCAATATTTAACATATAATATGTTGTAAATAATCCTACCAAATATAAAAATCAGTTGTTTTTTTAAATAAAGTGTTTATAGGCACATGTCTACAAGATTTTCCATCACATATGGAAGGATATTTCATTCACGTATGTTTAAAATGTATAAATGCAGCTAGATGCGGAACAAAACTCGAAACTAAAAGGGTTCTTCAGGTTTCAGTTTTATTCCATGTAGAGTGAATTTATACCACCCAAGCTATTTATGTTGTATAAAAAACCTTACTAGTAAACAAAATGAAATTACAAATAACTGGGAGCTAAAATTTCTGAAACATATTGGAAATGTTACATTATTATAAGTGTGCAGAATAAGTATAAAATACAATTTTAACTGTACAATTAAATTTAACTTTGTAATAAGAAATTATAAATTTAAGTAAATCCCGGAGAAACATAAACTACTTATGACTTTCCTGTATAACTGCTACTTGTTTTCAAAAAATGTCATTTTGAAAATAAATGATGAAATTGCGATACCAAGCACAAAAAAGGCCAAGTATAACTTTGAGAATGGAGACATAAGAATCAAATTAAAAATTAAAATAAAAAGCTTTTTATGAAAACTATAACATACAGAGTAATATAAAATAATATCTAACTGTAAATAAAATCGTATCTGTTTACAGAACCACCAAAACAAAATGATAAATGACAAAAAATATATCACAAACTTTTGAAGTGCATAAGACTATTAGGTAACTTATAAAATAAAAATGTTTAAATATGTAATTAATTGCAAATAGGTTCCAAATATGACAAAATAAGCATGTGATTGTTGCATATGTTAAACTGAAAAGATCATTTTTATTTTGTCTGCAAAATTAGTTACAATTTTGGAAATTTTCACATACAGACTATGCATGTACATCTACGTTTCATACCTCTGACTTGTATAACAACATATTAAGATAGAGTTAACATATTAAAACTTGTTACATTGGCATTTCCAACCGCTCCATTCAATATTATAGCAGAAAACTTGAAATATTTATGTCATATTTGATGATTACACACAAAAATTCAAATATAACCGTTCATTATTTTCTGATGATCAGCTAAATTTAACCAATAACCAAGTAAATAATAAATATCAATACCGCATTTTACTACACAAGTAAACCTTTTAAAATCTTTAATTACTTTAACTAATAAAAGAAAAATTATAAACAAAACTGCTGATTGCATTATAAAAAATCTGATGTGGGCAACACATGACTTTCCTTATATAATGTAATGAATTTACTACTTTTACAGTAAAAAAATAGGATTTTCTTGTAGTAGATACTAATATTCTTTCCAAGATATTGAATTTTCGACAATTAGTCGTCATTTTCATTGATTTAGCGTCATTTTTATCCATTTGGCGAGATTTTCGTTAATTTGGCAACATTTCAAAAAAGTCGCCAAGTTGGCGACATTCCGCCAAATTCGTCGCCAAAATCTCGCCAAGCGTTATGCGCTAAGAAATAAATTTTTCTTAAAGCAGATAAATGACTATTGGCTTTCAAATACAAAAGTATTATTCAAAGTATCTTTTTTCAAGAATGGAACGAGCTAGATCCACGAGAAGGATGTCACTCAATTTATCGCATGGTATTACATATGAAAAGTAAACATGTTTCTCAATAGGAAATATTTTTCTTTTTATTTTATATGACTTTTTGATAATTTTTTTAAAAAATGTACAATATCTCGAGAACGGTTTACGTTAGCGTTCTAAAATTTATGTCAATCGTTTTCTAACGAAAAATTACATAAGAAATGTCTATTTGCGTAACTTTATTAGTGGTTTTAATTTTTTGACGAGTTTTTCAAAATTTCATTCGAAAATTTAGGGGGGTTCTGAACATTCGCTTGCGTATAAAAACAATAGGCTTCCAGTGTTTACGGATTGTGATTTTTGTACCAAATTTGGTTCGAATCGGTCCATTCGTTCGTCAGTTATCGTCTCCACAGACTCACTGACACACACACACACATACACACATACTTTCACACACACACACACACACAGACATCACTTGAAAAATGTTTGATTCGTGATCAGGGATGCTTGAAACGTGCTCTCCCGTCGAAAACTCGAATTCGAATTTTCGACCCCGTCACAATACTTTCCTTATACATTATGTATATAAGGAAAGTAAAAACAGATTTATATTTTCTTATAAAACCAAACAGGAAATATACAGATATGACACTTTTGTGTTTATCTTTATATTTATAGTATTATTAAAATATAAGCTGATTAAGGTAATATTAAATTTTGAAATATAGTATGTGTCATCCTAACATGTATCTTCGAGATTCATTTTATATGAAAGAAGTGATTGAGGTAACAATGACAGCAAATATATTATATAATATTGTCATAATTTGTGAGTTTATATCCCTAAACTTTAAACATAAGCAAAGTTTCATAGATGTACTTTTCCAGTTTGTTTTCTAAACAAGCTCTTTTTACAATACAATCAGCATTTCTGCTTCAAATATTTTGGGTTAATTAATTAGAGGTTATGAATGGTATGTTTATTAGTACAATGTAGTGGAAAATTTTGAATACTGTTTGCCGAAACAAGGATAATAAAATTTAGATAAGTACACTTCTTGAGAGCTAACAATTCTTGACAGGTATCACTTATTAGAATTGGATAAAGTATTCGTGAGTTTGTTAATAGTCATCATCCAAGACGATTAATGCACGGCAACACTAACAGATTCAGGGGGGGGGGGGGCTAGAGGGCTAAAGCCCCCAAAATTAAATATTCTGCACTAGATGAAATGACATTTTTTTCCCATATTGTACCCTTGTACAAGGTTAAAAAAAACTTATATTGTACCTTTGTACAATATAACGTTAAAAAAAACTTACCCCCCCCCCCCCCAATGGTAAAAATAAAATTATAAAACAGAAAGATTTGAAACATTTCGTCCATGCATGATTAGAAAACTTGAAACATGGTAATAAATCACATGCTTATAGAGATGTTTACATAATTAAAATTAAAGCAAATTAAGAAATTTATAACATTCTAAACTTCATTTTTGTGTTCCGAGTATTAAAACGATTCAAACCTATTCAATTACACTTCAGAAAAATTGAGATATTTTGCTATACAAGTGAAATTTCGTAAAAACTGAATAATCGCGATCTACCGATTTCTGTCGGAAATCTTTAAGTTTTGCCTAGGCGGACATCAATATATTGATGTCGGATTAGGTTTTGATTAACTATAAAAATTTTATATCGGTAGTTCACATATTAAAAGATAAACAAAATTTCTTACCGTCCACGTGAAAGTAGTTCGTTTCTCGGTTTATCGAAAATCAAGATGGACGCCGGAAGTCGTTCTGCACGAAGCGGTTGACTGACGAAAGACGCATGGTGCGTCCTCTAGGTTAACGGAAGTTCCAGAAGACGTCATAAAACACTTCAAATGGAGTACGATTGGAACACATTGCAAGATGGTCTTGAGTAAGACGTCTGTGGACGTCGTGCTTAGGATATGACAATTGTAGGATTTACGGGAGCTTTATTGGCTGTCCACTGGAAGTCTGTGGTTGTGTGGGTAGGTGGCGCTGTACAACAGAAAATATGCTGAAAAGACACAAAATACACATTTGTAACACATTTTACTCGAACGTACCAAACATTCATATCACAAGGACGTTATCGATGCTGCGAATGATGCGTATAGCGTTATCCATTGATTGTTCAACAATAGCGGTCACAACATCGTCAACGACATCTCAACGAGTCGATTTGCGTCCTCGACCCGGCTGAACTCCAAGATGTCCAGTTTTCTCGAATCGAGCGATCATTCTCCTGAGAACTTGTGGAAGTAATTGTCCTTTGCGCAAATTCTTAAGTCAGTGAAACTCTCGAAGTGCAGCTGCAGCATGTCCTTTGTTTTCATAAAACAGTTTCACAAGCAAAGCGCGTTCTGGCTGTGTGACAGCCATCGCTGATAAGAATGAAAATTTCCCAGTTTTATTCCATTTTATGCCCAGAACATAGTAGCTGCAAACCAAGGGTATATGCAAATTTTTTTGCTTACAGTGTGAAATTGCAGTTACAATGACAGTTTAAGTTTCGTCACTTTTTTATCTTCTTTATTTTCATATCAGTAAAAGAAATTAAAAAGGAAAAATTCCATATCGCATGCGTTTGTTTTTTTGTGATTATTTTGTGTGTTTTCAGCATATCTTCTGTTGTACAGCGCCACCTATCGGTGTTTCTGGAACTAATTTTTTTTCGCGTAATCCCTTTCCCCATGTCTTGAATAGTAGGTTCAACAATTTTGGAGGCTTTACACTGAGTAGTTCGATGTATAGAGAGCTCAGAGTAGGGGTGTTTTAATTCTGACCACCCGGTGTATTATTTACAACTTTTCTACTTTCTCTACATACATAGTTTGTATAAAGAAAATATTGTGACGGTATAATATTGTAGATTAATGTGCATCTTTTTTAGATTTTTTTACGTGAGTATTTGTAGTAATTCACACTAATTAGACTCATAATTCGTCAAAGTTTCCCAATTTACTGTAAATGGTGTTTATTTAATGCCAAAAACATTGTCATGTAACTCAATGTATGTATTGGGCTTAACATTCATGTTGAACTTCAAATAAATCGGTCGAAAATTGGCTGGAATATCGGGACAAACAATTTTCAATTAAAGAGTATATATATATTTGTTTGAAGACTAGATATATGCATTTTATTCTCCTCTTGATTGATGATTCTCTATTTTTTTACATCCTTTTATGTTGTTAGCATTTTTTACTTTAAGGTTTTGTGAGTTAAAACTTCTCTCTTTTCTATCATTGAAATTTCATATTATATATATATACACTCATGTCCGAAAGTTAGGCATAGTTGCTGTTTAAGTAAAAATTTCAGGAAAACTACATCGGAATGGAAGAAAACGCGGTTTGCCGGTGTAATAGAGTTATAGAAAAAGAAAACAATATAAAACAAGGTTAATGACGACTTTTATTATCCAAAGAAAAGGGTTGAATGAAAAAGGAACATAATGCGAGTGTCAATATCAGTGAAATAGAATGATTGAACCAACGTGATGCTGCAGTTTAATACGATGTGTGGGAACCTCATGTAACCACGCATGTTGCACAACAATTTCCCATACTTTTGATGTGGGTTTGGATGAGTTGTGTGTTCAAAGAGTTCGAAGCCTCACGGTGAGCAGTTTCCAATCTCAAAATATAGTTAGTGAGTAGCGGGGACTGCACGATGTCTCCCGAGCATATGCCACACCTGCTCTATCGGATTCAGATCAGGAGAGTTGGCAGGCAACTGCATGTACTAGATATCTTCAGTTTGAAGAAAGTCGTCGACCAAATGCGCATGGTGAGGAGGTGTGTTATTATCCATGAATATGAAATCAGGATAAACAGCACCTCGAAACAATCAAAAGGTAAGCTCAAGGACTTCGTCTCTATATCTTTGACCGGTAACTTACCCCGTGTTAAAGATGTGGAGGTTTGTGCGGCAGTCTATCATGATGTCTACCCAGACCACGACTTCCCCAAACGGAAAACGATTTATTTCTATGATGTTTCCAGGGTGAAAATACGTTCCACGTTCTTTCCAGATCGTGGTATGACGAAAATTAGTGTGCAGGCTAAACCTGGACTCGTCACTGAATATGACATTGCCCCACTGTTGTCCACTCCACTGCCGATGTTATAAACTCCACTGTAAATGCGAGAGTTTCTATGGAGAACGTCATGGGGATGCAAACTGCTGGTGGTCTGGCATAGAGGCCTGAGTGTCTGAGTCTCCTGTAAACAGTTTGTCTCGAAACAGTGATTCCTGTGGCGACTGTCGGGGCTGAACCCAGTTGTCTGGCAGAACGGTTCTTCTGACATCGCTCAGTTATCAGCAAATATCGGTCTTTCCGAGCGGTTGTTACCCTTGGCCGACCTGATACTGCTCGCCGGGAAACATCTCCTATGGTTTGAAACTTCTGCCACAGTCTGGAGATCACACACTGAGACACACTCTGAATTCGAGACGCTTCGGTTTCGGATCGATCGGATTCCAGCATTCCAATAATTCGTCTCTTTAAAAGCATATCCAGTTGTCATCTCCGTGCCATATTTCGTCCCTTTTTATTATTAACAACGTTCCGTACCACAGCAACTGCAAAATTCTGTCTCAACTGACCATGCCGCTCGTAGCCTTTTTATACATGTTCCGACGTGCGCCGGTGCTTTACGTATGTCGACGTCGACGGAACTGTTTTGTATATGTATAATGATTTACTTTCGTCCAACGAGATTCTCTACAACTGATTATGAACAATTGTGTCCATATTAACAACGAATTTTTCGCATTTTATTAATTATGCTTAACTTCTGAACATGAGTGTATATATATATGACGCCTAGCGGTTTGCCAATAGTCATTTATATTTAAGAAAAGCTCTTCTCTAGGTTTGTCTGTAAGGCGTGGAGATAAATAACTTGCCGACTGATTTAGCGAAGTATCGCCAAACTTGGTAAAAATATCGCCAAAAGTGCAAAAATGACGCTAATTTAACCAAACCAACGCCAAATTGATGACAATCTTATTAAATCATTTTAATATATGAACTAAATTGCGTACTGTGGATGCTATCAAAATTGATAATTGCCATTTTAAAGTACCTTGAAATATGAGCTATTTGAGTACTTCGAAATATTGCATGTTGTCATCCCGAGAATCATCAAATATTTATTTTAACATTAAAAACATTGCGTTGAGATCTTATACAACATTTTTTCACTGTTAAAAATTCAGGTTATTGTATTATATAGGAAAAGTCATGAGTTGCCCACATCAGATTTTTGAAGTAGGTCTAACAGCATTTAATATTAGCTAAACCTCAATTGATGTGAGTTAAACATCAATTAATATGGGCGAAACCTCATTTAATATGAGTTAAACATCATCTGATATGAGTTAAAATATCCCTGAAGCCGTCAAAACATCCTTTAGTAGTTATACAATAAATAAGATGTACCAAAAAATGAAGTTGGAATATTGAATTTGTAGTTCATCATATCATAGACTTGCACTGAATGTTAATATCTAAGTTAAACAGTCTTTCCGTCACCCCCAGTAGAAGAGGCCGAACTACTACCCCCCTCTGCACTTCGAAACGTATGAGCCGTAGGCCCAAGTCTGGCCTTCGAATTTCCCCGTCTGAACTTTTCTGGAAAGTTCTCCCCTAGTAGAGTATCCCACACAAAGAAGTATCGTATGTGCAGTGCATTACGTAGGCTCGCGCTCGTGGATACATAACAGTTTTTTATAGTATTTTTGAATGTACAATATGTTAGTTCATGATTTACTAAACATTTTGACCTGCATACCTTCGACTACATACCTTATAACATTGGATTACTAATTACCTTATTATCCTAATGTTAGATACTGAAAATGCTATTTAGAAGTAAGTGCTTACCATTTTTTGCTTATTATCATGTCATTTAAAATTACTTAGAATTTTAAATATATGGCAATCAAATTATTGCTATTCAATTAAAGCTAACTGAATTCTAAATTGTTTTGTTGCTAATTATAACGTCAGCAAACCTCTTAGAGTTTTCTTAGTTTGTTTTAAAATTTTATTGTTGTCATATTAATTAAGAAAACTGCCTAGGCACTTGTAAAATTAAGATTTGTTAAGTAATTGTGAATTATTTAAAATCATTCAATGTTTAAAATGTATATTTTATCAAGTTAGCTTGTGTCATTCATTGCATTTACCTAGTGTACTTAATATGTTGTCATAAATTATTCAGTTTCCTGCAAATATTTTAAAATTACTTTAATAATGTTGTTAGTTGTCTGATATTTTATAATAGACTAGCAGTATGTCTGTGCTTCGTACTGATTATATAATACAAGAAACTTAAAATTCAGAATTTGATATAATGTTTTAATATTTGGAGTCTCTATTTTTGAAATTTTATAATAATTCTAATGAAAAATAAATAGGTGAGCGCTACCGTGCTGAGATAATAAACAGACAGATAGATATACAACATACTATTTTATGTATACTGATAATAGCAGATATACCCGACATTGCCCATGATTTAAAATATGGATAAATTCCTGCAGTATTCTAAATGACATTCTTACTCAAAACATTCTATTAAAATATTTCATTTAATTCTCCCTTCACCACTTAATTATTCGAAATTTAATTCTCCTTTCTGTGTTTTCCATACAAAACTATCTTCAAGCAGATCTGAAGAATAAAGCATCCTCGTTTGAAAACAAATTATAAAATATATATGAAATTGGATCAATATAAACTAAAATGAAAGCGCTAAAATGGTATAAAAATGGTTATAAAATTTCCTTTTATATCGATTTTTTTATTATTTAAATCTTAAAAAATGTAATAATGGTCTGCCTAATAAACACATTTGATTTAATTGCGTTGCTACACATCATGATATAATTTTCTTAGTAAATTTGCGGAAAATATATCATCTGCATAATTCTATTTTTATTGAAGGTTTAATTGTGGGATTTTTATTCATATCTCGACAACCTCTGGTCCCAGAAACTCGAAACATGGACTAAATTTTAAGTAGGACTATTTCAAGGCTACCCACAGAATTTTCATGAAATTCGATGCAGCAGTTCTACCTTGATGATGAGATAGATAAACACACAGACAGATAGATGTATTTTCAATTTTATTTATATAGATAAAAAAATGCCATTCACTTTTTAAGATATTGTCAATAGTAAGAAATTGTAGCAATAAAAATGCTACATTAAATTTATGAAAGTAAAATAATGTAAAATGTAATATTTCACACATCAAATAACATATTTTTAAACGTTTGATAAGTAAGTAATTGCATATAAAAGATTTAGTATCTTAATATATTGCATGTATATTTTTTATTGTTTGTTATGGCATGCTGAAATTATTAAAGAATAGGTTAAGAAGTCATTTGTGTTTAGGTTGTGCACACATTTTTTTTATGTAGTGAGTTATTATGTTATTGAAAATTGTTAAAATAACTTGGAAAAAAGCAAAATAACTAACTTATAATTTCAAGTTACCATTGTATATTTCATTATATTATAGTTAATGTTATTTTAATAATACAAAGCTAATTTAATCTTTCTTGCATTTTCACTTCAATGGAATTGTAAATGAAATATTAATACCAAAAGATTCTATTATACAGCTTTATTAAATTTTCAAAGCCCCTGAGGTATTTCAAACTTTATAATTAAGCAAAATTGTTTACAATTTGTTAATGTGTGGTAGTAAAAAAAGGAATATAAGATGTGCTATATTAGAAAACCTGAACTTCTACAAATTATAGTGCATAGGTTAATGAATGACATTCAACTAGTATTTTATCTTAATTCTAAATAATTTTACAATTTATAACAAGAAATGAATAAAATAAAATGAAATAAAAATAAATAAACACGTAAGCATATTAAAAGTTAAATTCTGAGTTTCTTTTTAATGATTGTTTTATGATATTTAAAGATATAGTATTCAGTAATCATTTTACTTTATCTGTAAGTACGCATACTTTAGCTGAATGTACTGAAGAGTTATTCAAGTAAAATGCCTGATTAAGCAATAAATACACAGGGTTCTTTTTCAAACTTTTATTAAAACACTAACTGAATGGAAATCTTTCATGTTTGATCCGACAGTGAATTTGAGTCATTATAAATATTTTATTTAAGGAAATGTACAGCAATATTTATATTTTAAATCACCCATTTTAATGAACATTATCGAAAATACTTCCAAATTTCATGAATATTATTTGATTTACTGATAAATTATGATTCCTTTACATCGAACAGACTATTAAAAGGGAAGCAAATAGCAAAAGCTCCGATCGCGATCTGGAAGACCTACTCGCAGTGGGCCTACAAGCCAAAGCGTCAAAAGTTAGTGCTCCAGCCTCTGCTTTCGGATGTGACGGTCTGGCTGGGCATAACCTACGCTTCAGGCCTGACCCGAAGAATCTACCTCAATAAAGGGGGAGCAAATTAAGACCAGCCCTGAACCAACATAGGGCAAAGCATGGCCAATGACGTCAAAGAAGCCACAAGGTAAGCATGTTAGCCCGCTTATATTTATCTAACGAAAATGAGAACCAGAACGAAAAGAAGAAAAGCAATCGAGATGTTCGGATTTGTGAAAGAATTTGACCTGTAAAAGATTCAAAATGTGCAGATTAAGAAAATATCAGACATGCGAATATACTCCAGAATAAATACGGAGTTGGACGAACTCGCTCACTAGTTTCAAGTGCCCCAAGTTAACATCCAGATAGTGTGCACTTTAATGTATTATAGTATGCACTCAAGTCGTGTACCAACTCTATATTTAAACAAATGGGTCAAGCCAACACTATTAATGTTTTGATGATCAATTGAACTGTTCTTACCATATCTTCTCATAAGTATCTGTCATGAAAAGCTTCAATGAGTTGTTTTACAAAAATATTATTTGTATGTGTTAGTTGTTATATCCTTTGATACTGCAAAAATATTATGATTGCGTAGTTATTGACCAATGATTTACTGAAGATGAAGTAAGTACACTCTCGCTGTAAGATTAATTTGGAGGATTACTCACGGTAAACATTGCAGTGTACCCAATTGATCACGATATGCCAATATATAATAAATATTCAATAATATTATTTCACCACATTTATCTCTTTCCAGATCCAATTCCTTTCGCAACAGTTTCTGAAGGAAATAAACTCAGAAATATTAGTATACATGCAAATAAATGCAGTTGATTCTGTAGTTTGTGCATCAAAACTTATTTCTTCATTTAATTTTTAATATTTTACTTCCTTTTAAGTAGGGCAAATTTAACTTATAGTGATCCAAACATTACGTGAAACACTACTTCGTATACGTGTTAAAATTCTCAAGAAGTTAGGACATTGGATCCTGCGATTATAATTTTGGAAATATTTAAACATAGTATGGTAATGTTTTGTTTGTCATGCACTGAAATTGGTTGACAAAATATAGTTCATATTGGTTGGCCAAAACAACCAATATTTTGCCAGTATTACCAGTTACTGTATAATCAGTAGTCGCAATAATGTTTAGTCAAAAGTTATAAGACAAGTTTCAGTTACGATTTAAGCAGAAGTATTTTAGTGAGTAACTGGTAAAAATGCATTTAAAAAGCTTAAAAAGTCAAAATTCCTGACATGAAGATTATTGGTTAAGTGGTCAGCTTCGAATCAGAGTACTCGTGGTTAAAATGGTGCGACATTAAATTTCTAACTTAGATGCTTTGTGGAGGGATTGACAGGGGGACAACTGTGGGGACAGTCTGTCTGGAAAAGTGACATTACAAAATATCACAAAAAAATTTATATCCTAATTTATTAGACCAGCACCTGCGGCTGACCTCCTGTCTGTTTGCCCTGGCTTGACTTTCAACAATTGAGTTGGAACCAATAGAAACTAACCAGTCACCAGTGACAAGGCCTTGTAAAATGGCCAGCCAACGGCTAGAGGCCAATATGTGATATGACCCCCTTCTAATATAGACAACAAGAATTTTTTTCGGACCTCACTTGCTGACTTTATTGATGATATGTGCCAGAAAGTGTGTTCATTTGACTCAAAAAAAGAAAAAATATCTCTGGTGTAGAAAGAAATACGAAATCGCTAGTTCAATGACGTTCCCCGATACAAGACTTAGCTTCCCCACGTACAGAGCGTGCCAAAAGCAGTACAACTGGTGAGCATTCCTCTCTTACCTCACCCCATTGATTCTTCGCAAATGAAACTTGTCTAAACCCTCTGAATGATCTTGAGAAAATAAATTTAATTAGTGCTGATTCGACTTAGCAAGTATTTATGAGTAACTCAGAATTTACAAAGGCTAGTATGCAAAACATCTCGAATATAGGATAATAGGATATCTGTATATACTCTTCTAAATATTTACCCTGCAAATAAAATTGTACATTTATCCCAGGAAAAACAATTGATTCATGTATGGTGGTATTCCACACCAATTTTATTTGATTGATTATATGATATCTTCCCGCGGCCTAGAGATAAGTGGAAACTCAATACCACAAATGACAATACTCTATCCATTGTGCCTCAGAAGCTTTTCTCGTGATAATATTTTTCATTAGACAAATGCAACATATACTTTTTACTTTCCTTACATAGCATAATATACAAGGAAGTTATTGTGACGGGGTCGAAAATTCAAATTCGAGTTTTCGACGAATGAACACATTTCAAGCATCCATGAACTTGAATTGAACGTTATTGAGGTGATGTTTGCTAGTGTGTATGTATCTATGTATGCGTACGTGTATATGTACGAGTATGTTAGTGTGTTTTTATGTATGCTAAAGTCAGCAGCTATGTTAGTGTCTGTTTCTGTGAATCTGTTGACGTGATAGCTCACGAATGAAGTGATATAACGAATATGGTACGAATAATACAATCAGTGGATACTAAGCTCCCACACTTTAACCTTTTGCTTACGGGTGGGACAGCGTCAAACCCAAACGAAGAACATCTCAAAAAGACAGGTATTTGACATACCCTATCTCAAACAGTTAGATCCCCTTTGCATGCATTGGCGTCCATGGACGCCAATGCCTTGTCCATGGCCAATGTCCATGGCGCTGTTGCACTTGTTTCTTAATGTCGCTGTAAATATCGTTTGTCATATCACGACGTCCATTGACGCCAATGCCTGCAAAGGGGGAATCGAACTCCTTGTGGTAGGGTATGTTAAATGCATGTTTTTTAGAGGTTCTTCGTTTGAGATTGACGCTGTCCCACCCGTAAGGAAAAGGTTAACCGCAATCGCATGGTTTATAAAAAAAAACATTCAAAAATCGCTCTTTCAATAATGATACATAAATTATCAATTCAGGCGTAGTTTTGCATTAGAAAACGATTGATACAAACTTGAATGCTAGAGTGAACTATTCTGGAGATATTGCATGTTCTTCAAATAAATTTATTAATACATTACATAGAATGCAAATGTATTAAGTATCATCCAATAGGCCCACTTCTACATGTAATGTTACGCAGGTAATCTCTTAGCATCATTCTTGTTGATGCCGTTCGTTCCATTCACGACAGAAGTTACTTTTTGTACTAGTCTTATACTTTGACGTCAAAGAATTCCTTAATAGTCATTTATTGCACTGGATATCAATTTAATGTTAATCGAATCTTGACGAACGACACGCATGAATAAGCCATTCTCTTTGGACTAATATGTTACCAAAAGCTCCCAATTTCAATTTACTTGGTGTTAATTCAATGCCGAATGCACGGAATGTGCACATTGTACACCATTTTATTTAACTGAAGGACGTAAGGTCATCGCGTTATGTAGAATAGTCAATGTGCTGCTCAAATCATATTTTTTGTGTTCGTGTCTTTACATTTCTTGTTAAATTTGGTTTGTATTTTTCAATACAAAGGAGAATTTTGAAGGTGATCTAAAACTAGAAACTAAAAAAATATAATTTTTGTAAGTGCCTATGTATTTTATTTTTTTTAAATATATTTTAAAATATTTTTGCACCCAGATGGCATGTTTTAATGCGATTTTGATTTCATTATTATTCCAGTTTATTTGTTTGAAACGTTTAAGTTTTGAATACGTCGATGTTATAAATATTTCAATATGAATAGCAGAATGGAAACATGTTATTTGCCGAAATTTTTCAACCATCTCTTAGAAGTCAATTCTGTAAGCCTGGAACCGATCTATGAATGCTGTTATTAGCAATGGGAGGATATTCAAAATTTTATTGGGCGTCCTCTTCAGGTGGGTTCTGTGACTATTAATACCATATATATAGAGGTACTTTAGGTTATAGCTCAACTTGGGACACCTAAAATTTCAAAATTTGGTTTTTAATTAAAATATTTTTAATGCACTTCTAGATATAATCATGCTGTACATTTGGTTCTGTGTATTGAAAAAATTACTGCAGTAAGACAATCATGCATTAAACGTTTTATTTTTATAACAGTCAAAATACTCTTACGTAAACTTTGTAAACAATAAAAGAGGTACTAGAATTTAATTTATTTAAATAAAACTACATACAGAAGACACAATTATGTTTATAGGGGAATTAGGTGTAAAATGGTCATTTTAGATTTATGCCCAAAAGCACGGGAGCTCTAGAAGGTTGGGGTACCTTGGGGTATACGATAGTAGGGAAAATTAGAATATGTAAAGGAATTTGATTTTGTAGTAACTGCTGTGTGCAATGATTTTAATTTGCTGTAGGCGTAAGTCCTTACTACTCAAGAAGCTCCTAAATTCGTCTTTTGTTAAGTGATTTTTTTTCGAGATTTTTCACCGTAAGTTCAATACATGGGCTTCGGATAAATTTTTTTCTTCTTAAATCCAGTGGCTATTGTATTAGGTATATAAATTACGATAAAAAACCAAAAATTTGTCTCAGAAAAGTTGATAACTCTTAATGTTTAATCCTTTGAAAATGCTGTCAGAAGATGACCCACCACGTAGGGTACTAGAAGATACCACGTAGGGTACATTGGGATACTAGAAGAGTTCTGATAAAATATTTATTAATTATGTATAAAACGTTTGAAGTGGAGCATACTTTTAGCTTGCGTGAAAGTATCTATATATATAAAGAATAAAAGTGTGTATGTATGATCCACCGTTACTGGAGAACGGCTGAACCGAATTTCCTGAAATTTATCTTGGTAGACTTGAAATCACCCCACAAAATGCATAGGCCATGTTTCGAGTTCCTACGACCAGTAGTTCTCGAGATATTAGTGAGAAACGACATTTTTTTCTAGCCGTTCTACTCTCTAACTCCATGATTTACAACGAAGAAGTTAGGACATTGTTGGTTTAAAACGTGAAAGTCAATTAAATCTCTGAGTTTTGTGGGAGTTTATTGAACGTATTAGACACTTTTGAAAATCGCAGGTTTGAGATATGAAAAAGTTTGGACATTGTTGGTTTAAAACGTGAAAGTCAATTAAATCTCTGAGTTTTGTGGGAGTTTATTGAACGTATTAGACACTTTTGAAAATCGCAGGCTTGAGATATGAATTTACATGGAAACTTTCACCATGGTTTATTTCTCACAGGCTTACTCGACACTGAGTCTTGTGGGAGTTTATCGAACGTATTGAACAATTTTGAAAATCGCAAGTTTGAGATAGGAATTTAAATGGAAACTTTCACCGTGGTTTATTAATCACAGGCTTACTCAACATTGAGTTTTGTGTGAGTTTATTGAACGTATTAGACACTTTTGAAAATCGCAGGTTTGATATGCAAATTTAAATGGAAACTATCACCATGGTTTATTTCTCACAGGCTTACTGAACAACGAAAGTATTAAGTATAAGAAAGATCAATCATGCATAAAGCATTGATTATGAAACACTTTCCAACTTTAATTTTATTTAAACATCTCTAAAATGCAATACGTTCAGCGGTAATATATCACAATAGGCCCTATTGTTCCTGTGTAATAGGCCCTATATGTTCCGGTGTAATTTTTATCATTGTTTTGCATGATAAATCCCGAGCAACGGCGGGTAATCGCTGCTAGTTTAATATATATGAGAGAAGTATTCGGTGATGATATAATTATAAAAAAATAATTTAAAAGACAAAAACTGAAAAATATTCCAACGGGCATTATTACATATACATACGCTCGTTTGCAGAGTATTGAATTCATCTAAAAATAATTTTATCTATTCAAGTAATATTCTAAAAGCAATGATATTTTCAAAATTAAATTAGATCTCTGTATCATTTATAAACATTGTGCCATATTAAGCCGTCGTAAAAAGTGGTTCTAAAATGTGCCATATTAAGCCATGCTTGCTAGTATTTTAATCCTATATATTCAAAGACGTTATATTCATCTTCTAAGTTCGCTCTAGATAAGGCCAATATACTTACTCCATTTAAACCGCATCATTGAGATATCAGCGCAGGGGAATTCTGCAAATATACTCTAAATGATAATACTCGATGGGTCCACGGTTTCACTAAAGTACATTTGAGTATCAAGTCGGATGACAGAGATTTAGGATAAGTATATAGAATAGGAAGGTAAATGTGACCTAATAATCGAAAACTTTATTAATACTAAAATAAGGAACGTATTTTACATGAGGTGAATTGTGCAGTTACATATAAGTGTTTAGGACATTAAAAATTACTGAGGCTTCGCGGATAAATAACACTTTCTTTTAACCGGAATAAATTGTTAATGGTTATTAATTTTAACTTATTTTAGAATTTGTATTATTATTATATTAATAGTTTTAACATTTAATTCTAATATCTTGATAATTTTAACAATCAATCAATTCTAAGTAATTACTGATTTTAACATGTAATTCTAATAAATAAATACTTTTAAAAATGTATTATAATAAATCAAAATTTTAACGTTTATTGATAATAAATAAAGAATTTTAACGTTTTTTCTACTTAACCATATCATTTTATAAATGCATTTTACTTTTTTGTATCTAATAAGCTGTTTATGAGGAATATACTTTATGATTTTTTACTATTTCAAATAAATGTGTAGTGCGGACTTTTTTTTGGTGAGTCTGATACATAGTTGCGCTCTTAATTTTAAAATGTCTTCACACACATTAAATATTTAAGAATTTCTTTCACAAAATTGATTGACAAGAGATGAAATCAATTAAATGACGACAACCATGATTAAAATTGTTATTTATAAAAGCAATAATAATTTTTATTTAAATAATGAGTTATTTTTAATTTTTCAACGCATTTCTTTCTTGTTATTGTGTCATTTTTTGCTGTTTGTTTCTACAGTTAGTTGGAGAGTTACAAGCAAGTTTTACTAAGATACAGAGCAATATACAGATTTTTTGTGGTGTAAACGCGGGACTGGCGGTTGGCGGTACCAATTGTAATATCGAAATAAAAGACAGTGCTAATATAATTAAATCTCGAATAATGTCGATTCTAAACGGTGGGGAGACAGGAACAGTTCGATGAGTGTATGGCATTATATGCACAAAATTTTATAAAGTGAAGGCAGTCGTGATCGAGGGGCAAAATACAAATGCTGTAAAGAAACAATACAAATATTATCAGTACAAACCCAGTTCCTCCTCTTTCCTGGTGATGGGTGTAAATGCCCACCAATGACTGAAATGTAAAAACATGGCAAGAAATGAAGACATGCACACTAAATTATTACTCCAAAAAATGATGGAATTAAATAATTTAATTAAGGTATTACCAATCTATATCAATATTCATTACGTAATCATTTTGCTTTTCAAATCATTATCATTTCGATTTCAATTATATGTATATAGATCAATTACATTCAAAGCTTTAATCACAAACTTTCAACCATTGCGGATCCCTTCACTGAAACAGATCACTTCAGTACAATATCAAGAATCAGATAAAAACGTTTTGTATGTAGTTCAGGCGTTTAGATTGTCTTAATTCTGGCTGGTTGGGCTAAGAGTCGAAGATCCATTACAACTCGAATATATTAATTTTATACTTACAAATGATTCGTCCATTTCAGCGGAGATACCAATTTTACTGGACCTCATGGCATCAAAGGGGGTTTCCTGTACTAGGATATTTCTACCGATTTAAATTTATTAAAGATTGTAAAATTTTGAGCGGACAGCCCTTAGGTCCAGATTATCTAATTGATTTGTTCCATCTCTTCCGAAAGATAGCGTCCCCACTCCAAAAACAATTATCGTGACGTAAACAAAACATCACGCCTTCCAAATTTACCAATCAAGAAACAGCTGACGGCACGTACACATCTACACCACCAGCCACACTTCAACGCCTCGAGCCTCAGAGACTCCGGATTTCGCATTCCCATAGCCGGGCAATAAACAGAACAAAAATTAATAAATCTACTTTGAATTAACGGTCGCTTCGAACGCGGAAGCGAAGCCGAGGCATGAACGATTATAACAATCGTAGGGTTTTTCGCACACAGAAAAACACTTAAATCAGAATACAGTTATACAAATCAGTAGAGTCGAGAATTTATAAAATTCCGACACGACAGTGGACAAAAACAATGCAATGAAAAGTTCTAAATCGAACTAAATATTGAATTCAAATTACAACACTTATTACCACAGCGGTTCATTCTATTGCACTATAATAAATACCGCAAAATTAGTTCATGGACATTGTTATCTGCAATGAAAATGCAATCCTAAATTTAGGAGCGTCCTTCACTGGTGGTTCTATAACAATGAACTTACAGTCACAGCTTCGTGTAATTTGAGACGAATTTTGAAGAAATTTTTAAGGAGTCCGGGACACAAATATCTCAAAAACGTCCATTATTTTCTTGATTTAAAAAATACTAGAGATGATTTAATATCCAATACCGCAAACCGTATGTTTCTATGACAATTATATCAGCAGTTATAGCAATTTTTATGTTATACTGTCTGTGGTCGAAACGCCTTCTGCCTGGAATTAAAAGTCCCTCTCAATCTGCGAGAATGCAAACAAACCTCTTTGCTGCTCTAGTTTTAATATATTTTTTTTCTAGTGGCTTATTCAAAGTAAAGTGATTGGGTGTTTGTTTATTACGAGTTTCGATGCTCATGTTTTTGTTGTGAACTGCATATCGTATATACACAATTTACATAAATATGCTTGGTTATTTTCATCCCCATTGAGTGCTATGAAAGCGCATCGAAAAGATGCAAGAAGGAGCTGGAAATCCCTTTTAAAAATATCTGTAATCTTTAACTTGTACCAAAAAAGTGCACTTAGCAAAATTTAAAGTAAACAACAAAAATGAAGAAAATCGGTGTCTCATCAATCTGGTGCATTTTAAAGAAAATTGCCTTGCTTGATATGCATTTTTCTGCTTCGTTAATATCTTTCCAAATATCATTTTGTCGACATATTATATACCTTTTTGAGTTCGTTTATATTATTTATGTTATTTATTATTTTGAATTTATGATTTATTATTTTTATTTATTGTATTATTTTGAAGCGTGAATTCCTAAAAAATTAAGTTCATTTATCTCAAAATGGATTTTTTTATAATCTATCAATTTTGAAAGGATATACCTAAAATTCTTTGCGAAGTACACACTTGAAAATTTGTACAAATTTTATCAGTTTTATTTTTAACAAATAGTTCTCAGAATTTTTAATTTCGAGTAAAATTTTTCAAAATATTTACCTCTAAGCAAAGATCACACCAAAAAAATTATTTTTTTAAATGATTTTTACTCTTTTAATAATATTAAAAAGTAATATTTTTGTAAATCCGAAAGATAAATTAACAAGAAAGATTTTTTGTGTGCAAAAGTAAAAACATTATGCACATTTATCTATTAGTTCAATAGTTATATAAAAAATTGAACATGTTTAAAATTTTAAATTTTTAATTTGAGAAAAAAAAATTAAATTGTTCAGTAATTTTTATATAAGTGATCTATATATAAAAATACATATCAGGAAAAAATTGCATTAAAAATACTCATAAATAAAAAAAAATAAAAATTTATGTCCCGGACCCCCTTAATCCGGGTACTTAGTGGGACTGTATTTAACTATTTTCATAGAAATTTACAAAATTGTGAAAATATGTCAAATTTTCTTAATCACACTGAATATAAGATATGGCTTATTTCATGCTGATGAGACCATTTTAAGTTCAAAACCACTCTATAGAAACTGTTGTCAGCAAAGGGGAAATTGATCTCAATAGCAATAAATTGCGAATGATGATAACTAATGGAGGAGGAGCAATACGGTATATCAATATTAGTATTTCACTTCAGTTAATAGTGTACAGTAACTTAAGTATGCACATCATATTTACGCTCCCAAATTTAAATACTGGCGTAAGTAAAATCCAATATTTAGCTCAATGTAATCCTACAATGTATGTATATACTGTAATTGAAATCTAACAGTATCACATTTCCAGTGAATTGATATAGAGCTGCTTAATATTATAGATCTGATATGATGTTAATGTAAATATAAATCTCGCAAGTGAAAATTATTACACATATTTGTGTAAAATTAAATAAGTTACTCGGCAATGAAAATAGTTCAAAGATCAAAACCACTCTATAGTTGCTGTTATCGACAAAGAGGTGAGTAATTATAATAGGAATACATTTTGAACAATGATAACTAATGCAGAGGAAACAATACTGAATCACATTGTTAGTATCTGCCTTTAACTAATATTGTACAGTAACTCAAACACGTACAACATATTTACACTCCCAGTTCGGAATACTAGCTTAAATGAAATCCGATATTAATTCTAATATGCTCCTACTGTATATGTATACACTGTAACCGAAATCTAACAGAACCTGTTTCCAAATAACTATTATATAGATGTTGAGTATTATAGTGTAAATAAGAATATCGCAAGTGTAAATTTTTACACATATTTATTGTAAATTTGAATCCATAGTTTGAAGATCAAAACCACTCTATATTTGCTGTTATAAACAAGGGGGAGAGTAATCATAATAGCAGTAAATTGTGAACAATAATAACAAATGGAGAAGAACTGTAATTTAAATCTACCAGCACTGTGTTTTCAAATATTGATATATAGCTCTTTAGTATTATAATGTAAATAAGAATACCGTAAGTGAAAATTTTAACATATATTCATTGTAAACTTGAATAAGTTATCCTTCATTGACCGTGTCCTAAATAAAAGCCTACTATGTGAACTATACAGATGCAAGTAATACCGATGGATATCTAAATCGTCATACCGATTTTCTTCCATGCGCAACCATGCCAATTGAACAACGCGGGTGTAATTTGTCATAAATAATCTATTTTGATACGTCCTAAATAAACATGCTGAAAATATATTACATCACAAAACAGAAAAGAACTCTCTTTGGCCAGATACACGTCATACACTTCAGCTCCAACGCCTATTTGTCAATAAGCGCCCATATGCCAGTGAAAATATGTGTTAATCGGATCAATGGATCACTGGGTGCTCAGATATATGAAATGTAGATAATAAAACGGTTAAATTAAAAAAAAAAGTAAACACTATCACTTCGAATTTTTATCCTTATTTTGCCAAGCATGATATGATAATATATGATACTATAATGATAATATAACACCAATTAAAAAATTAGACCGATATCTTTATAATTCACAAAGTTAAAATTTTGCATTTTAAACCTTAGTTACTGCCTTCGACAGATATCTGGAACATTCACGACTCTTTCATGGATCTAACATGGTAAAATGTCTATAGCTGCAATGAATAAATCGAGTCATGTGCTCCGGGCATCTGATGTCCCCCTGTACGGGATTTCGTAGTTGTTCAAAGCTTCGCTTTTCCACTACAGACGACACAGATAGACACACATACAGTCATAGTATTTTATTGCGTAATATAAGCAATGGATTTTTGTTCACAGCAAAATTATAAATATACAGGGTGATTCAAACTAAACTGCAGGTATTTAGACCTCTCTCTGCAAGAAAAACTAGTGCAAGTATCGCATACACATATTTTCCTGAATATGCGATTTTGAGTTCTGAAGAAAACAAAAGTTCAAATTTCGGCCACAAGGGGTTGAAATTTGAAGCTACAGTACCCCGTTAATTGTATATTGTTTAACTTATCTTACAAATATCGTCAAAAAATAACTCTAAAAATTAAAAATGATGACCGGATCTCTACGTAAACCTTTTAACTGTTGAGATGCCAAGTGCAACAGAAGCATTGTTGTTTCCTTGATGGTAGAGTTTAGCAAGTGAATGTAAGGCTATGCGGTATGGTGAGCTTCATGACACTTCACCAGTCGTGAATTTGTGGGAAAAGGATTTATGGACTCATTTTATAGTTGGTGATTGTAAGATTTACTTTGCAATAAGCACATTATGGAAACAGCAGCACCATATTTTTCACTTAGCGGCCGAAATTTGAGCTACTTTATTCTTCAGAACCTCATATTCAGTAAAGTATGTGTACGAAATTTCGTTGCGATTCGCCTAGTCGTTTCTCCAACAGGGAGGTCTAAACACCTCACGTTTAATTTCGATCACCCTAGACATATATTTATTTTGTGTTCCTATAATACGTATTGATACTCTCTACCTAGACAGCTGGTAGAATTTTCTTTCATAATTCCAACATCATTGTCTGTGAGTATTAAGGCAGTTAAAAACAATTTTATTTAAATAAAACATAGAAGACAAATTCATTTAAAATGTAAAATATAAATATTATTGATGCAAAATGAAACGTTATCTCTCTATATTAAAAAAAAAATAGCTGCCGCCGCCGCTGTTTAACAAATTTCACATTCCTCGATTTTCTCTGCTTCGTACCACAAAAATTATAGCATATATTTATTTTGTGTTCCTATAATACGTATTGATACTCTCTACCTAGACAGCTGGTAGAATTTTCTTCCATAATTCCAACATCATTGGCTGTGAGTATTAAGGCAGTTAACAACAATTTTATTTAAATAAAACATAGAAGACAAATTCATTTAAAATGTAAAATATAAATATTATTGATGCAAAATGAAACGTTATCTCTCTCTATTAAAAAAAATAGCTGCCGCCGCCGCTGTTTAACAAATTTCACATTCCTCGATTTTCTCTGCTTCGTACCACAAAAATTATAGCATAAACATATAAAACAATTGACAATCTTATAGAGAAGGGATAGGGGAACACGCTGAAATATATTTTTGATATATTGTGTAGTTTAAGAAGTAGTTTAGCAAGTTCGCGTCTCGGATAGACTAACAATAGAAGACCACGAACTTTTGCAGTTAGTTACCTACATAGTTGAATTTTTGCAGGATGGACCCCTATTTTTTAATTTTAATGTAGTTTATGAGATATTTTACTTTTTATGCATTTCTGAAGTAAAAAATGTTCTTTCATATCGGCACGTCTATCGATTCTTTCAGTCTCGTACGCAAAAACTATAGCAACCAAAAATATGAAATTTGATGCATTTATAGAGAAATAATACGACAACACGATGAAATGGTTACCGATTTAAACTTTAGTTTGGTTTTAAAATACTCACTAGGCGAGTTACCGGGATTGGCGAAGCGTAGCGAGCATTGGCAGAGCCCCCATGGCATGTTAAACATCGAAATTAATTTTTTTAGAATCAGAATCGGCCATACAAGATGGTATTATACATTTGTTCTCTTATTCAAGATTAGGTTTGATGTAACTTACACCATCTCGATCATGGCAGTTGGTGATGATATGAATAATGCATAGTAAAGTTCACTTTAAAATCTTATGGGCTAAACGGAAAATGTTTCATAAATGTTAATATGAAAGTATATTTGAATTAGATCAATTATGTAGAAATATTTAATCGTTATTCTGTGCTATTAAACAATTGACACGTTTTTGGTATCCCAACCAACCAAAATATTCTTCATGAGAATGCAGAAAGAGCTAATATATAACGTAAACGTTGTTACTTATTTTAAAATTATCATGATTCCTTCTAATTACATGTAATATGTATTCCGGGGGAATGAAATACTTTATAAATTTCTTCTCAAAAACAATATTATTAAATATTAGCTATAATATTGAGTAACACCTTATTGAATATACAGAATTAGCGTATAATGGGTGTTTCAAAATGATCGCACGACAAAATGTACCGTAAACAATTGGTTCCAGAATCGTGGTGTAGCGATTGAGCATCGCCAGGTCCGAACCAGGGTCCCGGTGCTTACAAGACCGACATTATAAGGTTAGAGCAAAAGTTAGCTTCGCCTCCAAACTTATAATTCGGGTGCAGGTTCCAAGCATCTTCGATGGATGTCTTTGAGCAGAGTCGGCAGCTGCCACACACTCCCCCCCTGATGAGAAGCCGGGTCGAATTTCGGCGAGGAGGGGGGCAATTCCAGAAAACCCCTGCTTGTTCCCATCCGAAACTCAGTTGGGGTTCTGAATGGCCGGGAGGCTTGTCGCCTCGGGCGTGACGTCAGTCGTGGTCAACCAGGAAGGGAGTGGTGGGCGCTTCAGGTTCAGAGTGGTGCTGCCATCTCGTGTTGAGAGGTAAGATCGTTGGAGACAGAAGGTTTTTTCGTGCTCGTATGTTATTGTAGCGATTGAGCGTCGCCAGGCCCGAACCAGGGACCAGGTGCTTACAAGACCGACATTATAAGGTTAGAGCAAAAGCTAGCTTATAATTCGGGTACAGGTTCCAAGCATCTTCAGTGGATGTCTTTGAGCAGAGTCGGCAGCTGCCTCAATGGTTTCAATATATGAAATGCTTCAAATAAGATATACTTTGATTGCAAGATTCTTGGTCATGTGACCCGTTTTAATAAACGAGTACGAAATTTAAATTTTAATATGGGACCCTCAACAAAATAAGTTAAAATTAATGAACTATTCATAATTTTAATATATATTGAAAAAAATTGCTCTTTAATATGCAAAATTAGACGTGAAAATTTTCAAAGTATAGAGCTTACCACTGTGAGCCAGCCGATCAAAAGGGGAGGCGAAAATATAGATTTCAGCTGTCGCATAATTATTAAATTTTGTTAGACGAAATTTCCATTCAGAAATTTATTATTGCTCGCACTTTTGAAAATTTCACACGTTCCCCATATATTCGTCAAGAATTTTAATTATTGATATTCGGGGGAAGTTTGATCCTGTAACAATGGAATACTTTGTTTGAGTAATTGGGCTATTGAAAATATTTTTATATTTATTTTTTTTGCAAGGTATCCGTATGAAAATTTACAGCTTATACATTTTTACTAAGTGGTGTCACATGGTCAAAATTATCTTGGTATTATTTCTAAATTAAAGCATTTCTTAAATTGGAAACATAGCTCTACGACCAATCGTAATGAAATACCCTGTATAGCAACAATCCTTACAATACTACAATTTTCTATACTACTTTCATAGATTCTATCGAGATCCTTACTAATAGATAACATTCTGATGTTGGTAGCACATGACTTTTCTTATACAATGCAATGTATAACTTCTTTCACAGATAAAAAATAATGAAAAGTGTGAGACCAGGATACATTTAGGCTGTGTAGTTTATAAAGATTTCTGATTTCTGACAAGCATACAAAGGGCCGCCTAGACTGATAGACACCACTTTACAGCAGCTCTTACCCGAGAGGTCAGAGAAGCCATAAATAAGGGGGCTTCAAGTAGTGATCGAGTCAGAAAAGTTACTGGAGACTAAAGATGAAGCCATGGGATTGGTTAAATGTTTAACCAATTCGGAAGAGTTACCACATCTCCCTGAGGTCAACCAATGATCGCCGGAGAGGCGTATCTTGACCTCGGACAAAAAGGGGTGGCAACAGGCAGAAGGTTCAATATAGACGATATACATTAGGTTCCACACAGATGCATAGAGAAGGTGCAACAAAAAAGTGGAGTATGTTCAATAAGGACACAAACACATGAAGGTTCGATACAAGGCAGTCGATATTAAGATATGGTATGAAGACGACACTTAAGAGTGAGTTACATCCAGTCATGAGTCTCTATTGAGAGATGATTAGTTATTATTTGGATAATTCAGTCATGAGTCTTTGTATTAGTTGTGTGCTTCATGGAATTCAGACAATGAGCGACGAAGAAGCATTTGTAGACTAATAATTCAAAATGTACAGAATAGAGGGTTTATGTTTGCGTGATATGCCAAAATGCAACTATGAATGGTCCACAAACATCCAAAGACAAAATGGGATGTATGTACCTATCAGCTATTATAAAATGTCATAAAAATAATAATTTAGGTAATTGATATACCTGGTCTCACATACTCAATCGCCTCCTTAAGTATACAAGTACATTTATTGTAATTTAATTACGTTGAAAATGTTCTTAATAAAGAATTTTTATTTTAAAGTTAAATGGTAAAGTCATTTATGTAATAGTATGTAAATACATTTTATTCCAGGAAATCGCACAGAGGAAGTATGGTGGGTTTTTATGCGTCACAATGCAATGTATACGGTATATAAATTACGAACATGTTAATTATGGGTACTTTAATAATTATAAACTTTAATAATTATCAACGATAAGTTATATTTGTTAGCTCCGCACAAAAAGATTCACGACACGGTGTTTGTAACATTGAATTGTACATTTGGCGCTCAGATGACTATATATAAAGCTACTTCGTACCCAATTATTTCCTATTTCACGCAAATCTATATTAACAATTATCAATATTGATAACATTCTCAATATGCAGTATAGTCCATATATTAAAATACTCTAATAATACATTCATAAATTAGGCGTTATTTTGATTAACTTGGCGCCATTTTTGTCATTTTGGCAATATTTTCGTCCATTCTTGAGCTAAATATCGCTAAGGTGGCGATATTTCTCTAGATTATTCGTCCAGTTTACTATATGTATCGTTAAGCGTTAGAAACAAAAAGAGAGAAGTACATTTCTTATATACTACAAAGTATGCCCGTAATATGACTGAATTAAAAATTTGTAAATAATTGCCTGTAATGTAGCGTCATTTTTATCAATTTGGTGGCATTTTCTTCAATCTGGATATATTAAAAATGTCGCTAAGTTTTGCGATATAACGACCATTTTTTTTTCAATCATTACGGACGAACTGAGATTTCCCATTGATTTATCTTCATCTTTATCAGTTTGGCTAAATTTTCTTCACTTTGGCGATCGTATAAAAAATTCGCCGAGTTGGCGATATTATTCCAAAATTCGTCGCCAGAGTTTTGCCTACAGTTACAGACGGAGATGTAGCTTATTCTTAAAGTAGATTCTTATAATTTTTACAAGATATTGAATTTTCATTAATTAGTCGTCATTTTCATTGATTTAGAGTTATTTTTATCAAGTTGGTGACATTTTTATCTATTTGGTGACAATTTTATCAATTTGGCAAAATTTTCGTCAATTGCAACAGTAAAATATCCGCTAAGTTTGCAATATTCCTTCAATATTGTCGCCGAAGCGTTATGGAAGGTGCAATAAGTAATCATTATAGTAGATAAACGATAATGTGATCCAAAATACATAACTATTATACACAGTATCCTCTTTAACGAATGAAACGCGCTAGATCCATGAGAATGGTAATAGCATATTTATTGCACAGTGCATAGGAAAATTAACCATATTTCACAATAGTTATTATTTTTTTTAATTTTATGTGATTTTTTAAAAAATTTACTTGAAAAATGTGCAATATCTCGAGAACGGTTCATATTGACGTTCTAAAGTTTGCGCCAATCGTTTTCCAATGACAAATTACATAACAAATGATTATTTGCGCAACTTTATTAAAGGTTTTGATTTTCTGATGATTCTAAAGTTTAATTTCAAAATTTCGGGGGTTCTGCACATTTGATTGCATTTAAAAACAATAAGCTTCCAGTATTCACTGATTGTAATTTGTGTACCACATTTTGTTCGAATCGCTTCATTCGTTCGTGAGATATCGTTTCCACAGGCTCACTGACACATACACACGCATACGCACACACACCCACATAGAGAGACATCATCTCAAAAACGTTTGATTCATGGATGCTTGAAACCTACTCTCCCGTCGAAAACTTGAATTCAAAATTCCGATTGCGTCATAATACTTTCCTTATACATTATAATCTATATAAATAAAAATGAAAATCTGTCTGTCTGTCTGTCTGTCTGTCTGTCTGTCTGTCTGTCTGTCTGTCTGTCTGTTTGTCACACCATCACGGGAGAACGGCTGAACCGAATTTGATGAAATTTTGTGGGTAGCCCAGAAATAGCCCCACTTAAAATTATATCCGTGTTTTGAGTTTCTACGGCCAGTGGTTCTCGAGATATTAGTAAAAAACGAAATTTTCGTTTGTCTCATCATCACGGAAAAACGGCTGAACCGAATTTAATGAAATTTGGTGAATAGCCTTGAAATATCCCCCCATAAGTTTTGTCCAAGTTTCGAGTTTCTAGGACCTGGGGTTGTCGAGATATTAATGAAAAACGGAACTTTTTCCTAGGAGTTCTACTCCCTAACTCCGTGGTTTATCCAAACGAAAAGCTTGAAAATCGTTTGAAAGTGAATTAAAATTTAATCTCTGAGTTTGATGGGAGATTTTTTGCGTTAATTAGTCACTTTCTGAAAAAATGAATTGTTTGAAACATGGTTTAAAGGGGAAATCTATCTCCATGGTTCATGGTTTATTTAAAACAAGCTTTTGCGGAACAATGAGAAGTATAGAGAAATCAAAATCGTTATTTAATTTCGCAGTTTATGTTATAAGACATGACATATTTAACATGTTATAAGATTCTATCTTATATCATGTTACTCAGAAACGCAATTAAATTAAATATGTCTGTTAATTTTAATAATTATTTTTTTCGATTTGAATAATAAATAAATGGATATAAAAATATATTTTAGAAAAGAACGATTTGATTTTTCTTATAGCATTTTTGACTGGATAATATCAATTACGGTCTTCAGGTTTAAAAATTATTATTATTTATATTTTCGGGGATTATTGATTCAAGGATTATTGATATTTTCAAGTTATTATGCAATTATTTTATTATGACAAAAATTGTTTAAACTCATATATTGTATGTTGTACGAATCTTCTACAAATACACGTGTATATCTTTTAATCTACGAGAATATAAGTAGTACAGATATATTGACATATGTTTTGATATATATTGGCATATATTGGAATCAATTACGACCTTCTGGTATAAAGAGTACGGATATTATTGATGTTTTCAATTTATTACGTCATCTCTTTTATTTTGGCAAATATTTTTGAGACGCATATTGTAATACGGGTAATCTTCTACTAACACATTGGCATATTTTCTGATCTGCGACAATATAATTAGTACGGGGTTGCATATATTCATTCAATTCCTATTTTTTCTTCTGTAAATTTGCTTACAAAAGGGGGCAGGATGTTTTATTCTTCAGATCTGATCGTGAAGATAATTTTGCATAGTGAGAACATATATTCTTAAACTTCTCTTTAGGAGCAATAAATTTAATATTTTAACAGAATTTGCACATGGTTGCGAACTATAAGTTTCTTTAAATTATACACTCCGTACGAATAACGGGTGTGCTCTTAGTGGTTAATAAATTTTAACATTTTAGGAGGATATATCATGTTGCTCGGCATCGCAATTAAATTAAATGTGTTTGTTAATGTTTTTATTATTTTTTTTCGATTTAAATAATAAATAAATGGATAAATGGATATAAAAGTATATCTTATGAATGGACGGTTTGATTTTTCTTTTAATTATATTAATTGCTGACTGCGTACATCAATTTCATTTATTTTGGCAAAGAGTTTTAAAGCTTATATCGTATTTAGCTACTAAACTCATATATTGTGTTTAGCCAATAAATTCATATAGCCGATTGTTGAAACAGAAAAAGAGTAGAGCGGGTATATCTTCTAATACAATTGTAGGGTTTTCATTTAGTATATTGCAACGGGATAAGAATGTTTCATTCAGATCTGCAAATTCAAAGCTACGAATTTGGAGGGATATCGCTAATTTGACAACTTTTCTTAAACTTTGCCAAATTGACGGAAATGTCGCCAAATTGATATAAACGACACACAAACAGCTGCCATAAACCTTCGGGTTGGTCGTGTGGCTTGGGTCTTCTACATATCAATGAAATTTTTTTTTGTTTTGTTAGAAGAGAGTACTGAAATGATGTTTGGTTAGAATTTATCTGTCAGACCAACCATCCTACTTAGTAATACATTTAGCGAATTTTTAAAATGTCACCAAATTGATAAAAATGTTTTCAAATCTATAAAAATATCTTGAAATTGATAAAATTGCGCTACATAAATGATATTAATTGTTTTTTGTTAGGGGATAGTATTGTGATGATATTTCGTCAATTTGTCGAAAAGTGGAACTGTCAGTTCTACAGTCCCACTTGGCGATAAATTTGGCGATTTTTTAAAATGTCGCTAATTTGACGAAACTGTCGCCAAATGTTCCATAGAAATATAACTATTTAGACGATATTTTTTCTACCAATTTATTTGAAGCAAAGGATATCATGTCGCTTAGCAACGGATTTAAATCCAATGTGTTTATGCGGCAGACGATTTTTATTAAATCCTTTCCGATTTGAATAATGAAGATATGTATATAAAATAATTTCATTGCCATTTCATTTTGGACTGGATAATATCAATTATACTCTTCAGGTTTAAACATTATTATTATTGATATTTTCCGGAATTATTGATTCAGTGATTATTGATATTTTTAAGTTATTACGCCATTGTTTTATTGCGGCAAAAATTGCTGACACACGCATATTGTACGTTGTACGAGTAATCTTCTAGGAATGCACGGGTATATCTTCTAACCTACGAGAATATAAGTAGTACAGGTATATTGGCATATATTTTGACATATATTGGCATATTCATTGGAATCAAGTACAGTCTTCTGGTATGAAGATTACGGGGATTAATTATATATTCAATTTATTACGTCGTCTGTTGTATTTTACCAAAAAAACATTTGAGACTCATATTGCAAAACGGGTAATCTTCTACTAATAATCGGACATTATAAGTAGTACGTGTATATCTTCCCATATAATTTTAGCACTTTAATTTTGACATATATTGGAATAAATGACTGTCTTCAGATTTAAAGATTACGGGTTTATTGGTATTTTCAATTTATACATGTAATCTACTAATACAGGTTATATTTTCTAATATTCGCGTATATAATTAGTACGGGTCCCATACAATTTTAACGCTTTTATTTTGCATATATTGATTCAATTCCATATTTTTTTTTTATATTTGCTTACATAAGGGGGTCCAAGATGTTTCATTCTTCAGATATGTCCATGAAGATAATTTTATATAGCGAAAACAGAGATTCTTAAACTTCTTTTTAGGAGCATTATATCAAATATTTTAACAGAATATTTTGATTAAACATGTCATTTAGTATACTATAAGAATTTGGGCATGATTATGAATTTCAAGTTTCTTTATATTATATACTCCGTACGAAGAACGGGTATGCTGCTAGTATGTATATAAGGGAAGTGTTAATGCATTCTTGTTTCCAGTTTAAGGGGACATTCTACGAGGGCTCATTTGAAATTTCCCTTAAACTTGAATTTAATTAGCTGAATCGTTGGATGAAACACGGAAAGCCATCAAGTGGACTTTAAATGAAATTGCTGATGAACCTCTAGATTTACTTTGTGTAAGTAAATATGAAGTCAGACGGCAAATAGTTTGGTTAAATAAGACACAGAGGAGCGCTGAATTTCAGACTAATTAACATATAGTATTGTATCAAAATTATATCTGGTGTAGAAATCACCCATTGCTTTAGAATTCTCAATTTAATATTGTATAAAATGCTTTGTCGGATTTGGAATCATTTTCTAGAATTTGGCTTTACACATTTGAATAAAGCCATATTTTATTACTTTCCTTATATACATAATGTATAAGGAAGGCATTGTGACGGCGTCGAAAATTCGAATTCGAGTTTTCCACGGGAGAGCACGTTTCAAGCATCCCGGATCACGAATCAAACATTTTTGAAGTGATGTCTGTGCGTGTGTGTTAGTGAGTCTGTGGAGACGATATCTCACGAAGGAATGGAGCGATTCGAATAAAATATGGTACAAAAATCACAATCCGTGAATACTGGACGCCTATTGTTTTTAAACGTAATCGAATGTTCAGAATCCCCTAAATTTTCGAGTGATATTTTGAAAAAATCATCAAAAAATCGAAACCTTTAATAAAGTTACGGAAATAGACGTTTGTTATGTAATTTTTCCTTAGAAAACGATTGACATAAATTTTAGAACGCTAGCAGGAACCGTTCTTGAGATATTGCACATTTTTCATATATATTTATCAAAAAATCCCATAAATTAAAAAAAATATATTAACTTTTGCGAAGCATGTTCACTTTTCATATGTAATATCAAGCGATAAATTTGGTGACATCATTCTCGCGGTTCTAGCTCGTTCCATCCATGAGAAAATATACTTTGAGTAATACTTTTGTATATATAAGAATAATTTGCTATTAGAATAACTTATTTCTCCGTCTATAACGCTTGGCCAGATTTTGGCGATAAATTTGGCGGAATGTCGCCAACTTGGCGACTTCTTGAAATATTGCCAAATTAACGAAAATCTCGCCAAATGGATAAAAACGGTGGACGCTATGGACGCGAAATCAATGAAAATGACGTTTAATTGTCGGAAATTCAATATCTTGGAAAGAATATAAGTATCTACTATAAGAAAAACCTATTTTTTTTACTGTAAAAGTAGTAAATTCATTGCATTATATAAGGAAAGCCATGTGTTGTCCACATCAGATTTTTTTATTTTACAAAGCTAATTGTATATAGATGTGTGACAAATCCATAGATTTTATATTAAATTTTTTAAAAACTTAAACATAACATGCGTAATTATTTCAGCAAAACTTATTATTTCACAGCTATAGATAAAAATTATGCCTATGCTTATGATTACAATGCTTATGCTTATGATTACAATGCTATAGATAAAAGTTTATAAAATAATTTATTAGCACATAATATGAAGCAGTAGATTTAAATAAGACTGGTTTTATACACAGGATGTTTCAAAACTATCTTTGCAACTTTAACTTGTAATGAAAATACAATGTGTTGAAATATCGTAATGTGGCCTTTTGCATACGAAAACATAACACACATTTTTATAATGTTTTCATTTTGTTTTTCTAATTTATATAGATTTCCTTCAATGATTTTATTACATTAAGAGACCTCTATGTGTGTGTCATTAGTTTCTCGTTCCTCGTCAAGACGACAACCAATTTCTACCCATGATTGCTGCAGTATTTCTGTATCAACTAAAGCTTAAATAATAATTTGTACCGTAAAAGTCTTCAGTATAACAAACCTTCATTTAGCGCACCACAGTTTTATCATATACGCACCAATATGTCAAGATGATTTATATCATTTAAATGTGGTGGCTAACCTAATGAGCCATAAAGTTCAATCCCTGAAACAGGAGCACTTTTGTTAAGGAACTAACGTACCACCAGACCCCCATTGTGGGGAGCACCAACGGTTAGAAGATGATGTGTGGTTGGATGTCACCTGATTGTGGGGCAATAACGCTAATCAACATGCCCAAATAATTCATGTTGATTGTGTTTTCATTGAAGTTTTTGAAGATTTCTTTGTACAATTTTTAAGCCAATGCATATTCCAAATGTCGTAAAATTCCATTAAAATATTTTCTGTAATAATGGCTCTTTTGATCTATACGTTTGATGCATTATATAGGTATGGCATTCAATTAGGGAATCTGATTAAATTTAATGTAAAAAATTGATATATGGATGATCATACAGGGATAATATATCGATACCAAGCGGCAAACTACCATTTTGTCCAAAAGACATAGGTAAGTAAAATGTGCTTATCTATTTAGCGGTTAAATTTATGAGCTCTCATTTCGTTGCAAGAAAGTTAATGAGCGTATCCAAAAACGCATTGATTGTGTTCAACAGAAAAGGGGCCAATGATTTGGCTGTGTATAAAACCCCACCACCCGTTAACCTATGGGCAATGTCAAACTATCTCTGGAAACTTATGAAAATTTTCGGACCTGAAATTTCTTACATTATGACTGTTCAGTTACTTTGAAATATGGAAGGTTGTCTCAGGTGTCAAGAGAACTCTATCTCAGTACATGATAACGATATAAGTTGTGCATGAAAAACTTTCAGTGGTGCAACATGACAATAACATACTTGGCAAAATCAAGTTGAACGTTTCCCTTTCTGATTAATTTTCAACAATTATTTCTTAAAGTCATAACTTCATATGCGGTTTTTATGTGGTTTTTACGTGCTTTTTGCGAGGGGGAGAGTATGAGACTAGGAGGCACAATATGTAGTTTTGGATGTTTACAACGAAACAAAGCGCATTCTTTTAGTCACCGTTTTATGACAGTCTTGGCCCGGATAACCATGACCCCAATATATGCACGCCACACAAATTGCAGGTGTGGTTGGGTCAAAATATCCTAGGTCCAAGACTTAATTGGACAAGCTGAATTGGACACCAAAAGAGCCAATAATGCAAAGATAAGGCATCGCACTGAGAAGCATCCAATAAGAGCAAGGAAATCGTATCTGAACCCCAGGCAAAATGCTGCTGCTGCAAGGAGGAAAGTCAATGAATATAATTCAATGATTATTAAAGCGTTGTAGAGAGAGAAAGTCGTGGTTTCAAGCAGTGTATTCAGATAGAGTGGTTATTCATTTTTGAGTAGTGAAAATGTTATAGAAAAAGACGAAATCTGACTTCAAATGTCAGCAAAAGAATCGGTAAAGATGACAGTCATGCTGAGCTACAGACCCGAAATACAGAGATACGTGCCAGTCTTCATGTATGCTAGGTCAATTCAATAATATTCAAAAGACCTAGTCAAAATACAAGCTGCTGTTTTGCGTTGTTAAAATTGTAAGCGTTTGTTAAAATGGATGTAATTTTAATCATAGCAATAATAGAGGTGTGAATAAATGATAAAACATGGATTTCAATGTTTGGTGATTTGATTTAATAATTATGTTAAGGAACTCGTGCAAAGAGGTAGATGAGGTATTATGAGTCACGACTACTTTAATATAGATTAATAACTTCATCCACAAAGTTAATATTGAAAAAACAAGCCAATTTACGTATTTATATACTGCAAATTTGATTAAAAATATATCCTTGTGAGTTAACTCTTGTGCTTTTTTAAAAACTGTAGTATGTTTCCTGAATTCATTATTTTTATTACGATCTAAAGCAGAATATATAATTTTGTAACACGCTTTATGTAGTTTAGCTATTTCTTATTACTATTCTAAGTGAAATAAAATGGATTTCAATTTGGTATTATACGTTTGCAGAAGCGCATATCTAAATCTTAATTTACCCCGTCTTTTCCATCGCAATCGAAATCATTTTCAGACAATTCGACTATTTTCCATTGCATAGGCTTATTCAATTACCGCATCATCAGATGGACTCCGAAAATAGACTAATTGGAATCACGGATGAATATTCAGATTCATTTAAGTATATGTGGGTTTGTGTGTTGCTCAGTAAGAACCACGCAATCCCATTAAAATAATAAACGAATATTAAACTAATAAACTTTAATAAAGATGATGCGAAGAATATCATAAATTGATCCACCGGTACGCATTTGAGGAAAAACTTAAAAATCAGAAAGTGGATACCATGTCTATTATATCATAATGAAATGACTGCACTTTGCTTTTTTTTTGTCAACGGTTGACACATTATTAGAGGTTATTAACTTCTTAAGAATTAACAAAAGCGAGTCTTCAGATATTGCTAATTTTTCTTTTCTTACATTTAGAAAAAGCATTTCGAATGAAATACGTGACGACAAGAAATTAGGAAATAACATCAGAGATTAAATTCGTGCATAAATCTTGGCATAATTATTTAACAGCTTTAGTCATAGATCTTCTTAGAACTCGTCAAAAACTCTTAATCCTAATGCTTACAATTTTTCCAAGAGCAAGGAAGATCCACTCAAACCATTTAAAACCCCATTTTCTCTTCCATTTCAACGTAAAGTTAGTCATATAGTTTCCACACTTTTTAAAAAGGTTTGACCAAAAATGTTTTCCTATCTTTTCTATAGAGAAAAACAGCTTCCCTTATGGATCCAGTTAAGAAGCTCAATAATTGGAATATTTGTCGAATTCTTTTCAATGGGAACTATTGTTTATTAGTCAAACTCGACGTGCCATAAAGTACTAATTTAAGAAATATGAAATAATTGTCAAAAATCAAGAAGTTAACAACTATTCAATTGCCAATGACTGCTGGATGGCTAGTCATCAGTTTGACTTTTCTTGTTCCTGAATTTATAAAAAAAGTACTCCTCAGTTTTCGAATTAGAATTTTTGTCTTCTTATTATTCTTATATTACTAAAAATTATATTAACCTGATTAGCGTTTTGTATATAATCTTAGTGAGGGTTTTATTCTTTTAATTCCCTTTCGTCATACAAGGTGACGTTACCAATATAAGATCTGCAGTTTGACCGCTTTTGTAAACTTTTAAATTAACGTCCAGCACTAATAAAGGTGGTCTAAGTACTTCTGTAAAGATCTACTGATATCAAACTTTTATGTGTGCACAACTTTTTGTAGTTATCTGAAAATTAAAACATTCCCAATATTTTACCTGCTTTATTTGCGACGACTATTAATTTTTATTTAGTTTAAAACATGAAAATGATCCACGTTTTGTTATTGTTTTCTCATAGTATCGAAAATTTATACAAGAACGTATATATGAAATCTATATAGCATTCATTACTTTCCTTATATACATAATGTATAAAGAAAGTATTGTGACATAGTCGAAAATTCGAATTCGAGTTTTCGACGGGAGAGCACGTTTCAAGCATCCCTGATCACGACTCGAACATTTTTAAAGTGATGTCTGTCTGTGTGTGTGTGTGTGTGTGTGTGTGTGTGTGTGTGTGTGTTTGTGTTTGTGTCAGTGAGGCTGTGAAGACGATATGTCATGAACGAACGGAGCGATTCGAATAAAATTTGGTACAAAAATCACAATCCGTGAATACTGGAAGCCTGTTGTTTTAAAATATAATCGAATGTTCAAAACCCCCCTAACATTTCGAGTGAAATTTTATAAAATTCAACAAAAAATCAAAACCTTTAACAAAAATACACAAATAGACATTTTTTAAGTAATTTTTCCTTAGAAAACAATTGACATAAACTTTAGAACGCTAGCATGAACCGTTCTCCAGATATTGCACATTTTTAAAATGAATTTATCAAAAAATTTCATAAATTAAAAAAAAATTAAATGTTAAGTAACATGTTCAATTTTCATATGTAATATCATGCGATAAATTTGGTGACATCATTCTCGTGGATCTAATTCGTTCCATTCACGAGAAAAGATACTTTGAGTAATACTTTTGTATTTGAACGCCAATAGTCATTTATCCACTGTAAGAATAACTTATTTCTCCATCCAAAACTCTTGGCGAGATTTTGGCGACGCATTTAGAGGAATGTCGCCAACTTGGCCTCATTTTCAAATGTTGCAAAGTTGACGAAAATCCTGCGGAATGGATAAAAAAAACTCTAAATCAATGAAAATGACGACTAATTGAAGAAAATACAATATCTTGGAAAGAATATAAGTATCTACTATAAGCAGAACATTTTTTTAACTGTAAAAGTAGTAAATTCATTTCATTATATAAGGAAAGTCATGTGCTGCCCACATCAGATTTTCTTTTCTATACATCTAAAATCTACTGACAAAAACCTGATTTTACTTAGTTTAACTTACTTTCATTATTTCATTTTATTCCTTATCCCGAAATCTTATATTTGTAACATTGTCACCCGTTGATTATGTACCAATTCTGTACAGCAACTTAATTACTTTGCACATATTCATAAGTCGAAAGTCACTGGCTTAATGAGCGGAATACATACATTCAAATCGTAGTTTATTGAAACTGCTGTTTCGTAACTCCTTAGTAATCCCGATAATTCTAAAGTCTGTTTAAAATTTTGAAAATGACGTGTGAAAAGTTTGATAGATTAATTGACCTTTGATCTCAAATTTGCAATGGTTGCGCAAAGCTTTCGCACTGCATGTATGAATAAATTACGGACCTGTCAGCTATAATTTCGAAACTTATATATTGTAATATGGGGATTTTGAGATATAAGATTTGCATAGTCAGGTTATTACTTTTCCTACAATAGATGGTAATGTATAGGAAAAGTATTGGAATCAGGTCGAAAATCGCATATCGAGTTTTCGACGGATCTACACGTTTTGAGACCTCTAGAATACGAAAAAACAATTTTTCGTGTGCGGTCTGTGTGTGTATCTGTCTGTCTGTGTGTCTGTCTGTCTGTCTGTCTATCCATGTGCTTGTGTGTCTGGGCAATGCATGTATCCACTCTAACTCAAAAACTAATGGACCGAATTTCATAAAATTTGGTTGGTAAGTCACTTGGATGTGACCCTGGTGCTGGTAAGTTTTTGGTACGATTCGGAAAAACAGAACCCGCCTTTTTTGTGATTGGCCCATAAAAATTTCATTTATCCGCTCTAGATAAAATACTAATTTACATAATTTCACAAAATTTGGTAGATAAGTTACTTGTTAGACACTCTGGTGCTGATTAGAATTTGGTACGATTCGGAAAAGAAGAACTTGCCTTTTTTCGTGAAATGGTCCACAAAAATTTCATGTGTCCACCTAGCTAAAATACTAATTGACAAAATTTCACAATATTTGGTAAATAAGTAAGTTGTTGGACACTCTGGTGCTAATTGGACTTTGATATGATTCGGAAAAGAATAACCTGCATATTTTTACGAAATGGCCCTCAAAAATCTCCAAAATCTAAAAAAAAAAAGACGACGTGCTGAAATGTATCAATTAAATTCTTGTTTTATTCGCAATTTTTGACTAGAAAAAAAATACAACACACTCGATTATACTTTAGGACTAACCGTTCTTAAGACATTTGAGATTTCTTGTATTTTTGTTACGCCGCTATCGGAAAATGTCTAGATACCAAATAAAAACAAAAATTGAATTAAAAATGCAAATTTAGTGTTATTTGGTGCAATTAAACTCAATCTAATGAAGAATTAAAGAAAAAAGAAAAATATGTATTTAAGTCTGCAGGAAAGTCATGTGCCGCCCACATCAGATTTTTTTTTCAGTTGTTATAACACTAGTTATTTTTATTTTTCCTATATCCATATTTTAATGTATAGGGAAGGTATTGCGACGGGGTCGAAAACTCGAATTCGAGTTTCGACAGAAGAGTACATTTCAAGCATCCCTGACCACGAATCGAATTTTTTTGTGATGATGTATTTATGCACGTATGTATGTATGTGTGTCCGTTCGTCCGTCCATGAGAATGTGGGGACGATATTACACCATTGAATAAACTTTTCTGCAAAGAGGTAGAGGTGGGTTTTGCTGCCACGTTAGTAATGTACACCTATTATGATTCGCGACTACTTTAATTATGATTAATAACTTCATCCACAAAGTTTATATTGAAACAGCAACCCAGTTTACTTATTTCTATACTGTAAATTTGATAAAAATATATCCCTGTGAGTTAACTCGGCGTTTTAAAAACTGTTGCATGATGTTTTAATTCATTATTTTTACTTTCCTTATATATATAATGTATAAGGAAAGTATTGTGACGGGGTCGAAAATTCGAATTCGAGTTTTCGACGGGAGAGCACGTTTCAAGCATCCCTGATCACGAATCAAACATTTTTGAAGTGATGTCTGTGTGTGTGAAAGTATGTGTGTGTGCGTGTGTGTCTGTGAGTCTATGGAGACGATTACTGATGAACGAATGGAACGATTCGAACGAAATTTGGTACAAAAATCACAATCCGTAAACACTGGAAGCTTGTTGTTTTCATGCGTAATCGAATGTTCAAAACCCCCCTAAATTTTCGAGTGAAATTTAGAAAAAATCGTCAAAATATCAAAACCGCTAATAAAGTTACGCAAATAGACAATTCTTATGTAAATTGACATAAATTTTAGAACTCCAAAATGAACCGTTCTCGAGATATTGCACATTTTCCAAATAAATTAACAAAAAGATATATAAAATAAAAAAAAATATTTCATACTGAGAAACATGTTCCCTTTTCATATGTAATACCATGCGATAAATTTGGTGATATCATTCTCCTGGACCTAGATCGTTCCATTCATGAGAAAAGATACTTTGAGCAACACTTTTTGAACTCCAATAGTCATTTATCTGCTATAAGTATTACTTATTTTTCCGTCCATAATGCTTGGCGAGATTTTGGCGACATGTCGCCAACTTGGAGACTTTTTAAAAATTTTGCTAAATTAACCAAAATCTTGCCAAATGGATAAAAATTACGCTAAATCAATGAAAATGACGACTAATCGTCGAAAATTCAATATCTTGGAACGATCTACTATAGTATTTACTATAAGAAGGTATCTACTATAAGAAAAACTTATTTTTTTACTGTAAAAGTAGTAAATTCATTGCATTATATAAGGAAAGTCATGTGTTGCCAACATCTGTTTTTTTTATTACATGCTAAATTTGAAAATATAATTTTGTAACACTCTGTATATAGTTTAGCTATTTCTTATTACTATTCCAAGTGAAATTAAATAGGTTTCAATTTGGTATTAGACGTTTGCAGAAGCGCATATCTAAATCTTAATTTACCCCGTCTTTTCCATCGTAATCGAAATCATTTTCAGACAATTCAACTATTTTCCATTGAATAGGCTTATTCAATTACCGCATCTTCAGATGGACTCCGAAAATAGACTAATTGGAATCACGGATGAATATTCAGAATCATTTAGGTATATGTGGGTTTGTGTGTTGTTCAGTAAGAACCACGCAAACCCATTAAAAGAATAAGCGAATATTAAATTAAAAATCTTTATTTAAGAAGATGTGAAAAATATCATAAATTGTAGGAATTTGAGGTAAAACTTAAATATCAGAAAGTGGATATCCTGTCTATCATATCATAATGAAATGAATGAAGATTGCTTTTTTTTTTGTCAACGATTGACTCATTATTAGATGTTATTAATTTCTTAAGGATTAACAAAGTCTTGAGATATTGCTAATTTTTTTTTCTTACATTTAGAAAAAGCATCTCTAATGAAATAAGTGAGGACAAGAAATTAAGAAATAAATTCAGAGCGTAATTTCGCTCATGAACCTTGGTTTGATTATTTAACAGCTTTAGTCATAGATCATCTTAGAACTCGCCAAAAGCTCTTAATCCTTAGGCTTGCAATTTTTCGAAGAGCAAGGCGTATCCACACAAGCCATTTAGAACCACATTATCTCTTCCATTCTATCGTAAAGTTAGTCATACAATTTCTACACTTTTTAAAAAAGGTTGACTGCAAAATGTTTTCCTATCTTTTCTATAGAGAAAAACTGCTTACCTTACGGATCCAATTAAGAAGCTCAATAATTGGAATATTTGTCGAATTCTTTTCAATGGGAACTATCGTTTATTAGCAAATTCGACGTGTCATAAAATACTAATTTAAGAAACATGAAATAATTGTCAAAAATCAAGAAGTTAACAAATATTAAATTGCCAATGACTACTAGATGGCTAGTCATCAGTTTGATTTTTCTTGTGCCTGAATTTATAAAAAGTACTGCTCAGTCTTCGAATTAGAATTTTTGTCTTCTTATCATTCTTATATCATTAAAATTATATTAACCCGATTAGTGTTTTATATATAATACCATATTTATCTTAGTCATGGTTTTATTCTTTTAATTCCCTTTCGTCACACAAGGTGACGCTACCAATATAAGATCTGCAGTGTGGCCGCTTTTGTAAATTTTTAAATTGACGTCCAACTGTAATGAAGGTAGTCTAAGTACTTCTGGAAAGATCTACTGATATCAACCTGTTATGTGTGCACAGATTTTTGTAGTTATCTGGAAATTAGGACATTCCCAATATTTTACCTGCTTTATTTACGACAACTACTAATTTTTATTTAGTTTAAAACATGAAAACGATCCACTTTTTGTTATTGTTTTCTCATAGCATCGAAACTTTATGCAAGAACAGCTATATATATATATATATATATATATATATATATATATATATATATAAACTATATAGCAATTATTTTGTTTTCTATACATCTGGAAATCTACTGACAAAAACTTGCTTTAACTTAGTTTAACTTACTTTCATTATTTCATTTTATTCCTTATCCCGAAATCTTATATTTGTAACATTGTCAGCCGTTGATGATGTACCAATTCTGTAGTACTGCAACTTAATTACTTTTACACATATTCATAAGTCGAAAGTCACTGGCTTAATGAGGCACTCGCTTAATACATACATTCAAATAGTAGTTTATTGAAACAGTTGTTTCGTAACTCCTTAGTAATCCCGCTAATTCTAAAGTCTGTTTAAAATTTTGAAAATGACGTGTGAAAAGTTTGATAGATTAATTGACCTTTGATCTCAAATTTGCAACGGTTGCGTAAAGATTTCGCTCTGCATGTATGAATAAATTACGGAACTGTGAGCCATAATTTCGAAATTTATATATTGTAATATGGGGATTTTGCGATTTAAGATTAGCATAGTCAGGTTATTTTTCAGTTGTTATAACACTAGTATTTTTATTTTTCCTATATGCATAGTATAATGTATAGGGAAGGTATTTCGACGGGGTCGAAAACTTGAATTCGAGTTTCGATAAAAGAGCACATTTCAAGCATCCCTGAATACGAATCGAACTTTTTGTGGTGATGTATGTATGCACGTATGTATATGTGTGTCCGTCCGTCCGTCCATACATGAGAATGTGGAGACGATATTACACCACTGAATAGAATATTCTGAACGAAATTTGGTACAATAGTTACAAACTGTGAATACTGAAATCGTATCGATTTTACACGTAATCTAATATCCAGAAATCCACAAATTTTCGAATGAAATTTTGAAAAAATTATCAAAAATCAGAACTCTCAATATTGATACGTAAATAACCATTTCTTATGTAAGTTTCATAAGCAAAATATTGGCATGCATTTTAGAATGATAGCATGCACCAACCGTTCACGAGATATGGCACTTCTTAACATAAATTTATCAAAAAATCACATAGAATACAAAAATATATTAGCCATTGTGAAATATGTTCACTTCTTATATGTTATATAATTAGTTAAATTTGATAACACCTTTCACGAAGAACTAGCTGGGTTCCATTCACGAGAGAAGATATTTTGTGTAATAGTTTTGTATTTTGCTGCCAAACATTTCTCCTGCATTAATTTATGTATAAGAAATGCTCTGCTCTCCGTTTGTATGTAACGCTTGCCCATATAATCAAGAATCTTAATAATGTACGCAAAAAAACTGCCCGTTACCTAACTTTTTTTTAATTACTTCGGAGCGTAGGATTACTTTAATTTGTGTGAACTTTCCTCAATACTATTTGATCCCTTTTATCATGAAACACGGACGAGCCCACAACCCACATTCATTTTCACTTATTCCGCTGAATCAAAATTACACTATATTCATACACATTTTACTACACTCAAAATACACATTACATAATTCATTAACCTAAACATCTATATACATTTTCTATATTACATAATTTTGCTACAATATTTACCCTATTCACCTCCCATTGTCGGAAAGAAAGGAAGTTGCCACTTTACAACTAAACTTAATTTTTCATCTATTTGTAAAAAAAGTCGTTTTTTATACAATCAATGTTTGTTGGCAGACTTGCTTTAGGAGCTCAATTATTTTTACATTACAACTATAAAAATGATCCTTGTACAATGGCTTGATCTTTGAAGCCTTATTTTAACAATTTATATATATTAGAATATATATAAATAATTATATAATTTTTATATATATATATACATTAGAAAAATGTCTAAAAATCAGAAGAAGAGGAACAGTAACACTGTATTTATAAATTACTCCAAGAAGCAGCAAAATGCCATTATCCGCTTCGATATCTAAGGCGGCACTATGTAGACTTGGTCTTTAAGAAGGAAAAAAATAGTTTTACATGATGATTGCATATCGGTGCAGTATCGTGACATGGCGTTTCTTTTGGTCTTCGAGCATTCTGCTGCATAGTCAGGTTAGGTTTATTTTCATATCTTGAGCCGTCTTGTGCTTCATGGTCTTTTCACTTCGGGATGTGTCATTGATTCCATCGGACGGAGGGATGCTTCGGGAAGACAGAGGCACCGGGAGTGTTTCCTGGAGTAAAAGCTCTTTAACCGGGAACGGGGGGTCACAATCCCCCCGGCCTTTTTTCTGTCGTTCCTGTAAACACTCTCCATTCAAATTTCCCCCCTTCCTTTATGATTCTCTCCCACCTCTTTTTCAAACTGCTTTTGTATTTACTTTTATATATCTGCTAAACATGGAAGTGCGGCATTGCGCCTTAATATTATGCAGTGTTATGATTATGTATTTTATGTATCGTATTTTTTACATATTTTTCTAATATATTTGGACGGGAAAAGTGCTGTGTTGCGCCTACTCCCTTTCTGATCTTTTATTATAATTTTCTTATCCCGTGTCCTGTTATAACAGAAGTATTCATCCGTCCCTATACGTTATCTTCGGCGTCCCTTAGAGTTGGATGTTGGAGTATTTAATATGGGGTTCCTCTCGGACGGCTGCCATTGGGCAGTGGTCTTCGGTATGTTGTTTAGACTTTATCTTTGCCCTCGTGGTATGACCTCGAATACCTCTTTGGAATGATGACCTTTTATGATGAATTTTAAGGTTTCAAATGGACGTGGATCGTAATCGGATTTTATAATTATACATCTTTTAATTTTATTGCATGACTTAAGTAAACTTTTTTATGTAGTGAGGTATGTGAAAGCATATGTTTTCTAATGCTATTTTAATTTACAAGTCTTTTTTATGTGTCTTTTTAAACCAGACTGGATTCTTATAAAGTTTCATATTTTAGATATTTCATCGTTTATAAAAATAAAAATAAAAATAAATATCATCGGAAGTGATGAAAGTTGTAATTTTAGAACATCCACAAAAAAACTTAAAATTTGAGAAATAACAGTTTATGCTTTTTGATCATGTGGTTTTCATTCAAGTGATAGATTTCGAAATCTTATGATGTAACAAGGAATTATATTAAGTGGTGTATTGCCTTATGAAGTAATGTTGAGATTTTCGATCGTACTTGTCACATACTCCTCAACATAAGTTTAAACTATTGATTATAAATCATGATGCTGAACAAATACACAATTTAGCGACTGGCAATATTGTACCAAATTTGCAAGTGCCCGGTACCACTGTGAAACAAGGTGATAGTGGGATCGACATCAAGCTACCTTGGAATATGAATACGATTAAGGCATATTTTAAACCCGTACAAGATAAAAGAGCGGAGAATAAAAAAATCGTAATTACTGAAGACAGATGCAATAAAGCTACGAACGATCCATATTTCCCTATGATGACCAATTCCGTAGATCATTTACATTTTATACTTAACATGAAGCAATATAAATTCAAGAAATGCACGTCTCGGCGCTGCAAATTATGTCCAAATGGAAATAAAGTACAGATTCAAGGTACAAACCCTGGATACAAAATATTTTGCAAGGTGTACCAATGCATATATAGTGTTACTTGCTTAACATGTAACATGAGTTATATTGGACAAACCTGCAATCCCCTTAACAAAGGTATCAACTTGCGCCGTAGTCAGGTCAAACGTGTGTGTGAAAATCCCTCTAGCATCAACAATTTCGAGTTACAACATTTTTCAAAACATGATTTTGAAAATATATGTATATCCATCCTTGACATTGTTCCTGAAATAAACGAACGCTTATGGTGGGAAAACACACATATCAAGCAATTTGGCACGGTTTTCCCATTTGGATTGAATTCCATTAACTTTGATAATGTACATAATTTGGAGTTCTATACTAAGCTGAATAATGAATCAATTGGTTATACTAATAAAAGAAAAACTACAAGATGGAAGAGAGGAGACGGAAGTAAAAATAAAAATAACCATACAGAAAGAAGTGATAAGAAAACTTTACTGAAATTGAACACCTTCGTTGAAGAAATCAAGAAGTACAATCAGGTCAGAAAGGCATGGATAGAAAATAGAATTTACGGTATAAGGAAAATTCATATCCAACGTCTATGGAGGGAATGGCACGATCGCTCTATAATCCCAAATCAAAATTGCTATACAGCATGTACCAATATTGCAGTATATTATTCTTTTCTAAAATTACGAGCACAAAAATTGAACGTCGAATTGAATAAAAGGGAATTTATGATTACTACTTTTTATAATAAAAACTATAACGTTATACCATTTAACGCTATTTTAAAACAGAGTGATGCATTATTGCCCATACGCAATATTAACATTAAGATTGCTTACAGATATCTTAAGACTAAAGGAAGAAAATATTTCAATTATAATGATATTGGCAAAAAAATAGACGATTACTCAGACTTGAAGTGTAACTGTGATGGGGAGATCAACACTAATAAAGATATTGACGCCACGTTAAGACACGTAATAACTGAAAAATTGGAAATGATTAATAATAATGATATCAAGCTACTGTTAAAACAAGGAACAAAATCCCGTAATCAAAAGCATTACAGAAGTGCTTTTATTTTTGCTAAAGACATGGATGCTCCTCCATTCTTGCGGATATTTACTTGAACAAGTATGAACAAGGTACTTATTTGGTTAATGAATTACCATTCTACCGGTTTGTTGACGATGTAATAATTGTATATAAAGATTAACATGACCATAATGAATTTGGGTTTTACCCTAAATATCTGGAACTTACAGAAACTCAATATACAAATCAAGGAACTGTTGATTTTCTGGATATAAGTATTTACTATAATGAATATGACAAAATATGTTTTAAAATTTATGACAAACGGGACAATTTTGATTTCGATATTAATTGTATAATAGACTGGAAATCCAATTTAAGTAGTGGTATATTCATAAATGTTATCATTAATCATTTAAATGGATATAGACGTCTTAATACAGAAGAGGAAGAACAGCAACACTGTATTAATAAATTACTGTGTAAAACAATGGCTGGTTGGGACCGCTGCCCTTGGTGCCTCCACATGGTCATCTGCTGAACCGATGGTCATCTGCTGAAAGACTGAAGCGTGATTCATCACTGAACACTATGCGATGCCAGTCAGCTGGCAGCCATGATGCTTACTTTTCTTAAACGTTACCAAATTGACGGAAATGCCGCTAAATTGATAAAAACGACGATAAATGACTGAAATTAATTTCGTTTTGTTGGAAGAGCGTACTGAAATAATGCTTCGGTAGGATTTGTCTCACAGTCCAACCGTCCTACTTAGTAACACATTTAGAGAATTTTTAAAATGCTGCCAAATTGATACAAATGTTTGTAAGTACAAAAACATTTTTTGAAATTGATAAAATTCATCTAAATCAATCAAATTAATTGTGTTTTGTTAGAGGATAGTATTGTGATGATGTTTCGTCAATTCGTTGCCAAGTGGAACTGTCATTCCTATAGTCCCACATGGCGATAAATTTAGAGTTTTTTAAAATTACACTAAATTGACGAAAATGTCGACAAATTGATAAAATGACGCAAAATTTATCAAAATGACACCAAATCGATGAACATCTCTTTTGCAAAGTTAAGTACGATTTTCTAGATAATCTCCGCCATTTTATGAGAATTAAAAATATTTTTTACTAAATTTGTTTACAAACTGGACCAGGATGCTTTGTTCTTCAGATCTGCCTGGGAAGATAATTTTGTATATTGAGCCCAGAGATTCTTATATATTTTTTAGAAGAATTAAATTAAATATTTTAATAGAATATTTTGAATAACAAAATCATTTAGAATACTATATGAATTTGCACAAAATTGGGAATGTTAAGTTTCTTTATATTATGTTTTCCGTACGAAGAACGGGTATACTGCTACTTTACAATACTTATATTATACATTTCTAAAGTGAACTATTTATGTTTCAACATTTTTAGCTTATTTATCGATACCTTTCCACGTTAACCACCCTTGGTCCTAGAAAATTTTCTTTTGATGTTCCCTTGTCCATGGGGATTTGTCTTTCCGATTTGGATATTTCGGTGGCTAGTGCCTCTATGGCCTTTTCCTTGTACTCCTTCGGGATCCTGTCTGCAAAGAGCTGTTTGCTAGAATCGCAGAATCGCTCGTCTTTTCCATGTATTCTCACTGGTGTCAGTGTGGTTCAGTTGCGTTGAGAGTTCTTTCAGTTTCGTATCTGTGTTGCAATTTTGGCGATTTCGCCAGTTTATTTTATCACTCAGAAGCTGCACCATCGATGCACTAGTTTCTTTGTCCGCGAATTTTTTAAGTATGGACTTTTTATATTTTTCTTCCATTCCGCATACTTTTTTTATTGAAAGCTTTTCCGTATAATTTGCTTCATAGATATAATGAATTATAAGGCTAGCTTCCAAATATGGATCCAAATCCACAACTGCTCAACTTCAAATTCACAAATTTGTTCAACGTCGACATTCCTGTATTAGACCCTGATTTACTTTACAATAACTGATGCAACACGGATTCACATTGAAATTCTGCATGAGGTTCCAAAAAACTCACTCTCACAGGTTTCCAGGATTCCTCATTTTATTCATATTTTTCAAACCTTAATAACATTCTTTTCGATCCATTTCACATTCAAATATCGACTCGCTTTTACGCTCAAAAACTTGTTCCAAATCAGATTCAGTTTGAAATTTCGATTTCGATTTCACCAACTTATTTTGCAGATCTATATTTCATTCGTCGATTGTTAGCGGCTCAGGATTGGTCGATGTAACCTAACCATTAAGAGATTTTTAATTTAAAGTAAATCATAACTTATAACACAAACTGGGTGAAATCATAACCAAGTATTGCATAGACCTCACAATATCATTAATCGCGTAACATTCTCTATTATTGGTAGCACATCTTGTGCTCATTGTGGCCTGAACTTTAGAGCCAGTGGTGCTATGTAGTTATTTGAAGTGAATGCGTAACTGTGTATATAATGGTATGCTGTACCTTCTTCTCCGCAACTGCATTGCTGTGATTGTTTGTATCCGAAATTATACAGATCAAATTATACTGAACCAATGGAGCGCGCCCAATGAGGAACTAAAGAACATGTTTATTTTCGATGAGCATGTCTATGGAGATCTGTGTAAAAAGCTGTGTAATCTCCGTCATGTTTCTGCATTTGTCCAAATTGCTTGCTACTCTTGGAGTATTTGTCGTTAAAGCATCATTTTAATAGAAATTGCTGGCAATGGTACAGTGATCGGTGGATGGTTTATATTGTTGGCTGCAGTACGTTCTATGCTAGTATGTCTGGAAATTTATTGCCTATGATCTCTGCGCACTGGTATCCATTTGATATGTGAATATTTGTCTGGATACTGATAGAACAGTTTTCTGATCTGTTGTGCTACGCCGTTGTTGGATCTGTGCTGATTTAAAATGCATGTACTTGCTTTGCCGTTTGAATGTTATGAAATGCCTGGTGATGCTGTGAGATTAGTGTCTTGCATGAACCAAGTTACTGTCTTGAGGAGTGCTTTACAAACAGCGGTTTGTACAGATGTTGTTAATCAAGACACCGTATGATGACGCGGTATATTGTTGCGCTTTCGAATCATCGGCAAAGATCTGTAGGCGGTGAGGATGTTGGCTGTAATCGTCTTCCGTCATGAGCAAATTGCTTGTGCCCCTGGTCGGGTAAATGTTGTATGTCGGGTAAAAGTTGCAGAAAGGGCAGTATAAAAGCATCTGATATCAGTTTAGTATTGTTTTACCACTAAAGGTAAAAATATAAAATCTCCGAGACATACATTCATGCTGGCTGTAAGTGAAAATTTTTATACCCAAATTTAAGAAAAATCAAATATTTTTAGTTTCTAGAAGCAAAAATAGAGATCGGTACACTGATAAGTTTTCCGTGTAAACTCGCAAAAGTTGAGGAAGATGAAAACCACAGAAAAGGAATAATTCATATGCAAGAGAGAAAAAACAGAGAACTTACACGGTCCTCTATGCCGCAACATTTAGTGCAAGAAGAGTTTGTTCAATAACAAAAGGAGGAAATTGCGCTTCTTAAAATTTATTATTTTAGACATGTTGCAAATCAAACTGTTGGATTTGTGAAATAAATTCAAGTTGTCCTATTTCAAGTTAGATAGAAAATCGATATTTTGTTCACTGGTCAATCGCTGAATAGTCGTAGAGTTCGTATCCTTTTACCAGCCTCGACCACTCACGTGCAACAACATTTTCTGGCTAATATTTGATAAAGAAATTAAGGGTGTAACTGAAAAGATGGTCACAACTTTAAGGAGAGAAAGGGAACACTACATACGGCATATTGTCCGTGAATCCCATGTCCGCAAAGGAGTGCATTTGGCTGTGGAGTGTAATTATTGTTTGCGTCCACTGCATACAAAGTAGCAAGAATTGGCTACGAAGCGTCATTTGGCGACTTTTTAAATTACTTCATGCAAGCGGATTTTCTCCATTTGGCTACTTTCTGAAATCACTTATGGAGTGGTGAATGCTGGCAAAAAAGATATCGTTGACAGGATCTGCGTTGGGGGGAGGGGATATGCAACCAAATGTACACATACTGTGGACATGGAGTCTATATTTTCTCTCAGTAAAGGTTTCAGTTGAAACTATCGTTTTTAGTGATATCAAAAATTAAAAATACTATACACTTAATCATCACATATATACTCACTTTGTAATTACATTTGCAGAGAATTTTGTTCTTTCACAGTTATACACAGAAAAATGCATTTTTATGTACATTGTAGAAATTTTTTTATTTAACACTAATTTAATTAATTAGGAAAAAAGAAACAATTACGCTCACATAAATTGTTCACAGTTTCTGCCACCAACACTGATGCCTACCAACACTCTGCCACCTTCACAGCGCCTACGGATCGAGGTTCTTACACGCCCGAAGATACCCGGAATGTCACAAATTTCTGCAGCAGCGACACTAATTCTGGTGACAAGTACGTAAGCAGAGTCAATGTACGTCGCGTAAAGGAGGCTTTTCAGATGTCTTCAGAGAAAGAAATTCAGGCAGGTGTGATCCCCAGATCATGGGGACCAAAGGATGTATCCACCGCGGCTAATCCATTTGTTCGGAAATTCAGCATTACGGTAGTTCCGCTCTTCCGTGCTATTATGAGCCCGTGCTCCGTCGTGCTGGAACCACAAGTGCGCATGGACATTTTCTGGAATAACCTGCAGTAAATCAGGCAGGACTTGCTGAACGACAATACGGTAGTTGTTTCCTTGGAGGCGTTCTGGTAAGATATACGGGCCAATTAGGTAATCGTGAATGATCCCTGTCCATACATTGACAAATAATCGCTGTTTTTGGCTACGCGACAGTGTTGAATGAATATCTGCTGCGGCCCACACATGATCATTATGCATATTAATTATGCCGTCCCTTGTGAACGTTGCTTTATCTGTAATCAGAACAGATGTTTTTTGGCTGCACTGGAACTATTGCAGGAATCAGCGTGAAAATACCACAATCCGGTAGAAATCCGTTTCTACTAAAGCCTGGACCCCGAGGAGAAGGTAAAGGTGTGGAAAACCCAGATCGTCCTACTCATCCTAAGATATAGAGCAGCAATTTGGATGGCCGGGTAGAAGGTAAGGGTGTAATCGTTCCTCCTGAAAAGCACAACGTACTGCCATGTGACCCACACTATGAAAACATCCCAACGTTCGAGTGCTTACTTCCGGATTAACTTCCACATCATTCAGAATCGCCTGCAGCCTATTCAGCGTTCTCACCGTCCGTGAAACACCTGCTTCGTGTCTGGGATCGAGGAATGACCCCGTCTCGTACAATTGTCTGTGAAGACGCTGAAAAGTTCTTTTATCGGGAACCCGCCTATTTGGAAAAAGTTCACGATAAAGTCGTTGCGTTTCTACAGCGTTGACATTTTCAGCTCCGTACATGAAGTGAATATCCGCCTTCTCAGCATTCGAATTCTGTTTCATTTTTGCCGCTGTACAACATGCGAATCACGATGTATGCGAAACGCGACACTTTTATACGTACACTCACTAGCAAGCACGCCCTTGCATATTCTCCCCCCCCCCACCCACGCAGACCCTGCTGAAGATACCTTTTTTGCCAACATTTACCACGCCATAAGTGATTTCAGAAAGTAGCCAAATGGAGACAATCCGCTTGCATGAATTAATTTTAAAAAGTCGCCAAACGGTGCTTCGTAGCCAATTTTTGCCACTTGTACAGAGTAGACACGAACAATAATTACACTCTACAGTTAAATGTCCTCCTTTGCGGATATGGGGTTCACGGCCAATATGCCTTATTTAGAGTGTTCTATATCTCCCCTTAAAGTTGTGACCATCTTTTCTGTTACACCTGTTTTGTACGTACGTACAATACGGGTGTAACAGAACGGACGTTGGTTCAGCGAACGTCCAGTTATCCGAGCAACATTGGTTGTAGATGCGTCGTATTGTATATGCGCGGATTTTAGATGTGCACTTTTTATCAATTTGTTTTTCAATGTGTTTGTGCCGGCTGTAAAATAATGCAAACTTGCTAAAAATAAAAAGTGAACTTTCGTTGCTGCTTGGCAGTGTACCCCCATATGTTCTGACATTTTGAACAAGATTGATGAATTTATACAGGTTCTATGTTAACCATCATATACTATCTTACTCTGCCGTCCAATGGACTAAGACGTAATAAATCTCTTAAGCTGCTAGCTATTAGCTATACCGTAAGTAATTGTTATACAAGCTGCTTTTTACTGATGAGGATGCACAAAGTGTAATTAAAATGTAATAAAAATTTAAAAGGTGCATGTTGTATAATATCTTCTTCAAATAATGAATTATATAATATCAGTCCAGAAAGAGGTTGCTCTTCTTGCCAAATGAATAATCAGATAACCAAATATTACTTACTAATGAAACAAGTTTTGAAGAAATCATGAATATGGTAGAAACAATATCAGGGTTTATAGACTGTAGAAAATAAGTTGCTGAATGGTTTAGTTGTGATGCAGCTGATCCTGAATTTCAAATAATGGAAGATGCCGAACATGCACTATCTGTGCTCACAGAAACATGCACATCTGACATAGATAATGAGTCTCCCAATAATGAATCTAGATATCCAGATATTCAACTCATTCCGGCATTCACAAAGCTCTGCTATAACTTGAAGCCAATGTTGAGAGCGAAACGATTCAATCATAGGTTTTAAAAAGAATTCGTGATTCAGCATCATGTAAAAGCATAGGTATTTCAAAACAGAGAAAACTTAATGATTTTTTTTTATTTTGTGGAACACATATGTAGTATGTATGTAATAATATATGTGTACTTTCAAACATAGAACACGATTTTTCACTTTCATATATATACAAAAATTTCTAATAGACGATTATGAAAACAAATCGGTTTTATGAGCACATGTTTCCCAATTAGTTCTGGTAATCGACGTTCTACTGTACTTACATATGAATACATATAAACAAACATATATGTTTGTATGCACAGATACGTAAAATTCGGTTGATTTGGATTTGCCTATAAACGAATAATAGCCCTAAAAATATATGTCAATATTCACAAACATAAAATCCAATGCAGAATATAAAGTTAACTAACAGAAATTAAATTTTAGAATATTGCTCATAGTGAAAACCAGCACCACTGAATCGGGTCAGTCGCTATTATCAGTTTGTCAACAACGAATTGTCGTTAACAGTGGTAACATGGAAATATAAGTACCGCAAAATATCATTTATTACCGTGATTTGTCTCATTTGTACAGTTAAAATAGACACTGTACCTAGTAAATTTCTTGTGCGACCAATGACCAGTCACTATTATTAGTTTGTCAACAACGAATTGTCGTTAACAGTGGTAACATGGAAATATAAGTACCGCAAAATATAATTTATTACCGTGATTTGTCTCATTTGTACAGTTAACATAGACACTGTACCTTGTAAATTTCTTGTGCGACCAATGGTTATTCGCTGCAGAGAAGCTCTGATAAAATAAGACACTGATGGGTCTGTCCTGTCACATTACTGGGGGTGTATGATCCTAATATTTTGATTTGTAATATATCCCATCTAATAATTGCAAAAGGTGTCTTGTATTTCATTTTTGCATAAGAGCCAAGGCAAAGGTTATGGCACCCTGCTTTCCATAAGAAATTTATTACATTGAAAAATCTGACAATTATATTTAATTACCAAAGATAGACTATTTTAGAAAATGTCTTTAGGATTCAATGTTGAATTGTCGGGGCATGTATCAATTTTGTTTATGATTACACCCACATTTAACCGCACCCACTTTTAGCATTCAGATTTTTCTAGTGCATTGAATTACTGCTTATTTAAAATATAATAAGACCAAAAATATATGCCAAAATGACCATTAAAAGATACGAAAATGGAAATAACTTTTGATGCCGGTTTTATATTGGCAAAAGTTTTGCTATTTCAAATTGAAATTTCCTTTTCTTTTATTTATACACTGACAGATCATAAGTAAATTTTTCGACTGCAGCCATTTGAACAGTCCATAGTAAAGCCCAACGCGAATATAATTCCTTCTCCCCAAAGAATATATTTCCGAAAATTTAAAAGTAAAATGTATTTTCCTATATTGTTCATATATATCGATAATATTTTAAAAGTATATAGTATATAAAAATTGATTTCAGTTAGTCTATAATTTTACATAACAATTTGGTAATTACGTCTAGAAGTTTTCAGCGCATGAGGGCGCAGTTCAGGGGGGTGCCACTCCGCTGCCACGAACATTATCTGTGACGTCAGATGGAGTCAACTTGCAGTAACGACACAAGATGGCGCGGCAATCGCCGCCTGAGATTATATATATATCTCGCCTGAGAGTGCCGGCGAAATATTTTATTATTTCTCAAGCTGTTTCAATCTGATCGTTTGTTGCGGTTGTTGTTTCTTACGTATCTTTTTACGTAAACTTTCTTTTGTTTTAAATCAATCCAGTCTTTATTAAGGCCAACTTATCCAGTCTTTATTAAGGCTTTTACAAGTCAATGGAATGGTCGTAAAGATCTGTAAACTTGTGCGTTTAAATGTGTGTGTACAAGTCAATGGAATGGTCGCAAAGACCTGTAAACTTGTGCAATTAAATGTGTGTATACAAGTCAATGGAATGGTCGTAAAGATCTGTTAACTTGTGCTCTTGAATGCGAGTGTAAAAGTTACTGGAATATGTGTGGGATTTTTTATTTATATCTTTCACTGTTATTACTTTGTTATTTTAGTGTGTGTACCCAATGAAGAAACTAAATGCTTGTTATGAAACTAAATGCATTTACAGAGGGTATTATTTAATATAACTTAATATTTTTATGATAAGTATTTATTCTAGTTATTGTCAACTTTGAAGTGCTTTAATATATACATAGTTTTATTTAAGTATTTGTGCATACAAACTAATATTGAATTATTTTAACATATACAACACCACATTGTAGGCTGGCAGCAAGGTTAATTTTCTATTCTAGATTTTTCAAGACATTTGAACAATGATATAATAAAATAGATTTTCTTGTTACTAGTTGATTAACTGATATAAAGTAGGATTATTTCAAATTTTCTACTTTGTTTTGGTTGATTTGCTGGTGTGAAATGTCTTATGTATATCTGAAGATTGAAAATATAAAGTTATAGTCTGATGAAGATGCTTAACCATAGTAAGAGTTACGGAGCGCAAAACCGTTCTTGCGAACGCTGTTATATGCTCCAGGAGCCCGAAGCGGGTGACCACCACCACCACCATAGTAAGTGAAAAATAAATGTAATGATATAATTTGCTTACTCGTATATTTTTCATCATGAATCAATATACTATAATACATTTAATTTATTATTCTGAAAGTATATCATAGTGAGTGTGTTAAACGATTGGTTTCTATATTTTTATATGTTTACATTGAATTTCGATTTGATATAAATTCTCTTTTTGATCTAAAAAAAACTAATAAAATCAAGTGTTTAGCAATAATATAAGTTCTTCACTATAAAAGCATCAATTAAATTGTTTACTAGTTAGGCATAAGTACATCCCCCCCCCCCGAAAAAAAAAAAGAATGACATGAAACTCTTAGTGTTAGCGTTTTATTTATTGTTTTGATTTAATCGCGCACATTTTGCATTAAATAAATTTTATTACATTACATTTTATTAATTAAATTTTAGTACATTCAAAAAATGAGGGTGGGGGATGGGGGGGGGTACGATTTAAGAAAATAAACAGGCGCTTGCTCGTATATTTTTCATCATGAATCAATATACTATAATACATTTAATTTATTATTCTGAAAGTATATCATAGTGTGTTTGTTAAACGATTAGTTTCGATATTTTTATATGTTTACATTGAATTTCGATTTGATATAAATTCTCTTTTTGATCTAAAGTACATCCCCCCCCCTCTAAAAAAATATACAACTCTTAGCGTTTTAATTATTTTTTTGATTTTCAATTATTACAGATAACATAATCGAAAATAACTTTATTTATATGCATTTAGAAAGAAATTACGCGATGTTTATTTGTGTATAATTAAAATTTTAGAATGATTGCTTGTTTAGAAAACTTTCCGAACATATTTCTGTAAATTCGTGTATTTAAAACAAAGTTCATTAATAAAAAAAACATCGTCTCCTGTAATAACAATGACAGGTGTCAAAAAACGAAACGAAACTTTCAGATGATTTATATTTTTCAGAAAGGGAAATACAGTTTTATTATGTATGTACCCTTCCAAAAAACCCCAGTACTGCATATTTAAGTTGTGTTCACGTAAAATTAATGTTATTTGATAATTTATTTTATATTTTAAATAAAAAAAATGATTAAGTTAATTTTGTTACCACCCTTTAACATTGGAGTCTACCGGGCCGTTCCTGATTTTCAACTCCGAGTGACGTTGCGTCTTTACGTGCTCTCATTGGCTAGAGGTGAAGTGGCGCAACCTTAGAGATATAATAACTTTGGGCGCAGTTAGCTACAATAGGTAGGACAAATATCGTGGACTATTCAACAAAGAATACGTTGGATGGCTATGGAGAAACGTGTATGGCTGCTTAACATTTGGCAAATATTAATTAAGAGCAATTGGCCGATACTTTATTATTTTGTAAATACGTACTTATATGTATTGTATTATCAGAATATATTATATACTATACTTTTGTAGGGCTGTCCAGTTGCGTCTTGGGCGGGGTACCTCAGCCGAACTGTGAAAGAAATGTGTATCTCGTTAACCTTACACGTTGTTAAATAAAACCATTAAAACATTTTGATTTTAATTTTCTACAATTTCTGTATGAAATTCCGATATAAGTTAAAAACATTTAAAAGTGGCTTTTAACATTGGCGTGTTCACATGTTCTTAAATGTGATTCATATTTCAAAAATATTCGTAAAATTTATTCAAACTTTAGCTTTTTATTTAATTTTTCTTCTAATCAATTTTTAAAACATTTTTTTATATATTTACAAGCTGCTGTGTCTACAGCTATCAGTTTGACTTTAGGTTTGTTGGTTCTCTAGGCAAAAGAAAGAGGATCTGATGTATCCTCAAAACAGCTGTATGCTGTATGTTTATTTTATTTATGCTTGAATACGTTGATTAAGTCTTCCTTTATATATTTCATTATTATATTTCGTTTTATTCAAGATATGTTGTATGTAGATTCTTAAGGTAATCAATGTGAATGCGGATTCAAGCATTACTGAGACACTTCAGGGGCATATCAAAAGGGCATTTGAGCTGTGAAATGCATGGCCAACAACTATCCAAGATAAGATAAAGAACAGGCAAACATGTAGTTTAAACAGAGTTACAAATAGTTGTTGGATTCAGCATGGTATCTTGTGAGCAATTTGTTTGTAGGATACAATTTGCAAAATGAAAGTCATAAGATTCATTCAGAAAAAGGACTAGAAAAAACATAACAAATACTAACAAATCAAAAGAGTATTACATATGTTTTTAATGCTTATGAAATGCTAAAATTCCGTTTTATAGTTAAACTATATATTTTCGGATATTTTTCTACATTTACATCTACATAGTACGTGCCACCCAAATGTAGTCTGAATTACTTCATCGGTTGTCGAGATTGTAAAGTTTCAACCATTTGACACAACATACACACACACACACACACACGCTGATTTTGACATTATAGCTAAATATATACATTTTTCGAAATTTCTTTTAGTTAATATCTAATCAATATACGAGGTATACAAACTAAATTTGCTCCAAATCGCGTCAGAGCTTTTCAAAAACACGAAAGGCTGGCGATATTGACAATATACCGTTTTATATTGGATTCATTTCTGTTTTAATATTTATTGTTCGCACTCATTTCTGTGTTCATATTTATTGTTCACATTCATTTCTGTGTTCACATATATTAGATTCATGTCTGTGTTCACATTTACATGATGTGTGAAACTTGACTCCCAAATGTATACCAAATCTCTGAAGTCATTTCCAAAATTAAGAAAAGCCAACAATTTATAGAGGCCAAACACAGACCGAAGTCAGTGTTATATCAAAGTTCCCAACCGAAATCTTTATGGTGAAAGCGCTCCTTGCAATTAAATCACGACCACCATAATTTTCATAGGCTATATCGGTTAAAGTAAAAACCTATATGGGGAGTACATGACTTCGCCTACGAGCCCAAAATCATTTTTATTCACTTTTTACATAATCCATTAAATTGAGTTTAATCGGACAAAATGATACGGACATTTATGTGAAATTTACGAAAGGTGATGAGTTAGACGAACGACGGTACTGTTCCTTAGGTGTGACTATTTAGGCAATCCAAGCAGATTTATTACACCTTTAGTTAGGTTTGAAGGTCTGGGTAGAAAAAAATAAATAAGTAAAATTTAATATTTCATCACTAATGTGAACCATTCCTAAGAATCTCGAATTTTATAAAACGTGTCTAATGTGCATTATAGATATCAGCTGAAAATAATGTTACGAAATTATTAGAGGTGGATTTAATAAATTTTCAGAAATACAATGGGATAATAACTAAATATTCCAATATATATATAATACGGATTTCCAATTAAAAATATTTAACTCTAAAGTTTAAATTTCATACAACACCTAGTGCTAACTCAAGCAATTCAATACAGTTTCTGATCCATATTTACGGGAAACATAACATCTGCGCATGCGATTAATAACTTTAAATTTTGATTAGAACGTATTTTCAAAATTTCCTTGTGTAACTTAATTTCCGAATATCCGGTTAATGCTAGTGTTTACTTTAACTTAATACTGATTTATTCGTGTTCAAAATCTTTAAAGATGTCTCGTAATATGTGAATCCTAATTTTAGTTTCATGTATATTCTAAAATTATGTCTTCTCAAAGCAAACTATATCCTCAGAGTTTCTGTAATGAATGCGCAGGCAATTTTCTGAAACCTAATCTGTCTTGCACTGCCACTGGAAAATTCTAGACCAAATCGTTTTTGAAATTTTAATGCTTTTAAATAAATCAATAAGTACAGGAGAAGCAGCTAATCCAGCATTTTATGTAAATTCAAATAGCAGTTTATTAGAAATAGTGTTGAATAACACTTTATTTATATTGAATTATTCTAAAATATGTTTAAAATTCTCGAAAAGTATCTGTGAAAAGATTCTTGGATTAATTATGATTTCATTTAGAATTTGAAATAGAAGCGTTAAAAGTCCTTGAAGAATGCATTAATGTTTATCACGATTTCAAACAGGAGGATACTGAACTTGGTAAATGTAGTGTTTGTGCAGTTTAAGATATTTATGTGATTTTTCGCGCCATAATAAACTATGTTTACTTACAAATTATTCCCAATACGCGTTAAAACTTTGTTATTCATTGCTAATTTACATATACGAAACTAATAATTGTTTTCGTCTACAGCTTGATGAGTACATGTTTTCATCAACATGCATGCGTTAGATATTACTCTGTACTTTATTTCTTGAAGAATGTTGTAGGGCTTTTTCGACATTTGTCGTTGAGGTATAAGGGCAAGGATCATATACCAAGTTTACTTCTATATCAGGAAAATGATGTTATTGACGCGTAATATAACACCATATATGTATATATGGCTTTAGTATATATTTTGGTAATATGCAAACACACAAATGTTCAATTATTAATACTGGCAAAGAGATATTTTTCGCACATAAGAGGTTTAAAATATCGAACAAAATTTATGTCATAAAAATCATTAAAACATGGATATGATAATTGAACCATACACAGATCAGCCAAAATATTATAAAAACCTCTTTAATATGGTGTGCATCCTCTTGTCGCCGTCGAAACAGCCTTCACTCGATGAAGCACATGTTTTAAGAGATCTTGGTATGTGGTCTGTGATTTTTGAAACACGATGTCGACAGAAGATCTTTCAGTTCTGTAAATTACGCAGTTGAGGCGATGTATCACAAATATATTTATCCAACTGAAACCACAAATACTTGGTTGGATTCAAGTCAGAGGGTATTCGAAGCAATGGTAATAAGTGAAAATGTCCCTCATGCTCTGAACTGTACAATGACAATCCTAACTATGAAACACGGATCATTGCATTGCTGATAGAAAACATTTCCATCAGGAAATACAGTCGCCATAAAGATATGTATTTGATTTGCAACGATGTGCAGGTAGGTATCGTATGTCAGATTTTAATTCCTTGAGATGATAAGTCCAAACGTCACTCAGAAAACGTTGCCTACATAATCATGCTCCCACCATATAACTGCATCCGTTCAAAAGGTACATTCAAGGGATTACGTTTTCCTTGGTAAACCCTGCACATATACCTGACCGTCCACTTGGTGTAACAGGAATCGGAGCAGACGTCCTTTTATGCTGCAATGGTTCGCATTTTACACTCACATGCCAACTGCAAGGACTTTTGACGATGAACATTGACTAAAACAAGAACATGATGGAATCTACCGCTCCGTAACGTCCATATTCAGGAGTGTTGGTAACACTTCATCACCACTATAGATATTGCCTGATTTTTGTGCCACAGTACTCTCTCTAATCCTCTTTGGTATAAGACGATAGCCTATACTGTCCTATTGCATCAATCAGTCACGGGAGACTCCGACCTTACAGAGGGTTCCTTGTTTTGCCTTTTAAATAATAACTGTGCTACATACTTGCACTTGATGATCGTAAACTGCCCATTAGCCTTGCTGTTTTGGAGATGATATGTCCAAAGAGTCTGACCCATTTCGGCACCAAAACGAATATCGATCCTTCATTGTGTATGTCAACTATTATGTACAAGTTTAATGACTTTTGATCGTTTTGAAGCTTGTCAGTGGGAGTTCATTGCATAAATGAAGGAGGGATAATAATGTTTTGACTGTTCGGTGTATGGGTTAAAAATGTGCTTATTCGTCAAATGAGACTAATAATCAGACCGTGAAGATTCCTTATTTTTATACTAAACTGATTTTAGAGTCTGAAACCGTATATTTTTACTGGGCAAAACGAAGGCGTAGCTATTTTAAATAAAGGTAGTCTGCTTAAAACTGCTAGCTTTCTTTGGATGATTTCTTTCATCGTTGTTTTTTATGAGAGAAAAATGCTGTGTTTTGCCTGTAAGATTGGTTTACATCTTTAATCGCCTTAATGCTGTATCCACAGAACAATTCTACATAAATATATACATTAGTTATTAACGTCATTTTATTTATCTTTTATTTTCTTTTGTCCATTAAATGTCTAAATTACAAAGTATTCACTGACAAAGTAAATTAGTATGAAACATAATTTCTCTCAACGTATCAATGAATAATTCTGTATAATTTCTCTAGTGAAAATTTATTCCAGCTAAATGAAGTAATAAATCGAAGGTTACCGACTCAACGAGACTTATATGCAAATTCAAATCGTAGTTTATTGAAACTGGTGTTGAGTAACACCTCCCTAATCTCGACTTATTTCGAAGTATACTTAAAACTTTCGAATATTAGTTGTGAAAAGTTTGATAGATTAATTGTCCTTTGATCTCGAATATACATCGGACGCATGAAGATTGCATGAAGTATGTATGAATATAATAAGAATTACCCAGAAGAGTTTTCAAGTTTAGAACTTTCATTGTTTATTTGGTATAAAATCTAATGTGGTGGATAAGTTTGTAGTGGATTATATACACACATATATATATATATATATATATATATATATATATATATATATATACATATATTATTAAATTATATATATATATATATATATATAAAATTTAATAAAGGTAGTTTGAAAATCCAATGGTAGAATAGACAGAAGTTGCTACTCAAAATATCCAAACATTAAAAAAATGCCTAACTAATAAAAAGTATCAAACATTTAATCATCAATCATGTGGAATATAAAAGGCAAACCTCTATTCAGCAAGCTGAAGATAAACAACAAACATCAATGGAAAGGAATCGATAAAAAAAACACAAATAAAATCCAAACATTAAAGCTTAACACGTGGACAAGCCCGAGTCCTAAACAAATGAATTGTTCATTTCGATAAAACTCTTCGTCAAGTCCAAATATTTCATCAACATGAACACAAAATGCATGTTTCCGATATCAGTGATAGATTATATCTATGAACACTGTTAACTTGGACGACATGCATACAAATTGAAAAATTATAGGAAACAAGAAAACCTGAAAAAACACTGCATACATTTGATCCATTGGAGCCTTGAATAACGAGACCAATGCTGCCAATCGCAAAAAATAAAAAGTTGAGAACGGCTGTTGCCAATCGTTTGAAATAAATAACAGTAATACGAAATAGATATAAAAGGCGATATTCAACAATAAGAACTACAAAATAAAGGGGCAGATGATAAAAGAAATCATGGAGGCTAAATTATAAGGAATGTAAATACATGGTAATGCTTATTCAAAAGAAAGTGGATGTCTGGCTAATATAAGATATTAAGGAGAGAATTTAAATATATTCAACCATTCAAAACTATTTACTATACCATTTACTAAATATGCTGGATATTTTTTATAATTGTTGGTAATTTTTAGCTTATTAATATGCATAGCATGAAATGTTTTATCTGATAGTCTATAAATTCCAAAAAGTGATTATGTATAATATTTCTAAACAATTGAATGGAGTCACAGGAATTAAATTTTAATATTTTATTAATGTTAAAGTTAAAAAAGTATTTTTTATTATATAAATTAGCTACATCCTATTAGTAGGTCCAATAATTATATTTAAATATAATAAATTATTGTTATTACTAATAGTGGTTTCATTTGGAATTAGTTCCAAATTATCTGGATAGATATCTATATCTTTGACACAGTTGTCTGTAAAAACCGAACAAATCAGATCATTAACATATCTGTAAATGTTATATTCTGTGGAAGTAAAAGATTTTTCATAAGGATAAAGGTATAAATTAGCTAATATACTGCTACTACAGTCACCTTGTGGAACCCCTGTGACTTGTAAGTATAAATTATTACCTTGAAAAATATAATTATTGAAAAGAACGAAGTGAAGAAGTTTAGGAAAATTGGTAAATCAAGTATGAGTAGAATGATTAGTAATATAAGCATTATATAGAGCTAAATTTACTGCATAAAGATCAGAGATCTTAATATTACTCTAGCCGAAGGCGGTTCAATCGGTCCAATAAGATTCGTATATACTGCTTGAAACAGAAGTTTCAGAAGTGCAATAGGTTGTATTGGAGACTGATCTGCCACCAATACCCTCCTTCTCAAATACCATTCCTCATACGCACTACAACAATATTTTATTTACCGCCTCACCTCTTCCCAGAAAAATGAAAGCTTTATCCTCTGAAAATATTTTTTTTGCACCCAAATGTACCACCGTCGAGTGATTCGGTGCAAATATTACCACTGTTTATGACAGCATGTTTATTGAGGATAAAGTCAGTCTCCCGCCTTCTGGGTCCTCGACTAAATGAGAAGCTGCATCCCCACCGACCTTCGTCAGTGATGCTTGTTTGTAATAAACTTTGTTCTCTTGTCTTGTGTCTTTCTTCGTTCTGTCCTGCTTCCTGCGTCACTGGTCCTGTATTGACTCCGTCGAAAACAGGAGGTCATAAGAAACAACAACAAAAATTACAACTTTTTGCATCTACATTCGGGAATCGCCAATTGTGTCACCCGATAACCACTTTGCTACTGTAGTGCAATAACCCATTTTAAATAAACTGGTTGCTTAACATTTTTCTCGGTTACTCCCACCATCTATTCAACGCCCCACAACCTTCTGTTGTAACCGGAAAACCTTCGATTGGGAATTGCAATCCCCTTTCTTCTCCTCTACTGACACCCCAGTCATTCCTTCCCCTACTTCCTACAATGGAGTCTCTATTATGTCCTGCAGTTCTGTCACCAACGGAAAGACTATCTGTCCACCGTGTTCCACAACTTTCAGCAGGGCCAACGGCCGTACCGTGCTGAAAACACCGGTTCTCGTTAGATCACCGAAGTCAAGCAGAATCGGGCGCGGTTAGTACTTGGTGGGTGACCACCTCGGAACACCGCGTGCTGTTGGCCATCTCGGGTGCGGTATCCCCGTGGTTTGCGCGCTAGATTTGCACGCTACCACAAATGCCGCCGTGTTCATACGGAGTACGATCACGTTAAACATGTGGGTCCGTAAGTCCTTCCGAGAGGTTGGTGGTAGGGGAAGGAGGGTACGGTCCCTGTGGATGCCTCCCCCACTGGGTTCCGGTCTAAATTGGGTGGCACTTCCCGGCCGTCCATACAGTTACCTTACACCTTTCTGGTAGGTCGGACGGTCTGGGTCTCAACAACAACAACTTTCAGCAGTTTTCTCAGTACCCGGGCTATTGATCTCCTCCTTCGCATTGTCTTCTAATAAACCCTGATCCTCTGCGGTTTCTACTGACACATAATATTGTCTGGCTTAGTTTATCAAGGCATCGCATACTGGAGTAATTAATGCTGGACAATTTAGCTTCGTTGTTAGGGCTGCAGTAGTTTTTATCTCTGGAGTGATATTTTGACCTACAACCCAAAGTGATACGGAAACGTTTACTAGATCTGATTGTCGTATCTCGCTACTGAGGGAACAGGAAAGGGCCTATATTGCCCTTGTTAAATTTGCTAACTTCATGTTCATTTTATCAAAAACAATAAGTTCTATCAGTATAATTTTTTCACATCTGAAAGATGAAATAAATTTACACGTTTTAACAGCTCATTTTTTCTGCTTCATAAAAATGTGCTTTTTCCCTAAAGTCACAGTTTTTAACCAAAATATTGCAATATATATATTTAAAAAAAAAGTAAAATCAAAGACAAACTGTTTCATTTGATAGTAAATGAAAAAGTAGACTGCGTTTTGCATTTGTGGGACACATTTAAAAAAAGGGGATCTAAAGTTATACTTATAGTTATTAAATTCATTAAGATTGACATGGCCGTTAATTCATACATAGTGTATTTGCTATGTAATCGTACATTGCTAGTTGTGCCGCTATATAAAACCCTCCAATTATTTATCTTTCGTGTGAGTCCTGTAAAGGAATAATTAATTATTATAATACTCATTGATTGCACCATATAACTTTAACAATAAAAGATTTATTAACAACATCAAATCTAAAGTATTTAATTACACCAATTATTCATATTATTAATTATATGCTTAAAAACAATTATTGTCATTAAATATTGCGGCGGAGGGGACATATGTGACCACCAGTACTATTAAAATTACTCTCATGTGTCTATGACCTGTGATTGCTAAAGAGCACATACTTTCAAATCTGTCTTGGGCTTTGATCATATATCAAATGCTTGCATCAGTTACATGTACCGCCATAACTCTTTGGAGTGTGGCTCCTTCTCGTACATCTGATTGTACTCCACCTTATATAGATCTAGCCGTTATTATTGGGAACATTTGCACAAGACTTTAAGTCATGTTGTACAAGCTATATGTGCACAAGTTGCACAAATCTGCTCACGTCCTTCTTAAGTCAAATCTTCATAATTTTCTTTTACTTCATCTTGTGTGAGAATTGGCTTTTTCGCAATAGTCACAATTTTAAAATCATTTTCTGTATCAACACTTTTATTATTTTTATCTTTTGAAAAAGTATAGTCATTAACATGGTTTCCTTCAAAAATTTGTGCATCAATTTGCGAAACTTTACAACTAGTTTCCTTAATTTCATCATACTTTTCATTATCGATCTGAGTCGATTTTGAGTTAATTTCATTTTTGTGCTCATCATTTAAATTTATTTTTGCATTGCACGCCTCATTTTTATTTTTAATAATTTCTTTAACTCCTGTATTTTCCTTATTTGTAATGTTTTTACCTATACTATTTTCTACACATGTATTTTCCGCAAATTTTTCCTTTTTATTAATATTTGCCTCACTTTTTAGACTTTGGACAAAGTCCGCATTGAATCTCACTCATCCGGGTTGTGCCAATGAATCTACAATAGTATCAAGAAGCTCATCCTTCGGGCAGGGACAATGGGTATATTTTTGCATGCTTTCTACACTATTCATTTCTTGATTGTCATTTTAATTTTTTTGTGTTTTGTTTTGATTTAACTGCAAATTGGGACCTGGGTTTCGCGTGCGAACTTCACTTTTATCATACTGCATTTTATTTGCGTCTTCAGTATTTTATTATCGTGCCTGGACGTAATTTTCGCGTTGTCGCCTGTATTTGATTTTTCATTTCATTCCTTATTTCTTTCTCTAAATCCTCTCTTTTGCGCGTTACCACTTCTAAATTCATTTCTTTGAACATTTCTAAATTCAATACTTAGTCCATTTCTAAATTCAATTCTTTTATTCCCATATTTATTTACTCCATAATTTTTTGTGCGTTTCGGTTGTGCCAACAGGTAGAAAAGTAGTGCCCTCTTTTTCCGCATCCTATGCAATGTATCATTTCATTTTTTTCTGATTTTTCATGCCTTTCATATTTTACTTGCTGAGGTTCAAATTTTGAATTTTGTAAATGCCTTTCCATTTGTCTATCATTAAAATTTCTGCCCATATTTTCATTACGATAAATTGCATTAATATCCGTACGGTCACAATCCTCCTCCAAAATTCTCTCTAAGTGCTCTGCGTATTCTACCGCTTTTTCAAAATTCTGAATATTTAGATTCTTAATTTCAAAAGCAAGATCTTGTCTTAAAGTTTCCATAAATTTCGCTAATATTAACTTGTTCTTAATTTCGCACATTTCCTTATTTGCGTAATTTCCTAAAAATTCATTTGTTGAATTTGAAATATTTAGCGCTAACTCCGCAACTTTCATTCCTGGAGTCATTTTAATTTTATTTAAATTTGTCTGCTTTTGCAGCATTGTAAGGGATGATTTAAATTGTTTCATCAACATATGTTTAATCTCTGCCATATTATTTGCAATCTGCAATTCTCTTTTTTTTTTGACAAAAATTCCAAAGCTTTCTCCTTTAACCTATTTTTTTTAAATTATGACTTTATCTTCTTCCGACCAGTCGGCCAGTCCTGCAATATTTTTAAACTGTCCGATAAAAAATTCAATATCCTCGTCTTTCCTTCCATAAAAAACTGGCTATAAATTAATTAATCCAAACTTCTCCATTTTTACTCTCGGATTTTCAATAATTTCTCTTTGTGACCTATCCGGAGACTTTTGTCGTCTAGAATTTCTACTGGGTCTTTGAGGCATTTAAAACAATTATCTCCTCCAAAATACTACTTAAAATTAACAGCATAAAATACACTTTAAAAATACTGCACATAAAACACTTCAACATGCAAACTTAATATTCTTAACAGCATTGTTAACTCAATATCAAGTTATTCTTATACTCAACGTTCGATAATACAATCGTTAGTAGTCATGAGAATAAAGTCGTCAGTAGTAAGGAGAATATTGACACCCTTGTTATTGCTACATCGCCACGGCGTTAGCTTTGTTCTATGAATCACATGATATCAGGTTAATTTCACTCTTCATGACTGAATCAATGTTTTTCAAACATTTATCTTTTCATATCAAGTTTTTTTTACAAGTCTGGCATTGATGTGTTTTAGTTAGATAACATTATGAACTATGCTTAAGCGAAGCCCGTCTTCTTTCTTTTGATCCAGACCGTCCGATCTAGCCGAAGATGTAAGATATATATCTTGACAAACTGGTCAGTTCAACCAATATAATCTAAATCCAATGATGGATACATCCACAGGCGCCATACCCTTCTTCCTTTCCCCAAAACTTTCAAAAAGACCTTTGGACCCACATATTTAACGTGCCTATACACCGCATAAATACGGGGATAGTTTGAGTAGAGACGGGAATCATACTTGGTATGCGCTTGGTATCCGGGAATCAAACGATGTAGGATCTATTTTGACAGTCCTAATCTCGAACTCGATTTTAACTGTCGTTTTAATGTACTAATTTATGTTATATCTGGTCTTTGGTCTCATATTTCGTAACATAATATCCAAGTTTTTCCCAAGTATGGTAGACAAATATGTGTGCCAGACATATTCTTGAATCGGCTAGCTCTGTCTCATTCACCCTCAGGAAGAAAATATTTATTGATCGTGACGGAATAAATTTACATAATTGCTTTATGATGCTTTAGTGTTATACATGATGTTGTTTACATTACATATAATTTTGCAACAGTTCGAATGATTTAATCAAATACCACTTGCATATGTAATGTTCCGTTAGACTATCCAATTCGCTGTTGAATATTGTTATAATTACAATTTATTTAAACTCACATTTCACTTTCAATGCTCTTAGAACAATGTCAGAATTCGTTATATTATCGATGATGTATTACTGAAATTCACTTTAGTAAAATTAGAATTTAATAGTGCATCAGCGATTCAAGATTTACTGACTAAAACTTGACTTGAATATCTAACTCATAAATTTATGCATTTAATTAATCTAAGCGTTAGATTAATCAGTAGTATCCAAGTATGGTATGCTAAATAAACCACAATCTCTAATATAGATAGGAGAATGGAGTTTGGGACATTAAAATTTTGTTTTAAATACTTACCAGCTGCGATCAGTAGCTAGATGCTAATTCCTGAAAATGCAACGAATCAAATATCATGTTAAATGTGTATATAACTACTAATTGGATTTGTAAATATTCAGAATACAACGTAAAATTCTACCACATAACTTAAATACTATCAAATGAGTTAAATGTCACGCAGGAGACTGCTCAAATAAGCAGAAATACACCATGTTGGTACCACCTGGTTAAAAGAATGAAAAGGAATAAGAAAAAAAACAGACTAATCTAACGCAAAATCCTGACCAAATAACGAACACAAAATTAAGAAAATCATGATTTGGGCAGCACATGCCTTTTACTACATATTACAATAATTTTATGGCTTTCAATGCGAAATAATGATGGAAAATATCCACAGCATAATGTTTTTAACGCTGAAAAATACACTGGCATTTGGATCTTTTGTGCATGACAACATGTAAAATTATCTTAAAGTATCCAATTATATATATATTTCGTGCAAATATAAAGTGACAATTGGAAATATTGCTATCATCTGAGCAATTCACTGTTAAATATTGTTAGCATTACAATTTGTGTGAACTCACATTTCACTTTCAATGCTCTTATAATAATGTCAGCATTCGTTATATTACCTTAGAAAAATATCAGAATGATATTAAAATATGTTAATTATTAATTCATCAATTGTCGTCAATTTCGTAACTTTACCGTTATTTTGGCTAATTAGGCCACATTAAATTGAAAAGCCAACGGCTCTACCGTGCTGAAAACACCAGTTCTCGTTAGAACACCGAAGTCAAGCAGCATAGGGCGCGGTTAGTACTTGGGTGGGTGACCACCATCGCTTGCTGTTGGCACATTTCGGGCGCGATAGCCCGGTGGTTTGCGCGCTGGATTTGCACGCTGCCACAACTGCCGCCGTGTTCATGCGGAGTACAATCACGTTAAACATGTGAGTCCGTAAGTCCTTCCGAGAGGTTGGTGGTCGGGGAAGGAGGGTACGGTCCCTGTGGATGCCTCCCCCAATGGGTTCCGGTCTAAATTGAGTGGCACTTCCCGGCCGTCCAAACAGTTACCTTACACCTTTCTGGTAGGTCGGACGGTCTGGGTGTCAACAACAACATTAAATTGAAAAGTTGCCAAGTTGTGTATATGTCAACCTTCGAGGAGTAATCAAATAGAGAAAGCCTCTGCAACCATAACGAGAGGCCGAAACAGTTGTCATGTGACTTCAGGGGTTCTTCCCGCCCAGAGCTTTCCGTATCCCCTGTAGTTCAATGGGAGAAGGTGAATTGCAAAGCGTCTTTGAAAGGAACAATATATATTTTTAATGATTTCTGTGGACCTTAAGCTTTGGAGGATAAAAACATTGTAGGAGATATTTCTGAACTTCATGAAGAAATTACTCAATCAATGTAATTATAAAATAAATATTCATTAAAACATCTAAAACTGCGTTTTACTACATTTTGGCGATATTTGGCGATTTTGAGAAAACAAAATTGCGAGACCTCGTAGGAAACTGCGCGCTTTGGATGCGTACAAGAAATAGTTTGTGCTTCCTAAGATGATATAATTTTAAGATTCCAATCCGGGGTATTTTTTACATCCCGGGATATCAGAAATTATTTTTTTTTTAATTTCGGTATCCCGCGGTTTAAAAATATCCTTTTACTTCATTTTATAGATAAAGAAGCTATATTTTAATTATCTTGGATTCTGATTTATTTGTCTATAAACATTACGTGTATGTGAAGGAAAATAACATGTTGAGATTTTCTTATAACAAACTTTTGGTATAACGGAATTTGAATATAATGAGAACACTTTTATAAAATAATGCATTTAAGTACTTTTTCTCATTTGTAATAATCACCGATATACTTATAAAGAACATTAGACAATAGAGAGAGTTAACCGTCTGAAATAATACACCTGTAATTAAGCAATACAATATATTAAAAAAAATCTAGTACAATAAATGTACATGCGTACTTTGACATATTTACTGGAAAATGTAACTGGTTGATATCGAACAAATTGCATATAAAATTCATAAATAAAAGTATCCTAAGTTAATAACCGCATTGCATTTGGCATACTGTATAAATTTTATTATAAAATAAGTTGGTAGGCAGTACGTCGCTGACGTCTCTCACATTTTGAAGTCTCTGCAAACAAATTATAGTTTTCAAATCGTAGTTTAGGCATATCGCATTGCCATCAAAGTCATAAAATAACTCATATCAGGTACTTTTAATATGTTTTTATTTGGTCTGAATCGAAAATAGAAAGAAAAATATGTGGTAGGAAAAGTATGTTTTAAGACCTCATTAACACAATTAAAACACTCTCCGCAAGATATTTGAGTTGTTTGCATATATGCATGTATGTGTGTGTGTGTGTGCATATATGCATATGTGATTGTTTGTTTTACCCGCATTGATAGTGCTTATATGTATGCGTTCTTGTATGTGTGCTTACATATATGTGTTCTTGTGTGTGTGCATATACGTATAGGTGTTCTTGTGTGTATGCGTATATGCAAATGAGTTTGCATGAGTGCGTATTTGCATATGTTTTTGCATGTAAAGTTTGGGTAAGATAACTTATGAACGAATGTACGCATCGGAATGATATTTCATATGTGGATGCATTATGTTAAATAATTGAAGGTGTTGGCATTTGTTTCGTATATATTCCAAGTTTAACACACAAAATATTAGACGTTTTAAATATTTGTAGCACTATTGATTTTGGTAAACAATGGTGTGACAGTTGAGTTTAAGCGGGAAAATGGTTGTTTGACATTTTTCATACTGTACAGCTTATTATTAAACAAGAAGTATGCGGAACTTCGTTGTTCTAACGAATTTCCTCGCATTTTGACGTTAATATATGTATACAATGTTTTAAATTCGTGGTTTAGCCATAACGCATTGCTGTGAAGGTAATAATTAAGTAATTCATATCAAGTTATTTTAATGTTTCATTTTGTGTGAATCGGCAAAAATAAGGAGAAATAAGGGATATGAAATGTATGCTTTAAAGCCTCATGAACAAAGTTCAAATATTCTTCGCAAGATGTATGTATTGTGAGCATATATGTATGTGTGTTTGTGTGTTTGCGCATATGTATGTGTTTGTCTGTGTGTGCGTATATGTATGTATGTTTGTCTATGTGTGTGCATATATGTATATGTGTTTGTCGGTTTGTGTGCGTATAAGTATATGTACTTGTATGTGTGCGTATATCTATTTGACTCTGTTAATGTATAATATGAATATGTATTTGCCTGTGAAATGTGGGTACGAGCGCATGTATGTATTGTCATGGAATTTTATGTGCGGATACATTATGTAAAATAACTGAAAGGAATCTCCGAAAATTTTAATAGTTAAAAGTACAGCACTGTTTCTCATTACATGGAATAGATCAGTATTAGTGGTATACTATGCCTTCTTACATTTTTTAAAAGTAAAAAAATTGTAAAACTAAAATAACTTCATAACAACTAGTATACGAGGCAGGGGTTGATGTCATTTCTTTGACATTTGATGGCACGAGTACTAACATATGTACTGCACAGGAACTGGGATGTAATATACTTTTAAAATAAAAAATGTTTAGCAATTAATGGAAGTCTATTTACTGTAACAATTTGCTCAAATATTACCTATATCTCGTTAACAAAATTAACAAAATGTTATAGATATAATTCATGTTTTAGTATAAAAAAACTGAAATATTAATTAAAAATAATTTGCAATGATAATTTGAAAAAAAAGGCTAAAACAGTCATAATAAAATTTGAAAATAAATGTATAAGAGAAAGTGTTGCAGAATCTTAATCCACGCATTTTGAAACTGTATATTTTAGAGATTTAAAAATACGCAGATTATGATTCCTAAAAAATAAAGTTCTGTATAACAATGAACAAACTACTACAATTACACATTTTTACAATTTTCTGGAACTACTATAATGAGCCGTTCTAGCGCAACCGTGCCAAATCTGGCGTTCATTTGTAGAAGCGAAGGGGGACATACTGGCCATGCTTTTAAGATGGCTAAAGCAGGAAAAGGCTACCTATAGTGATTCTATCACATTGATAATACCCTAAATTTGTCTGATTTGCCTCTCCAGTAAGCAATTCCCCAAGCCCCGTAATCAATTTTATTTCATTTTGCTGATCCCTACACAAGTGATCCGTTTTAGAAGTTATCATCAAATATAATTCTTTATTAGGGTGGCTCTTTATCGATACTGGAGCATGCTGAATATTGCTAAATTCCTCATCCGTTTTGTATACTGGCCTTATTGCCTTCACCGGCTGAGTATAAGCTATAAACTTATTTTGATGTAAATGCCACGTTCTCCCATTCGGTAACTTCACTAAGAATGAATGAATGAATGTTCCGATTTCTGGTCTACAATATTCCTTGGATCCGGTCACCTCGAATAGTTTTTTTAATTGAATCCCGAATCAACACAATAACGTATCCCCATTCTGAAATTGCTTGTTCTATGACCTCAGATTATACCTCCTCACATAGCCTGCCTGATTCTTATCAGACATTCGCCAAAAATCCCGATGTCGACTCTAATCGTTTACACGGCTGTTCCAATCACCGAAGTCAAGCAGCATCGGGCGCGGTTAGTATTTGGTGGGTGACCACCTCGGAACACCGCGTGCTGTTGGCCATCTCGGGTGCGGTATCCCCGTGGTTTGCGAGCTAAGATTTGCACGCTGCCACAAATGCCGCCGTGTTCATGCGGAGTACGATCACGTTAAACATGTGGGTCCGTAAGTCCTTCCGAGAGGTTGGTGGTAGGGGAAGGAGGGTACGGTCCCTGTGGATGCCTCCCCCACTGGGTTCCGGTCTAAATTGGGTGGCACTTCCCGGCCGTCCATACAGTTACCTTACACCTTTCTGGTAGGTCGGACGGTCTGGGTCTCAACAACAACAACACGGGTGTTCCAAATGCTCCCAGGTACTCTGTCCTATATCCTCACCATTTGAGAATCCATTCTAAATTAACTTAAATTTGGCTACTCTGATAGTATCATTCGTGGCTTCACACCTTCCCCATAACAGGAAAAGCATTATTCTATGCCAATCTATCCTTTAGTTTTGAAACGCGGGATGTAGCATATTCTTCAGTGATCTCTTGTATCTTTCGACCGACCCAATGCTCAAAGTGTATCTAGGAATACACAAATGCGTACTGCTCCCAAAGTGTATAAAATTCTGTAGTTAATTAAGCAGAAACGTTTCTAGTGTTATCCATACAAATATCTTGAGGAACTCAAATCTTCATGAATATCTGTGAAAAGGCATCACCTGTCGCTTTCGTCGACAGCGACCTTAACGGTATTGCCTCAACCCGTGCACTTTACTGATATACCATACCGACCACATACACATGGGCTCTAGCCAAAGGCTGTTGATTCGGTCCAATGAGATCCGTATATTCTGCTTGAAACGGAAGTTTCAGAAATGCAATAGGTTGTATTGGAGACTGCGCTGCCACCAGCACCCTCCTTCGTAGTTGCCATTCCTCACACACACTGCAATAATATTTTATTTACCGTCTGACCCCTTCCCAGTTTATCCTCTGAAAATATTTTTCTTGCAACGAAATGTACCACCGCCAAGTGATTAGGTGCCAATATTACAACTTTTTGCATCTACATTCGGGAATTGCCATTTATTTCACTCAATAACCACTTTGCTACTGAGGTACAATAACCCATCTTAAATAAACTGCTTGTTTAACTTTTTCTCGCTTATACCCACCATCTTTTCAACGCCCCACAATCCTTCAGCTGTAACTTAAAAACCTTCGACTGAGAATTGCGATCCCCCTTCTTCTCCTCTGCTGAAACCCCAGTCATTTCTTCCCCTACCTCCTCCAATGGAGTTTCTATTATCTCCTGCAAGTCTGTCACCAACGGGAAGTCTCTCTTGCCTCCTTGTTCCACAACTTTCAGCAATGTTCCTAGTACCCGGGCTATTGATTTTCTTCTTCGCATATCTTCCGATAAACATTAGTCGTCTGCGGTTTCTACCGACACATAATAGTCTGGCTTAGTTTATCATGTCATCACACACTGGAGTATTTAATGCCGGAAAAATTAGGTTCATTGTTAGGGCTGCAGAAATTTCTGCCTCTGGAGTGATATTTAGATCTTCACACCGAAGTGATACGGGAGAGTTTACTAGTTCTGAACGCCATATCTCGCTACTGCGGGAACGGGAAAGGGACTATATTGCCGTTGTTAAATTTGCTGGTGCCTCATCGCCACGGCGTTTTCGTGGTTCTATGAATCACATGGCATCAGTTAATTTCACGTTTCATGACTGACTCAATTTTTTTAAACATTTAGCTTTTCATCGTAAGTTTTTTACAAGTCTGGCATTCAAGTGTTTTCGTTAGATAACCTTATGGACATGGCTTCAGAGAGGCCAGTCTTCTTTCTTTTGATCCATACCGTTCGATCTAGCCGAAGATGTGAGATAACTATCTTGACGAACTGGTCAGTGCAACCAATATAGATCTGAATCCAATGACGGATACATCCACAAGGGCCATACCTTACTTCCTTGCCCCAAAACTCTCAAAAAGGTCTTCGGACCCACAGATTTAATGTGTCTATACGCCGCGTAAACACGGGGATAGTTTTAGTACAACCAGGAATCAAACTCGGGTCCTCTGAATGCAATCCCCTTTGGGGGGTTTTCCAACGCAAACTTGTTTTTTTGGAACTTGTGTGGTCGTTACTGGTTGTATCCTCTCCCCCATCAGTAACGCAGTTCAGGGATGGTCCTTGATTGGGTGCTTGCTCGCCCCCCCCCCTCCCCCCAAAAAAGATATAGATTTGGCTCTGATCATTTTGTCCGTGATTGCGTTTCAGCCTTAAATAAAATATTTATTATTTATGAACCAATGTCTGATTTTTTGTCGATGTAGCCGCTGTTTCGCTAGTCCTATGCTCGAACTCAATTCCTACTGACATTTTAATGTACTAATTTATGATACATCTGGTCTTTGGTCTCACATTTCGTAATAGAATACCCAAGTTTTTCCCAAGTATGGTAGCAAAAATATCTGTGTTAGACATATTCTTGGATCGGCTAGCTCTGTCTCATTCACCCTGAGGAAGAAAATTTTTATTGATCGGGACGGAATAAATTTACATAATTGCTTTATGATGTTTTAGTGTTATACATGATGTTGTTTACATTGCCTATAATTTTACAACAGTTCGAATGATTTAATCAAATACCACTTGCATATGTAAAGTTCCGTTAGACTATCCAATTCACTATCCAATATATCCAATATTGTTAGCATTATAATGTGTTTGAACTCACATTTCACTTTCAATGCTCTTAGAACAATGTCAGAATTCGTTATATTATCGATGATGTATTACTGAAATTCACTTTAGTAAAATTAGAATTTAATAGTGCATCAGGCATTTAAGATTTACTGACTAAAACTTGACTTGAATATCTAACTCATAAATTTATGCATTTAATTAATCTAAGCGGTAGATTAATCAGTAGTATCCAAGTACGGTATGTTAAATAAACCACAATATCTAATAGATAGGAGAAAGGAGTTTGGGACATCAAAATTTTATTTTATATAATTACCAGCTGCGACATGTAGCTGGCTGCTAATTCTTGAAATTTCTACAAAGCAAACATCATGTTAAATGTGTACATAACAACTAATTGGATTTGTAAATATTTAGAATACAACGTAAACTACTACCACATAACTTAATTACAATCAAATGAGTTAAATGTCACTCAGGAAGCTGCTCAAATAAGCAGAAATACACCATGTTGGTACCACCTGGTTAGAAGAATGAAAAGGAATTTAAGAAAAAAAACCAGACTAATCTAACGCAAAATCCTGACCAAATAACGAACACAAAATTAAGAAAATCATGATTTGGGCAGCACATGCCTTTTACTACATATTACACTAATTTTATGGCTTTCAATGCGAAATAATAATTGGCAATATCCACAGCATAATGTTTTTATCTCTGAAAAATACTCTGGCATTTGGATCTTTTGTGCATGACAGCATGTAAATTTACCTTGAAGTAACCAAATTATTTATATTTTGTGCAAATACAAAGTGACAATTGGAAATATTGTTAGCATCTGAGCAATTCACTGTTAAATATTGTTGGCATTACAGTTTGTTTGAACTCACATTTCACTTTCAATGCTGTTATAATAATGTCAGAATTCGTTATATTATCTTAGATTAATATCAAAATGATATTCGAATATGTTAATTATTGATCCATCATTTTGGCACCATTTTCGTAACTTTAGTGTCATTTTGGCTAATTTGGCAACATTATAATGAAAAGTGACAAGTTGTGTATATGTCAACAAATTAAGAGCTAAGGCCGCCATATTTATCGCTAAGTGTTACTTATGTGATAATACTCACTACTGTTTATTTTTATATTAATTTTTTAGGTATATTTATTTGAAGTATGTGCAATATCTCGTGACTGTATCAAGCTAGCATCCTAAAGTTTGTGTCCTTCATTTCAGAATAAAAAATTGCGTATTAAATGTCTATTTATTTAACAATATTGAATGTTCTAATTATTTATGAATACATTTTAAATAATTTTTCAAAAGAAAACTTTAAAAAAATTGGGAATCTTCCGCACGTATAACCGGGTATAAATCAATAGAGTTTCAGTACTGACGATTCGTAATAATTCCACCAAATTACGTATGTAACGCTTCGTTCGTTCATAAGATATACACCACAGACTCACGCACACACACGCAAGGACACACAAGCACACACATGCGCACATACAGGCATAAGCTTAAAAACGTTCGATTCCTGTTCAGTGATGCTCTAAATGTGCTCTTCCGTCGAAACTCGGATTTCAAATTTATGTCCCGACCAAAATGTTTTCCCTATAAATCATACTATGTAAGAAAAGTTAAAAAGAAAGAAAAATGTGAAAATGAATGAATAAATCATAAAGAAAACTTGTCAAACTATAAGTGAGAGAAATATGATGGCCTATAATAATATTTTACAAGTTATTGGATTTTTTTTATGTGAAATGTCTCACATAAATCAATGTATGGTGATGTGGCATTAAATGGGAGAACAAAAGAATAATTTTATTAAAAGTTTACTCTTTTACACTGAATTGCCTCATCTAAAGTTATATTAACGAGTTCTAAGAACCTAAATAAAGTTAATTTAAAAATACAATCTGGAATAAAATTCTAAATACTATTAAGTTATTATAAAAACTATTACTATTACAAATAATAAATAATATTGGATAATAAATAATATTGAAATGAAGGTGGGATACCTAATTAAATTGTGATTACATATAAATTGTAAGAAAAACAATCTTTTAATTCCATTTCCCATATAGTGAATATACTCTGTGTTGGGAAATATGGGAAAATATTCTGTATAGCGTTTATAGGCAAAATATTCTGACAGGATAAAAAATTCGAATTTGAATTTTTGACGAGAGAGAACGTTATTTTTCCTTTAACTTTCAAACGGAATTCGATACGATGTTTTGGGTTCAAGAGAAGAATAAGAACTTGCATTATGTAGGTAAAGTCATGTGCTGTCCCCGTCAATTTATTTATTTATTTATTTTATCAATTTTTTAGATAGCACCCAATTGCTTATATTAGCTATATTACAAGTAATTTAACTAATATAAATCGTATTTATCGAATTTCTGATTTAACTTACCATGTATTTTAATAATGTCAGAAGCATTTATATTCAAGATCATTTATTTAAAATTAGTAAATTAAACTTTAAATGTGCATCAGGATTTAATAGGTTTATGCATATCTTGAATATAAGACACATAAATTTATGCATTTAATCTGTGCACTAAATTAAGTGTGACGCGAACAGATATGGCAAGTTAAATCTATATAAATAAAAATGAAAATCTGTCTGTCTGTCTGTCTGTCTGTTTGTCCCATCATCAAGGGAGAACGGCTGAACCGAATTTGATGAAATTCTGTGGGTAGCCTAGAAATAGCCCCACTTAAAATTTAGTCCGTGTATTGAGTTTTTACGACCAGTGGTTCTCGAGATATTAGTAAAAAACGAAATTTTCGTTTGTCTCATCATCACGGGAAAACGGCTGAACCGAATTTAATGAAATTATGAAGATAGCCTTGAAATAGCCCTCCATAAATTTTGTCCAAGTCTCGAGTTTCTAAGACCAGGGGTTGTTGAGATATTAATGAAAAACGGAACTTTTTCTTAGGATATCTACTCCAACTCCGTGGTTTATCCAAACAGAAAGGATGAAAATCGTTTGTTTAAAACGCCAAAATGAAATAAAACTTTATTTCCGAGTTTGGTGCAGGTATTTTGCATTAATTAGTCACTTTAGGAAAGCATGAATTGTTTGAAACATGAATTTAAACATGAAACATGAATCTTTCACAAATTTTTACTCAACGATGAAAAGTATAAAGAAATCAAAATGGCTATTTAATTTCACATTTTATGAGGAAGATTCTATCTTATATCATGTTGTTCGGCAATGGAATGAAATTAAATGTGTTGGTAAAATTTATTATTATTTTTTCTATTTGTATAATAAATAAATGGATGTTGTTGTTGAAACCCAGACCGTCCGACCTACCAGAAAGGTGTAAGGTAACTATTTAAACGGTCGGGAAGTAAATAAATGGATGTAAAAATGTATTTTATAAATGAACGGTTTGATTGTTATTTTAATTATATATATTGCGAACTGCGTACATCACTTTCATTTATTTAAGCATAGAGGTTTCAAGCTCATATATTGTGTTTAGCTAATAAACTCATATATTGTGTTTACCCAATAAATTCATTTAGCCGACTGTTGAAGCAGAAAAAAAGTAGAACGGTTGTATGTATCTTCTAATACAATTTTAGTGTTTTCATCTAGTATATACAAACGGGATCAGGATATTTTATTCTTCAGATCTGCAAATTCAGAGCTACGAATTTAGCGGAATATCTCTAAATAACTTGGTAACTTTTCTTAAACTTTATCAAATTAGTGGAAATATCTCCAAATTGATAAAAATGGCACAAATCAATGAAATTAAATTTGTTTTTTCAGAATAGAGTACTGAAATGATGTTTCTGTAGCATTTGTCGGTCAGTCCATCCATCCTACTTAGTAACACATTTAAGGAATTTTTTTAATATCACCAAATTGGTAAAAATATTTTTAAATCCATAAAAATATCATGAAATTGATAAAATCGCGCTTAATAAATGCAATTAATTGTGTTTTGTTAGGGGATAGTATTGTGATTATGTTTCGTCAATTTGTCGCAAAATGGGACTATCAGATCTACAGTCCCACATGGCGATAAATTTGGCGATTTTTTAAGTTATCGCTAAATTGACGAAAATGTCGCCAAACCTTCCATGGAGATTGCATTATTCAGACAATATGATTTCTATCAATTTATTTGAAGCAAATGGTATCATGTCGCTTAGCAACGGACATAATATGTTATGCGGCATACGATTTTTATTAAATCTTTTCCGATTTGTATAATAAAAATATGTATCTATATAAATAAAAGTGAAAATCTGTCTGTCTGTCTGTCTGTCTGTCTGTCTGTCCCATCATCACGGAAGAACGGCTGAACCGAATTTGATGAAATTTTGTGGGTAGCCTAGAAATAGACCCACTTAAAATTTAGTCTGTGTTTTGAGTTTCTACGACCAATGGTTCTCGAGATATTAGTAAAAAACGAAATTTTCGTTTGTCTCATCATCACGGGAAAACGGCTGAACCGAATTTAATGAAATTTTGTGGATAGCCTTGAAATAGCCCCCCATAAATTTTGCCCAAGTTTCGAGTTTCTAAGACCAGGGGTTGTCGAGATATCAATGAAAAACGGAACTTTTTCTTAGGAGTTCTACTCTCCAACTCCGTGGTTTATCCAAACGGAAAGGATGAAAATCGTTTGTTTTAAACGCCAAAATGAAATAAAACTTTATTTCCGAGTTTGGTGCAGGATATTTGCATTAATTAGTCACTATAGGAAAACATAAATTGTTTGAAACATGAATTTAAATGGAAAAATCTACCTCCATGGTTCATCTCTCACAAGCTTTTACTCAACGAAGTAAAGTATAAAGAAATCAAAATGGCTATTTAATTTCGCATTTTATGAGGAAGATTCTATCTTATATCATGTTGCTCGGCAACGGAATGAAATTAAGTGTGTTGTTAATATCTATTATTATTTTTTTTATTTGTATAATAAATAAATGGATGTAAAAATATATTTTATAAATGAACGGTTTGATTGTTCTTTTAATTCTATTAATTACGGACTGCGTACATCACTTTCATTTATTTTAGCAAAGAGGTTTCAGGCTCATGTATTGTGTTTAGCTAATAAACTCATATATTGTGTTTACCCAATAAATTCATTTAGCCGATTGTTGAAGCAGAAAAAGAGTAGAACGGATGTATGTATCTTCTAATACAATTTCACTGTTTTCATTTAGTATTTACAAACGGGATCAGGATATTTTATTCTTCAGATCTGCAAATTCAGAGCTACGAATTTAGAGGAATATCTCTAAATAACTTGGTAACTTTTCTGAAACTTTACCAAATTAGTGGAAATGTCTCCAAATTGATAAAAATGACCCAAATCAATGAAATTAAATTTGTTTTTTTTAGAATAAAGTACTGAAATGATGTTTCTGTAGCATTTGTCGGTCAGTCCATCCATCCTACTTAGTAACACATTGAAGGTTTTTTTTAATATCACCAAATTGGTAAATATATTTCTAAATCCATAAAAATATCATGAAATTGATAAAATCGCGCTTAATAGATGAAATTAATTGTGTTTTGTTAGGGGATAGTATTGTGATGATGTTTCGTCAATTTGTCGCATAATGCGATTATCAGTTCTACAGTCCCACTTGGCGATAAATTTGGCGATTTTTTAAGTTATAGCTAAATTGACGAAAATGTCGACAAACCTTCCATGGAGATTGCATTATTCAGATGATATGATTTCCATCAATTTATTTAAAGCAATTGATATTATGTCGCTTAGCAACGGATCCAATAGGTTATGCGGCATGCGATTTTTATTAAATCTTTTCCGATTTGAATAGTAAAAATATGTATATAAAATAAATTTCATTGACATTGAATTTTTGACTGGATAATATCAATTATGATCTTCAGGTTTAAACATCATTATTGTTGATATTTTCGGGGACTGTTGATTCAGGAATTACTGATATTTTCAAATTATTATGGAATTGTTTTATTATGACGAAAATTGTTGAAACTCATATATAGTACGTTGTACGAGTAATCTTCTACAAATGCATGGGTATATCTTCCAATGTACGAGAATATAAGTAGTTCAGGCATATTGGCATATATTTTGATATATATTGGCATATATTCGAATCATTTACGACCTTCTGGTATTAAGATTACGGGGATTATTGATACTTTCAATTTTTATGTCATCTCTTTTATTTTGGCAAATATTTTTGAGACACATATTGCAATACGGGTAATCTTCTACTAACACACTGGCATATTTTCTAATCTGTGACAATATAAGTAGTACGGGGTTGCATATATTGATTCAATTCCTTTTTTTTTGTAAATTTGCTTACAAAAGGGGCCAGGATGTTTTATTCTTCAGATTTGTCCGTGAAGATAATTTTGCATAGTGAGAACAGATATTCTTAAACTTCTCTTTATGAGCAGCAAATTTAATATTTTAACAGAATTTGCACATGATTGCGAATTATAAATTTCTTTATATTATATACTCCGTACGAAGAACGGGTATGCTGCTAGTATAAAATAAATTTCATTGACATTGCATTTTTGACTGGATAATATCAATTACGGTCTTCAGATTTAAACATCATTATTATTGGTATTTTCGGGGACTGTTGATTCAGGGATTATTGATATTTTCAAATTATTATGGAATTGTTTTATTATGACAAAAATTGTTGAAACTCATATATAGTACGTTGTACGAGTAATCTTCTACAAATGCATGGGTATATCTTCTAATCTACGAGAATATAAGTAATACAGGTATATTGGCATATATTTTGATACATATTGGCATGGATTGGAATCAATTACGACCTTCTGGTACAAAGATTACGGGGATTATTGATATTTTCAATTTATTACGTCATCTCTTTTATATCGGCAAATATTTTTGAGACTGATATTGTAATACGGGTAATCTTCTACTAACACACTGGCATATTTTCTAATCTGCGACAATATAAGTAGTTCGGGGTTGCATATATTGATTCAATTCCTTTTTTTTTTGAAAATTTGTTTACAAAAGGGGCCAGGATGTTTTATTCGTCAGATCTGCCCGTGAAGATAATTTTGCATAGTGAGAACAGATATTCTTAAACTTTTCTTTAGGAGCAATAAATTTAATATTTTAACAGAATTTGCACATGATTGCGAATTATAAGTTTCTTTATATTATGTACTCCGTACGAAGAACGGGTATGCTGCTAGTCTATATAAATAAAATTGAAAATCTGTCTGTCTGTCTGTCTGTCTGTCTGTCTGTCTGTTTGTCCTATCATCACGGGAGAACGGCTGAACCGAATTTGATGAAATTTTGTGGGTAGCCTAGAAATAGCCCCACTTAAAATTTAGTCCATGTTTGGAGTTTCCATAACCAGTGGTTCTCGAGATATTGGTGAAAAACGAATATTTCGTTTGTTTCATCATCACGAGAGAACGGCTGAATCGAATTTAATGAAATTTTGTGAGTAGCCTTAAAATAGCCCCCCATAAATTATGCCTAAGTTTCGAGTTTCTAATACCAGGGGTTGTCGAGATATTAATGAAAAACGGAACTTTATCCTAGGAGATCTACTCTCTAACTCCGTGGTTTATCCAAACGGAAAGGATGAAAATCGTTTGTTTAAAACGTCAACGTGAATTAAAACTTCATTTCTGAGCTTAGTGCAGGATTTCTGCATTAATTAGTCACTATCTGAAAGCATGAATTGTTTGAAACATGAATTTTAATGGAAAATCTAACTCCATGGTCAAGCATTTACTAAACAATGGAAAGTATAAAAAAATCAAAATGGTTATTATTTTTGCATTTCATGGGGAAGAGATCAAAATGGTTATTTAATTTCGCAGTTTATGAGGAAGATTCTTTATTATATTATGTTGCTCAGCGACGCAATTAAATTAAATGTGTTTCTTAATATTTTTTATTATTTTTTCTATTTGAAAAATAAATAAATAGATGTATAAATATATTTTGTAAATGAACGGTTTGATTTTTCTTTTAATTATATTAATTACGGACTGCGTACATCACTTTCATTTGGCAAAGAGTTTTTAAGCTTTTATATTGAGTTTAGCTAATAAACTCACATTGTGTTTACCAATAAACTCATTTATCCGATTGTTGAAACAGAAAAAGAGTAGAAAGGGTATGTCTTCTAATACAATTTTAGTGTTTGCATTTAGTATATACAAACGGGATCAGGATGTTTTATTCTTCAGATCTGCAATTTTAGAGCTACGAATTTGGCGGAATATCGCTAACTTGGCAACGTTTCTTAAACTTTGCCAAATTGACGGAAATATCGCCAAATTGCTAAAAACGACGCAAATCAATGAAATTAAATTCGTTTTTTTAGAAGACAGTACTGAAATGATGTTTCGGTAGCATTTGTGGGTCAGTCTATCCATCCTACTTAGTAACACATTTATCGAATTTTTAAAATATCACCAAGTTGATAAAAATGTTTGTGAATCTATAAAAATGTCATGAAATTGATAAAATAGCGCTTAATAAATGAAATTAATTGTGTTTTGTTAGGGGATAACATTATGATGATGTTTCGTCAATTTGTCGCAAAATGGGACTATCAGTTTTACAGTCCCACTTGGCGATAAATTTGGCGATTTTTTAAGTTATCGCTAAATTGAATAAAATGTCGCCAAACCTTTCATGGAGATAGCATTATTCAGACGATATGATTTCCATCAATTTATTTGAAGCAACTGATATCATGTCGTTTAGCAATGGATGTAAATCCAATGTGTTATGTGGCATACGATTTTAATTAAATCTTTTCCGATTTGAATAATAAAGATATGTATATAAAATAAATTTCATTGGCATTGCATTTTTGACTGGAAAATATCGATTACGGTCTTCAGGTTACACATTATTAATATTGATATTTTCGGGGATTATTGATTCAGGGATTATTGATATTTTGAAATTATTATACCATTGTTTTATTATGACAAAAATTGTTGAAACTCACATATTGTACGTTGTGCGAGTAATCTTCTATAAATGCACGTGTTATCTTCTAATCTACGAGAATATAAGTAGTACAGGTATATAGGCATATATTGGAATCAATTACGACCTTCTGGTATAAAGATTACGGGGATGATTGAAATTTTCAATTTATAATGTCATCTGTTTGATTTCGGCAAATATTTTTTAGACTCATATTGTAATAAGGGTAATCTTCTACTAACATACAGACATATTTTCTAATCTGCGACAATATAAGTAGTATGGGTATATATATATATATATATATATATATATATATATATATATATTCCCATATAATTTTAGTGCTTTCATTCTGGCATATATTGGAATCAATTACGGGTTTATTGATATTTTTTTCAATTTATACATGTAATCTACTAATACAGGATATATCTTCTAATATTCGCGTATATAAGTAGTACGGGTCCTCTACAATTTTAATGCTTTAATTTTGCTTATATTGATTCAATTTCTTTTTTTTTGTAAATTTGCTTTCGAAACGGGCAAGTATGTTTTATTCTGCAGATCTGCCCGTGAGGATAATTTTGCATGATGAGAACAGATATTCATAAACTTCTCTTTAGGAGCAATAAATTTAATATTTTAACATAATTTGCATATGAATCTGAATTATAAGTTTCTTTATATTTTATACTCCGTACGAAGAACGGGTATGCTGCTTGTAATCTATATAAATAAAATTGAAAATCTGTCTCTCTGTATGTTTGTCCCGTCATCACGGGAGAACGGCTGAACCGAATTTGATGAAATTTTGTGGGTAGCTCAGAAATAGCCCGACTTAAAATTTTGTCCATGTTTAGAGTTTCCGCAAATTTGGATTTTGCGGCATTCGATTCCCATCAATTCATTTGAAACAAATGAAGTCATGTCATTTAGCAACGGATGTACATCCAATGTGTTTATGCGGCATACGATATGCGGCATACGATTTTAAAATAAAATTGAAAATCTGTCTGTCTGTCTGTCTGTCCCGTCATCACGGGAGAACGGCTGAACCGAATTTGATGAAATTTTGTGGGTAGCCCAGAAATAGCCCCACTTAAAATTTAGTCCATGTTTGGAGTTTCCACAACAGTGGTTCTTGAGATATTAGTGAAAAACGAATATTTCGTTTGTCTCATCATCACGAGAGAACGGCTGAATCGAATTTAATGAAATTTTGTGAGTGGCCTTAAAATAACCCCCATTAATTTTGCCCAAGTTTCGAGTTTCTAATACCAGGGGTTGTCGAGATATTAATGAAAAGTGGAACTTTATCATAGGAGTTCTACTCTCTAACTCCGTGGTTAATCCAAACGAAAAGGATGAAAATCGTTTGTTTAAAACGTCAACGTGAATTAAAACTTCATTTTAGAGCTTAGTGCAGGATTTTTGCATAAATTAGTCACTATCTGAAAGCATGAATTGTTTGAAACAAGAATTTAAACGGAAAATCTAACTGCATGGTTTATGCTTCACAAGCATTTACTAAACAATGAAAAGTATAAAGAACTCAAAATGGTTATTATTTTTGCATTTTATGGGGAAGAGATCAAAATGGTTATTTAATTTCGCAGTTTATGAGGAAGTTTCTTTCTTATATTATGTTGCTCAGCAACGCAATTAAATTAAATGTGTTTGTTAATATTTGTTATTATTTTTTCTATTTGAATAATAAATAAATATATGTAAAAATATATTTTGTAAATCAATTGTTTGATTTTTCTTTTAATTCTATTAATTACGGACTATGTACATCACTTTCATTTATTTTGGCAAAGAGTTTTCAATTTTATATATTGTGTTTAGCTAATAAACTCATATATTGTGTTTAGACAATAAATTTATTTAGCCGATTGTTGAAACAGAAAAGAGTAGAACGGGTATATTTTCTAATGTAATTTTAGTGTTTTCATTTATTACATGCAAACGGGATCGGATGTTTTATTCTTCAGATCTGCAAATTCAGAGCTATGAATTTCGAGGAATATCGCTAACTTGGCAACTTTTCTTAAACGTTGCCAAATTGACGGAAATGTCGATGAATTGATAAAAACGACGCAAATCAATTAAATTAAATTTGTTTTCTTAGAAGAGAGTACTGAAATGATGTTCAGATAGCATTTGTCGGCTAGTCCATCCATCCTACTTAGTAACACATTTAGCGAATTTTTAAAATGTCACCAAATTGATAAAATGTTTGCAAATCCATAAAAATATAATAAAATTAATAAAATTGCGCTTAATAAATGCAATTAATTATGTTTTGTTAGGGCATAGTATTGTGATGATTATTCGTCAATGTGTCGCAAAATGGGACTGTCAGTTCTACAGTCTCACTTGGTGATAAATTTGGCGATGTTTTAAATTGTCGCTAAATTGACGAAAATGTCGCCAAACCTTCCATGGAGATAGAATTATTCAAACGATAAGATTCCCATCAATTCATTTGAAACAAATGATATCATGTCGTTTAGCAACAGATGTACATCCAATGTGTTTATGCGGCATACGATTTTTATTAAATTTTTTCCGATTTGAATTACAAAGATATGTATATAAATTGAATTTCATTGACATTGCATTGTTGACTGGATAATATCAATTACGGTCTTCAGGTTGAAAAATTATTATTATTGCTATTTTCGTGGACTGTTGATTCAGGGATTATTGATATTTTCATATTAATTCTATGCCATTGTTTTATTATGACAAAAATTGTTGAAACTCATATATTGTACGTTGTGCGAGTAATCTTCTATAAATGCACGGGTTATCTTCTAATTTACGAGTATATAAGTAGTACAGGTATATTGGCATATATTTTGATATATATTGGCATATATTGGAATCAATTACTACCTTCTGGTATTAAGATTACGGGGATTTTTGATACTTTCAATTTTTTACGTCATCTCTTTTATTTTGGCAAATATTTTTGAGACTCATATTGCAATACGGGTAAGCTTCTACTAACACACTGGCATATTTTCTAATCTGCGACAATATAAGTAGTACGGGGATATATATATATTCCCATATAATTTTAGTGCTTTCAATCTGCGGCAATATAAGTAGTACGGGGATATATATATATTCCCATATAATTTTAGTGCTTTCAATCTGGCATATATTGGAATCAATTACAGGTTTATTGATATTTTCAATTTATACATGTAATCTACTAATACAGGTTATATCTTCTAATATTCGAGTATATAAATACTACGGGTCCCATACAAATTTAGCACTGTTGTTTTGAATATATTGATTCAATTTCATATTTTTTGTATATTTGCTTTCGAAAAAGACCAGGATGTTTTATTCTTCAGATCTGCCCGTGAAGATAATTTTGCATGATGAGAACAGATATTCATAAACTTCTCTTCAGGAGCAATAAATTTAATATTTTAACGTAATTTGCATATGATTCTGAATTATAAGTGTCTTTATATTATGTACTCCGTACGAAGAACGGGTATGCTACTAGTCCATAATATTTGTGTGATAGACTAGAAATCTAAGTTAATTGCATTAAAGTTTCCAAAGTTTCTAAATAATATAAATACGTTCCTGAAATTATTCTGATGAATCTGCATAGAGTATCGGTAATCAGTATTGCGTTTGTAAATTGTAAACAACTTTTAAAGATAATAAAATAATCACTTAACATTTTGCTTACTGGGGGGACAGCGTCAATGAAGAACACCAAATGAAGAACCTCTCAAAAAGACAGGTATTTAACATACCATATCCCAAACAGTTCTATCCCCCTTGCAGACATTGCCGTACATGGACTCTAATGTCTGCAGAGGAATGCATATAATGTCCACAAAGGAGCGAATTTTGTTTAGGTTTGTCACAAATCGGTGCGGCAATTGGGACCGAACTGCTCGGTTGTTTCTGTTGAATCATCTTCTGATCCGCCTTTAGTTTCAACATATAAATAGTATTTTTGCTTGGGATTAATAACGTTTTCTGAAGGGTGTTTTTGAAAGTAAGAATTCTTATTTTTAATATGCCAGCATTCAGATTTAAAAAGAATTGATATCTGGCAATATATACAAAATTTATTTCTCGATTTTTATTTCTGTTAAAGGTGTTATGTGCTTTAGATTGTTCATTTATCGAGTTGTCCTTTCTTCGATTGTACTCATCTATTAACTTTCCTCTAATAAAATCCAGAGTTAGTTCATCTTCCGGGCTCGCCTCAAGAGCGGTAATAATCCGTCGAAACTTGTTGGTACTGAACATAAAATAAGTGCTGATATATAACTATCATTTGTATTTTCTTCCATAGCTCGTAGCTTACCTATTAACTCTAACATATTTACAATATATGCGTTCATATTACCACCTTCTTCCAGATTAGTGCTGTAAAGTTTTATCAGTAAAAATAGTTTACTTCAGAGATTTAACCTTTCATGAATATTACATAATTTTTCCCATGTCGCTTTAGCAGTAGTTTTATATTTGACATGCATGTTTTGATTATCCCCTAAAGAAAAATTTATTAGTGCTCGCCGCTGTTGATTGAATTTTTGCCTCTTCGCTGTTATCGGATCGGGCGATTCATCCATATGACACCATACAGATTTTCTTTTATAAGATACATCTACGTTTTGAATTTCCATGTGGCAGTTAATTTTGCAATATGAGTGCTACTGTCTTTTATGAGAGATATTTTATTACAAATTATTATATACACTTTATAACAAAAAAAATCGAAGCTCCAAGAAGGAGTTGTCCGATTGTAATGAAATTTTGTATGCAAGGACATTTAGTCTTTAGTGAAGAGTCCCGTTTCCAAATGTGTCCTGACGACAACCGCAGACGCGTCTGGATACGTCCCAGGCAGCGTGGGGATTCTGCCCTTACTATCGCACGCCACACATGCCCACAACAGGGCTTTATCGTCTGGGGTGCCATCTTCTTTGATAGCCGGACCCCTTTGGTAGTCATTTCTGGCAAACTGACAGCACAGCGGTACGTAGCCAACATTCTGTGATCGGTTGTGTTGTCGTTCCTTTTCCGACACTCCGGATTTACTTTTCAACAAGATAATGCCGGGCCGCACACGGCACTTGTTGCTATGAATTGTCTTCAAGCTTGACCAATAATTACTTGGCCAGCTAGGTCTACTGATTTCTCTCCTATAGAGCACATTCGGGACTTTATGGGAAGGCGATTGGAACCATCCCGGCATGTTGACAATTTAGCCCGACAGTTGGAAACAATTTGGCAAAACATTCCGCGGGACACCATCCGTGAACTTTATCAGTCTATGCCACGCCAGGTGACATCTTGCATCCAGGCCAGAGGTGGACCAACGCCTTATTGACTTCCTCCCTTTGTATACGGTCAAACTCTAAATCGTTAAATTCTTCTCAAATTTTAATCGTTTCTTTTCCTATGTATGTTATTCAGATCCACCAATTTTTACCACAATCGGACAACTCCTTCGTGGTGCGTCGATTTTTTTGTTATAGAGTATATATAATAATATATATATTATTTCTCTCAAATATATTTATTTGTGAGATTCAGTCTCATAATCTCTTGGATTTTATAAATATATATAAAATTATATATATCTTAATTTAATTTGCATGAAATTGTTATTGCTTAATAAGGTAGTGAGATAAAAGTTACTTACCTTTAATTCATCATTGTCTCGGTAGATTTCTTTTCGCTTTGACGATTTGGTTTATTAAAAGGACGACAACAGGACTTGTAGAACGGATAACTAATACTATAATTATTTAATTATATTTTAATTACACATAATTATTTTCCATTCATTTATATACAGAGGATATGATATATTTACAAATGAGCTTGTAAGATTGAGTGTCCGACAGTTAACCGCTAATGACGTGAAGGAAGTGAAGATGGAGGGTTGCAGGAGGTTGGCGGAAAACGAGGGAGTCACAAATTATCTGATATCGCTCAAACTGCGATTCATCACAAATATCCAACAGTTTTCGTATTCTAGAGTGCTCGATGCGTGTAGACCAAAATGTAAATAAAATTTGAGTGGTATACTGCATATTTTGTTTAGATGCGAACATAGAGAAATAAAGAAACGTATATATTTTAATTATATAACGAGATTTTGTCAAATTCTGTGAAGCTTCATGACATCGAAAACCGCTAAATTGATGATATCTCTTGTTAAGGATTTAAAATGGAAACTTTATAAACAAACCTAAATATAATGTATATAAATGGTTGACTGTTTTTCAAATACTTTTAACCAGATAGGAATGGGCACTATATTGATATTTCATAAGGAACCATTGAGATTTTAGAACATTTATTTTTTCGCTGTGAAGCAGCATATCTCTCAAACAAATTAAGTGCAATATTGAGCGATTTTTTCAATAAATGCCAGATGTCTATTTATTATCACGAAACGCAAATTAGAAAATAATATTTTTCTAATAGTTCCCTCTAAACACTGACATTATTATGAAAACATTACTATATTGAAATGTACTGAATAAAACTTTGCATTTGCTATCTTTTATTTAAATGCTGTAATTTACAACACAATATAATTAACCGTTATTGACATATTGCACGTTTTGGCGAAAATGGCAAAAATATTAAAAGATTTAAATATTACTGTTATTGTATCCAATACTTTGATGTCTTGTAAGTACTTTTAATTAATAATTTACAAACAGTGTTGTTTTGCAATAATCTTAAATCGATTCCAAGATGGCAGATTTAGTTTCTACAAGAAACGTAATATCTCTCGAAAAAATCAAGTGAATTGAATGAAATTTTTTATTATTACTTTAAATAACAAAAAAGAAAATCGTTTTGAATTAAAAACAAGAAAGATCAATCATGCATAAAACATTGATTATGAAACACTTTCCAACTTCAATGCAATTTTATATAAACATCTCCAAAATGCGATACATTCCTCGGTATTATTTTTAAAAGTATCACAATATTACATTAATTTATTATATTTGAAAACTTCATCGAAGAAAATGAATTTCATTGAAATCACGGCATTGAAATATAAATAAATTACCTGGTTTAAGCATCTCTAAAATGGGAAACATTCCTCGGTAATATTTTTAAAATTACCATAATACTACAATAATTTATTATATTTGAAAATTTCCTCGAAAACGAATGATATTTATTCAAATGACGTCATCTAAATATAAATCGCCTCTCTATAAAAGCAGCATTTCATTCTTTAACATTTTTCCAATAGTTTCATTCATCATAATACTATAATAATTTATTTTATTTAAAAATTTGAAAAATTGTTATTTACCATATTTATTTTAAAATATGAAACCTCTCTTATATATAAAATAATTAAACTCTTGGAAAGATATTTATTATATAATATACCTCTGTTTTCTTTCTGGAGGATATAGCAAGAATCAAAATTTAATTGAATTTGTTTTCTCCCTATATTAATTAATGTTTATTTAAAAAACTACTTAACATATTTTACTGAAATTTTTTTTATATATTGTACGGAATAATTTGAATATTTCTAAAAAATTTCGAAGCAATTTGTGAATTTCAAATTCGTTTAAAAAATGTTTGAAAAATTAGGTCCCATAGGGATCAATGTATTTCATTTTTTCAACTTGTTCAATCCAAAACTAATTGGATGATATTATGCATTCATATTACCATATGTCCCACAGACCGTCTGAAACACATACTAAAATTTCATTTTGTTAAAGTCATTTTTACGACATTTATCATGCTAACGGACAGACATACAGAATGAACAAAGTCATAAACACTTTTCAATTATGTTGTAAAGTGTTAAGGCTGCAGTCGTTAGAAAACTCTAATTTATGTTATTGCTTTACCTAAAGTACACAAACCCATATAATAAAGTTTTAAACAATTACATATTTGTAGAATACGTTTAATATTTATAGACTGTGTTAAACCCCGTAATACGTCAGACGCAACTGGTATGCAGTACTTGGAATTACTATTCATAAGAATTTAAACTTCAATCAATATAGTTTTTGAATAACACTAGAAGTCGTTAAATAAACAATGATTCATTTAGAACATTCACTGTTGTGAAAGGGAAGTTTAATAGAGGATTACGAGTGAAGCACTTGACAAATTAATACTGCCATTCAATATCTGCGTTTACATTTATTCATTTTATGGAAGCATAATATTAAATGTGTAGCGAACAAGTATGGCATAGTAAATAAACCATAATTGTTATTCGATGGATGGGGGATTTGAAATCTTGGCATCAAAGGTTCAAAGTTTCTATTAAATGTGGAAGCGTCGTAAATCATTTTCACCAATATGTATAATTTAAGTAACTTCCGTGTTTGCACAGATTTGCTGGTCCAAGTTCTGATTGGTTGGCTCTGAATATGTTTTATTATCATGGTATCTGTTTGGTTGGTTCTAAACACGTATTATAATCATGGTGTCTCGGTTGACTCTAAATGCGTTTCATTTCTTTGGATCTTGACAGATTGGTTTTATATATATTTTATTTTTTTTTTAATTTTTAATTGAGTATGATTCTTAAGACAGATGTATTCAGTATACGTATATTATTTGTGAATATTAGTTTTGCCCCTTTACATGTAAATTAATTATTTAATGCAAAAGATTTAAATCTTCGTTAAAATTTTATTTTTGAAGTTAAACGTTAAACTAGCTTTGGTTAATCCACGCTATTTTAATACCTGTAACCTATATAACGAGAAAACGTATCATTCACAAATATAATCTCCGTACTAGAGTGTCATTTATGCAATAATAAGCAGAGTTTCACACAGAAAAATGTTTAAAATCATCAAATTTACAGTAATGCATTTTTTTAATATTTTAACCACTATTATTTCTATTTTGTTAAAAATTCTAACACGATATAACAGAAAACGCGACAAGTAGAAGAACTTAAAAAAAAAAATCGCGAAATATTTGTTGACTGAACGTTGTTTTCAGCAGTAATTTTCTCTACTTGTATTCTACTTATTTGAATTATTTTTTTCTATTTTCATCTTTAAGCATGCCCCGTGATATATATAAAATTATAGAGATACGTGATATGTTATAAAAATGATAGAGATACGTGATATGTTATAAAAATGATAGAGATACATGACATGTTATACATATGAAAATGATGGAGATACGTGATATGTTATACATATAAAAATGATAGAGATACGTGATAGTTATAAAAATGTTCTATTGGCTGTAATTGTAGACGAGATCCAGGTGTCTGAAAATTTCATATTGTGGCTTGAAATAAATACACATTAGCACCACTCGCAAATTATTCGTATAAAAGTACCATTTCATTTTCATTCCCAAGAGCGGAATACTGCTGTGTTTCCCAAGTCTCACTGACATCCAGATAAATGCATAGAATTTTAATTATTTACAAGACGCTCATTAAATTTGTCTTAAAAATATCTATCCCTAATAATCATTGCATTTCACTACGTTTTAATTACTAGTGGCAAGTAAATTTGCCAATGTTTCAAAGGAAATGTTTTATCAAAAATTTCCTTTGAAACATTAATTTCTCAGGAATGGTAATACATGGAGATTAAAGAATATGCATTCAGTATCACATCTAGTAGAAGGTTGGAAGGTTCAAAACAAATTTCTTCTTTCGGTTGAAAATTTTGCCCTGAACCAACTTTTTCTCAGAATAACGGCTATAGAGAGGGATGACATGATGACTAATATGGATTAAGCATGAAATTCTAAAGTGGTTAGGATTTTTACTACCGGAGGAAATGACACATCCGTATTTTCTTTTTCGAATATGTGTCTGCCTTTGCGGAAAGCGTGTATGAGAAAAATGCTTAACAGTTTTGCCGAAATTGTGTGTACAGACCTTATCAGATGAAGGATTTTTTATAAATAATTTTCATTGTTATAAAATTACTTATGCATACAATCCAGTCATCTGACCTATATCATCACAATTCAGCTGTGCGATTCGCCAGCATGGTTTTTTTCTTCGTCATTAAGCATTGTTTATTACCATGATATAGAAATATATGCTCTTATAATAAGCAACCATCGCATGACATTAAGAACGGACACAGAGGCTAGAATCGCCATGAGGTATACAAATCATTGTTTTAAAATTGCATACTTGAATAGTGGCCATCAACCGATTTTCCCTACACCATTTAAAAATATTAAAGTTAACTCTTTGTGGATGTAGGCAATATTTTCGAATAGTATAAGTTGAAGGTGGCTATAAACTGGCTTCCTCTATATTTTTTGAAAAACAAAATGAGCTAGAATCATCATGGGGTTCATGGTAAAGTACTCAAGCAGTAAAAGCCTATTAAATGAATTTCCCTATACTGTGCGAAAAATTGGAATAATGGATCGTCTGTAAAACGTAACCTGGAGCTAGCCATCCTAGCCAAAAACAGGCTTTTGAATAGCCTTCATACACTTTTGAAAAAATAGTTTAAGATCGGGGGAAATAGTACATCGAGGGAAATACGTAATCTACGGGAAAACATCTGTCGTTATCTCAGAGAAGGCAATCGCAGTCTGCGTAATTTGTAATACTTTGGCCAAGAGATAACACCACTTGGACCTTTTGTCTGATTTGGTATTTGAGAAAGAAATTGTCTGATGGTGACACAATTACAAGAACATACATTTCAAAGACGAGAAGGAATATCTGTCAGGTACACCGCTACAAAAGATCTAAGCAACAAAACACTTAACTATATCATTGGGGCTGTTTCTTATTTCTTTTTTAGAGATTTACAATGAGACAGGTACTGTTTGTGTAAGAACGTGGATTCGTGTGAGGATATTAGTTCTTTCTAGAAAGTCAAGAAGACAGTAATGGCTCTTAAAGTTGTCAATGACAGTTCTGAAAAGGGAATAGCTCTTGCTACCATTTTTAATTATTCTCTCACTAAGCAAGAAAATCAGAAACAATTCCTCTTTCAAGTTCTGGAGCGCCACCGGAAACGCATTCCAGATACCAAGAAAAGCACATTTCTGCAGAGACTGAGAATTAAACCGAGTTGGAAATCAACAGTGGCAATTCTTGTACGTAAAATCAATATAATCAACCTTATGTGAACTAATTTGAGAAATAAATCTGAAATTTAACTTGTTCTGTTAAAGTAATCTAGTGACATAAGTTTTATGTTTTCTATTTTCTTTATAGTGGGAGTACTGCATACTTTTATAGTAGTAAAGGTTCAATTACATTGTGGATTAGGCAGTCCCAAATATTATCGGATTTCTTTGATAAATTTTGTGAAACATTTGCTCATCAAAAGGACCAAAAATCCATGAGAACCTATTTAAGAAATAAATTTGTGATTTAACTTGCTCAGTTAAAGTATCTCAGTGTCATAAGTGTCATATTTTTTTAATTTTCATTATAATGTGCGTCTGGCATACTCGTATAGAAGAAAAGGTTCAAATACATTGTGGATTAGGTAATCCTAAATACTATTGGATTTCTTTAAAAAAATTGTGTGAGGCATTTTCTCATCAACAGGACGAAAAAATAGTCCATGAGCACTTAACACACATATATAGACACACGCACACACACACACACACACATATATATATATATAAGAAATAAATGAATGAAACAATTGATTACATTTGTAAATAGATACCCTCTTGCGGTAACTGAAACACGGTCACCTTATTGAATAATGCATAAACTTCCAATCATTTATATTGCAGAAAATGTATATATATACAAATGCGTCGTCCTTTGTAATGTGAAGGGTATCATTGCATCATTTTTTCGTTTCATATTACACTATAAATCCCACCAGAGAACATATATAAATCTTCAAGAACTTTTGTGATAAATGATGATACGTATATTATTAATTATATATAATATAAATATTATTTAGTTACAACTCAGGGTTTAACGTACTTTATTTATTTCTATATGAGGGACATACTCTACTAAAAGTGTTTTCAAAATGCACTTTTCGTGCATTAAATAAAGCAACATTATTCTGATTCGATTAACATATCTTTATTAGTTCTAATATAATTTAAATATTACAATAAATAAAATTGCTGCTTTTAAGAGGAAAAATTACAAAACTTGAAGAACGCAGACAAGTGTACATTAGGTGACGAAGATCGTTTCAAGGGGGTTTGAGAATTACATATGTGACAACATTTTGTGGTTGAATATTATAATTTATTTACATATTTATCTCTGTCCTTTATATAGTAAATTATCTCTATCATTTATAAAATACAATTTATTATATCACGAAAGGACATTTAAGCAATATGTCCAGCATTTTTCCTTACATGTTTCGCTTTTGTAGGTTCTGGAAAATTGCATAGAATAATAATATACAGGGTGTCCCAAAAAGATTGAAAGCCGCTTTATTTCTTTACCAGTTGGAGATAAGTGGACAATGTAAATTGCAAATGCTGACAGTAAGATAGGACATAAGACTACGTTACTGAAATAGTCCTCCCATTAATTTTCAAAAAGTTACACTTTTTTAATTTTTATACGAATTAGACAAATTTGGTCAACCAGAATTATTTTATTTTTAATGCAACAATATCATTAAAAAACGAAAAACGTATATATGTATCGTTAAAATCAACTGGATTATGATAAAGGAAAAAATCTGACTTATGCCCCTTTTCTGTACCATGTAAAAGGCAGTTTCATCAGGGAAAATAGGGATCATAAACGAATTGACGACATAAATTGTTTAGATCAAAAATACGTTAATATGTGTCAAAATTTTTAACACAAATACATCTAAATAAAGCATTACACATACAGAGATCATATAAAGCAGTGGTACTCACTACGCGATTGCGTATCCTATGTATTATCATCCAGTTTCATCTTTTTTTGTGATATGCCACAAATTTACACTTCTAATTTGATATATTGTCCTCATTCACAATGTTCAATTTTCAATTAAATATAACTCGCTCAATTTTAAAGATACAGATATGCGATTTATTTAATGATATTGTTGCATTAAAAATAAAAATTTTCTGATTGACTAAATTTGTCCACGTGTGCCGTATAAAAATGTAAATAGTGTAACTTTTTGAAAACTAATGGGAGAACTATTTCATTAACATAGTCTTATTTCCTACCTTACTTTCAACATTCCTGCAGTTCACATTGCCCACTTATCTCCAACTGGTAAAGAATTAAAGCGCGTTTCAATCTTTTTGGGACACCCTGTATAGAGGTTTAATTTGGAACAAAGGTGTTCCGTTAGTGCATTAGAGAATAAAAATAAATATTTGGAAACCATTTTATGACATTAAAATGATATATACAAAGATGTAAATGGAGTTATGGAATATCATAAGATGGAAATGGGAAAACACTATGCCGTATAATCAAATACGAACTATTTAAAGTAGCAGACTATCAAAAAATGTATTTAGTGATATTGAATTATTGTTTGCCTGCCGAGTGTCGCGGCTGTAGCTCAATTCTTTTGGGTGCATATACTTTTTTGCAACAGAATAAGTATATATATATATATATAGTATATATATATATATTTTATATATATATATATATATATATATATATATATATATATATATATATATATGTATATATATATACTATATATGTATATATAATTGAAGATTTTTATTTTAACTTGTAATATATATATATATATATATATATATATATATATATATATATACATATACCCGAGATTTACCATTAACAGAAAAATGCTGTATATAAAAAAAAATCTGATGTGGGCAACACATGACTTTCCTTATATAATGTAATGAATTTACCACTTTTACAGTAAAATAAATAGGTTTTTCTTATAGTAGATACTAATATTCTTTGCAAGATATTGAATTTTCGACAATTAGTCGTCATTTCATTGATTTAGCGTCATTTTTATCCATTTGGCGAGTATTTCGTTAATTTGGCAACATTTCAAAAAGTCGCCAAGTTGGCGACATTCCGCCAAATTCGTCGCCAAAATCTCGCCAAGTATAATGGACAAAGAAATAAGTTATTCTTACAGCAGATAAATGACTATTGGCGTTCAAATACAAAAGTATTACAAAAAGTATCTTTTTTCATGAATGGAGCGAGCTAGATCCACGAGAATGATGTCATCCAATTTATCGCATGGAATTACTGAAAAGTGAACATGTCTCTCAAGAGGAAATATTTTTTTTTATTTTATATGACTTTCTGATAATTTTTTTGAAAAATGTGCAATATCTCGAGAACGGTTCTTGTTAGCTTTCTAAAATTTATGTCAATCGTTTTCTAATGAAAAATTACATAAGAAATGTCTATTTGCGTAACTTTATTAGTGGTTTTGATTTTTTGAATATTTTTTCAAAATTTCATTCGAAAATTTAGGGGTGTTCTTAACATTCGATTGCGTATAAAAACAATTGGCTTCCAGTGTTTACGGATTGTGATTTTTGTACCAAATTTGGTTCGAATCGGTCCATTCGTTCGTCAGTTATCGTCTCCACAGACTCACTGACACACACACACACACACATACTTTCACACACACACACACACACACACACACACACAGACACACACACACACACACACACACACACACACACACACACACACACACACACACACACACACACAGACATCACTTCAAAAATGTTTGATTCGTGATCAGGGATGCTTGAAACGTGCTCTCCCGTCGAAAACTCGATTTCGAATTTTCGACCCCGTCACAATATTTTCCTTATACATAATGTATATAAGGAAAGTAAAAATGAGAATGGACTCATGTGGTAACTAAAAGACTGTACAACAAGTTGCATCAGAAAAACAATATAAGTAATTATGATAATATGATAATGTCATATATTAGAATATTTAAAAATACTCCTGTTATTATGTGCCATAAGTATCGTGAAGGTGAGGAAATAGATTGTAAAGAAGGGTGAATTAAAACTTGTATATGAGAGCATGTAAGAAAGTAATTTAACTCATATCTAATGCAGTTACCTAAGGCACTAATCCCTTGGTTCCCTACATAAGCATACAAGGTGTAAATACTAATACATAATTACTTAATGTATAAGATGAAAAGTTGCAAATCAGAAACAAAGTGCAGCTCGATGAGCTAGGCCTTTTCTAGCTCCCAAAAAGTGTAGATATGGAATAAATCGAATAAAATGTATATTAATGGAATAAAATGAATATGAAAAGCATTTCTGAAACCATGGACGTAATCAAGGGCCATACATGTTTCATTAATGCTGATTCTTCGTTTCTGTGTACACAACTGTAAAATGTATTACAGACATAATGTACATGGCCCGACGTAAAAGAAAATACAAAGTGGATCAAATACACCTATCATGAATATAATATATACTATTACATCAGCTTGTGGCGAATTATTTAAATGAGAATACAATGTAATTTAAATTAAAATCAAAATAATATAATGAATATATATCTACCCCTTCTTCTGCTGAACTTCTGAAATAGCATGAAACTGACCAAACATCTCAGAACAGGTTACAGTGAATGTTGTTACTGACTAAGCAGTTTATCTCAAAGCAGGTTATAGTTAATTATACGAATTTTTTAACTGTTAGAAGAAAACATGGAGATGAAGAATTATTTAGAATTGTTAGAGTATGATTTGTCAATATGTTGCTGTAGTTTTAGTAAGGTGTTGAATTTAAATTTAAAATGTGTTTTTATAAAAGAAAAAAGAAGGTTGGGCGGGTAGTTATTTTTGATAGTGGTGTATATAAATTTATGAATATGTTCTTTGTAGTAACATGCTGTACTTAACATTTTGATTCTTAATAACTGGTTATTAATAATATTTCTATATACAGATTTTGAAAGAGTATATATATATATACAATATACATACAATATATATATATATATATATATATATTTATGTATATATATATATGTGTGTGTGTGTGTGTGTGTGTAAAATTGGATGAAGTAATCTAGGGAAGATACATTTTAAGTACCAGAATCTACTTTATTAGGTGACACTTGAAACAGACGTAGTTACATAGGCTGTCCGAGCTCCCGATCGTCGACCTGCTCTCACAAAATCTCAATGCAGTCTGCGTCGTTTTACACAATCTACAGTTACAACAGAGGGGTGAGGGATATGGAATTGTGGGAAAGATGCTGCCTTAGAGTTTAGGCTTTAAAAAAATGTGATTGGGAAGCAGTTTCATATGAGAAAGTTTACGTAGAGGTTAAGAATAGTGACCATATAGGTTATGGTCGAGGAAAATGGGAAGAGCTTTCAAACTTTGTTAATATTAGTGGCGTGGGTTATAATTTAATATAGTTGCAGTACGTGCTGGACATGAAATAGGAATTTGAAATAATAATTATGAAAGAAAAGGGCGCTTTATTGGGAATGGCTTAAAATTTCTGTATCATATATATATATATATATATATGTATATATATATAGCCCTAACATATCACAATTCCCTTGTTTATATATATATATATATATAAACAAGGGAATTGTGATATATTTGAATAATAAAATTTTGTCCATCTTAATAATAGAGTATTTTTATTTTACAGCAAATATGATGATTGCACATTCCTATTGGGTTGTAGAATAATGTTTTTTAATGTTCGAAACTTTCTTATTTTAAGATACAAGATTGGATGTTCTGTTCCATCTTCGTCATTTTGCATAAAAGTCACTGCTATTTTATATATTTCAAAATTCAGTAGTTTTATGTCTTTTTTAGCCTTTAAATTCTTTCCATGCACCTTCAACATATAAGATTTTTCCTATAAACTCTTTTCCATTTAAGTTATAATAGCTCTTTCTGCATTTATAGTTTCTTCAAAATATACAAATCCAAATCCTTTGGACTTTTCAAGTTTATTAGTAATAACTTTGGCATTCCTAACTTATCCGTAATTTTCGAAGATTGCCTCAAGTGCTTCATCATCATAGTTATCTCCCGAGTTCCTTATGTAGATATTTGAAAATGTATCTTATGTAGATATTTATAACATTTTCTCATTCATTTCCATTATCACAATACTATATTTATTTTATTTAAAAATTAAGACCATGGAGCTACAAGTAATTAAACTCTATGCTTAAAACTTCATCGAAAAAAATCGTCCTTCTCTTTGTAAAATCAATGAACATTTCATTCATATCAGCTATGCAGACTCCATGGACTGAATAACTTTGTGTTAAAGAAATACAGCAATTCTAATACAACTCATTCTACATATTTTGCTATTTACATTTTACATAAGTGAAAAATAGGTTTCGTTGCAGAAATATTCAAATTTGGATGATCATGTAAACTCAAATATATTGTAATTGCGTTGTTTCAGTATGTAGATGCACAAATGTAAACAAAAATAAAGTGGTTTTAGGACGGATACAACACTCAATATGAATTAAATAGAACTTAAAAAATCACGATTTTGAGACAAGATGGATGCCATATATCATTTTGAAGTGGGTCATGTGATCTTTTTATATCATGGTCACGTGATCGCTTCATATAAGATGTGTAATTATTATTTTAATCTTTATTTAAAAAACTACTGAATATATTTCGCTGATTTTTTTTATATATTTTATGGAACAATTTGAATATTACCTAAAATTTTCGAAGCAATTTGTGAATTATAAATCCGCTTAAAAAATGTTGAAAAATTAGGTCCCATAGGGCTCAATGTATTTCATTTTTTCAACCCGGGTTCAATCCCAAATTAATTGGGTGATATTATTCATTTATATTCCCAAAGGTCCTACGGACCGTCTGAACAACATACTAAAATTTCATTTTGATTAAGTCATTTTTACGGCAGTTATCGTGCTAATGGGCAGATAGACAGACAGACAGACAGAATGAACAAAGTCATAAAGACTTTTCTACTTTGTTGTATAAAGTCTTTAACGCCAAAACATTACTCATTAAAACTAATACTTGTAACTTTAACAAATTAGCATACATTAACACATAAATTATGATTATAATTAAAATATAATGACAGCTTAGTTCAAAATTACTTAAGGAGGGGAGGAGCCCTCGTGTGAAATCTAGTCCTATCTAATTTATTCACCAAAGACAACCTCAGCGTAATGTTTGTTAAAATAAGTACATACCTTGGCATTTTTAACACTTTACAACAAAGTTGAAAAGTGTTTATGACTTTGTTCATTCTGTCTGTCTGTCTGTCTGTCTGTCTGTCTGTCTGTCTGTCTGTCTGTCCGTTAGCACGATAACTGCCGTAAAAATGACTTAATCAAAATGAAATTTTAGTATGTTGTTCAGACGGTCTGTAGGACCTATGGGAATATAAATGAATAATATCACACAATTAGTTTTGGATTGAACCCGGGTTGAAAAAATGAAATACATTGAGCCCTATGGGACCTAAATTTTCTAACATTTTTTAAGCGGATTTAAAATTCACAAATTGCTTCGAAAATGTTAGGTAATAGTCAAATTGTTCCATAAAATATATAAAAAAAAATTCAGCTAAATATATTCAGTAGTTTTTTAAATAAAAATTAAAATAATAATTACACATCTTATATGAAACGATCACGTGACCATGATATGAAACGATCACATGACCCACTTCAAAATGAGATATGGCATCCATCTTGTTTCAAATTCGTGATTTTTTAAAGTTCTTTTTAATTCATATTGAGTGTTGTATCCATCCTAAAACTACTTTATTTCTGCTTAAATTCTGTGCATCTACATACTAAAACAACACAATGACAATATATTTGAGTTTAAATTCTCATTCAAATTTGATTATTTCTACAATTAAGCCTATTTTTCACCTATGTAAAATGTAAACAGCAAAATATGTAGAATGAGTTGTATTAGAATTACTGTATTTCTTTAACACAAAATAATTCAGTCCATGGAGTCTGCATGGCTGATATGAATGAAATATTAATTGATTTTATAAACAGAAGGACGATATTTTTCGATGAAGTTTTAAGCATAAAGTTTATGAATTGTAGCTCCATGGTCTTAATTTTTAAATAAAATAAATTATTATAGTATTGTGATGAATGAAATGGAGAAAGTTATGAATGAAATCCTGCTTTTATAGAGAGATCCAGGCGTGTTATTTTTTCTATGACGTCATTTGAATTAATTTCAGTTGTTTTCGATGAAGTTTTCAAATATAATAAATTATCGTAGTATTATGATAGATTTAAAAATATTACCGTGGAATGTATTGCATTTTAGAGATATTTAAACCACGCAATTTATATTTCAATGCCGTCTTTTGAATGAAGTTCATTTTTTTCAATGAAGGTCTAAGTTTTCAAATATAATAAATCAATGTAGTATCGTGATAAGTTTTAAAATATTACCGAGGAATGTATTGCATTTTCGACTTTTTTAAATAAAATTGCATTGAAGTTGGAAAGTGTTTCATAATCAATGCTTTAAGCATGATTGATCTTTCTTGTTATATACTGAGGCTGTCTCATCTCGGCATTGGTCCCAAATCATCATCTGAATCTGTCGTTGATCGGCATTGCATATCACTTGCTGACTGATTTTTGCAAGGATCCGCATTTATCAACTCCTGCATTTCTGACTATGCATTTCTAACTCCAACGCATGATTGTTGATGACTCTATTACTTTCTAACTCTCTACTTTTTGACTCCAACATTCTGACTTACGGCTTCGTTTTCTAGCTAACAACTAACTCCTCTCGTTGACCTTTCTTTTTTACCACATAATATCTTTTTCCTCGGGTGACGGTACTCCGCGCCGTCTTGGATCCATTTCTTGTTCCTCAGAGTGAGATAGTTTCATTGGTGTCATTGGTACGAATGAATTTTGTTGTATATCCTGGCCCTAAGCATAGTTTATACCCCAAATCACACCTGTAATTTTTTTGGGGGGGTGTGTATTTATTGGGGTTATAACTTTCTGTGCCATGACTGTCAAAAATGGCGACATATGTCTGTGGCTTTGTTTGGTCGCCAACACCAAAATCTGCAAATAGTGCCTGCTGGTCTCACTATGTAATTCTCTATCTATGATTAAACCACGTTCAAATTTTTTATGACTGCATCTGTTAAAGTGAAAAGTTTATTTAATCTATTGTTAAAATCATACCAAATAATGTAGTGCAAGTCAAAATCACTTTTAACACACACACATATATATATATATATTTAAATCAACGAGGGGAAAGTAAAAATAAAGTTTTACATAATTAATAAGAAAATGCTCTGAACGAGATAAAACTTATAAAATAATAATTTTTTTTTTGTATATTTTGGTATTAAATATGATACAAATGAACCTAAATAATACATAAAACATGGGTGATTGTGAAAGTTGCCTCATACCTCACACGCTATATATTATAGTTTTGCTTTTATTCCTATATTGAATAATATTAGCATATTTAGAATGCTTATGCTACTGAATACTGAATCGTTACGATGCATAACATGGGCTGTTAGAGATATACGCTTAACACAGTAAATTAGAAACTTGGTTACATATATTTATATGTTTCTACTCATTTGATATGACACACAATCAACAAACGCCTGAATAACTCTAGTGCATGTTTCACGTATGTTTAGAGGATGGTCATCCACTCATTACTGTATTTGTGACTGGTGACTGGTATTACAGCAACATAGTTAGGATTTTCTGCTATTTAGCTTTATATTAACGAGCTATTTTAGATATAATGCATAATAGGAATTTCTTTTAATGTGAATAATTAAACAATATATAGAAAAACTTTATTTTATCTATTTTGTCTCCAGTACACATAATCATATACATTATTACTTTCCTTATATACATAATGTATAAGGAAAGTATTGTGACGGGTTCGAAAATTCGAAATCGAGTTTTCGACGGGAGAGCACATTTCAAGCATCCCTGATCACGAATCGAGCATTTTTGAAGTGATGTTTGTGCTGTTGTTGAAACCCAGACCGTCCGACCTACCAGAAAGGTGTAAGGTAACAGTTTGGTCGGTCGGGAAGTGCCACCCAATTTAGACCGGAACCCAGTGGGGGAGGCATCCACAGGGACCGTACCCTCCTTCCCCTACCACCAACCTCTCGGAAGGACTTTCGAACCCACATGTTTAAGGTGATCGTACTCCGCATGAACACGGCGGCAGTTTCGGCAGTGGCTGGAATCGAACCCGAGCCTACCGAGTGCAACTCCAGCGCGCTAACCAATGGGCTACCGCGCCCCTAGTGATGTTTGTGTGTGTGTGTGTGTGTGTGTGTGTGTCAGTGAGCCTGCGGAGACGATACCTCACGAACAAATGGAGCGATTCGAATGAAATTTGGTACCAAAATCACAATCCGTGAATACTGGAAACCTATTGTTTTTAAACACAATCGAATGTTCAGAACTCCCTTAAATTTTCGAGTGAAATTTTGAAAAAATCATCAAAAAATCAAAACCTTTAATAAAGTTACGCTAATAGACATTTCTTATGTAATTTTTTCTTAGAAAATAATTGACATAAACTTTAGAACGCTAGCATAATCCGTTCTCGAGATATTGCCCATTTTTCAAATGAATTCATCAAAAAATCCCATAAATTAAAAAAAATATTAACTGTTGAGAAACATGTTCACTTTTCATATGTAATATCATGCGATAAATTGGGTGACATCATTCTCGTGGATCTAGCTCATTCCATTCATGGGAAAAGGTACTTTGTTAATACTTTTGTATTTGAGCGCCAATAGTCATTTATCTGTTATAAGAATAACTTATTTCTCCTTCCATAACGCTTGGCGATATTTTGGCGACAAATTCAGCGGAATGTCGATAATTTTGCGACTTTTTTAAATGTTGCCAAATTAACGAAAATTTCGCCAAATGGATAAAAATAACGCTAAATCAATCAAAATGACGACTAATTGACGAAAATTTGATACCTAGGAAAGAATATAAGTATCTACTATAAGAATAACCTATTTGTTTTTGCTGTAAAAGTTGTAAATTCATTGCATTATATAAGGTAAATCATGTGCTGCCTACATCAGATTGTTTTAAAAATATAATAATATTTCTGCTGGATTTACAAACAAGGTTGTTTGCACATCTGCAAGTATAATTCAACTACAAAAAATCTGGTTCTTATTAAACGTGTTATTTTTAAGTATTTAGATTAATGTGTTATTCGCTTAAATGTAAAAGCATGGCCAGTGTTTCTAACATTTATGAGTAAAGTAAGCAGTTAGGGAGATGATTAATACAGGAGGTTTACACAATTTTAAACCAGATATAACTGTTCTCAATTTTATTACTAAAAATAATGAAGTTAAATCGAATATATCAAACAATTAGTTACGCGTTACGTACGATGATGCGATCAAAATTATTTTATGAAAATTAATAACAGTGGCTAAAATTAATTAACAATTGAACCCATATATGCAATTAATATATGAACTTACTATGCCCCATACAATGTATTTATACAATTAGAATCCCAAATATATAGCTAGTCTCTCGCTATGTCCTATGTGACTAGCCGAATACCCATTGAAAATCAACGGTCTCGCAATAAGCAACCACTAACTATTGTCATTTTTTTAATGATTCGCGTTTCACATTTATTCGGACAATCGAACATTTTAGTGTGTGGAACCCCCTAAAGAAGAAAATATTGTAAATTTTAAATTGCGCACGTCTTCCTTTCGAACTATCTGTCAGTGCACCAAATTAAAATCTCTAAATCTTATTAAAATCTCGTTTTTCTGTGGCGCACACCCATAAATGAACATTTTTGAAAAACTCTGTTCACCTGGGTTTCTTATTAGATGATTGGCTCATATGCCAAATATCAAGTCTCTACCACATTTAAAGGAAGCGTGTCTCAATAATTCCGAAAATCGAACATATTGGTATTCGGCACCCCCTAAAGTTACAAATATTGGAAATGTGAAATGCACACTTTCTTCCTTTCAAACTATCTACCAGTACACCAAATTTGACGTCTCTATCCTATCGTGAAGCATGTTTTTCTATCACTTCATATTTCGAACGTTTTTCTGTGTTGCACCCTTTTAATGATCATTTTTGAAAAACCCTAGTAATCGTAGGGTTTTTTTTATCAAATGATTACCCCATATACTAAATTTCAAGCCTCTATCACATTGTAAAGGAGGCGTTTTTCATTTGTTCGTCAAATCGAACATTTTTGTGTGCGGAACCCCCTAAAGTAGAAAATATTGGAAAACTGAAATTGCACACTGTCTTCCTTCCAAACTATCTACCCGTACACCACATTTCAAATCTCTATCTCATCCCAAAGTTTGTTTTCTTATCAATTCACCCTCAGAACGTTTTCCTCTGGAGCACCCCCTTAAACGAAAGTTTTTGAAAAACTATAATCGTCTTGAGTGTTTTTATCAAATGATTATTCCATATACTAAATTTCAAGCCTCTATTAAATTTTAAAGGAGCCGTTTCTCATTTATTTGGTAAAACGAACATTTTGGTATGCGGCACCCCCTTAAGTAGAAAATATTGGAAATCTGAAATTGCACACTTTCTTCCTTTCGAACGATTTATCCATACACCAAATTTGAAGTCTCTATCTTATGGCAAAGCATGCTTTCTTATCATTTCACTTTTCGAACGTTTTGGTGTAAATCACCCCCTCCAGAGAACGTTTTCGAAAATTCGACTTTTAAAGGGGTTTTTATCGAACGACCGAGCCGTGTATCAAATTGCAAGTCTCTATCTATTCGGGAAGTGCCTAAAAAAGCGTGACAGGCAGACAGACAGAGAGACGGACACTTGGCAATTAGTATATATAGATTCTAGATATAAGGCTCCTTTAAGTGTTGAAACACTGCTGCTTAATTTAAACGGAGTGTTAAAACTAAAACCATTTACAACTAAAAAAGCATATAAAATGTATTTAATAATAACATGCCCTTAAAACAAATAATGCATACCTTGTATTACAATAAAGTAATTTAATTGCAAAATTTTATACCTATAACTTAGTTTTCAACTGGGAATTCTCTTTATTATTAGCATTTAATAATACAATAAATTTACCAACATAAATTTCAGTCAATTTGTTTTTGCCTGCTTACATTGAGTTGATATGAAGTGACCGTTGACATCTAACAATTACTAAATTTAGAGTTTTAACTACAGTAGGCTATCGGTAGTTAAAGGATTAAACTTATGGAGCATATACACAATTTTTTCACTCTGACTGCTGTCAGAAAACTTAAGATAAGTAAATAATTCCTTATATAACATCATATAAATGTTGAATAAGGTATCGATCGTTTTAAAAGCAAATATTAGCATTTTTTTCTGGTTAAATGAGACAGAGCACCAGTACCAGCAAAGGTGTGATAGGGTATTGTTAACGAAAAACGTGAACTTACCTTCATCGGTACAGGTGCTCTATTTCATTTATCTTAAAGGAGTAAGTGTAGCAGCTATTGGATAGAATATATACTACCTTGCTAGAGCTCACCATACTCTTTGTATATTTTCGACAAAAATTAGTTTCCGATTAGTGCAAATTGTATCTTAGCTTAGTTCAAAAATAATTGACTGCCTTTGAAGAAGACAATATTTAACAAATTACATTGACTGAATGTACTGGGAACTTAACTAAAGTAAAAAGAGATAAGGCATATGTGGCTTTAAGAGGCGAGGATGCCGCATGATAGACAAAGTAGTCAGCAGGCAGCTAGTATGAAGCTTGTATGAAGATGGCAGGCAGCTCGTAAGAATCTCGTATGAAACTTGGTATAAAACTGGTATTCGTGAAGAATGCAGTTTCCTATTTCCACTTCCACAGACATGACCGTTAGTTGCTTCGACTAGACCAAGTCGAACAATTGCGTAATCTCTCTGAAAAGGTGGAAAAACAAAAACTTTGGTTTTTTATCTTTATATCCGGTTAATAACTTATTTAAATTTATATGCTGCTTCTAACGAAGAATTTCTTTTCAGAATTACGACATTTTCTTTAACATTAAAAAGTTGTTTTTGTACATTTAAGGGTGAGCGTCAATAAATCTTCTGCCCAATTCACGCTTTGTCAACGTTCGCGGCACACATTTTTCGCCGAAATTCTGCTCAAACAGTTGCGAAATATTTTTTGAGAGATAAAATGCAATGCTTAGATTATATTAAAACTAAATTTAATACCCAATCAAATATATAATATATTGTTAATTTTAATCCCAAATATTTTTGGTACTGCCATCTGTTGTAATTTATTTCATACCGATAATTTTTATTTTTTAATGAACATTTTTAGATATCTATTCCTTCTAATACAGTATTAAATACAACAGATCATATATAATAATGCCACAATCACGGAAAGGTAATTTCTCATTTTATATATTTGATAAGGGGATCTGAATGTACATCACTGAGGATTGCAGTTTTGTCTTCAAGTTCCTTTATCTTCAAGTTCAATTACGTTTCCGTGATTGTGGCATTATTATATATAATCTGTTGTTGTATTTAATAGCGTATTAGAAGGAATGGGCATTTAAAAAAGTTCATTAAAAAATAAAAATAGTCGGTATGAATTAAATTACGACAACAGATGGCAGCACCAAAAATATTTTGAATTAAAATAAAAAATATATTTATGTTTTATTGGGTATTAAATTTAGTTTTAATATAATCTAAGCATTGCATTTTTATCTATCAAAAATATTTCGCAACTGTTTGAGCAGAATTTCGGCGAAAAATGTGTGTCGCGGAAGTTAACAAAATGCGGATAGGGCAGAAGATTTACTGACGCTCACCCTTAAGATACCCTTTCGCGACGATCGGCACGCCCACGTGCCAGCTGCGAACTTGCATTCAAGGACGAACGGCACGCCCTCGGGCCGGAGGAAATTTTACCCTAAAGGACGACTGGCACGTATTGGTGTTTCTACATGGAACGCTTTAATTTGAATGTATTTGTCTACTAGATGGCGTTAAATGCCCGTGGAAACAACTTAAATGTATTTTGCAGAAGTTTGACCTTGGCACAAGGAGAATCCAATGAATTATTTCTCCATTTGGAGGGATGAAACATGGTTCTGTAGGGTAAGCAGACAGCTCACTTCTCGCAGCATAAACAATTTTATAATTGAGTTCCGGGTCTCGTTCTGATTTTGTCTTTTATTGATTTCGTTGTTGAATTAGAGGAATATAAGAGAGTATTTTTTTCGAGTGGGTGGGGTAAAAGAATGTGCGGCAATGAAATGATTAGGTTATTTATGTTCTCATGGAAAGGAAGGCTGGGATTTCGTTAATATATCCCATCGAAAAGGTCCAGATGTGGAATAAAAATATATAAATGGTCAGAATCGGAATGATGCTATAAATGGAATTTCCTTGTGTATACTGGAAAGGACACGGGATTATCAAGCTCTGATGGTGGGTATGGAGAACGCGTTGTGAAAACATTTCTAAGTGAACTTTTAGGAAAAGGATATACTTTGTATTTGGATAAATTTTTTTACCTCTCCTGTACTTGCAAAGTATTTGTTGTCTAAGAATACGCATGTATGTGGTATAGTTTTAAAAAATCGGAAGGACATGCCAAAGAATTATCCATCTGTACTTAAAACATATATACACTAAAGTTTTTAATATTTTGATAAAAGAAAATTTGTATAAAAAATATACATCAAATAGAAAATAAGTATTTCCTTTCTTCCTGAAAAAAGTAGAATGCTGTTTTGAACGGGTGATTCTTAGTGAATTTTTTTCGAGAGTTATGCTTAGCGCAAAAAAATAGCCGTCTTTTGGGCACATTTCGGAAACGAAGCGCTTCGTCCTTTGGGCCACAGTAGTTTCGGAATGCCGCCGTCCCGAAAGGGTTAAGATAAACTAATTGCTTTATAAAATAACCATTTTTTTCTAAACTTTTTTCTTTTTTTTACTTTTGTGTTACTTTCTTGTTTAACTGTACTCGGTTTTGCGAAGATATTAGGATGAAGTTTAAAATTTAATTTATGACATTCTGCAAATTGAGTTTTAAGAATCGCTGAAGTAGAATACAATAATTTAAAGTGCTACTATGTTTCTGCTGAAAAGCGCGTCAGTGGGTACGGTATTTCTCTAATGAAAGCCATTCGCTTTAAACTGTATGCGAGTGTTATGATCTGTAAGTACTGCACTGGAGCCATAGTGAATTTCCTGAAACTTAAACTATCAGAATGTTCTCTTATCTGTTGGAATCTGACTATATATTCTGTTAAATAAACAATAATTTTATAAGTAATTACAGATTAATAAAATCTGATATAGGCAGCACATGACCTACCTTATATAATGCAATATATGTCTTTGTTTTGAAATTAAACAATGATGAAAAGACCCAAGGCACAGTGTTTGTAACGCTGAATTGTACATTTTGTGATTTTCCGGATGATAACATGTAAAGCTATTTCATACAACATTAACTTATACTTTACGCAACTCTAAAATAACAATTGTCAATATTGATAGCATCCTCAATAAGCAATATAGTCCATATATTAAAATATTTCAATAATCACTTCATCTATTAGACGTCATTTTCATCAGCTTGTCGTCATTTTTGCAATTTTGGCGATATTTTTGTCACTCTGGGGATAAATATCACCAAGTTGGCGACTTTTGATTAGATTATAAGCCAAGTTCGTCATATGTATCGTTAAGTGTTACAAACAAACGGAGAGAAGCGCATATCTTATACACTAGAAGGTATGCCCGTCATATGACGGCATTAAAAATGTGCAAAGCATTGTCTCCTATTTAGCGTCATTTTTATCAATTTGGTGACATTTTTATCAATTTGGCGATACTTTCGTCAATCTGTTAATATTTGAAAAAGTCGCCAAGTTTGCGACATCCCGTCAAATTTTCTGTCAAGCCTACTGTTACTGGTCGGAATTTGATAGGTGGCTTATGCATTTTTGGGATCAATTTGATATCCGACCAGTTACCGTAAGATTTGGAACATATTTAACCAAGATCAAATCCATGTTACTAAACATTTTGAAACCTATTATGAAAGAAATCAAATCAAGCGGAACTGTAATGGTCCCAATAGTTACGAGGTTATTGATAAATTAAGCAAAATTCCTGATCAGATATATCTGAAAAGTTACGACTTCAAGGATTTATTCAATAACGTTAATTTAAAGGATCTATACGATATTATGATCGAAACTTTCGAAACAAACAATATGCACTTAATGATCACCACCAACAAGTGCAAAACTTGATAAAGATTGTATTGTTCGAGAAAATCCTTTATAACGACATTAATTTTTACCAACAACAAATACACGGAATTCTCATGGCAGGTGGAAGCTTTTCAATGCTAGCCGACTTATATCTAAATAAATGTGAAGTTGGTACACATATTCTTAATGAAGTCCCGTATTTCAAATTCGTCGACGATGTACTAATTGGATCAATAGATAGTACAAATCAATTCGATATGTTTCAAACTTTATTATAAAAGGCGTACTTTTAACATCGAAATTAATCACATAATAAACTGGAATACCAATTTAAGTAAAGGTATATTCCGTAACTTAATATTCAACCATCTACAGAGGTATAAAAGACTCAATACATCACAAACGGAACGTATAAAATGTGAAAGGAATTTAATCAGTGAAGCCGTGAAACAACAATATCCAACACGTTTTCTAAGGCATTATTATAATGCATTTAACAAAATCAAAAAGAACAACATTTATGCAAATTTCAACGATCTGATAGTATAAAGTAGTACATACGAGAAAAGTTGAGGTTGATACACATTTTACAAAATAGTTAAGGGTCGTATCAATATGTAATTGTAATCAAGAGGTCGATAGAGGTTTTCATTCCATATCCGTTTTACTAATTCATCGTATTTGAAAAGGAATTTATTCTGAATCTCCACCCGGGGATTCTGGTTTTGATTTTTCATTCTGGAAGTTTGCGATTCCTGTTTTGATGGCGGTCGGAGGGTTGCTTCGGGAAGGTATCGGTTCCGAGAGTGTTTCCTTGGTGTAAAAGCATGCTGTAACCGGAAACAAGGGGTCACAATCCCCTTGGCCGTTTCATACCTTACCTGTAAGTACAACCCCCCATTTCTTTTTTATCTTTCTTTTCCTTTAGTATCTGCTTTATTCATTTGTATATACTTTATAAGCTTATATTGAAAGAGAAGCATGGCGCCTTTGGAAACTTATAGGCTTTTGGTAATATAATTTTTTGGAAGTTTGATGAATCATTTATACACTATATATATATATATATATATATATATATATATATATATATATATATATATATATATATATATATATATATATATATATATATATATACTCAAGTAACGTGCCCATTTCTTTCATGGTTCTTATTCCAAATTCCTATTTCATGTCATGCGCTTATTGCAACCACATTAAATTCTATCATGCGCTATTAATATTAACAAAGTCTGTCCATACTTCATTTTCCCTCTACCATACCATATAGGGTCACTAATTTGAACCACTACGTAAACTTTCTCATATGAAACTGCATTCCCATCACATTTTGAAATATAGAAAACGCAAAGGTAACATGTTTCCCATGTTGTCATCAGATTCCCGTCCGACATACATGTACATGTAATTTGTACTCATGTGAACGTACCATAGGCTGCTCTAAGATCTATTGCGAGTTGGTCGCCAACGAGGATCTCGACCAATGTAAAAAGCTATGTTCTATATGGTGGAATTTATAGGCTCAGCCGTCTGGATTAGTGCTGAGCTAGGTCAGTCTAGACAATGTCCAATTGGATACATATCGTCCTTTAGCGAGGACTCCCGCTTTTCTCTCAGTACTAATGGCCGCCGGTTACGTGTGTGTGTAAAGACTGGCCGACATTGCGATCTTGCATTTCTTGTCGAGCGGCATACAGACATCTCGTGTAACATCTGTTCTTCTCTATTTATTCTGTAAGCTAATCTTAAGTCTCGATTGTATGTTGACGATAATCTGCAGAAAATTATTCTGCCTATTTTGTCAAGCCGTCCAGGGTCCATTCACCAACAAGACAACGCTCAACCACATACTGTACTAGTCTCTCCACAGTGCCTTCAAGGATTTAGTATCCTCTCATGGCCATCCAGGTCCCCAGACCTGGGACTAATAGAACACGTTTAGGCCATGCTGGGATGGCGATGCCCTTCAAGAATACCACTGAATTAACTAACTAGTTGCAACATTTGTGGCTGAATATTCAGCAAAGGGACATAGGCAACTTAACTGACTGTATACCGCACCGAATACCGTCTTGTACAGCTGCCAGGGGAGTATTTACTACTTACGCAAATGTCATTTTCTTGTTGCCCCCACTTCTTAATAAAACATTTTTTGCTCCCAAATTCTAATCTTTTCCATGCCTCCTCAAACAATATACACATGCCAAGTCATCGGCCACTCAACCAGCTGCTCATACCCTAGGGTGAGTCGGGTGGCCTGGGTCTTTCACATGCCAAGTCAATTTCTTATGGGTGCATAAATTTTTTGCAACGAAATACATACCGGGAAAGTAAAATTCAATAATAAACTAAAACCTTAGGAGCAATGGAGAAAACAACAAATAATATACACATACATCATTCATATTCTAAAGAGTTCTACAAGAGATGATTTCATTATTTACTATTTAGTGCTGAACAATATTATTTACTTACGTCTAATTAAGTGCATACCCTTAAAGCGCCTATAATTACGCTTCTGACTAGGAAATTTTGACTCTGGTTACTAATTGGAGTGACATTTAATCAGCACATGTTAATTCAATTGTATACGTGTCTGGGATTTTCTGATAATTCATGTGGCAAACTCTTATGTAAGACTGGATTTGTTATAATGCATGTAGACATCAATTATAATTTAAAATGCAGCAATTTATTATAACTATTTATATCAATATTTTAATCGCATATAACTTATCAGTTATATTTCATTCCTCCAAATTAATCATATAGAATACTTTCGATAAGTATCATTCCCTTCGATCATTAGTGTCCTCCAGCATTTGCAATCTTTTATGAGTCCTACTTTTATTGCTGCAACTAGAAAATGAACCCGACGTTGCCCATAATTTAAGAAGTATACTTCTGACTAAAATCACACAAGCACTCACAGCGAAATCTCGAAAACCAAAGGACGTTTTGATAATACGCCCGCTTATAGCAAAAAAAAAAAAAAAAAAATTCCTGCGTTGGCGATTGAAAGTGTGTCTGTATATTTGTTTGTCTCATCATCACGTGAAAACGGCTACTCCGAATTTCATGAAATTTTGACACGTAACTTTGCTATAGTCCATCTTAAAATTTAAGAGACATCATGCTCTTCTGTTTCTCAATATTCATGACCTGACTGTTTTTATACATTTGTAAACAAAGAAGTTACATACATTTGTATCATATTTAAAATGTTTAATAATTTTTGATTCCACTGTGGTAACTATGATAAAATAGTTTCACCTCAAATACGAAAATTCTCTTTCTGCTCTCCTTTAATCAAACTATTGAAAAATAATGTTATAAATGTTATACTGAATTAATTTTTAAATTTAAATATATTATGTTTAATATTAGCGCTATTTTAATATTAACAGAACTATAAAATATAAGCCGTTTTCGAGCTTAGATTTCAATACTGACATTAAGATTTGATATTAATACTTAAAATCCCACTTAAAATTTAGGTGTCCGTCTGTCCTTCTGTCTCTCTCTTCGTGTATATTCCTTATTTTTTATCCTTTCCTCTCTCTCTCTTCGTGTCTATTCCTTATCTCTTCGTGTCTATTTCCTTATTTTGAGAGTAACACGATCTTTTTAAGAGTCTCCAAAAAGAGAAAATGGAAAATCCCTATTTGAGTCTCTAAACTACCGTGATTTATTCGTGTTTGAGCCACTTTTCAATAAATTCAATTCAATTTCAAACAACGTGACCCAGTCGTTTTGTATGCCTATATCTTATCTTAAATTATGGAAATTTTATAAATTAACAAAAATGAAAAATTAAACCTTTTAATCTCGAAGACCATAAATGAAATATTTCTCTATGCTGTAGCCCCTAATAAGAAGGAAGACCAGAGTCCTAGTCTACAAGTATGTCATTGTTTAATTGTAAAAATATCAATATAAATAATATTTTATAATGTGCTTCTATCTGTCTGTTTGTTATCTTATCACGAGAAGACTCGCACTTTTCCATTTTGTGAGAATTATTAATTCCAAAACGAAAGACCCCAAACATTAATAGTCCTTATAGCTCAAGCAGGTGCTAAAAAAATTAAAATTACTTCGTTAAAAGCAGCATAAGATACAAACTTAATAACACTGACCGGTTTCGTAGGCAAAACGAACTTTCTTCATCAGGGCAATCAAGAAGTACAAACTTCACTCGTCAGAGAAAGATAGACGACTGATGTAAGAACATCAGCTTTTCCTGCCACATACTGACACCAGCAATGCTTGTAAAAGTATACAGTAACATCCTTCATCGAAATCAGATGTGTATTGCCGTAGAAGGAGGACATTTTGAATAGGTTGCACATTTGATTCCTGTGCTTCTATTTTTTTTTTAGAATTTCTGAAAACAACATCATGTTCATCAATAATAATAATATGTTAAATAAATGTCTCCTGCAACAGTTTTTTTTATCGATTCTTATTCAATACGCAATTCCCCACAGCATTGGAATTGGCTTTTTTCACCCATCCCGCTTTATTCCAGAATTCGTTAATTGTTTTAATTTCCGCTAAGGGAGCTGCAATCAATTTGCCGATCAAGCATTACCGCTATACTATAGATGGACCTAACGTATACCCACAAAGTGATAATGGTGATAACTACCTTTACAAAGTGATAATGGTGATAACTACCTTTTCAACGTGATAATGGTGATAACTACCTTTACAAAGTGATAATGGTGATAACTACCTTTAAAAAGTAATTACGGTGTATAACGACTATTTTGGAAACCCTTAACAATTAACTAAAATAATCATAATAAGCTGTAGAAATATTCATTAATGTGCTTAAAGCTAGTTCTATTAGAGTGAAGTTTCAATACTTTGTGTATTGTTATACAGGATCATAATATTTATTTGAGCCGAGAGAAATACATACATTTTATTGAACTATATAATTATATTTCAAACATTAGTTTTAAACTTGAATTGGCATTTAATCAAATACTTCAAATACAACTGTAATATATGTTTGAAGTTTTCTGATATTTCCCCTAAAGTATGCTTATGGCATATAATAACAGTTCTATAATTAATGCATAAAGATCCATACACATAATGCGAACAATTTTCGTACGGAAATGCACCATGTATTTGTTTTAATATATGATATATATTTTAAAATTGTATTTTATGTTTTATTTTAAACTAGTTTTATGTATTACAACAAATGAATAATTTGCGTAATAATTAATTAAATGAATTACATATTTGGTATTATTATAACCATTTGTATACAATAAAATCTGATTGCATTTATTTTACTTTAATTTACCATGTAATTATAATATGGATTTCAAAGTTATATTTAATGAATCAAAGTGGTTACACGTCAACTTCAATAATGCGTTAAATCAAAAACAACAAATCGTAGATTTAAAGGTCATTCAATTAAAACCGTCCTTGATGACGTACAAATATTAAAGAAAGGCCTGAGCCCTTTAGGGTAACACCATACCCTTCCTTATTAGCTACACTGCACTCCCGATTATCCGTGCTAATTAATGTTCGTGTTTACAAGGAAAGCCAGAAAATACGGATAATTCTATTGCTCCCCCTTGAGTCACCGCATCTACGATTTCTGCATTCGTTAAAATATGATACCCATTATCGGTCTCGTCTTCTTTTAGCCATTGTTCAACGTTTTCTTCACTAACGTTTTGAAATTCTTCACCACCAGAAATGATTTCAATAAGGCCTGATGCCGTTACCTCTTTGTTGGCACAATCTGCTACTGCTGTACTGGGGATCAGTTTACTGCAGGCGTTCTTTAATGTTGTACTTTTGACTTCATTCCAAGCACTGGCAATGGGATTTACGGCATCCAGAGGTGTAGGTTTCTTCCAAAAACTTGCAATTGTTTCTTCTTCTTCTAGTAGTGGTCTCAGAAGGTTCTTCCGACAAATCCTTTTCATAGCCGTTATAACCTCTTCATATATGGGTTGAATTAATGATGTAACGTTCAGAGGAAAATATATTAACGCAATGTCATTGTTAGCTGACGTAATATCAGAGGGACAGCATGGCGCATTATTAATAAGAAGGACAGCTTTTTTTGCCAAACCTCTTTCTTCTAGCCACTCGCTTACTTGTGGTACGAATTTACTATTAAACCATTTAGTAAATATTTAGAAATTCATCCAAACAGATGTTTGGGAATCATAATATACTGGAATTCTATTTTCAAAACTCTTTCTAAAACCTTTGGGGTTTTTAGACTTTTTTATGAGAAGAGAATTCATTCGGAATGTTCCGGATGCATTTGTACAGCATAAAACGGTTACTCTCTGTTTGACTGTCTTAAAGCCTGGAGTGTCTTTTTCTTTCTGTATTGCTAATATTTTATTTGGAAGACATTTCCAGTAAATTCCCGTTTCATCTGCATTAAAAATTTGATCGAGAGACAATTGTTTTTTATTTTATGTAGTCGCCAAATTCTACATTGAACGACTCCGCAGCTGAATTCTCTGCACTTAACTTTTCTCCTTCCATGCACACATCTTTGATACCATAACGTTTTTAAAACATGTTAGCCAACCTGAATATGCATTAAATGGGCCCTCAATGCTTAAAGCATTGTGAAAAAATAATGCTTTTTCCATGCACATTAGGCCTGATACAGGAACACCTTCTGATATGTTTTGGTTGAATCACTAAATTAAGCAAGAATCAAGTGCTCTCAAAAAATTAATTTCACTTTCTATATGCTTGTTTACCAATATATCTATCACAACAGTTTTAATTTTTCATATTTTTATCTTGGAAATGCACGGATAAAACAACATTGCTTTTTCAGGGTTTTTTTAGATGCACGGAAAATTCACAAAAACCGGATTATCAGGTGATTTTCAAACTGCACGGATAATCCGCAAACCAGATAATCCGCAAACCGGATAATCCGCAGACGGATAATCGGGAGTTCAGTGTATATAAAAGTTACCGCGCAAACAAGCTTATATACAGACCAAATAGGCAGACAAAATTTGCATATATTAACTACATAAGGGGCGGTTTTCATTAACTGACCTTTTAATCTACGATTTGTTGCCTTTGATTTAATGCATTATATTTTATGGTTTATTTTTCTGTATAAAGCATAAGTTCTTAATCACGATCTGTCGATTGGATCCAGCCAGTGGAATGGGTGTTGTTAGTGGATCTTTGCTAGGTGTGCGGTCAGGGTGCATAAGTCATTGTTAAAATTCATTTTCCCCAATCGTTAAATAATCTCGACATTGGCCATATCGTATAAAATACATAGACAATCTGTTACTCTAAATGAGTGAACAATGAGGACATCCAGTTAAATATAAAATAATAGCAAATTTATTTACAATGATTACAATAATAAAAAAGAACCTATTAAAATTCTAACTTGACAGGGACCCTCTCCATAAATGGTGATCTCCTCCTAAACTTTTCAATCTTACATTTGGTTTGATATAACAATGTTTACATGTGTATCTGGCCAGCAGACGATTTGAATGAAAATTGATAATATGTTAAAGCCATAATTTAACACGAAAGATCAAACATGCTTAAAGCATTGATTATGAAACACTTTCCAAATTCAATGCAATTTTATTTAAACATGTCTAAAATGCAATGCATTCCTCGGTAAAATTTTAAAAATTATCACAATACTACATTAATTTATTATATTTGAAAACTTAAACCATCATAGAAAAAAATTAACTTCATTCAAATGATGGCATTGAAATATAAATTGCCTGGTTTAAACATCTCTAAAATGCGATACATTCCTCGGTATTAATTTTAGAATTATCATAATACTACGATAATCTATTATATTTGAAAATTTCATCGAAAACAACTGAAATTCATTCAAATGACATCATAGAAAAAATAACACGCCTGGGTCTCTCTATAAAAGCAGAATTTCATTCATCACAATACTATAATAATTTATTTTATTTAAAAATTAAGACTATGGAGCTACAAGTAATTAAGCTCTATGCGTAAAACTTCATCGAAAAAAATCGTCCTGCTCTTTGTAAAATTAATGAATATTTCATTCATATCAGCTACGCAGACTCCATGAACTAAATGATTTTGTGTTAAAGAAATACAGCAATTCTAATACAACTCATTCTACATATTTTGATGTTTGCATTTTACATAGGTAAAAAATAGGCCTGTAGAAATAATCATATTTGGATGAGCATTTAAACTCAAATATATTGTAATAGCGTTGTTTCAGTATGTAGATGCACAGAATTGAAGCAAAAACAAAGTAGTTTTAGGACGGATACAACACCCAATATGAATTGAAAAGAACTTTAAAAATCACGATTTTGAGACAAGATGGATGCCATATATCATTTTATAGTGGGTCACGTGATATTTTCATATCATGGTCACGTGATCGCTTCATATAAGAGGTGTTATTATTATTTTAATTTTTATTTAAAAAAGTACTGAATATATTTCGCTGAATTTTTTTTATAGATTTTACGGAATAATTTGAATACTACCTGAAATTTTCGAAGCAATTTGTGAATTTTAAATCCGCTTAAAAAATGTTTGAAAAATTAGGTCCATAGGGCTCAATGTATTTCATTTTTTCAACCCGGGTTTAATCCAAAACTAATTGGGTGATATTATTCATTTATATTCCCATAGGTCCTACATACCGTCTGAATAACATACTAAAATTTCATTTTGATTAAGTTATTTTAACGGCAGTTATCGTGCTAACGGGCAGACAGACAGACAGACAGAAAGACAGAATGAACAGAGTCATAAACAGTTTTCAACTTTGTTGTAAAGTGTTAAAAAGAAGAAAGAAGATTTATTTAATCTTACCAAATTCCTGACTGTCCTTCGAAATAAAAGAAGAGGTGTCAGAGTATTTAAATGTATCATGCACACATTAATGCGAACTAATATGTGAATGATACATTTTTAACACTTTACAACAAAGTTGAAAAGTGTTTATGACTTTGTTCATTCTGTTAATTATTTGAAGCTCCATGGTCTTAAACAATATGTTTAAATAAAATAAATTATTATATAGTATTGTGATGAATGAAATGAATGGGAGAATGTTATGAATGAAATCCTGTTTTTATAGAGAGATCCAGGCGTGTTATTTTTTCTATGACGTCATTTGAATTAATTTCGGTTGTTTTCGATGACGTTTTCAAATATATATCGTAGTATTATGATAATTCTAAAACTATAACCGAGGAATGTATAACATTTTAGAGATGTTTAAACCAGGCAATTTATATTTCAATGCCGTCATTTGAATGAAGTTCATTTTTTGCGATGAAGGTTTAAGTTTTCAAATATAATAAATTAATGCAGTATTGTGATAAGTTTCAAAATATTACCGAGGAATGTATTGCATTTTAGACTTGTTTAAATAAAATTGCATTGAAGTTGGAAAGTGTTTCATAATCAATGCTTTAAGCATGATTGATCTTTCTTGTTTTAATACACGTATTGTACTATTTTCCTCAAAGTATCTCCAGCAGTAGTTCCGAAGATAGGCACACATCGCTATTTAAACCTTTTTTACAAACTTGAGGATCCTAGGTAATTTCAAAGTTTTATAGGTTTGCTTCAACGAATCAGAAAGAACTTCTTCCTATTGGTCAATATAAAGACAATTGAAAATCCTCTATGATGGATTCCCAATCGCTTGTGGAGTAAACATAGAAGGACGGGACTTTTCTTTTAGAGGGGGGGAGGAGCTTCCGCCATTACAACTTCGTCTACTTTTAGATTTTCAATTTTTTTTAACATGGATTTTCTGATGGATTTTAGTGGAGTCTACAGATCTTTTAATTTTCTACTTTTACTGTGGGTAACGAAATCCTCTAATTTAGCAAACATCTGATTTTTATGGATTAAATACTTCTCGTCATCAAATTTAATTTTTCTATTAATGTACATAAGAGCAATAAGCTCATAGGAGTCTCTAGTAACTTGGGTATTGCTATCGGGGTTCTCTGAAAGCAAGGAAGTATCTAAAATAGCACCTTTCAAGATGGTATGTAGCTGTTTTGCCTTTTCATATTAGATGTCGTCCTCTTCCAGTTCTTCCTCCAGCCGGGAGATAATGAAATTATAGCACATCAGGTGACTGTATATTTTTCAGTCAATGGAATGTCGAAGTAACTTATCTTTTGAGAAGCCCAACTTCTTTAGGTAGCTTTCTGCGTAGATGGGATTGCTGGGAACCTGCTTTCCTTCCACTTTGTGTGCAAGAGATGTCTTTACTTCATCCATGATGTCCGCCTAGTTCATCGGTTTAGCCGTTACGTGCATCAAAGTAGCGCTTTTCTCTAAGTCGATCGCACCTTTTTCTTTGTTACAGACATTAGTTATTAGCAGTATTTTCGAGAGATTCAATTTCAACTTGAAAGTATCTTGCTTGAGTAAAACTTTAGCACTCAACCACTGAAGACCTGCGAATCCAATGACAATACTAGGTAGAATATTTCTTGTAGACGGAAACGGGAATGGCAATGACACATCTCTGTTTTTCTATTGTTGAAATGGCTATACCTCCGCGAAACTCCTTGAATACATACAATACTTTGAATGCATGGCAATTCATTTATCAGAAATTATAAAAATTTCACTCACCGTTCTGTAAAAACATATATAGGTCATACATCTGGGTTCGTTCGAAGTTTCGTCTTGAAGAAGAAACATAGAGAGTGCGGAGTTCCGTCTCTTCTTAACCACGCCAAATTCTAAGCATACTTAAAAGCATATAAATGCATGCATTGAAAAATGTGATAATAAAAAAGTACAAACATATACACACGTGTTAAGACGGGGCGCGGTAGCCCAGTGGTTACTGCAGTTGCACTCGGTAGGCCCGGGTTCGATTTCAGCCACTGCCAAAACTACCGCCGTGTTCACGCGGAGTACGATCACGTTAAACATGTGGGTCCGTATGTTCTTCCGAGAGGTTGGTGGTAGGGGAAGGAGGATGCGGTCCCTGTGGATGCCTCCCCCGCTGGGTTCCGGTCTAAATTGGGTGGCACTTCCCGACCGTCCAAACAGTTACCTTACACTTTTCTGGTAGGTCGGACGGTCTGGGTCTCAACAACAACACGTGTTAAGACGATGCTTGCTCTGTAGAAGTCGGAAAGTCCCTAACATAAATATATCTATTTTTGTTTCACGATGTCACAAATGCTACTGTATATTATGTGTACTCTATCGATAATAGTTTTAGATACCCTGAGTGATAAAAATAATGTGCTAATTGCACGCAGTGTCCCCAGGTGGTCGCCTTCCTAGGTACTAACCGCGCCAGATGCTGCTTGACTTAGGTGATCGGACGAGAACCGTTATTCTCAGCATGGTTTAGCTGTTGGCGAAAGTTATACATTCACTTATTATTCAAGCCTAACAATCGACCGATTTGAACTCGCTAATCGTTAACGTTTCATCATAAAACGTTTAAAATTTTTAATATGTACAGATGGTTTACGCTCGGAGACAAAATCTAAGCTGTATCAGAAATGATAAAGAAAGTACAGCTGAAATATATCTCGTACAGTAAAAATGTTGAAACAATATTAAAATATAAATAAAAATGCATCGAAGATTATTTGAAAGACGGGTCCACAGCCCTCAATATAACTGGCAACACGCTAACATTAAAACAATGGCCAGTGACAGAACAAAAGCCACAATAATATAAACCAGAAACAATTAGCAGGAAAACAAGTAGCAAAGCGAATAAATAACAGGTCAGCAAATCGCTCAGTTCTGTAACAAAAACATTTTTAAGTATTTCTTAAAACTAATTTCATGGTCGGTGATTTTAAGGAAAGTGGAAAAGAATTCCATGATCTTGAGCCAGTAGAATTTATAGGGTGTATTAGGTATGAACTGTTTGTATGAGAAAAAGGGGGTAACAATTGATTCTTATACCGAGTATTATAAGTAGGATCGTAAAAATTAGCGAAAAAGATACTACAGTGCTGATTATGATGAATGTGCTGAAACATAAACAAAGACAAACGATAGTGAAAAATCTTAGTGTCTGGCAACATTTTGTTGCGAGAACACATATCATGGTGATGAATATACAGATCAAAGGAATCTTTAAGAAGATATATATACTTATTTTGCAGAATGCCAAGCCCATTTATATTTCTGGCAGTAGTGTTTCCCCGAACAAGATTACAATAAGGCAGATGAGGGAAAACGAAACTATAATCGATCATAATTAAAACAGTTTTAGGTAAAAAAAGATAATTTAGTTCTAACTAATTGAATGTTTTTCTTACTTTACTACAAATATGGTCAACTTGTTTATTCCCTTTTAAGTCATTTTGTAAAATCACGCCCAAGAACTTAACGACAGAAGAAAAAATAATACGGGAGCCATTTATATAAATATTATTTATATCACGAGCAGAATATTTCCTATCAAAAAGAACACACTTAGATTTTTCAGTATTTAAGGTTAAGAAAATTTGATCAAACCAGTTTATATATTTATTGATTTGAGAATTTACTTGATTTTCAAGTGTCTAAATTTTTTCCTCAACAGAAAATAACCTCGTGTCATCTGCAAAAATTATTTTAGAAGCACAAGAAGGAACATAAAACATATCATTTATGTAAATTAAAAACAGCATCGGACCTAAGATTGAACCTTGAAGGACACCAGTAAGGATGGTTTCAAGTATTGTCAACACACACATGCAATAAACCCAAAATGCTACGAGGTTGACAAGGGTTTGAGTCCCGTTTTTTGGCATATATTGGGATGATATTCAGGCAAGCAGTTTTACTGCGGGCTAATACAAACGGTCGCTACTTTTATAGTATAGTACCTTCTTTTCTGAGAAAATCTTAAAAAGTGATCAACACTCTCTAAAACATGTGGTAAAGTGTGTTCCCAAGGATATGAATGAATGACACTTGGAGACACCTCTTGATGGCTGACATTTAAGACGGCGGTGTATGGTGTGCTTTAGAATAATGCTTCATCGCACAAAAGACCCCACAATAACTTAAAATAAAATGGAATATCTTGAAACTCCTTCTGTTACGATCCTGAATAATCATTTTTTCGGTTTCTGTTGTAAAATTATGATGAAGTTACTCTGGATCTCTAATATTTAAAATAATAATAATAGTAGTATCTATACACCCTTACGAGCACACATGTACTTTATACACTAAAAACTATATTTTATAGCTTATTTTTTATCTTTTTTATATATAAAAAAAGGTATCGATCCATTTTAATATTAAAAACATGATTTTATAGCTAAATAAGGCCTTTTTTACATTTAGACCAAATTTTAGCTTTTTTTTAGATAAATGCGTGAAAAAAAAGAGGACTTCCAAATGAATGGAAGTCCTCTAAGCTTTAAAATAAATGGGGGGACCGTTAGTTACCCCATAAAAGAACCTAATATATAGATGAAAATAAAATATATTATAAAAATGATTAAGCTTTCTCTAATTCATATTCATCATCACCCGAAATACTTAAATATATATAGTCATTCACCATTTATAAATAACCATATTTATATGAGCGACTGTGTGCTATCTGAAATATCAGTCGCGATTCGTTCCTTCTCTTCTTAGAAGGAGAATGAAAAAGTCTGAGTTCATTATCTAAAAAATTCCCAGCTCGCGGTGCTTTTTTCCAGCGCAATATGTTTGACACCGCTCCGTGGGACAAACACCACTTCCCGGTGCTGTGATGTGTCATCTTATGTTTCATTCTTCTGACTCATAAGAGCAGTCTATATAAAGGGTTCACTTTGTGATAAACTTGATTCGTTCTCTCCTCAAAGCAGAATGGAATCAGATGATGAAAAAATAAATGCAAAATCACGATTCGAATCTTTTTTTAAATCTATAGAAAAAAATACTGTTGGTTCATTAGCTCATACAGAAAGAGATTTAATAAATGTAAAAGATAAATTACGTAAATCATATGAGAAACGAAGAGATTTAAAAAAGAGATTAAAACGTATAAGTAATGATTTAATTTCTATTGAAGAAAGTATTGATGATTATAACTGTAGAAAATTGAAATTGGAAAAAACTATAAATCAAGCTAATGTTATCAAAATGAAAGAAGATTTGAAAGATCTTACAATGGATTAATTTTATATGACTATAAGGGGGTGACCCCACTAATGCTGCCATAGCCTGTCTCAAGCCAGGTTGAGAAAAGCAGAGAGGTGGAAGGTATGTAAAGTTTATTATAAATTCACCCATTCTTCATAATCTAGGAAGCTTTTATCAATTTAAAACCAGTTAAAACTATGATAAATATAAAATTGAGAATAAATTATATTAAAACTAATAATTATCAATTAGGTTGAATTTAAGAGTTATAAAATATACTTTTTTCTTATAACATCTATATTTTTTTGATGGTAAGTTATGTACCATCTCCAAAAAAAAAAGTCTAAATATATGTTATACATGGTCTCTAATTTAACATATTTAGTTATATATTCATCCATTCTTCATAATCTGTAGAACCTTCCATCTCTTTTTTTAAGTCTGTCTTCAGAATCTCAGAAAATATATTATAAAAATGATTAAGCTTCCTCTAATTCATATTCATATTTATCATTAATCATACCTAAATACTTAAATATATATCTACCTTTATTGATTTTATATATTGATTCATCAGAAAGTATTCCATGTTTATTCGCTAGGTAATAATCCTTTTCTTCATCCACCACATATAACTTTGCGATTACTGTATCTCCATATTTAGTTTTAATTTTTTTCAATGATATCAGATTATATTTCCCAGGATATAAATCATTTAATTTAAGCGTCTTAGGATAACCTCTCAGTCTATTGAACTCTTCCATTTATTAGTAAACATTTTTCATAAATAAAATATCTTTTTGATTTTCTAAACATTATATGATATAGGGGAGGATGGTCATCCCCCCTGAATTATAGAGATATTAAGAAAAATTTTAGATAATATGATTTAATAAAATAGTTTTATAAACAAAATTAAACTAATATATTAAAAAAATGAAATCATATATTGATTAAGCTTTCTCATACTTTAATATATATATACCTTTATAATTTATTGATTCAACTAACTTAAAGGTTACTGTATCACAACAATATTTAGTTATATCAAAATATATCCTAGGATATAAATCATTTAATTCAAACATTTTAGGTCTCAGTCTATTGAACTCTTCCATTTATTAGTAAACATTTTTTATAAATTCATGACCAATAGAATAAATTCTTTGAAATAACATATAAAACTCCTAATCCATTCAATTTAATATCTTCATTTTCTTCTTTTTCAATTAATTCAGTCAACCTTTGAAAACTTTCTGATAATAGTTTTTTAGTATGATCATATTTTATATACAAATCATACAATTCTTCACAAAGATAAGTCAAATAGTATATTTCTTCAGAATTTGTAAAATTTAAAGCTCGAATATCACCTAAACACTCATCCATTTATATAGAAACATTTTTATAGTGTCCTAAAGCTCTAGTATTCATACCATCTTCTAATATAAATCTTTTATCATCTTTTGCTGATAAAGCTATCTTGTTCACTTGAATTGAATACAATTCATGTTTCTTACTTCTAATTAAATTCTGTGTTCTATATTGATCTTTTTTATTTAATAAACAGTCTTTATAATCTTCAAATGATATTCTGTTTTTAACGGTACTAGTCTTAGTTCTTTTAGACTTCTTAGTCTCAAATTTTTTATGGTTTTCTTTATCTTCTTCATTATTATTGTATTCTTCAACACTCTGCTTTTCTAATCTTATTGAATACATTTTACTTCTTAAACCTACAAATTCTTCCATAATCACACCGTTATTTTCATCTTTCATTTTACCTAATACTTTTTTATTACATCTAGACATATTATACAGATTATTTACTTGATAATCAGATGTATCGAAATAATCAATCATCGACTTCATATCTTCATAAAAGTCATCTGTTTTAATACCATATATAAAACTATCTGTATCCGTATATAATAACTTAATATTATCCTTATATCTCGGTTTCATGACATTATAATGAAAATCATACATTAAATGTTTAGATAAATCTAATATACTCATTCCAACATAAATCGGTTTATTAAAATATAGTTTTGTTTTTTTCATGTGAACAGCTACCAAATTTTCATCAAAAATAGTTCTACATTTGAAATTAGGTTTAGCAATTAATTTTTTAACTTGATCATAATTACAACATAATCTTACATCGATTCGTTTTCTTATATTTTCCATAGTTTTTCCAAATATTGAATTATTCATTAATTTATAAAAATCTTTCTCAAAATCATTAGCAGCTTTCTTTCTCATTTCAGTGTTTAAATCTATATATTTTTTTAACCAATTCGATTGTTTAAATTGCAATACTCTATGTACTCTTACAGCCTTTAAACCCATTTTCAAATATTGTTTTAAACTTCTATAATGAACTACATATTTCTCTTTATCGTGTAAAGTTGTTAATAACTTACCTTGTTTCGAATTTTCAGGAATTCAATTTTCAGGACATAATGGTAAATCTGAATGATAATCATGTAACTCTTTTGGATATCTTAAACTAATTTCAAATATATATCCAATCTCTGAATCATCTTTTATTTTATTGTTATATAATTCACGTTTAACATAATTTATTTCATCACACCATTTAAATTCTCCATATGGTAAATATTGATTCATAGCCCATCCATATAAATTATTAGCATCTAAATACATTAAATAATTGGATTCTTCACTATTATCATAAGTTTTCATATATTTATTATTTGCTTTTCCATATCTTTTACAACATTGTGAAGCACCTCCTCTTAAACCTTTTTCTATCATGAGAATCATATCATAATCATTTAATAAATCTAATTTAACATTTGTTATTTTTAACATTGCATCCCAAGATAAACCAGGAGCTGTAAAATACCAATCTGGATCTAATTTATAAGTTTTTAAACAAACATCTCTAAAATTTTCAAATACATCTGTTAAAATTAATACATCTGTTTTAACATATAAATCTGTATATTCACCTAAATTTTTTATATTAAATTCTTTCCAAACACGTTGAGCATGTTTATATTCTTCATCAGTTATATTACATTCATTCAATTTATTATAAAATTTATCTTTTGAAGGTAATTCTGTTTCTTTGTATTTATCTCTAGAATCCATATAATCATAAGGATATACACCTTTTCTTGTAATGAGATCTAATTTATCATCAGGAAAATGTAATGATGTCTCTCTAAATTTCGATTTTAAGTATTTAATGTATTTCATTTTTCGTATTTTTGGAGGATATCTATTTATTTCATTCTCTGGTCTCAAGTTTTTTGATAAATTATCTAAACTACAAGACATAAATTTAAATGAATCAATAAATCTCAATTTCATACCTCCTATTTTTTTGCTGAAAGATATATATTTTTCTTCAGTATTAGGTATAACATCTATTTTTGATTGATCAAATCCAAGTTCTTTTATAAACAAATGAGAATCATAACCTGTTAAATTATGAATTTTTACTGGAATAAATTTTGGAATTTGATAATTTAAATTACAAACATTATGAGCAGGACCCCTATATTTTCCAGTTATATGACAATGATCAATTACTTTTTCATCATTTAAGATTTGATAGTTCTTTTATAATGATTTTCATCGAACTCTATCATTGATTTGATACTTTCATATTTTTTAGTTTTGTCTTCTATAATTTTTTCAATTTTAAGAGTATCCTCTTTTAACATAGATACAAACTTTTTGATTGTATCTGGTCCTCTATAAACAACCGGAGGTTTAAAGTATTCATTTTCATATTTGATATAATAACAAAATGCATCTGCTACATGTTTTTGATATTTCACAGTATATGATTTAGTTTGATCTTGCTCACATGTATCAATTTTAGGTAAGAGAGATTCAAAATCAGCATATATAGTATATGGTACTCTCATTTTTCTTTCATGATTTTTAAATTGAATAACTTCATTTTTTTTAGGCATATTAATTGTGACAGCCTCTTTACAGTATTCCTCATGTATCTTTAACCTTTCCTCAGAATAAAAATAATTTAAACACCTATCACATAAAAATATTTGATTATTAGTAATTTGTGATCTGATCAAACTATTCATATTTTTAATCCAACAATAATGATCTTTCATATAAAACAAGTTTACATGTTTTTCTAATTTATTGTTAGTTATTCTAAGTGGATAAATTGAACCATCATAACTATAAACATTTACAGATATATTATTTAGTTTTTCAAATTTCTTAATATTGTCTAATGAAACAGGAAAATCAATTCCTTTAAAATTTAATTCATCTTTATATTGTTCATATTTTGAAACTCTTTGAGGATTTTTTTTTACAGGATGAATTGCTGATAATATAGACCACATAAAACATTTATTATCTTTACTTTTTACATTTATTATAGCTTGTTTAGATTTAATGTTTTCAGGTAAATCAATATAACTTGATCCTCTCAAGGGTTGATACTTATTTATTCTCAATTCCAAAAATTTAATTTCTTCAAGACTCCAACCAGATCCTTTTGATATAAAATCATCAGATTCATTTATTAAGTTGTCAATAACATAATCATAAAAAGTATGTAAATCATTAGATTTTAATATAATTTGATTCTCAGTTTTGAATGTAAATTCTTGAATTTCTTCATTTAATTTATACAAACAAAACAATTTAAAATTTACCTTTATTCCATTAAATTCTTTCATAATTTGCTTTATTTTTTCTATTACAACCTTTCTTTTCTCTTCTAAAAATTCTAGAGGGATTTTAATATTATTACAATTATTAATTCTGTACGATCTTAATCTAGATTTATAAGCAGTTTTATATTCCTTAATTTCTACATTACCGTCATCATTTAATAATGCTTTTTTATGTTTTCGACTTGATATGTGATTTTCTAAATGTTTATAATATATGCCGCAAATAATACATTTTCTTTTTTGTTTTGATCTTTTAATCATTAAGTCTTTCTTTATATGTTCTTCTTCATCTTCATAATATTTACCACATATACGACATTTTCTATCTTCTGTAAATAACTTTTCAAGATTTTCTTCTACTGTAAATACATTTTCTTCAGGAAAGACAGATTTAAAATCATTTTTATCAAATCTTAAACTAAAAGAATCAAAAATTTTCTTAATTTTTTTACGTTTTTCAGGTTTATCAATAAATATTTTTTTCTTTTTTTCCAAGTATGCTGACAAATCTAAATTTAATAAATCTACTAAAACAGGTTTATATTCACCTGTTTTTCTGATATATTTAGTTAATAATTTAATTAAATCAACCTTCTTACAACCTTTAGGTTGTTTAATATTCAATTGTTTTACTACTTTTCTAAGTTCATTAATAGTCTTTGACTTTAATGTAAACTCCATTTATTAGGAAACATTTTTTGAAATACTTTTTCCTGGAAGATGCTTACTGTGATAATTACTTTTCAAATGTCTCTTTTTGTGTGTATATGTATATTGCTTTCCACATTCACATATATTTTTTTTATATTTAATTATGGATTCACAACATTTGCAACGACTTTGGAAATTAATTTTTCCATTTCTATGATATATGTAAAACTCATTTACTGATTTCATAGTCAAACAGTGTATGCACTTTTTTGTAACCTCCATTTATTAGGAAACATTTTTTGAAATACTTTGTAAGAAATCATTCCATATTTTTTCATATTTCTTTTTAACTTTTTGGACTTTTATATTATTTTCAATATTAAAAATATCACAAATCTTTTTCTTAAAATAGTAATAGTTAATTGATTTCTCATAATACATAAAATCTAAAAATTTTAAAAACATATCCTCAACTTCTTGAGAAATATTATATCTCCTTCTTAATCGATTAAAATAACAAACTCTACTATTATATCTTTGTTTTAAACTTTCGTAATCGATAACATAAAAATATTCTTCTTCTTCTGAATCATAGATTAATTTCGTCTTTAAATTATGCTTATTATCTTCAATCTCATCAAAAACATTTAATTATGGATTCCATCATTTATATATGACCATCATTTATATATGACTTTTTTTAATCTTTAAACTAATTCAGATGTCCATAGTTCCATCATTTATATATGACTTTTTTTAATCTTTAAACTAATTCAGATGTCCAACTATTAAATTCATCTGGATATCCTAGCCATTTTACAAAATACTTATTTCCTTTCTTTTTTATGATTTTTTCAATTTTATATACATCATCTTTTTTATTATATTTTACCATTTCATTTTCATAAAAAGTTCCTTCAATTTCTTTACTGTTTAAATCTTTTAATCGATAAGTAATAGGATCTGTTTTTAATACTTCAGAAACTATAAAAATCTCTTCAGTAAATGTAGAATCATCTACTTTCCTGAATGTTTTCTTAATTGTAGATATTCTAACACTATCCCCTATCTTAAATTTAGGTTTTTTCATGATCTTTTTCGTATATAAATTTTTATAAACTTGAGATTCATTTTCTCTAGCCTCAACGGGTGTCATTTTTATTGATCTACGATATGAATTGTTATAATTTTTAAGTAATTTGGGTAATACATCAATATATCTTTTAGTATTGTTAGCATGCAAATATTTTATAGTTTTTTCTCTTATACTTCTATTAAATCTCTCAGCTATTGCAGATTTTATTTCTTTATTTTTAGTTGTAAACCAATGTATATTATTATCTTTAAATAATTTTTGTGTCTGTTTTCCTGTAAATTCAGTACCTTCATCTGTCAAAATGAATTTTGGTATTCTTTCTTTAAAAACTTGTTTAAAACCTTGTACTACTTCTTCGGATGTTTTTCTTTTTATAGGAAAAGCCCAAGCATATTTATTAAAAGCATCTATAACCGTTAACAAATAATTAGTTCCATCATTATATTTTCTATAATTTTTTATAAATAACAAATCAGCGTCAAATTGATTATTACTGTTTGGAACATAAACTCTTCTTCTTTTAAATTTACGAATGACAGGTTTATATCTAGTATATACATCTTGTTCATGTAAAAATTCTTCAACATTAGGTAACCCTGTTTTTCTTTTCAATTCATTAATTCCACAATAACCTGTTTCTGGATTATAATAGACCTCTTTTAAATTCCTAAAAAAGTATTCTTTTTACTTCCACAAATAGTACAGATAACTTTACCAACTGGTTTATTATTTTTAGAAGTAGTTTTATGATAATTTTTAGTTGGGGTTTTATCTTTACACTTGACACAATATATAGAAAGACCTAATCCAAAAGTTTTTTTAGCTTTAATAATAGGTTTAATAATTCCTCTAGCTAATCTTTCTTGAAATGTTGGATCTTGTATAGCATTTAAATCATCTATTAATTCTTGATCAGCAACATGTCTCAGTTTTGTATCTTTTGTTTTATTGTAATCAATATCATGTTTTTTACATGCTTTATCAACTCTGTTTATTCCTGGATCCTTTTTAATCTTTTTTCTAATTTTGTATTTGGACCACAATATTGATATCCTGGTAAATGCATTTCTGGAAGATTTATTTTATCTTGTATCCATCCAACAATATCACCACCTTTCTTTTTACAAACCATTTATTTAGAATGAATAAATTTATATCCATTCAATTGCATTTGTTTTACGTATTTTTCAACTGGATTAAATTTTAAACTTTTTATGAAATCCTTTTCACACATATAAATTTCTTTTTCTGTCATATCCTTAGCTTTAAACGAATTAATGAGTTCTTTATAAAAATTATAACAATGTCTATATTCTTCCTTTCTTTCCGCAATTTTTAATGCAAGATCAATAGCTTCTACTATACCAACTGATAAACTTAAAAAAGCAAGTGGTAGAAAGGCAATAGCTGATAAACCTGTTCCACTTAGAATAACCTTACTTACTGATAATGAAATACTTATCTTTTGATACAAATTTCTACTCTTTCTGTAAACATACAATCTTTTTTCTAAATATACATCCATTTATATAGGATTAAATTTTTTTCCTGTATCTTATTTCTGGATGCACTAAATCTAACATAAAAAAATCGTATTTTTCTTGAACACTTTTATTATATATTTATTTGAATTCTTCAGTACTTAATAAACCATCTATCTCTCTTATAATCTGTTGATTTTCTTTTGGTTGTAGAGTGAAAAATATATCGTAATTACAGTTCCTTCTTATATTGATAGGTGTTAAAAAATATGACTGAGATAAATAAATAAAGGATGCGTTTTTCTTTCTACCTCTGATAAATAATTCTTCGATGTTTTTTTGATCTTTCTCAATCACACAATCATCAAAAATAACTAAATTCTTTAATGTAGGATTTAAATCATCTACAGTAATAAAATTTTGATCTGAAGAAAATAATACTTTTTTTTTGTATTTATCATATAATTTTAATAATCTTTTCTTATTCTTTATATTCTTACATTTCAAAATATCTTCTCTTTCTATATCTTCAAACAATGTATATATTTCTTGAAATTTAGAATATTTAGGTTCGTATAAATCTTTTGCACATATATATAATACATCAAAAAATAATAAATCATAAATCAAATTTAACAGTAAATTTGTTTTACCTGAACCTGAAGATCCTACTATAAGCAATCTAAATGGATGTTTAGGTAACAAAGGATGTTGTTTAGGATCAGGTAATTCTTCTGGTTCCGTGTAATCTTTAATTTTTATCATAATTTACTAGCAGTAAAAATAAAATTTGCTGCAGTAAAAATAAAATTAGCTGTAGTAAAAAATTAATATTATATAAATGAACTTAGAAAAAGAACGGAAACACAAGTTTATAAAGCAAATAAGAGATTCAATTAAATTAGTAAAAATAGAAAAAGAAATAAGAAAGAATAATGAAGATCAACTAAAAGAAAAAATAGGTATTCAAAAAACCTTAGAGGAATTTCATAAACCAGTCACTCAAGAAATTGAAAAATATGAAAAATCAAATAAAGAGGTTGTAAAAAGTATTCAAAATGTTGAAGAAAATATTTCATTTTCATCTATAGAAGAGCCTATTGAAGCTGTGAAAGAATTAGTATCTTATACTTATGATATCGATCAAAATTTAAATTTAAAATATTTAAAAGAGGAAAAATTATACAGACCGTCAGTATTTTTAAACGATCAAGAAAAATTAGAGGAGATGTATGGAAGAGCTAAACAGTTAAAAGAAGGATTATCTAAGAAAAGAGGCAACTTAAAAAGTACAATTTCTAGAGCTAAAAATTTTTCAGAGGAGGAATTAAACCAGAAAAAGAATGATATAAAAGAAATTAAAAATAAAGAAAATATGTTGCAAAATTATATGCATAGATTAAATATGATTCGAAGTAGTAAAGAAATGAAGGTGGGTAAAGGATTGAATGTATTATCAAATTTAACAGAAAAAATATGTAACGGAAGTAAATCAAAGAAATTGTATAATCAAGTAGCTTTATTGTTAGGTATGTTATTAAAAAATAAAGAAATGACTTATAATGATGTACAACGATATCATAAACAATTTCTCTGTTAATAAATGATAAAAAATAAAGTTTATCTGAGTGAAGGTCAGAAAAATAAACTTAAATCAGCTTTTAAAAATAAAGAAGAAGTAACATTACAAATAAATAAATCTAAAACTCCTAATCATGAGATGTATTTAACTAAAACTCAAATTAATCATATTAATGATAAAAAAAGAATTACAATCAGTAAAACTCAATTAGATAAAAATGGAGGATTTTACCATTTCTAGCGGCACTTATACCCTCTGCAATAGCTGCTGCTAAACTTGCAGTTCCAGCATTAGCAACAGGTGCTTTATCAGGATTAGCTAGTTCAGCTATACAAAAAAAGATGAAAGGATCTGGGAAAAAAAACTTGGAAAGGGAATATATCAACAGTGGGAATTAGTGACAAAATGATTAAAGATAATATGAAAAATGAAAAAGGATTTAGAGCTGTGTTTACCTCCGATTTATTACCTAAAACAATAGGAAAATTTGAAAATGGAATCATTAATTTAGATGTATCAACAGGCCCCGGAACTCATTGGGTTTGTTATTATAGTGATCCTAAATATAAATATGTGGAATATTTTGATCCGTTTGGTGAATATGACAATATGAAGAAGGACTATATTCCTAAAAATATTAAATCATTTCTTGTTACATCCAATAAAAAAATAGGTTATAATGATAGTTTTTTACAGAAACCTTCATCTGTGAAATGTGGTATATTTTGTATGAAATATATAAGAGAAAGGAATAAAGGTATATCACCTAAAAATGTTCTCAAATCATTTCCTACACAAAAACCTAGTGACTATAATGAAAATTTTGTTATGTATAAATGATAATATTAAAATCTGAAGGTCATGAGAGATCAGAGGAATTTACTGTAAATTTTATTACACCTCTTAAAATAAAAAAATTAGCTTTACACTCATTCTCTATGGAAGTTTCCTGGTTTAATATAAGTAAGAATTATGGAAATAACATATTTAGAATGTATACATTAGACACAGATATAACAATTGTTATCTCAAATGGTAATTATACTGTAAGAGGTTTAAATGAGTACATGATGAAAATATTTGGTAAGGATCCACCTGTCAAATTTGGTATTCTTGAAGCAAGACAAAGAATATCTATTAAACTGAAAAATGGTTGGGTAATTGATTTTACAAAAAGTAACTTTCATAAAATTATAGGCTTTTTAAATCCGACATATGGAAGTTATGATGAAGAAACAGACGTTGAAGGTGAACATATTGCTGATATATCTAATGGAAATGATAATATTTATATTCACTGTGATGTTGTAAAAGGATCTTTAATAAATCAATATAATTCAGAAGTTATATATTCTTTCACTAATAAAAACCCTCCAGGTAGTATAATTTCAAAAGAATTTAATAATTGGATATATTTTCCTGTTAAAGTGGATCCTGTTGAAAGAATAAAAATGAGGATTACTAATCAAAAAGGTGAATTAATAGATTTAAATAAAGGAGCTGTAGAATTTAATTTTATTTCTTCTTAAATAAATGAATAAACATAGATTATATAGAAAAAGTAAAAAAATACAAGGATTTTTAAAGGTTTTATTGAAACCTATTATTAAGAATAAATTAAATGAAATATTTTCTATGAAAAAGAAAGGAGGTGGTTTAAAAATTCTTTCTAAATAAATGATTTATGATTTAAGTGATACTCGTTATTATTATAATGATCACATTAAAAGTTATGAATTAAGAGAAATTCATCCAAAAGAACATAGTTCAGATGAGAATGCTACCTATGTTTTTCATATTAATGATACTAAAGCAAAAATTTTATATTCTAGAGGATATCTTGAACAAAAATTAAAAATTACAAAAAATGATAAATCATCCATTGGAAACGAAAATGTGAGTCTGGTAAATGGCGGAGGTTTTATCAAAACTTTAAAAGTATATATAGGAGATACCGAAATTGAATCAAATACACAGTCAAATTTTTCAATCATGAATCATGTTTTAAGATTAATTCATTATACTCCTGATTATGCAACATCACAAGCTCAAAATGAATTTTTTTATCTAGATACATCTGATTCAGCTGACCGTAATGAGTTTAAATATGATGGTACTTTAGAAGATACTACTAAAATAACTGAATTTTTTAATAATTTGAAAATGAATAAAGATTATAACGAAGGATTCGTGAAGAGATGGGAACTAACGAAAGATAGCAATGTCATTAAAATATGGACACCTTTAAAAGATATAATCGATTTCTTTAGAGAATATGAAAAGACAATTTCAGGTTTTGAAGTGAAAATAGAAATTCAAAGAAATGAAAATAAAAATATGATATATACTAATATAAGAAACGAAAATTATAAGGTAGTAGTTGAAGGTTTAACCTTGCATTTACCTTATATAAAATTAAAAAATTCTGCAGAAAGCTTGTTTCTGGAATCATATCTATCTGATAAAGATATAGAGGTAAATTGGGATCGATATAGATTTAAGATGGTAGGCCCCTATAGAAGCGACAGTGGATCTGTGACAGCAACTACAGCGTCAGATGAAGTTTTAGGTGTCTATGTTATTCCTCAATATGTTGAAAGAGATAGTAATTATGAAAAAAATAATATGATATTTGATAATATAGATATGACAGAATGCTGGTTGATGATTAATAATAAACAAGTTCCTCTTATGCGTTATAAAACAAATTTTACCAATAAAGATTATAATAGAGTGTATGAAGCTCTTTTACATGCAGGATTAAACGATATTAATACAGAAACAGGATTTTTGATAAATAAGAAGAATTTTGGTGATCTGTATCCTATTTTTCCTTTTGACTCATCAAATCATGAAAACTATACCGATTTAAATAATTTAGATATTGAATTTAATTGGGTAACGAATAGTCAAAAGGAATATAAGTTTTATTTTATTTTTAAAGAAAGAAAGAGATGTTTTATAAATTTGAAAAATAAAACTATAACAATGGTTAAGAGTTTAAAATCTTAAAATTAATAAATGAGTGCTTATTATCCACCTTATGATGATCAAATGAAAGAAGGACCTATTTTACCTCCAGGTATAGGTTTTAAATTAATGGCTGATGGAAATTATGATATGGAAAATAGAATTTTAAAAAATTGTGAAAATCCTATAGATGATTTAGATTTAACCATTAAAAGTTTTGTTTTGAATAAAATAGAGAATAATCATTTTGAATTGAGAGATCTTATAAAAACTAAATATGATGAGGGTTTTTTAACCTTTACTGAAGAAACAGGCAAGAGAATAAAAGTATTAAATGATACAACTTTACATTCTTTAAAAGGAAAAGCTTTTGATGCAAAAGGAAAAAGAATAGGAAATGTTGCAGATCCTAAAGATGAAAAAAATGTTGTGAATAAAAGATATTTTGAAAAAAATTCGTTAATATTACAGAATGATAAATTTGATGCAAAAAATAAAATAATTACGAATGTTTCTGAACCTGAAAATGATATCGATGCTGTCAATAAAATATATTTAGACAATAGAGATATCTGGGTTACTATACTAAATGATTTTCATACAGATGGGGATTATAAAAAAGTAAATTTCAACATGATGAGCTCAAAATTACTGGATCAAGAGATGCGATTATCTACCGATATGTATATGAAAATTTCCATATATATAGATATATATGATACAGTAGAAAGTAAATATATATATGATAAAAGTCCACTGATATCACTGGAAATCAATGGTAAGGAAATTTTAAATGTTAATAGAGATGTAGTAACCTGTTTTGTTTATGGTAAACGTGATGATATCATCACATTAAAGATAAAATGCGATGGTAACGCTTTAAAACCTTATATGCATATTGAAAAAATTTCTTTCTAATAAATGGATATTGATTGGAATGAATTTTCCAGAAATAATTTATCTGAAGATGTAATTAGAAATCTTAAAGATCATGTAAATTGGGATTTAGTTTTACAATATTCAACACTGTCTGAATCTTTTATTGAAGAATTTGCTCAACTTGATGATTGGTTTAAAATTTCTAGATATCAAAAATTATCAGAAGATTTTATAGAAAAATGTAAAGATAAAGTAGATTGGGTAAACATATCTTAATATCAAACTTTAAGTAGCGAATTTATCATAAAATTTTCTGATAATTTAGATTTATATAAAGTATCAATGTTTCAAAATCTTTCAGAAGATACCATGAGAGTATTAAAAGATGATTTAAATTGGCTGTATATAACTAGATTTCAAACATTTAGTGAAAATTTTATAGAAGAATTTATGCATAAATTAGATTTTTGTTATTTGATTAAATATAAATTTGATCTATTACCTGATCACTTTTTTAATGTTTATTGGAAAAAAGTACAAGCTATACAGATGAGTGAATTAAATAAAAAGTTTGGTCATCATGAAATAGAACCTTACCGAGAGAAAATTATTGAAGAGATATATGAAGCTAAATCAATCTTGAGAGAGTGTGTTTATCTTTTGAGACAATTAACTAACAAAGATGATAAATAAATATTTAATAAAAATGTTTCTATATAAATGGATGTTACATATAATAATGGTATGGAAAAAAAAACTATGTCTTTCTTAAATATAGAGAATCCTACTGAAGTGAAATCTATTTTTATATTTAATTGTATAGGAGATACATCTCTTGAAGGTATAAAAAATTTAACTAATTTAAAAGAATTATATTGTGAGGGATATGAATTAACATCTCCTGATGGAATAAAAAATTTAATAAATTTAGAAACATTAAATTGTTGGGGAAATAAATTAAAATATCTTGAAGGAATAGAAAATTTAACGAATTTAAAAGCATTATATTGTGATTCAAATATATTAACATCCCTTGAAGGAATAGAAAATTTAAAGAATTTAGAAACATTAAATTGTTGGAGAAATAAATTAAAATCTCTTGAAGGAATAGAAAATTTAACGAATTTAGAAACATTAAAATGTGAGGGAAATAAATTAAAATCTCTTGAAGGTATAAAAAATTTAACTAATTTAAAAGTATTATATTGTGAGGGAAATAAATTAACATCCCTTGAAGGAATAGAAAATTTAACTAATTTAGAAACATTAAATTGTAGGGGAAATAAATTAAAATCTTTTGAAGGTATAAAAAATTTAACTAATTTAAAAGTATTATATTGTGGAGGAAATAAATTAACATCTCTTGAAGGTATAAAAAATTTAACTAATTTAAAAGAATTATATTGTGAGGGAAATAAATTAACATCCCTTGAAGGAATAGAAAATTTAACTAATTTAGAAACATTAAATTGTAGCGAAAATGATATTACATCTCTTGAAGGTATAAAAAATTTAACTAATTTGAAAAAATTATATTGTGGAGGAAATAAATTAACATCTATTGAAGGTATAAAAAATTTAACTAATTTAAAAGAATTATATTGTGAGGAAAATAAATTAACATCCCTTGAAGGAATAGAAAATTTAACTAATTTAGAAACATTAAATTGTAGCGAAAATGATATTACATCTCTAAATGAATTAATATTTTTACCTGGAATATATGAAGTATGCTATGATACAGATAAAATAAATTTACCCCCGATTTTAAGAAGACAATTATTTTATAATAATGTATATAAGGACTCTCAAAATGTGCATAATACATATATTCAAAAATCTTTGAGAGAGAGTATCATAAAATTATTAAATACAGAAATTACATATGATTTAGATGAATGCTTTAAAGAATTAGATATAAAAATTAACTTATTGGAGGAGGAATTCCATAATTATAAATTTAGAGAGATATTAGTTGTTGTGTTTAATAGAATTTAAAAAAATGTGAATAAAAATGAAATTATAAAAGTGTTAAAAGATGAACTAAAAGAGGCTGATGATAAATGTTTCGTTGGGAAAGTAACTAGAATAATTAATGTACTTAGTGGATTTGATCCTGATGTTTCTATTACGATTTCTGATAATGAACAAAAAATATTATAGCAGAAAAAATATTTAGAAAGTCAAAGTCTGATGAAGAATACAGAGAAAAACTTAAAAAAGAGATGGAAGAAAGAGGTTTTACAGATTATGAAGAATGGATGAATATATAACTAAATATGTTAAATTAGAGACCATGTAAAACTTTCTGATTAATCAATAAAGGTAGATATATATTTAAGTATTTAGATATGATTAATGATAAATATGAATATGAATTAGAGAAAGCTTAATCACTCAGGAATAGAAAATTTAATATATTTAGAATACGATGATAATTTTATGATCTATCTGTTCATCTCTAAAAACGCGCCCGTAAATTACGGACACGTTTCGTCATCAATATATTTTGAGTCACTTTGTAATGATGGACTGTAGATCTCTCTTTTATTTTAAAGTTTATTTAGAGGATTCATTTGGAAGTTCTCTTTTTTCATGCATTTATCTAAACTTTTATTTTCTAAAAAACTTTGAAAAATAAAATATTTTATTTTTCACCTTGTGGTTATATTTCCCATGTTTAAAAAATCTCTTCTTTTATGGGGGGAATAACGGTCCCCCCATTTATTTTAAAGCTTAGAGGACTTCCATTCATTTGGAAGTCCTCTTTTTTTTCACGCATTTATCTAAAAAAAAGTTAAAATTTGGTCTAAATGTAAAAAAGGCCTTATTTAGCTATAAAATCACGTTTTTAATATTAAAATGGATCGATACCTTTTTTTATATATAAAAAAGATAAAAAATAAGCTATAAAATATAGTTTTTAGTGTATAAAGTACATGTGTGCTCGTAAGGGTGTATAGATACTACTAATAATAATGATAAAATCTACAAACAATACAAAAAGGTTCAATTTTCTTGTTTGAAACTGCATTTATTCTCTTTCTCATGTAAGAATACATATAAAATGAGTGCTCGTTTGAATAAGTTATAAACATTAATTTTTTAAATTTAAATTTGAAGAATTTAAATGGCTGCCTTTTTTGTAAAATTATGAAGTTACTCTGGATCTCTAATATTTAAAATAATAATAATAATGATAAAAACTACAAACAATCTAAAAAGGTTCAATTTTTGTTGTTTGGAACTGCAGTTATTCCCTTTCTCGTGTAAGAATACATATAAAATGACTGATCGTTAGAATAAGTTATAAGCATTAATTTTTTAAATTTAAATTTTAAGAATTTAAAGGGCCGCTTTTTGATAGCCTAGTCATATATTTTCACTGGGAACATCCTTAGAAATTGTTAGCAAACCTTTATATTTCTTAGGAATGAAAACGGTCTCGAAGGAATGGTCGCAAAGGATCGGGGAATGCACGTGGAGACCCCCTGACTCGATTACTATAAATCTTAGAGAGGGTGGAAGTTATGGAAAAGTTCACGAAAAATTTTTCTCCACTAAAGTAGGGAAATGAAAATTCAAATACGTTAGTTCTGTGCCGTGCTTAATATTATATATGTAAAAATTCAGGTTTTTTAGGACACATGGAGTCTTTCGAAGATTCTGAATGGACAGACGCACCTTAAACGACAACTTTTATTCCTTAAATATTGATCATATATAACGACATGTATAATAAATTACAAAGTTGCGTAAAAAAGATACATAATTTTATGAAATCGATTCAAATTTTCAAGTGAATAAAATTTTAAGAAATACAGAATTAAAATTTTTACACGGCCCCGTACAATAAAATTTCCAATGAGTAAAATGTGTCCCATATACTAATAAGGTGATGTACAAAATTTCAGCATTTTATCATAAGAAGTCCCAGAGCTATGAAAAGACAAAAATGCTGACTTAAACCACTTTTCGATGTATGGGTTCTCAGAGGAGAAAATCATCTCGGCAGATCGCGTTCCAAGGATCATACACAACTTAAGGAAAAAAACAATGGTTACATAAATAAATAATAATTTTGGTATATATTGGTACAAAAGTATCTACACTGTGTAGACATAATAATTTTACACAGAGATTACAGAGCGTGTTGAAAATGTTTTCCATCTAGTCCAAAGATCCATTAAAGATGCATTTCTGCGTTGCGCCATTTGCACTCTTGCTGTAAGCAGTTATATTTTAAAGTGTTACCGCACCAACTTTGTTTAAACATATCTCTGAGAGTTTTTATGATAAAATGCAGAAATTTTGTACATCACCTTATTAGTGTATAGGACAGATTTTACTCATTGGAAATGTTTTTGTACGGAGGCCGTATAAAAATTTAAACTTTATATTTCTTCAAATTTTATCCCCTTAAAATTTTTATCGATTTCATAAAATTCCGTATCTTTTTTAATCAATACTGTTATTTATTATATATGTCTAAGATCAATATTTAAAGAATAAAAGCCGAGGTCAATGTTTTTGGGACACCCTGTAGATACTTGTCATATCAAGAAGACTTATCATATTACACAACAATGCGAATAACGCTAAAACTGTATTGATCGAAGTAAAAAAATAAACAACGAATTTATTACACAACATTACGAAAACAGCTCAAAAAGTATAAAAAGACGTAAAAAGTAAACAACAGTTTTATGTGACAAATAATTGTGACTCGCATTCCATATCATTTCTTTATCAAATTGCAGCAATATGCAATTATTCAAAGTATAAATATGCAGTAATACTGGTAGTTTATGTAAGTTATATTATTTACCGTACAGCAAAGCTGCCTGTATTATTTGCATCACGTCTGTTAAATTCATACATATAATGTACTGAGTTAGGGTTCTGACTCTATAATTCAAGCTCTGACTCCTCAATTGATGTGGCATTTAATCAACATATATGCTTAAGCAATTCCAATATGCATTTCGGATTTTCTCATATTTCCTGTGGTACTTATTCACTATGTGTAGCATCGATAAATACATATGTATATACATATAATACATACACACACACACACACATATATATATATATATATATATGTATATATATATATATAACTCTCTGAACCGGTTTCTGGGAAGGTCACTTCAGCAATTTGTTCCACCCCCCTGGTCTATCATATCTTCCTCCTCCCGAATGCAACTCAACACTCTTCATTCAGTTATAACTGCTCACTTTCAATACACGTGTGAGCTGGGTTCCTGCCTCATGGATCATAGTAATTCTTGAATACATAATAATGCTTCAATTTTTCGTTTTTAATGCTTGTAGTCTGCGTTTTGACATTTATAGTAACTTACTATTGCCAATATATATATATATATATATATATATATATATATATTAAAATAACAAATACGAAAGTGCAGCAGTGCAAATCAGTAAAAACAGTATCAAACTGCAGGCAATAAAATAGCGTGTAATTAATATCAAAAAGCAATGCGGAAGGGCCGGAAAAGCCAGGACAAGGAAAATACATTAAAGAATAGTATATCTGCCAGAAACGTCTTCAGGGGCACATTCTAGAGAGATTTACTAAAATCCGCTGTTTATATGATTGCATATAAAATTTTATGCAATCTGTGTCCAACAACTGAATAAACAAGAATAACAGAAAAAATACCAAATATGACAAAATTCAACTTTAAAACATAAAATACCACATAATCATGAGAAATATGAAAAATATAGCACACAAATGCACAAACATGCAAAGCGGAAGGGCAACTCACAAGTTTGAAGGTCGCCAGCGAGAATAATTTTCATGGGAGTCCACCACGTGCTCCAGCCTGAATGCTCACCACGCGAAATACCGCGTTGGAATAAACCAGACCAGAGAAAGTGGAAATAGTTGTACATAATTGCGATGAGACAAACCCAAGAGTTCAGAAACTAACCGAGAAGTGACCACAATTACCGAAAACATTAAAAGTATGGATAACACTGTTTTTTGGAGCCGTAGCCTCTTTTTGTTTTATTTACTTTTTAGATATCCGCCTTAACGGTTTTATGAGTGTTTTAAACTTCGTTCTTTATCCGCCGAGGCGGTATTTTTAAAAAAAGTTTGCACGTTTTTTGTGCAATCGAAATTACTGTTTAATTAATATTTTCACATTTTTATTTTTGCCCGCCGGGACGGTGTTTATTTTGTGGTGTTTCCACTACTATGAAATATCGTACGTATACTGCGATCTACAAAAAAGGTGGGAAAATTGCACATATAGCATAGACTTTGAGACGATTAATATGTGATAGTGTACACTTATTACTATCCAAGCGTTTGATGCGGAGCAAATGGCTAATGATAAGATTTTTAAATACTTGGTTACTAAGGCAAGAAGAATAATGAGGGAAGAATTTCACATTAAATTTAAATTGATGTCTCATATCATAAATAGTAGTATTGAATGAGTTGTTTTATATATCAATGGTGATATAAAGATAATTTACAGATTTGAAAGGGTGGGATTCATTAGGTATTAACACAAGATTTGATGGATAAATATTAAGAGTAGGTAAAGAATCATGTGCAGTATGAAAACAAAGAAAAAAAATCTGATGTGGGCAACACATGACTTTCCTTATATAATGTAATTAATTTGATACTTTTACAGTAAAAAAAAGTAGGTTTTTCTTATAGTAGATACTAATATTCTTTCCAAGATATTACATTTTCGACAATTAGTCGTCATTTTTATCCATTTGGTGAGAATTTCGTTAATTTGGCAACATTTCAAAAAGTCGCCAAGTTGGCGACATTCCGCCAAATTCGTCGCCAAAATCTCGCCAAGCGTTATGCACTAAGAAATAAGTTATTCTTACAGCAGATAAATGACTATTGGCGTTCAAACACAAAAGTATTACTAAAAATATATTTTTTCATGAATGGAATGAGCTAGTTATACGAGAATGATGTAACCTAATTTATCGCATGGTATTACATATGAAAAGTGAACATGTTTCTCAATAGGAATTTTTTTTATATGACTTTTTGATAATTTTTTTTAAAAAAAATCAACAATATCTCGAGAACGGTTCATGTTAGCTTTCTAAAATTTAAGTCAATCGTTTTCTAATAAAAAATTACATAAGAAATGTCTATTTTCGTAACTTTATTAGTGATTTTGATTTTTTGACGATTTTTTCAAAATTTCATTCGAAAATTTAGGGGGGTTCTTAACATTCGATTGCATATAAAAGCAATAGGCTTCCAGTGTTTACGGATTGTGATTTTTGTACCAAATTTAGTTCGAATCGGTCCATTCGTTCGTCAGTTATCGTCTCCACAGACTCACTGACACACACACACACATACACACATACTTTCACACACACACACACACACACACACATACACACACACAGACATCACTTCAAAAATGTTTGATTCGTGTTCAGGGATGCTTGAAACGTGCTCTCCCGTCGAAAACTCGAATTCGAATTTTCGACCCCGTCACAATACTTTCCTTATACATTATGTATATAAGGAAAGTAAAAATCTGATGTGGGCAACACATGACTTTCGTTATATAATGAAATGAATTTACTACTTTTAGAGTAAAATAAATATGTTATTCTTCTAGTAGATACTAATATCCTTTCCAAGATATTGAATTTTCGACAATTAGTCGTCATTTTCATTGATTTAGCGTCATTTTTATCCATTTGGCGAGATTTTCGTTAATTTGGCAACATTTCAAAACGTCGCCAAGTTGGCGACATTCCGCCAATTTCGTCGCCAAAATCTCGCCAAGCGTTATGGACGAAGAAATAAGTTGTTCTTACAGCAGATAAATTGGCGTTCAAATGCAAAAGTATTACTCAAAGTATCTTTTTTCATGAATGGAACGAGCTAGATCCACGAGAATGATGTCACCCAATTTATCGCATGATATTATATGTGAAAAGTGAACATGTTTCTCAATAGGAAATTTTTTTTTCCATTTTATATGACTTTTTGATAATTTTTTTGAAAAATGTGCAATATCTCGAGAACGGTTCATGTTAGCGTTCTAAAATTTATGTCAATCGTTTTCTAATGAAAAATTACATAAGAAATGTCTATTTGCGTAACTTTAATATTGGTTTTGATTTTTTGACGATTTTTTCAAAATTTCATTCGAAAATTTAGGGAGGTTCTGAACATTCGATTGCGTATAAAAACAATAGGCTTCCAGTGTTTACAGATTGTGATTTTTGTACCAAATTTGGTTCAACTCGGTCCATTCGTTCGTCAGTTATCGTCTCCACAGACTCACTGACACACTCACACACACACATACTTTCACACACACACACACATCACTTCAAAAGTGTTCGATTCGTGATCAGGGATGCTTGAAACGTGCTCTCCCGTCGAAAACTCGAATTCGAATTTTCGACCCCGTCACAATACTTTCCTTATACATTATGTATATAAGGAAAGTAACATCATCAATGTATTGAAAAATAGAAATGTTATGAGTGAACAGAGTGTATTGTCTTTTGTAAAAGTAAAAGTAAATATGCATATTGACGAGCATAGAGCAACTAGTGGATCCTTGCGGTACTCCAATCGTTTGGAGGTATACAGCATTACCATGTACAAGATAGTTGTGAAAAAGAACAAGATGCAGTAATTTATTAAAGGTAGACGAGCCATATTTAGTAAGAGTATATAATTTCAATTGATCGAAGAGTTGTTTAATGACAGAAAATAACTCTTTGATGATGATGTTATTAAAAAGAACTTTAAAATCTAAATTTCGGATTGAGTCAACGGTTGTAAAGGATTTCAGTTTTTGAATAAGTTCATAGCTTTTTCTGATGATGCAATGTGGTTCTTTGGAAATGGCATGAAATAAAATGTTTAAGAGTTTGAGAAGTTTTTTATTAACTTTTGTTGCGTGAGAGTTGTGTCCACTGGTAACTGTTCTAAATTTTACTGGGTCCTTGTGAAATTGGTGTACGATTACTAAATATGGGATGTTTAAATTTTGATGAGTATCAAAAAATTGTTGCTTGGAAATAAGTTTCCGTTTTAAATCATGTATGGTTGTTTTTTGCAATTTGAAGGTATTTATTTGATTTAAATTGGATAATAAAAATTGAATAATAATGTAGAAAAATTTGTAGAAAATAGCATAGTTCGATGCAGCTTTGTCAACATACGTCAAAACTAAGAATTGTTTCATATGTGTAATGGTTTGTTTTAATTTTGATAATTGAAAATTATACTTTGGAATATGAGTATGTGATAGCTTAAATTGAACATGGGATAAAATTTTAGATTTCCAGACATAAAAGGCTTCCATTGGTATGGAAATATATGTACTAGCAGCGATAAACTGATAAAAATTACATCCGAACATACAGGGCTATGAGTCTTATACATTGCTTTTTCACTGTGAAAGAAGTTAATTCATTGCATTATGTAAGAAAAAAAATTGATCTGATTGGCCACTCATTGGATCATACATATATACTTTTCTTCTTTATGTATATAGATAGATATTTTTATATTCATTTATTTAGTATTCAAATTAATAAATTTGCTAAGTTAGCCTGTGAAAAATAAACCATGCTGATAGATTTTCCATTTAAACTCATATTTGAAACCTACGATTTTTGAAAGGGACTAATACGTTCTATAGACTCACACAAAACTCAGAGATTTAATTGACTTTCACGTTCAAACCACCGGTTTCCAACCTTTTTCGTTGGGAATCATGGAGTTAGAGGGCAGAACTACTAGGAAAAAGTTTCGTTTCCCATCAATATTTCGACAATCTCTAGGTTTAGAAACTCGAAACTTGGACTTAATATATGCAGGTCTATTTCAAAGCTATCTACTAAATTTCACTAAATTCGGTTCAACCGTTTTCCCGTGATAATGAGACAAACGAAAATGTCTTTTTTCACCAATATCTCGAGAAGAAATGAACTCGAAATCTGATCGTAGAAACTCGAAACATGGACCAAATTTTAAGTGGGGCTATTTCAAGACCACCCACCAAATTTTATCAAATTCGGTTAAGCCGTTCTCCCGTGATGTTGATCATACATACATACATACATACTTTTCTTCTTTATATACATATATATATATATATATATATATATATATATATATATATATATATATATATATATATGTATATATATATACATATATATATATATATATATATATACATAAATATATATATATATACATATACATATATATATATATATATATATATATATATATACATGTATATATATATATATATATATATATATATATATATATATATATATATATATATATATATATATATATATATATATATATATATATAATCACACCGAATTTATATTGGATGGCTTTGTATAAAATATAACTATCAATGACTATTACTTAGTTGTTAAGAACTGAAAAAAGTAAGATACTATCTCCAAAAAATAAATAATTTTTTTTTCATCAAATGTAAAACATTTATTTTGTGTACTCTATGAATTTATTTCATTTATTATTGAAAGGTTCTGAAGTCAATATTTGAGTTTACATTCTCTTTTTACAACACTAGGTATTTTTTATTCTTTCTACAAACATTGCTGTTATCCAGTTGAATCTTTCGATGTACAACTCTGAAGCTAAATTGCGGTTTTCATTGTTAAACATCCAATTTTAAAATCCTGTGTTGATGGTTGTTGAACTAAACAACTGTTTAAGTTTTTAAGTATAAAACTTCTTTAAATCGAGGCAAATACATTGATATATATGTTGAACTTTAAAAGGAAATTTGTTGTATTATAGAAAAAACAAATACAACTATAAATACGAATTGTAATGTTAACTAATTTTAAATTATCCTAACTTATTTACCCACAGTTACATGATAATTGCAATCAAATAGTTGCTTTATTCTAGCCGTTTAATACTTATGCAATCTACTGACAAGTAAACACATTTTGAATTCTGCATTTGGACATATGTCCATTGAGTTACGCTTGAAGCTCTCTATTGTTTAAAGACCATATTCATGTTCCACTCACGTTGGTATTTCAAATGTATTGTGTGATTCTGAGTCGCGTTTGTTTAGCGCAATTTTGACCAATGTATGGCTCTAGTAAATCCCAATTGCTATTGTATCCTTATTTGATCATAAATAAAACAAAACAAATTAGAAATTGAAGTGAATCATTTTATAGTTTGTAACAACGCAAAAAAAATCTGATGTGGGCAACACATGACTTTCCTTATATAATGTAATGAATTTACTACTTTTACAGTAAAAAAATAGGTTTTTCTTATAGTATATACAAATATTCTTTCCAAGATATCGAATTTTCGACAATGAGTAGTAATTTTCATTGATTTAGCGTCATTTTTATCCATTTGGCGAGATTTTCGTTAATTTGGCAATATTTGAAAGAGTCGCCAAGTTGACGACATTCCGCCAAGTTCGTCGCCAAAATCTCGCCAAGCGTTATGGATGAAGAAATAAGTTGTTCTTACAGCAGACAAATGACTATTGGCGTTCAAATACAAAAATATTACTCAAAGTATCTTTTTTCATGAATGGAACGAGCTAGATCCACGAGAATGATGTCACCCAATTTATCGCATTATATTATATATGAAAAGTGAACATGTTTCTCAATAGGAAATATTTTTTTTTCCATTTTATATGACTTTTTGATAATTTTTTTGAAAAATGTGCAATATCTCGAAAACGGTTCATGTTAGCTTTCTAATTATGTCAATCGTTTTCTAATAAAAATTACATAAGAAATGTCTATTTGCGTAACTTTAATATTGGTTTTGATATTTTGACGATTTTTTCAAAATTTCATTCGAAAATTTAGGGTGGTTCTGAACATTCGATTGCGTATAAAAACAATAGGCTTCCAGTGTTTACAGATTGTGATTTTTGTACCAAATTTGGTTCAACTCGGTCCATTCGTTCGTCAGTTATCGTCTCCACAGACTCACTGACACACTCACACACACACATACTTTCACACACACACACACATCACTTCAAAAGTGTTCGATTCGTGATCAGGGATGCTTGAAACGTGCTCTCCCGTCGAAAACTCGAATTCGAATTTTCGACCCCGTCACAATACTTTCCTTATACATTATGTATATAAGGAAAGCAACATCATCAATGTATCGATAAATAGAAATGTTATGAGTGAACAGAGTGTATTGTCTTTTGTAAAAGTAAAAGTAAATATACATATTGGCGAGCATAGAGCAACTAGTGGATCCTTGGGGTACTCCTATCGTTTGGAGGTATACAGCATTACCATGTACAAGATAGTTGTGAAAAATAACAAAATGAAATAAATTATTAAAGGTAGACGAGCCATATTTAGTAAGTGAATATAATTTCAATTGATCGAAGAGTTGTTTAATGACAGAAAATAAATCTTTGATGATGATGTTATTAAAAAGAACTTTAAAATCTAAATTTCGGATTGAGTCAACGGTTGTAAAGGATTTCAGTTTTTGAATAAGTTCATAGCTTTTTCTGATGATGCAATGTGGTTCTTTGGAATTGGCATGAAATAGAATGTTAAAGAGTTTGAGAAGTTTTTTATTAACTTTTGTTGCGTGAGAGTTGTGTCCACTGGTAACTGTTCTAAATTTTACTGGGTCCTTGTGAAATTGGTGTACGATTACTAAATATGGGATGTTTGAATTTTGATGAGTATCAAAAAATTGTTGCTTGGAAATAAGTTTCCGTTTTAATTCATGTATGGTTGTGTTTTGCAATTTGAAGGTATTTATTTGATTTAAATTGGATAATAAAAATTGGATAATAATGTAGAAAAATTTGTAGAAAATAACATAGTTCGATGCAGCTTTGTCAACATACGTCAAAACTAAGAATTGTTGCATATGTGTAATGGTTTGTTTTAATTTTGATAATTGAAAATTATACATTGGAATATGAGTATGTAATAGCTTAAATTGAACATGGGATAAAATTTTAGATTTCCAGACATAAAAGGCTTCCATTGGTATGGAAATATATGTACTAGCAGCGATAAACTGATGAAAATTACACCCGAACATACAGGGCTATGAGTCTTATACATTGCTTTTTCACTGTGAGAGAAGTTAATTCATTGCATTATGTAAGAAAAAAAATTAATCTGATTGGCCACTCATTGGATCATACATATATACTTTTCTTCTTTATGTATATAGATAGATATTTTTATATTCATTTATTTAGTATTCAAATTAATAAATTTGCTAAGTTAGCCTGTGAAAAATAAACCATGCTGATAGATTTTCCATTTAAACTCATATTTGAAACCTACGATTTTTGAAAGGGACTAATACGCTCTATAGACTCACACAAAACTCAGAGATTTAATTGACTTTCACGTTCAAACCACCGGTTTCCAACCTTTTTCATTGGGAATCATGGAGTTAGAGGGCAGAACTACTAGGAAAAAGTTTCGTTTCCCATCAATATTTCGACAATCTCTAGTTTTAGAAACTCGAAACTTGGACTTAATATATGCAGGTCTATTTCAAAGCTATCTACTAAATTTCACTAAATTCGGTTCAACCGTTTTCCCGTGATAATGAGACAAACGAAAATGTCTTTTTTCACCAATATCTCGAGAAGAAATGAACTCGAAATCTGATCGTAGAAACTCGAAACATGGACCAAATTTTAAGTGGGGCTATTTTAAGACCACCCACCAAATTTTATCAAATTCGGTTAAGCCGTTCTCCCGTGATGTTGATCATACATACATACATACATACTTTTCTTCTTTATATACATATATATATATATATATATATATATATATATGTATATATATATATATATATATATATATATGTATATATATATATATATATATATATATATACATAAATATATATATATATACATATACATATATATATATATACATGTATATATATATATGTATATATATATATATATATATATATATATATATATATATATATATATATATACATGTATATATATATATGTATATATATATATATATATATATATATATATATATATATATATATATATATATATATATATATATATATATATATATATATATATATATATATATATATATATATATATATATATATATATATATATATATATATATATATATATATACATATATATATATATATATATATATATATATATATACATATATATATATATATATATATATGTATATATATATATATATATATATATATATATATATATATATATATATATATATATATATATATATATATATATATATATATATATATATATATATATATATATATATATATATATATATATATATATATATATATATATATATATATATATATATATATATATATATATATATATATATATATATATATATATATATATATATATATATTTATATTGGAGGGCTTTGTATAAAATATAACTATCAATGAAAATTACTTAGTTGTTAAGAACTGAAAAAAGTAAGATACTGTCTCCAATAAACAAATAATTTTTTTTTCATCAAATGTAAAACATTTATTTTGTGCACTCTATGAATTTCTTTCATTTATTATTGAAAGGTTCTAAAGTCAATATTTGAGTTTACATTCTCTTTTTACAACACTAGGTATTTTTTATTCTTTCTACAAACATTGCTGTTATCCAGTTGAATCTTTCGATGTACAACTCTGAAGCTAAATTGCGGTTTTCATTGTTAAACATCCAATTTTAAAATCCTGTGTTGATGGTTGTTGAACTAAACAACTGTTTAAGTTTTTAAATACGTGTATAAAACTTCTTTAAATCGAGGCAAATACATTGATATATATGTTGAACTTTAAAAGGAAATTTGTTGTATTATAGAAAAAACAAATACAACTATAAATACGAATTGTAATGTTAACTAATTTTAAATTATCCTAACTTATTTAGCCACAGTTACATGATAATTGCAATCAAATAGTTGCTTTATTCTAGCCGTTTAATACTTATGCAATCTACTGACAAGTAAACACATTTTGAATTCTGCATTTGGACATATGTCCATTGAGTTACGCTTGAAGCTCTCTATTGTTTAAAGACCATATTCATGTTCCACTCACGTTGGTATTTCAAATGTATTGTGTGATTCTGAGTCGCGTTTGTTTAGCGCAATTTTGACCAATGTATGGCTCTAGTAAATCCCAATTGCTATTGTATCCTTATTTGATCATAAATAAAACAAAACAAATTAGAAATTGAAGTGAATCATTTTATAGTTTGCAACAACGCAAAAAAAATCTGATGTGGGCAACACATGACTTTCCTTATATAATGTAATGAATTTACTACTTTTACAGTAAAAAAATAGGTTTTTCTTATAGTATATACAAATATTCTTTCCAAGATATCGAATTTTCGACAATGAGTAGTAATTTTCATTGATTTAGCGTCATTTTTATCCATTTGGCGAGATTTACGTTAATTTGGCAATATTTGAAAGAGTCGCCAAGTTGACGACTGTCATGTCGCATTTCTGCGCCATGAGCCTTTTCGTATTTTTCTGTGAGAGAAACATCCTTCTCTCCGTCCGTTCCTGTGCTGTGTTTTTCGTTAAGACTTGTTTCTATTGAAATCGCATTGAAAAGCGCATTTGGTCGTGAATTCGTTGGGAATGTCTAGGATTTGTGTCTGGCCGAGATGCGTGACGTTTGCTCGCATGTTGCTAGGAGAGCGCGCCTGTCCAATCAGGAAGAGGCGCAGCGGAGAGGAGAACTTTTTGCGTGGGCTCGAGCGACCCACATTTTTCTCTCTTGGAGCTGGAGATTTCGACGAGCAGATTTGCTTGAAGAATTTGTCTAAGTTTTTTAGACAAAGGCGTTTTGGCCGAAATGGCTAACTGGCGGAGATGGGCATTTGGTTCTAAAGGAAACCGCCCCTGCATTTCTGGAGATGATTGAAGAAGATCCTGGAAACCTACATTAACTCTTCTGTACATTTTCTAAAATATATTTTTTTTATTCCAGGAAACTGACATCGACTTCGGGTTTTGGAGTAGTTATTCCGCAAACGATTCACGCTGGTGCATAATAGACTGATGTCCTGTATTCTAAATTTTGTTGGACTATCCTTCGCCATTCCATTTTTGGAACTTTTTGATCCAGCTTAAACCATGCTCACCTGAGGAAAGTCTGTGCATCCAAAATTGTAATTTAAAGGCTCAGGTAACCTTTTCTTTTCGGGAAAATTTTAGTGCCGTACAGCACTGGCATAGCGAGGACTAATTTCTATTAATATGACTGGCTCATGTTAAGATTATATGGTGATTAATTTAGATTCCTGATAAAATCAGATGATTTTTGAATATCTTAATTATTGGTTGTTATATTATTTTGACCAGAGCAGTAATGTTGAATGTGTTCATAATAGAATAGCTCTGAAGTCTCTGAATTAAAATTTGAAGTTAAAATGCATATATTCAATTTTGAAAATATTAAATAAATATTAATTTGTGTGATAAATGAGCCTGATTTTTGTGTTGCCTTTGTGTTTTACTCACTGTAAATCATTTAGGATTTAATTCTCCTAAACTGGGAAACTCTTTAAAATTCGAACCTGGTGTTTTTATTGGTAATGTTGACAAAATTTATTATGTTAAAATTAATTGTTCTCTTTGGCATTTTGAAATTACGGTCACGTCCTTGTGGGTAGTGGAGTCAGTAGATGCTGTTTTGTACTGATTCCGCTCCCACAAATTGGTGCCTGTTCCCTTTCCCAGCGTATTACAGTGAGTGAAATATTGAATTTTATGAAGGAGTGCAGAAATATTTGTGTTGATTATATGCATATGAGTACTGCAGAATTTGAATGTCAAAGTAAGTCACAAAATTTCTTTTAGTGGTGCAAAATATTTGAGTTTAATGGGCATGGAAATTTTTTTTATTTATATGTCATATGTAAATAAGTGCAAAAAGCACATAAGCCCAGATGCACCAGAGTATTGTTTGCATGTTGAATTTGCATTTTACATATTGAAATTGTGTTACATATATATACTTGATATATTTGACATACATAAATACACAAAATTCTATATGATATATGATATATATGAGTAAATTGAAATTTCCAAATACACACACATTGAAAGGTAAATACATAAAGTGCATACATTTATTTATGAAAAGTGAATACAATCGTTCTGTGCACATGCAAAAGTGATTCGAAGTTCATCATAATGAACAAAAAGTGAAAAACGTTACACATTGTGTTTTTCCTGTGCTCTATTTACACATAAATGAGTGATAGAAAGTGAAATTTTTTCGAAATAAACCGTGAAAGTGAAACTATTGGTGTGATAACTGTGAAATATGCCTCGAAATAATAAAAATTCTCGTGCAAGTAGGAGTAGTGACTCCTCTGCAGAACCTGGTTCACGGAACCGTGTGCCTTCGGTGTCTCCGCCACGACTTTCTCCAAATTCTGGCAGATCAGCTTCCGCTGTCAGAAACTCAAACAAAATGAAGGTCGGAATTGGATCACAGTTCCTTGGATCCATTCCGGGTTTTGCTGGCAATGCAAATGAATCATTTCAGGACTTTTTGGAAAGATTCTCCTTGGTCGCTGAACACGCCGAATGGTCTAATCGAGATAAAATTTTCGTCTTAAAGTTGAAATTGTCTGGTCGTGCTGAAAGACTGATCAAATCCATACCCAAATTAAACCAAAGCACGAATTTTACTGAAGTTGTTAACGCACTCAAGGACAATTTTACAAAAAAGGAAAATATTGCCAGGAATGTTGCTAACCTGGTCAATTGTAAACAAATGATTAACTAAGAAGTTCGAGAATACGCGAACCGCATAGAAGCTGAATCCTATGTGGCTTTCCCACAAGATACTGGGACTGACAATGAAGATTCCCTGAGAACTGCTATTTTGCTAAATTCTTTTAAAAAAGGATTGAAAATCAATATTCGAAAAGCTGTTTTATCTGCAAACCCACAGTCATTTGAAGCTGCGAAAGAGATAGCAATATTGGAAGAAGAAGTGCAAAATGAAGTGCTGGAAGAAATGACTGAAGACATAAATACTGTGAGAATTGAAAATGACCCTAAACATGAAATTGAAGAGCTGAAGAAAGAATTGAATTCAAAGAAGAAAGAATTTGAGAAATTAAGAAGAAAATTCAGTGAGAATTCAGAAAAAAAGAAAGAAAAGACTGAATGAAATAAGAGAAGATCTGGAAAAGAGCAACTCCAGTTTTGAAGATTCCTTCTTGGATACGCCCTCTACAAGCAGATACAATGAAGATGAATTAATAGAGGAAGATTGGGAAGATATTCCAGTAAAGAAGAAACATAAACCCTCAACATCTTTCAAAACTTCTACACCATCTAGAAGAACTGACAATAGAAACCATTTCAGTCAAAGAAGAACTCCGGTTGCCTCACAGGAAGAAGAGTGATATGTTAAAAGTCCATATCAAAATTATTCTCCAAGAAAGAACTTTCAATCAATTAGAAGACCTTTTCGTAACAGTTTTGGTAGAAATTCAAATTTCCAGAGAAGAAATTTTTCAAATTTTAGAAATTCTTTTGATAATTATAAATCTCAAAACTTCAATAATTTTGGATACAGAAGAAATAACAGATATTTTAATAATAGATTTGGTAATAGAAGACAATTTAGAAGACAGAATTTCAGAACACAAAATTTTCAATCTCCAAATTTTAACAAATCAAACTCTGAAATTAGTTGCATGACGGAAATTAAAGCTCCTTACCAGAAAGATTTTCCGGTCATTTCTGTTTTTGTTGAAGATGTCAAATTGAATGCATTAATCGACACTGGAAGTTCTATAAACATTATCTATAGTGATGCCTTACAGAAAATTGATCCTCGAAAAGTGCAAACAAAACATACATCCATTATTGTGAAGGGAGTTGGGGATCATGATGTTTGGGTTGATGAGAAAGCTTCCTTTCCTTTAACCGTGGGTAAAAACAACATTGTGATTGAATGCTGCATTTTAAACACACCTGCACCTAACGAATACAACATGATTTTGGGAAGTACCTTTCTGCATAAAAATAAAGTGACCATTGCCTTTGGACACAAAGATGTTCAACCTGAGATATCTGAGTGCAATGCTATAAATTATAAATGTAATAGAAGAAATTACAATTTTACAAATGATGTGGATTATAGATCCAAAGACACAAATTTTTCAAGAAATTTTAGAGGATATGAAAATAAGTGTGATAATGGATATTTATTTGAACAAAACAATTACCAAAATGAATTTAGAGATGTCGACTTTAGAGATTTTGATGCAAATGTGAATGAAAGGTCAGATTATATATGTGAAAATGATTTACATGAAATGCAAATGAATGATGATGTACATACAGACAGATCCTTGACAGAAAACAATATCAGTGACAATGAAATTTTTCAGATAAGTTGTGATAAACATAATGAAGGAAGTTCACAACATGACAATACCTTGGCTATTGCCAAGGCGTTTAAGAAATGTGTTTTGAAACCTTTTACAGAATCATTTGTCAAATTAAAAAGAAATTATAAAATTCAGAAAGACACGACAATTTTACTTGAACCTATCAATAGTAAGGAATTTTCTGCAAATAAAATTTTCATTGCTAGAAGCATTCATAAAATTCCCGAAAATAACTTTTTGTATGCAAAAGTTGCGAATCCATCAGAAAAGTGTGTTTACATAAACAAAGGTATGAAATTAGGAACTTTCGAAAACATATATGAATCTGATATTGACATAAATAATAGAGTTGACATTGAAAACTGTATCGAAGAAAATGAAACATTTGATGCATGGGGAGGAGATTTTGATTTAAAACATACGAATTATTCCCAGAAAACTATACTTTTGAAATTGTTAAGTAAATATAAACATGTTTTTGCTAAGAATATGAAAGAATTGTCTGGATGTGACACTATTTTGCATGAAATTAATCTTGAATCTAACATACCTGTTAGGCAGAAGCCATACCGTATACCTCATAATTTACAGAAAGAACTTTCGCGCCAGGTGAATGAATTGCTTGATGCCAAAATCATTCAACCGAGTACATCTCCTTACAATACTCCTGTGCTGTTTGTTAAGAAACTTGATGGAAGTTATCGGTTAGTAGCGGATTTCCGAAAGTTAAATAAGATAGCAATTGTAGAAAATTTTCCTATTCCGAACATATCGGAATTGATAGATAACCTGTCTGGAGCCTTGTATTTTTCGACTCTTGATTTAACTAGTGGATTTTATCAATTGTGTTTACATCCTAGTGATTATCAAAAAACTTCTTTTTCAACACCTGACGGACACTTTGAATGGACCAGAACTCCATTTGGTCTTAAGAATGCGCCCGCATCCTTTCAGAGACTCATGTCTCTGGTGCTGGCTGGCATATCTGGAATTTACATAGATGACATTATCGTTGCTTCAAGAACATTCGAAGAACATTTGAAAAAACTAGAAGAAATTTTTGTAAGATTAAGTAAACATGGTCTTAAATTGAAACCAAGCAAATGCTATTTCTTCAGAAAAACAATTAAGTATCTTGGATTTTTGGTATCAAATGGAAAAGTACAACCTGATACTCATAATTTGGAAGTTGTAGAGAAATTCAAAATTCCTAAATCAATTAAGAATGTGAGACAATTTCTTGGACTCACTGGATTCTATAGAAAATTCATAAAAGACTATGCTGAACTTACTCTTCCACTGACAGATTTATTGAAAACTAAAAATAATGAAAGTAAAAAGAAATTTATTTGGACTAATGAAGCTCAAAAATCTTTTGAAATTTTAAAAGGAAAACTTTTGTCAAAACCAATTATGACCCTTCCAGATTTTAGAAAACCATTTATTTTACATACTGATGCTTCAAATCACTCTTTAGGCTGCTATTTGTCCCAAGAAGATGAAAATAAAATTTTGCATCCAATATCTTATGCTAGTCGTAAACTTAATGAAGCAGAATGTAAATACAGTGTTGTGGAAAGAGAAGCATTAGCTGTTGTTTGGGCTACAAACTATTATAAACACTATTTAATTGGAAAACCTTTCACAATTTTTTGTGACCAGAAATCTTTAACCTTTGTATTTAAATTAAAAGATCCTACATCTAGATTGGCTAGATGGATTGCATCTCTATCACAATTTGATTATCAAATAGTACATAAACCAGGAAAAGCAAATGTGGTTGCTGATTATATGTCAAGAAATGTAGATGAATGTACAAATACTATTGACAATATTCCACAAAGATTTGTGTCACAATACAAAGTGATAAATGGAAATGTTAATCAAAATTCTCAAAATGCAAATCAGAATTTTCCAAATTCCAATAATCAAAATCAAAGTTATGTAAACAACGTTGATAGTAATAATAGAAGAGAATCAGAAGTCAATTTGAATCCAGCCAATACAAATGAAGTAAATGAAATCTGTGCTGTTGATAATAGTGAAAGTGAAATGCAAAATGAAAATAACATACAAAGTGGTCAATTGGAACAAACATTTACTTGTCCTACTTTGCTCATAAGAATTAAGAATGCTCAAAAATCTGACCCAAGATGCAATAAAATTATAGATCTCTTAGATAAGAACATAAAACCTTACCCACAAACCTTGGTATTTTTTAGAAAAGATGATATCTTGTGGTGTACTCATAGACACCCTAAGCGTAGACACCAAGAACAAGAAAGAGTTGTTGTTCCACAAGAACTTGTGTCTGAAATTTTATGGTTGTATCATGATTGCCCTACTTACGCACATTGTGGATTTAGAAGAACTTTAGCTTCAGTGAGTAGAAAATACTTTTGGCAGGGAATGTATTCCAAAACCCAAAACTATGTCGCATCATGTGTGGTAAATTTGTGTGGTAAATCGTGGTTTTAGAAATAACAAAGCACCCATCCAAAAATTTTCAAAATCCACATATCCATTTGAGCGAATCGCCATGGATTGTGTCGGACCATTACCTATATCAAGATCTGGAAATAAATTTATATTAGTAATAACTGACTATTTTACAAGATGGCCTGAAGCATATCCCTTGGCTTCAATTAAAACTGAAGATATTTTAAATTGCTTAGAGCACTACATGGCTCAGCATGGTATACCCAAATACATCGTCTCAGATCAAGGCACGAATTTTGTTTCTAGAACAGCAAGATGTTTTTATAAGAAATTGGGAATAATAAAGAATACTACTACTGCCTATATGCCTTCCGTAGACGGTTGTGTTGAAATATTAAATGGTACTTTGGTCAGATCCTTGAAAAATATTGCATATAACGATAAAGATGATTGGGACAATTTGATCCATTTTGCTTTATTAGCACATAGAAATGCCATACATGCTTCTACGGGTGAATCACCTGCTTATTTACTTTATGGTAGAGATTTAACAGTTCCAAATACTTTGATTGCTGGATTTAAACCTCCGACATATGAATCAACATATGATTATGGTGAGGATTTGAGATTCCGACTTAAAAGAACATATGATGTAGTCAAAAATAACTTGGAAAAAGCTGAAAATTCACAAATTCTACAACAACATAAGAAAGCGAAGATATCTAACATTAAGGTTGGTGATTTAGTGTATCTTTACACTCCCTTTTTGCCTCATGGTCAATCAAGAAAACTCAGTTCATTTAATAGAGGCCCTTTTAAAGTGATAAAACAAACATCTGCTGTAAACTTCTTAATAAGACATGTGATGAATCCCAAAAATGAACAACTGGTTCATGTGAAGAGACTGACTCTTTTACCTCCAAGAAGAGAGGAATTGCAAAAATTTTCAAGACAAACTACTGAAAGTCAAAAACTGAACTCTAAGTCAAATAAACTTACTCCTGTGATCACCGCTGAGAAAGACTCTGTGAAACTAAAATCCTGTTTATCAAAAAGTTCAGAAAAATCTCAAAACAAAAAAACTGTGAAAAGAGTAAGATTTAATTTGCCAAATAAAAAGGTAAATGAAAATGCTGTTCACACTAGAGTAAACTTTCATGCTAATAAAAATCAACAATATGTTCAGAGAAATAATTCAAATAACTTTGATAATAGAGGAAATGGAAGAATCATTTACAACAATAACTACAGAAATAGTTATACACCACACCAAAATCATAATTATATGACAAACAGAAACACACGTACACCTTATAATCTAAGATTTTCACAATATTAAATTTTTGGTTGAGTTCACAATTTTTCAGAAATTAAATTTTGCAAGAAAAATCTCATTTTAATTTAAGTTTATACTTGTTTAAGTTTTTATATTTCAATATTGTCTTTTAAAATAGAATTTATGAAAAAATTGTTGTGATTTTAAAATTTATTGGAAATCTTGCATTTAAGTTAAAAAGTAAATAAGAAAAAGTAATTGATTTTGTGAACCATAATTTATGAATGTTTATATTGTAATTTAAATAATAAGTAATTTTGTTAATTGACTCTCTTTGGACTTTAAAATTTTTCGAGAGTCCTGTTTTGATTGACTTTGATTGTTTTGATGTGTTTTATTGTGAAAAAAAAAAAAAACGTTTGATTACTTAATTAAGTTCATGAATGAAAATTGAATTGGTGTTGGTAATTTGTTGTTCCCCTAAGAAAAAGGAGGAAATTTTTGATTTTGGAAAAAGTAAATGATTTTATTAAAATAAAATTGAAAATAAAATTGAAATTAATATAAAGTAATATAAAGTAATTTGAATCTGAAAATGGAAAGTTTGAGTTTGAGAATTTTTGAAATTTAATGAAATTTTTTTTGAAGATCAAAAGTAAATGAAAAAAATTGATGAATTTTGAAAAATGTTTTTGAAACTTTGTTGCTGAGAGAGGTGAAATTTTTGGCTGATGTTTTGTTGAAATTCTTTTCTCTTGAAATTCCATTTCACATTGTTGTTTTTTTTGACCAGCAGTTTTCAAACATCTACACACATTTCAGTCAGTCATCATATTATTATGCTGCAAACCTTTTTCCTGGAAGCTGGCTGGTGGACACAAACATGGACATTTTTACACGGATCACAGATGAAGAAGAAGCTTAGCAAATTAATTGTCCGATGCTTTGTGGCAGGACTGGAGTCCTGGACGACAACTTGCTCCGAGCCTACCTAGGAGGGTTGTGATGGCCAGGTGGGAAACTGGTGAAGCTGTGATGATGATGATGAAGAAGATGATGATGATGAGGTCAGCGCAAGCTGTCCAAAATTTTTGTGACGTCCGTGGCTTCTGAGGCGTGTCCTGGCGTCCTGTTTCTGCTGCATCTGCATCCTGCACGCGAGTATTTTTTTTTCTTTTTTTACACCTCCCTTTTTCTGTTTTGGCAACTCGTTAGTCCCCGCCGAGTTTGCTCTTTAGATGTGTTCCTGCTCTTTTACATAACTGACGTGAATTTCAGGAGAATTTTTTCTCCTTTCTCTCTCTCAGTAGACAAATGTGTTTAAATGTAAATTTTTCCTTCGTGACATGAAGTGGTCACTTGTTGAAATAATCTCAGAGTGAAAGTTGTTGAAAGTAAAGTAAATTGGAATTTTAAGATAAATTGAAAAATTTAAATAAATGAACAATTTAAAGTAATTTATGAAAGTTGAGGCAGAATGAGAAAATTCTGAACTGTGTTTTATGACAAAAATAAGTTGAATTAAAGTTAATATTGAATATGTTGAATAAATGATGAAAAGTTGAAATTTTGAAAAATTGAAAAGAAAATGTAATTTAAAGTTAATATGTTGAATTGAAAGTAATTTAAAGTGAAAGTTTAAGATTTAAATGAAAGTTTTTGAATTGAAAAATTGAATTAAGAAATTGAAATATTGAAAGTGACTTTGTTCTCAAAAAGTGAGACAAATTTTTGAATGAGTAAAAGAATCTCATTACCTGAATATGACAAATTTAAATTAAAAATTAATTTTCAAAATATTTAATCCTTTAAGAGTTTTTGTGTCACTTGTGTGTTTTGAAAGTGACAAATTGTTTGAAATTTTTGAATTGTTTATATTGTTAAGTTTGTAAATTCACATCATACCATGTTTTGTTTCATATCATCTGGTTGATCTCAATGTTGTTGATTGAGATATTGTGTTGTCAGGCAAAGTGCCTTGACAAATTTTTCTGATTTAAGTGTAATTTTATGTAAATTTTTGTAAAGGTTCCTTTAAGATGTGGTGACGCCTTGTCATCCTTTTGGTTTTCTTTTGGCCTTTTCCTGTGGTGATGAATGGCTTGGCCGGTCATTCAGATCTGCAGTGGCGTTGTCTTGAGAAACGTTGGGGCCCACGTTTTCTCGCCCAAAATTTTGTTCTAAATTATTTTACACTTACAGGTTCCTAAAACTCTTTGTAAATTTTTGTGTTTTTGTGTTTTTCAGTGAGAGAAAAATTTTCCTCACTGTGTTCGGAAAATTTTTGCCTCCCAGAAGGGGAGAGCTGTCATGTCGCATTTCTGCGCCATGAGCCTTTTCGTATTTTTTTGTGAGAGAAACATCCTTCTCTCCGTCCGTTCCTGTGCTGTGTTTTTCGTTAAGACTTGTTTCTATTGAAATCGCATTGAAAAGCGCATTTGGTCGTGAATTCGTTGGGAATGTCTAGGATTTGTGTCTGGCCGAGATGCGTGACGTTTGCTCGCATGTTGCTAGGAGAGCGCGCCTGTCCAATCAGGAAGAGGCGCAGCGGAGAGGAGAACTTTTTGCGTGGGCTCGAGCGACCCACATTTTTCTCTCTTGGAGCTGGAGATTTCGACGAGCAGAGTTGCTTGAAGAATTTGTCTAAGTTTTTTAGACAAAGGCGTTTTGGCCGAAATGGCTAACTGGCGGAGATGGGCATTTGGTTCTAAAGGAAACCGCCCCTGCATTTCTGGAGATGATTGAAGAAGATCCTGGAAACCTACATTAACTCTTCTGTACATTTTCTAAAATATATTTTTTTTATTCCAGGAAACTGACATCGACTTCGGGTTTTGGAGTAGTTATTCCGCAAACGATTCACGCTGGTGCATAATAGACTGATGTCCTGTATTCTAAATTTTGTTAGACTATCCTTCGCCATTCCATTTTTGGAACTTTTTGATCCAGCTTAAACCATGCTCACCTGAGGAAAGTCTGTGCATCCAAAATTGTAATTTAAAGGCTCAGGTAACCTTTTCTTTTCGGGAAAATTTTAGTGCCGTACAGCACTGGCATAGCGAGGACTAATTTCTATTAATATGACTGGCTCATGTTAAGATTATATGGTGATTAATTTAGATTCCTGATAAAATCAGATGATTTTTGAATATCTTAATTATTGGTTGTTATATTATTTTGACCAGAGCAGTAATGTTGAATGTGTTCATAATAGAATAGCTCTGAATTAAAATTTGAAGTTAAAATGCATATATTCAATTTTGAAAATATTAAATAAATATTAATTTGTGTGATAAATGAGCCTGATTTTTGTGTTGCCTTTGTGTTTTACTCACTGTAAATCATTTAGGATTTAATTGTCCTAAACTGGGAAACTCTTTAAAATTTGAACCTGGTGTTTTTATTGGTAATGTTGACAAAATTATTTATGTTAAAATTAATTGTTCTCTTTGGCATTTTGAAATTACGATCACGTCCTTGTGTGTAGTGGAGTCAGTAGATGCTGTTTGGTACTGATTCCGCTCCCACAACGACATTCCGCCAAGTTCGTCGCCAAAATCTCGCCAAGCGTTATGGATGAAGAAATAAGTTGTTCTTACAGCAGACAAATGACTATTGGCGTTCAAATACAAAAATATTACTCAAAGTATCTTTTTTCATGAATGGTACGAGATAGATCCACGAGAATGATGTCACCCAATTTATCGCATGGTATTACATATGAAAAGTGAACATGTTTCTCAAAAAGAAATATTTTTTTTTAAATTTTATATGATTTTTTGATAATTTTTTTTAAAAATGTGCAATATCTCGAGAACGGTTCATGTTAGCATTCTAAAATTTATGTCAATCGTTTTCTAATGAAAAATTACATAAGAAATGTCTATTTGCGTAACTTTATTAATGATTTTGATTTTTTGGCGATTTTTTCACAATTTTATTCGACAATTTAGGGGGTTCTGAACATTCGATTACGTATAAAAACAATAGGATTCCAGTGTTTACGGATTGTGACTTTTGTACGAAATTTGGTTCGAATCGGTCCATTCGTTCGTCAGTTATCGTCTCCACTGACTCACTGACACACACACGCGCGCACACACACACAGACATCACTTCAAAAATGTTTGATTCGTGATCAGGGATGCTTGAAACGTGCTCTCCCGTCGAAAACTCGAATTCGAATTTTCGACCCCCGTCACAATACTTTCCTTATACATTATGTATATAAGGAAAGTAATATCTGATGTGGGCAGCACATGACTTCCTCTGCATAATATAATGACCTTACTTATTTCGCAGCGAAATAAGGATGTACAAGACCCACGGTACAATGTTTTAAACGTTGAACAGTACATTTGCATCTTTTGTGGATGAGAACATGTAAAACTAAAAAGCACCTTATAAAAAATCTGATGTGGGCAATGTGGTGAGGTGAATTTTACACATAAATACAATAAACTTAAACACATAAATACATTAAAGATACTCACCAAATAGTTCCACCAGGCTCAACCGCGTTAACGTATAGTGGGGTCCGATTGGACCAAAGTACATTGCGTTTACTAAAACAAAATAATCACTCCCACTTTCGTGGCCAACTAACAATTTATTTATAGAACACATGAATCTCAATTTTAAACATTAATATACAAATATACACAATTACAAAAGAGTTCCCAAATTTACCTAAACTTGACCTCGGGATGTACAATTTATTTTGCATGAATTTGCATATTTATAAAAATCCAAATTTGTAATTAAATTACTTTTGTTAAGAACACAATATATATATATTCAATTTTGCAAAAAACACACCCATTTAGCATAACCTTGCCCTCACACTATTGGATTACATCAGTTACTTGAACATTCATGTATACATTTTAAAATCAATATATAATTTCCATACCTTCATACATAGGACTCTCACTGAGTGCTGTAGCTGACCTCTGCACGTAGGAAAGGGTGGCACAATTAATTGAATGTTTATTAGTTCATTTATTCCGATGGTTCGTGGAAAACACTACCAGTCCGGGAAACACTAGGTTGCATATCATCGGTCATAAGTTATTGCCAAGTATTTTCTTTGAGATGGGCACACCGTCCACTTTCCTTCTCCTCCTCTTAATATCTGCCTCAGTCCCAGCGGCTCTTGAGTGAGCATGCGTACAGGCTTTGCCAAATATATACGTTTTCGTAGAGATTCGTCTGCTGCTTAGGATCCCGGGATTGATGCTCCTCAAACACTCCATACACGCAGTGTTACAGTTACCACGGCTTAATGCAGCTAAAGGAGCAAGGTCCTACACCGCGCCGTTTTGGTGGTAGAGCTGTGTTGCACTGCAACTAACAACAACAAATGACGATGGGCATACTGTTCACTTTCCTTCTCCTCCTCTTAATGCGGCTTAGACCCAGCGGCTCTTGAGTGAGCATGCGTACAGGCTTTACCTAAAGAGTGGAGATCAGATACTTTATTTGTAGAGATTGGCTGCTGCTTAGGAGCCCCGGATTGATGCTCCGCAAATATTCCGTACCACAGTATTTACGTAACCACGGCTTAAATGCAGCTAAAGGAGCAAAGGTCCTACACCGCGCCGTTTTGGTGGTAGAGCTGTGTGTACTGCAACCAATTGAAACATGACGACCTTCTTCCATTTACTGGTCGAACTGTCCGAAGAAAATGCGCCCTCGCGCTGAGTTAGGCTCGGCTCGTCTTGGCTACGAGTCGGCATCTATACAGGACTCACTACGTCGGCTCCTCGGCAAAGACATTTGCCGCCCGAGATAGGAACCGCGGATGCCGGGTCAGAGATGCATCAAAAACACATGCCGGATCGGGCTACACCGAAATACAAGTGCCCCGCACTTGGAGTGCTCTCTACTCGAGCTCAGAAAAGCAACTAACTATTTTTTTATATTTCTAAAAATTCCAGAATTTTAAAACAAGGGGAGCGACAAAAAACAGGGAGGAAGTACCCCACTTCTCATTCGCTGTTCCCAAACGCTATAAAAAAGGAGGAGGTCCAAAAATGCTTCACCATTGGTTTGAAGCGACGCTAATTTTTTATGCGTTCCACTAAAAAACAAGAACCAGAGGGCATTCTCGCCAACCGGGTGGTCCCAAGGAGGTACCCCGACGCGAGCCACACCTGACAGGGCTATAAATTTTCAAAGATTTGTAGCTCAACTTTGACATTTTGCTGCAATTAAATCTCTGAATATTTACAATCCATGTCAGTGCGCACACAACCCAACGGCGCCAAAAAATCCCAATTCCGTCTGTGCAAAGGCCTAGCTATAAACATAAATCACCAAAATATAGTATACATTTCAATATATTTACATCATTCCCTTTTTTCCCAGGGTTATGTATCAAAATATGTGAAAATATTGTCACAGGCAATACATGACTTTCCTTATATAATGCAATGAATTTACTACTTTTACAGTAACAAAATAGGTTTTTCTTATAGTTGATGCTTATATTTTTTCCAAGATATTGAATTTTCGACAATAAGTCGTCATTTTCATTGATTTAGCGTCATTTTTATCCATTTGGCGAGATTTTCGTTAATTTGGCAACATTTAAAAGGTCGCCATGTTGGCGACATTCCATCAAATAAGTCGCCAAAATCTCGCTAAGTGTTATGGATGGAGAAATAAGTTATTATTATAGCAGATAAATGACTATTGGCTTTCAAATAAAAAAATATTACTCAAAGTATCTTTTCTTATAAATGGAACGAGCTAGATACACGACAATGATGTCACAAATTTATCACATGATATTACATATGGAAAGTGAGCATGTTTCTCAACAGTTAATATTTTTTTTTATTTTAGGGATTTTTTGATAAATTTATTTGAAAAATGTACAATATCTCGAGAACGGTTCATGCAGAGTTCTAAAGTTTATGTCAATCGTTTTCTAAGGAAAAATTAAATAAGAAATGTCTATTTGCGTAACTTTAGTATGGTTTAATTATTGCGTAACTTTATTATGGTAACTTTATTAAGATTTTGATTTTTGGATGATTTTTTCAAAATTTCACTCGAAAATTTAGGGGGATTTTGAACATTCGATTGTGTTTTAAAGCCATAGGCTTCTAGTATTCATGGATTGTGATTTTTGCACCAAATTTCATTCGAATCGTGCCATTCGTTCGTGAAATATCGTCTCCAAAGACTTACACACACACACACACACACACACACACACACACACATACACAGACATCACTTAAAAATGTTCGATTCGTGATCAGGGATGCTTGAAACGTGCTCTCTTTTGCGAAAACTTGAATTCGAATTTTCGACCCCGTCTCTTTTAAAATTTTAATTAGTTCAAAACTATAAGGAAGTAATAAGATTTCGTGTAAATCTAACTTAACAAGCCCAGTAGTATTCAATATTGGTTTAATATTGGACCAATATTGTATATCTTGGAATTACATTTTAAAAATTTCCAATGTAATCCCAATATTTGGCAAATACTGGATTTACATTTTCTCCCAATATAGGCTAAGAATTTTCATTAAATATTGCCCCAATATTGTTGTTACATTGAAATATTTCCAATGAAACGTCAATATTTGATTAATATTGTCCCAATATTGCTCCACTATTTTAAGCCAATATTGGGCCAATTCTGTCAAAATGTCCGCTTTTTCATATTGGTCCTATATTTCCAATATTAGTTGCCAATATTGGATTGCTGCTTTGAAAAGAGGAAATATTTCTAAAATACACTAAACAACTGAATCCATATATTAAACGATTTCAACAACTAGAAACTAATAATTTTTTATACAAAACACATAGTGTGACGGTTATCACAGATAGTATAATCAAAGAAATCGAACTTTATTCTTGAAGGTATTTGTTTACAGACCAGGTCGTCTAGCTCTCTCCAAAAGTGTAGATCAGTTACAACGAATTACAATTATATGGCTTCATGTTATTAATTTCCTTATATACATAATGTATAAGGAAATATTGTGACGGGGGTCGAAAATTCGAATTCGAGTTTTCGACGGGAAAGCACGTTTCAAGCATCCCTAATCACGAATCGAACATTTTTGAGGTAATGTCTGTGTGTATGATGTGTCAGTGAGTCTGTGAAGACGATATCTCACGAACGAATGGAGCGATTCGAATGAAATTTGGTACAAAAATAACAATCCGTGAATACTGGAAGTCTATTGTTTTTAAACGCAATTTAATGTCCAGAACCCCCTAAATTTTCGAGTGAAATTTTGAAAAAATCATAAAATCAAAACCTTTAATAAAGTTACGTAAATCGAATTTTATGTAATTTTTTATTAGAAAACGATTGACATAAACTTTAGAACGCTAACATGAACCGTTTTCGAGATATTGCACATTTTTCAAATAAATTCATAAAAAAATCCCCTAAATTAAGAAATATAGATTCAATGTTGAGAAACACTTTTCATATGTAGTATCAGGCGATAAATTGGATGACATTATTCTCGTGGATCTATCTCGTTCCATTCAGAAGAAAAGATACTTTGAGTAATACTTTTGTATTTGGACGCCAATATTCATTTATCTGCTATAAGAATAACTTATTTCTTCGTCCATAACGCTTGACGAGATTTTAGCGAAAAATTTGGCGGAAGGTCGCCAACTTGGCGACTTTTTTAAATGTTGCTAAATTAACGAAAATCTCGACAAATGGATAAAAATTACGCTAAATTAATGAAAATGACGAATAATTGATGAAAATTCAATTTCTTGGAAAGAGTATAAGTATCTACTATAAGAATAACCTATTTCTTTTTTGCTGTAAATGTAGTAAATTCATTGTATTATATAATTAAGGTCATGTGCTGCCCACATCAGATTTTTAATTAAATGTCACTTTTGCTAATTTGACGAAATTTTCGAAAAGTTTTCACGCTGGCGATATTTCACAAAATTTACCACTAATCAAATTACCTCTATATTTATCTCCAACCGTTGCATACAGACAGACAGATGGAAAAATGACGCTTCTTTTGTGATGGTTTACAAGAAAAGTATCAAGTTGTCAGTGACTTTATGTCCCAGATAATGTGGTATATATAGCCATTTTACCGACAAATGCCCCTTTTTTTTACTTTTCAGTGGATTTTGGTAGCTTCCCAAATAAGGGAAACGTTTTCATTATGCTATGGGTGTTTTATTTCGCTACAACGAGTGGAAAAATAGTAGATTACATCAAGTAACCAAAGGCATTCCATACATATTGAATACAGTTTGGTATTACATCTTAAGACATAAAAGGTTAGAGAAACAAATGCTAATTCAGCCATAGATATTTCAATTACAATTTTGCAATTCAGGTGGTAGAACATATTTCAAATAACACGCTTTGATTCAATGTGCACACATTCAGAGAACTCAATCCATAAATGCAGCTTCGTGATTTATAATTTGGGAGAATCTGTTGAGTGTATATACCTTTCACAAATATTATACAACGAATTAAAAAGCAGAAATACAGTATGCAGGAGCATTGAGAGATTATACCAAGTAGCAGAGTAGTATATTACGTCAACTAACAAAGTTGTACTAAAATGGAATACTATTTTAAATTGTATTACGTTTGCACATTAAAAGTTATCGAAACCAATTTTAATTTATTTATAGATATTTTAATTAAGATTTCGCAATTCGGCTGACGGGACAGATTTCCAATAATCTGCTTTAATTCAACGTCCACACATTGAGAGAACTCAATCCATAAATACAGCTTCGTGATTTACAATAAGGGAGAATCTGTCGAAGGTATATGTCGTTCATAAATATTATACAACGAGTTGAAAAGCAGAAATTCAGTATGCAGAAACATTGAGAGGTTGTACCATGTAGGACAATAGTAAATAACATCAAGTAGCAAAAGTCATTCCATACAAATTGAATGCAAGTTCGTATTACAGCTTAACACATCACAATTTATGGAAACAAATTTTAGTTCACCTATACATAGATATTTCATTTAATATTTCGCGATTCAGACGATAGAACACATTTGTAATAAACTGCTTGGATATAACTTTCACACATTCAGACAACTCATGGCATAAATACAGCCTCCTGATTTGCAATTACAGTTCACAGAAAATTTGATGTGGGCAGCACATGGAATTCCGTATATAATGCATTGAATTTATTTTTTTACAGTCAAAAATAATGTATAAGTTCCACGGTGCTGTGTTTTTATCGTTGAAATGTAGATTTGGCAATTTTCCGAATGACAACATGTAAATCTATTTCAAAATACCCAATTAACTCATATTTCGCGCAACTCTAAATAAACAGTTATCAATATTGATAGCATCTTCAATAAGTGATATACTAAAATATATTGAAATATTTTAATAATTAATTTATCAATTAAGCGCCATTTTCATAAATTTAGCGTCATATTTGCAATTTTGACGATATTTTTGTCAATCTGAGGTGAAATATCGTCAAGCTCGCAATACTTTGATAAAGTAGTCGCCAAGTTAAAATGCATCACCCAGTGTTAGACACAAACGGAGAGAAGAATATTTCTTATATTAGAAAGTAGAAGGTATGTCCGTCACGACGGAAATATGACGGAAATCAGAATTTGCGAAACATTACGTCCCATTTGGCGTAATTTTTTATCAATTTGGCAAAATGTTCGTTAATTCGGCAACATTTAAAGAAATCTCTAAGGGGACAATATTCAGCCAAATTTGTCGCCAAAATCTTGCCAAGTTATATGGACGAAAAAATGAGTTATTCTTGTAGCAGATAAATGACAAATGGAGTCCAAATACAAATGCATTACCCAAAATATTTTTTCTCAGAAATGGAACGAGCTAGATCCACGAGAATGATGTCACCAAATTTATTGCATGATATTACTAATGAAAAGTGAACATATTATACAATAGTTAATGTTTTATTTTTATTTTATATGGTTTTTTGATAATTTGTTTTGAAAAATGTGCCATATTTCGAGAACGGTTCATGCTAGCGTTCTAAACTTTATGTCAATCGTTTTCTAATGAAAATTACATAAGAAATGATTATTTACGTAACTTTATAAAATGCTTTTGATTTTTTGATGATTTTTTTAAATTTTCACTCGAAAATATGTGGGGGTTCCGAACACTCGATTGTGTATAAAAACAATTGGCTTCCAGTATTCATGGATTGTAATTTTTGTACCTAATTTCATTTGAATCGCTCCATTCGTTCGTGAGATATCGTCTCCACAGACTCACTGACACACACACACACATCCTCTCAAACGCGTTTGATTCGTGTTCAGGGAAACTTTAAACCTGGTCTCCCGTCTGTAATATAACGAGTTAAAAAGCAGAAATTCAGTATACAGAAGCATTGAGCGATTATACCAAACATCAGAGTAGTAGATTAAGACAAGTAACAAAACTCGTTGCATACAAATTGTATACTATTACTTCCTTACATACATAGTATAATGTATAAGGAGAGTTTTGTGGCGAGGTAGAAAATTCGAATTCGGATTTTTGACGAGAGAGCACGTTTCTAGTATCCCTGAACACGAATCACACATTTTTGAGGTGATGTCTGTGTGTGTGTGTGTGTGTGTGTGTCAGTGAGTCTTTGGAGACGATAACTCACGAACGAATGGAGCATATCGAACGGAATTTGGTACAAAATTTGCAATTCGTGAATACTGGTAGACTATTGTTTTTTAATGCAATCGAATTCCCAACCCCCCCCCCCCCCCCAAATTTTAGAGCGAAATTTTGAAAAAATCAAAACCTTTAATAACGTTACGCAAATCGTCATTGTTTATGTAAATTTTTATTAGAAAATTACTGACAGAAACTTTAATACGCTAGCTCGAACCTTTCTGGAGATGTTGCAAATTACCCAAATAAATTTATCAAAAAATCACATAAAATAAAAAAAAATAATTCTTAACTATTGTGAAATATGCTCACTTTTCACATGTAATATAATGCAATAAATTTGCTGACATCATTCTTGTGGATCTAGCTCGTTCCATTCATGAGAATAGATACTTTGGGTAATAGTTTTGTATTTAAACGCCAATAGTCATTTGCCAGCTAGAAGAATAATTTATTTATCCGTCCATAACGCTTGGCGATATTTTGGCGACAAATTTGACGGAATGTCGCGAATTGACGACTTTTTAAATGTTGCCAAATTAACGAAAAATTCCCCCAAATGGATAAAAATGACGCTACATCAATGAAAATGACGACTAATTGATGAAAATTCACCATCTTTAGAAGGATGTCGCTTGGTTTTTTTTTAATATTGCAAAATTAACGAAAGTGCCGCAAAATCGATAAAAATTGGGCGTACCTTCTAGTACACTCCTATTAGAAAGCTCTTCTCCCAATTTGTCTGCAACACATGGAGATACATTTAGCGAACGTGATAAATAATCAAATGATATATCGCCAACTTATCAATATTTAGCCAAATATTGACGAACATATCATCAAAATTGTAAATATGAGTTTAGGAATTTATTAAAATAACGCCTAATTGATGAATATATTATTTACATATTTTAATATATGGACTATATTGCTTATTGAGGATGAAAAGAATATTGATAATTATTAATTTAAAGTTGCGAGAAATGGAAGTTAAATAGTTACTAAAATGCTGTATATGTTGTCATCCAGAGAAGCCACAAATGCACAGTTCAATGTTAAATGCAGTGTGTCATAAATCTTATATATCCATTTAGACAATAAGAGCTTACAATTTTGGGTCCAGTAGCTCAACTGAAGATCTTCACCTGTCAGTTCGTATATCCCGGTTGGGGCAAGGTACTTCATAATCTTATACATATTTTTTTCGCTGTTAAAGAAGTAAATTCATCCCATTATATAAGGAAAGTCTTGTGCGGCCCATATCAGATTTTTCTAAACTGAATTACACAGCAAAAGTTGTCGAAACCAATTTTAATTCATCTATAGATATTTCAATTGGGACTCCGCAGTTCAGGTGACAGAATACATTTCAAATAACCTGCTTTGATTCAACGTGCACACATTCAGAGAACGTAATCCATAAATACAGCTTCGTGATTTACAACTTGGGATAATCTGTATAATGTACAGGGTTTCCCAGAAAAGATCGGTCTATTTGAAAAATAAACAAAAAAGATCAATCATGCATAAAACATTGATTATCAAACACTTTCCAACTTCAATGCAATTTTATTTAAACATCTCTAAAATGCGATACATTCATCGGTAATATTTTAAAAATTATCACAATACTAGATCAATTTAATATATTTGAAAACTTAAAACTTCATCGAAAAAAATGAACTCCATTCAAATGACGGCATTGAAATGTAAATTATCTGGTTTAAACATCTCTAAAATGTGATACATTCCTCGGAAATATTTTTAAAGTTATCTTAACACTACAATAATTTATTATATTTGAAATCTTCATCGAAAACAACTGAAATTCATTCAAATGACGTCATCGAAGTATAACACGCCTGGCCCTCTCTATAAAAGCAGCATTTCATTCATTCACATTTTCCCATTCTTTTCACTCATTACAATACTGTAATAATTTATTTTATTTAAATCTTACGACCGTGGAAGTACAAGTAATTAAACTATATGCTTAAAACTTCATCGAAAAAAATCGCCCTTCTCTTTTTAAAATCAATGAAATCAAGCAATAATATGGAATCGTCTGCTTCTCTATGTAACATCAATGAATATTTCATTCATATCAGCTATATTGCAGACTCCATGAGCTAAATAATTTTGCGTTAAAGAAATGCAGCAATACTTATACAATTCATTCTACATATTTTGCTGTTTACATTTTCCATAAGTGAAAAGTAGGCTTCAAATAACCAAATTTGGATGATCATTTAAACTCAAATATATTGTAATTGCCTTGTTTCAGTCTGCATATGTACAGAATTTAAGCAAAAATAAAGCGCTTTTAGGACGGATACAACACTAAATATGAATTAAAAAGAACTTTAAAAACACGATTTTGACACAAGAAGGATGCCATATATTATTTTGAAGTGGCTCACGTGATCTCTTCATATAATGGTCAAGTGATCGCTTCATATAAAAGGTGTAATTATTATTTTAATTTTTATTTGAAAAACTACTGAATATATTTTTCAGAATTTTTTTTTTGTATATTTTATAGGATAATTTGAATATTAACTAAAATTTTCGAAGCAATTTGTGAATTTTAAATCCCTTAAAAAATGTTTGAAAAATTAGGTCCCATAGGGTTCAATGTATTTCATTCTTTCAACCCAGGTTCAATTCAAAACTAATTGGGTGATATTATTCATTTATTATCCCATAGGTCCTACAGACCGTCTGAACAACATACTAAAATTTCATTTTGATTAATTCATTTTTACGGCAGTTATCGTGCTAACGGACAGACACACAGATAGACAGACAGAATGAACAAAGTCATAAACACTTTTCAACTTTGTTGTAAAGTGTTAAAAACTAAACGGGCAGCCATAGAAATACACCGTTTGCTGGAATGTTCTTGGAACAATACATTTTCAGTCAGACTGACTTTCGAAATTTGTTACAAAGTTCGGCAATAGATAGCGCTGCTGTCTGGAAAAATTAAAATATGATGTTTTCCACATATCCACTATGAGCAGCAACAACATGGCGTAGTCTCAGAACAAAATTATCAGACACCCGTGAAAACGTCTCTTCCGAAATGGCTTCGCATGGAGCAGATATGTTATGTTCCCGTTCTGCAGTCGCTTGTGGATTGTGGTACACCTGGTCTATTCGCTGTTCAAAGGATTAAGCCATTTTTTCACAGAAAACTTGGAATCTGTGAACAACACATGTTAACAGCAGCAAGACGTCTTACAGAATGGCGACCTCACGGACTGTCTTTTCCCCATATCTATCGCAGATCGCCGGCCGAACTTCTAACTAATTTCGAAAGTCTGTATGACTGAAAATGCACAGTTGTTCCAAGCACATTGCAGCAAACGATGCATTTCTATCGCTGCCAGTTTAGTTTTTATTTATTTTTCAAATAGGCTGGTCATTTTTGGGACACCTTGTATATACCGTTCACAAATATTATACAAAGAGGTAAAAAGCAGAAATGCAGTATGCAGAAGCATTGAGAGAATATACCAAGTAGCAGCGTAGTAGATTACGTCAAGAAACAAAAGTCGTACCTTACGAATGGAATATTATTTTAATTTGTAGGTTACAAAATTTGTAGGTAGCAATATAGTAAGTTACATAAAGTAACAAAATTCATTGAAGAATTTGTAAATGGAATAATATTACTTTCCTTGTACGCAATAATGTATAAGGAAAGCATTGTGACGGGATCGAAAATTCGAATGCGAGTTTTCGACGTGAGATCACGTTTCAATCATCCCTGATCACGAATCAAACATTTTTGAGGTGGTATCTGTGTGTGTTTATCAGTGAGTCTGTGGAGACGATATCTCATGAACGAATGGAGCGATTTGAATGAAATTCGGTACAAAAATTACAATTCATGAAGATTTGAAGACTATTGTTTTTAAACACAATCGAATGTTCCGAACTCCACCCTCCCCCTAAATTTTCTAGTGAATTTTTTTAAAAATTATCATAAAATCAAAACTTTTAATAAAGTTACACAAATAGACATTTTTATTGTAATTTTTCCTTAGGAAACGACTGACATAAACTTTAGAACGTTAGCATAAACCGTTCTCGAGATATTAAAAGTTTTTAAAATACATTTATCAATAAAATCCCATAAAATAAAAAAAAACATTAACTGTTGAGAAACATGTTCATTTTTCATTTGCAATATCATGCGATAAATTTGGTGTCATCATTTTCGTGGATCTAGCTAGTTCCAATCATGAGAAAAGATACTGTGAGTAATATTTTCTATTTGAATGCCAATTGTCATTTATCTGCTATAAAAATAACTTATTTCTGCTTCCATAAAGCTTAACGAGATTTTGGTGACGAATTTGGCGGAATGTCGCCAACTTGGCGACTTCTTTAAATGTTGCTAAATTAACGAAAATCTCACCATATGGATAAAAATGACGCTAAAGTAATGAAAATGATGCATGGAAATTATGATTAATGAAAATTTAATATCTTGGAAAAAATATAATTATCTACTCTAAGAATAACCTATATTTTTTACTGTAACAGTACTAAATTCATTGTATTATATAAGGAAAATCATGTGCTGTACACACCAGATTTTTTTATTGTATTACATCTTAACACATCAAAAGTTATCGAAAACAATTGTATTTCAGTTATTCATATTTTAATATGGAATTTCGCAATTCAGCTGACACAACGCATTTCTATTTACTTTCTTTGATTCAACGATGACACATTCTGAGAACTCAAGTCATACATATAGCTTTCTGATTTAGAATTTGGTAGAATCTGTATAATGCATATGTTACGGGCAAAGCCAGAAATTGGATACATCTTGTTTTATACCAGTAAAGCCTGCAGTATTCGTAAGGACTGGGTAAAACTAGATTTATCCAACGCTACTTTAGGTCAAACCAGTTTTAGTCAGTCCAGCTTGGGAAAAACGAATTTGAAAATTAGGAGAAATATTTAATTCTAAAAACAGGATAAATTAATCATGCATAAAGCATTTATTATGAAGCAATTTCCAACTGCAATGCAATTTTATCTAAAAATCTCTAAAATGCGACACATTCAGCAAAAATAGTTTTAAAGTTATCACAATACTACAATAATTTATTATATGTGAAAACTTAGAACTTCATCGAAAAAATGAAATTTATTCAAATGACGTCATTGAAATATAAATCGCCTCTCTATGTAAAAGCAGAAAATATTTCATTCATCCACTTTTATTCCATTCCTTTCATTCATCACAATACTACAATAATTTTTTTTGCTTAAAAACTTGAAACCATGAAGGTAAAAGTAATTTAACTCTATGCTTAGAATTTCATCGAAAAAGTCTGCTTTAAAATTGCCTGCTTCTCTATGTAAAATCCATTAATGTTTCATTCATATCAGCTACATTGCAGACGTCAGAGCTAAATAATTTTGCGTTAAAGAAATTCAGCAATTCTTATACAACTCATCTTACAGCTTGATATGTTTACATTCTCCATAAGTTAAAATCAGGCATCCTTGTAGAAATAATGCAATTTTATTTAAACAGCTTAATGATCATTTAAACTCAAATATATTGTATTTGCGTTGTTTCAGAATATAGATGCAGAGAAATTAAGCAAAAAAAAACTGTTTTAGGGCGGATACAACATTGAATATAAATTAAAATGAACTTTAAAAATCACGATTTTGACGCAAGATGGATGCTACATTTTAATTTGAAGTAAGTCACGTGATTTCGTTATATAACATGAGTGCAATTATTATTTTAATTTTTATTAAAAAACTACAGAATATATTTTGCTGAAAATTTTTTCATAAATTTTATGGGATAATTTGAATATTTCCTAAAATTTCGAAGCAATGCGTGTATTTTAAATTCGCTTAAAAATTGTTTGAAGAATTAGGTCCCATAGGGTTCAATGTATTTCATTTTTTCAACCCAGGTCCAATCCAAATCTAATTGGGTAATATTAGTCCTTTATATTCTCGTATGTCGCACAGACCGTCTGGATAACATATTAAATTTCATTTCAATAAAGTCAATTTTATGGCAGCTATCGTGCGAACGGACAGACAGACAGACAGACAGAATGAACTAAGTCGTAAATACTTTTCAACTATGTTGTAAAGTGTTAGCAAGATTGTTGGCATTGATCATTTAAAGTCAAATATATTGAAATTGCGTTGTTTCAGAATATAGATGCACAGAAATTAAGCAAAATTAGAATGGTTTTACCATGGATACAATACTAAATATAAATTAAAAAGTAAGATCAATCATACATAAAGCATTGGTTATGAAACACTTTCGAACTAAGATGCAATTTTATTTAAGCATCTCTAAAAGGTGATACAATCAGCGGTGATATATTTAAAATTATCACAATACTACAATCATTTATTATATTTGAAAACTTCATTGAAACAAATAAACTTTATTTAAATAACGTCATCGAAATATAAATCGCCTGGTTCACTATATAAAAGCAGTGGATATTTCATTCATAATCTTTTTACCATTCCTTTCATTCAGCGGTGATATTTTTAAAATTATCAGAATACTACAATAATGTAATTTACTTTAAAATGTGCCAATCCGGTGGTCGAGCGATCAGGGGCATGCGTTTCCGTCTGATCTCTGGATTGCCGGGTTGCGGGTTCGAATCCTGCCAGAAGGGCATGGAAGTTGTCAAGTCGCGGCCAAGTCAGACTTCCGCCTTTCGGGAGCCTCTATAAAAGTGAAGATCTCCTCTGCAAATCTCCTCCCCTTCGCCATGGGATATCCTGGGGGATCTTGTGGATGTGGTGCATAGGCACTCCTTCACCACGGGGGAATTAGTAACGAACGAACTTAACGTAAAACCATGGATGTAAATTTACTTTCTAACTCTATGCTTAAAACTTCATCACAAAATCAATAATATGGAATCGTCTGATTCTCTATGTAATATCAATGAATGTTTCATTCATATCAGCTATATCGCAGATCCAAGAGCTAAATAATTTTGCGTTACAGAAATTCAGCAATTCTTATACAACTCATCTTACAGCTTGATGTGTTTGCATTCTCCATACGTGAATGTTAGGCTTCGTTGTAGAAATGATCAAAGTTTGATAATAATTTAAACTCCAAAATATTGTAATTGCTTTGGCGCAGTATATAGTATTATGAACAGAAAAAATCAAAATTAACTCGGTTTTAGGATGGATGCAACACTAAATATCAATTAAAAAGAACTTTAAAAATCACGATTTTGACACAAGACTGATGCCATATTTTATGTTGAAGTGGGTCATGTGATATTTTCATGTAATATGTGTGCAATTATTATTCTAATTTTTATTTAAAAACTACCAAACCTATTTTGCTAAAAAAAATTTTACATATTTTATGGCATTATTTGAATATTTCCTAAGATTTTTGAAGAAATTTGTGAATTTTAAATTCACTTAAAACATATTTGAAAATTAGGTCCAGTAGGGTTCAATGTATTTCAGTTTTTCAATCAGGATTCAATCCAAAACTATTTGGGTGATATTATTCATTTATATTCCTATATCTCCCATGGACCATCGGAACAACATACTAAAATGCCATTTTTATAAAGTCATTTTACGGCAGTTATCGTGCGAACGGACAGACAGACAGACATACAGAAAGGACAAAGTCATAAAAATTTTCAACCATGTTGTAAAGTGTTAAAAAACATGTGTCTATCAATGTATTTCTTTTGTCTCAGCTGATTCCCGCTTCTAAACATCGTTGTCGGTATTTTATGAAAGCGTTTTTTTTTTCTATGAAAGAGTGTTGGCTATACAAAAATTAATACTATAATGACCCTGACTAATATTTCGTTAAATTGATAAAAGTGACGCTCAATTAAAGACAATAACGCTATATTAATATAATTTAAAATCAAAGCGTAAGTGACATTTTGATTTTACATTTTAGGAATGGATTGGAATTCAAACTAACTAATAAACGAATAATATTTTAATTAATTTTGAAGAGTCTGTTCGTTTATCCCACTTGACAATAAATTCGTTGAACTTGGTTGCAAACTTAGAGAATTTTGAAAAATATAGTTAAATAGATAAAACATCATCAAATCGTCGAAAATGCTGAAAAATTCTCGAAACTTCAATAGATTAATTTATACCATTAACTAAATTTTATTTACAATGTTGCTTTGAGGAAATTAATTAATTTCATATTCTCTATTCAAAATATAGCGAGTTTTACTCTTCGTGGTACAGTTATAGTTTCTTAGGGGATGTCGGGAGTGTGTAAATTAATTGCGATATGTTAGTGTATAGTAAAATAGGTATGGTATGATAGGGAGTAGTATAAGAAATGGTTATATTGAATGAGAAGGGTGTGTCTATAGGTATTAGGAGCTTAAGCTCGGAGCAGATGATTGGAAATATTTCGCAATATTATGAATGACCGAAGAAGATATTCTTTTGCAACTTTAATCTTTAACTTAAAAATAAAATTTTAAGATTTTTAAATAATAGCATGAAGCTTTTGAAAATCACACAAAAGAGGTTACACTGAAGGAATATTTCCTAATTACTACACGTTTCAATTATGTAGCTAAATCGCATTGTTTTAAAATTATTCAAACATAAAAATCAAAGTTATGAGACCTGCATCGTCAAGATTCTCTACACTGTGATTGGTCAACATGTTTTTTTACACGTTATTATACGTTGTTAGAAGTTATTAGAAGTTATTAGACCATTTGAGGAGTGTATATTAAGTCTAATATATTAAGACTGAAATATTAAATACACTGATGACCATCCAAAATGTAACACCATGAAAGGCAAGAGATATCAAAGCCAATTTTATTGGACGAAGAACATAAAGTACAAGGATGGATTGATTGAAATACAGCCCCGTTTGACTTGCGGAACACGAAGAAATCAGTATTTTGTGCAGCCGCCATGGCTGACAATAACTGCTGCTACACGCATCGGCATTGAAAGAAAGAGACTTTGGATGTGTTCTTGGGGTATGTCAAACCATATTGCTTCCACACGTTGCCAAACTTCATCTGTCGTAACAGCTGGTGGTGTTTGTTGGGCCAGTCGTTTGCTAATCATCAACCAGACGTGTTCAATGGACGACAGATCTGGAGAACGGGCGGGATAAGGGAGCAGTGGAACATGGTGGGCACTGAAGAAATGCTGAACGATATGTGCCACGTGTGGTCTCGCATTATCCTGTTGAAACTTGGCCGCAGGCAAGCCTTGAAAGTAAGGTAAGACAACAGGCTCCAAAACTTCAGAAATGTAGCGGTGGCTGTTGAGTGTACCGGCAATGCGTATTAGGGGAGTGCGGGAGTAAAATCCAATGCCACCCCAAACCATAACGCCAGGTGAAGGACCGGTATGGCGATGCATAATGCAAGAGTTTTGGCGCTACTGGTGCACATGATTTGCATATGAGCTATAAAATTCTAATCATTTGTATTTCCTATCAAGGTCTATGTATGGTGCAAATTTCATGCTTATTAGATGCTTCCTTCATGGTGTTGCATTTTGGATGGCCAGCAGTATATATTATAACTTAAATATTGTCTATGAACAGTCAATAATAAAATTTAAAGTAAGTTCAAATTTCATTAAATTTATATTTAGATTGTAAACTGCAAAGCCATTCAAATTCTTCAGATTATTACCAAATGTGTTTCACCTAGAATTTTTGGAACATTGATTTCATATTGAATGTTAAATAAGACAAAACGTGAAGTGATTTTGTGTTGTGGATAAGTATTAAGGAAGTCAAAATACGAGTAATATTACTCAATTTTTATAAAATTATTTTAATAAAATTATTTTGTTTTTAATTCATTTGTCAGCGGCCTCTCAGAAGTGATATATAATCATCTGCTTTTGCCAAGTGTTCCAGAAGACGTACATTTGAAGGACAAGGAAGTGTCACCTTAACACATCAAAAATTACCTAGTGTGTAGTTCAACTCGATTTTCTAATACCAGAATCCATTGTTAAGCAGCTTCTGATTTTTTTTTCAAATTTCACAGGTAACATGCTATAATTGTAATTATTTGGTAGAAAGGTTATACTTGTTATGTTCAGATTGACAGACAAACACTACCGAAACGTCATTACAATATTCCTAACAAATCTCCTAACAAAAATACATAATTTCATTGATTTAATGTCATGTTATTTATTATCAATTTATATACATTTTTGTCAATTTGACACTATTAAAAAGATTCACCAAGTTGAAAATATCCCACCAAATTCATCGCCAACGTTTTCTCGAAGCGTTATGGAACGGCGGATGGAGAAATGAATCATTAAGATATTAAATTTAAAATTCCCTCAAAGTATGGATTCTCAAGAAAATTGAACTTAATTTTGTAAAATATTGAATTTTCACCAATAGCGTCATTTGTAATAATTTCGTGTCATTTTATCAATTTGGCGACATTTTCGTTTATTTAGTGATGTTTAAAAAGTTGCCAAGTGGAATGGTTGGACTAACAGATAAACACTTTAGTAAAACATCATTACAGTAAATCTCCTAACAAAACATATTTAATTTAATTGATTTAGAGCCATTTTTATTAATTAGTCACCATTTTTGTTAATTTGGCGACATTTTCATCAATTTCGCAGCAATTATAAAAAAACCAAGTTGATGACATCCCACCAAATATTTTGCCAATTGGGAGAAATGGGTTATTATAATGAACTTGTATTATTTTTCCTGCAAATTTTGCAAATTTTTCAAATTTTTTTTAAAAATTCTGTATCGTTGGCCCAAATGATCACAACTATAGCATGTTACCCTTCACTTTAAAGGGCTTGAAAATATCTTTTTATTGGCAACCATACTTGACAATGTACCCCCAGCGTAGTAACTTGCCTACGACTGGGCCAATCACGAGTACAAAAATATATCGCATTTATATATCATAACAATGATTGAAACTACAAACTATCGTGATCATAGAGCAATAAATAACGTTTTTATGCATAATTATGTCCAATTATGTCTTATGCTGCAATTGTAAATAAATATAAAATGTCGACTAAATTATGAAGTTTTCTTTCAATTTAAAAAAAATTCTATCTAATTCTAGATTTTTCGATAACATAAATTCTACATTTTTCGATAGCCGTTTATAAAGTTTCATGAAAATCCATTACCGTGAACACAGTTACCGTGAACACAAGTTATCGACCCGATACATACAGGCAGACATCAATTCGAAATTAGCCAGAACTTGTTCAGGAAGTCCTAAACATATATTGTAATTAAATTATCTCATTCGAAATTTTTTGTGAAAACAATTCAATATATTACACAGTATGAGAAAGTAGTTAGTGAGAACAATTCCATTTCAGCTATAGATATTTCAATTAAGATTTCGCAATATTGCTGACGAGGCAATTTCAATAACTGACTAAAATTTAACGTTTACTGATTCAGAGAACTCAATCTGTAAATACAGTTCTCTGATTTACCATTCGAGAGAATCTGCCGAATGAATATTCCGCTCAGGAATATTATATATAGTCTATTAATTAGGTTGCATATTTAGTTCGTGTTTTGTATAATGTCTTAATATGTATAGTAAACTTTTGTATACTGTTTTAAAATAAAAAATCTGATGTGGGCAGCATATTACTTTCCCAGTAGACTCAAATTCACGTTCGCTTTATGCCTTCAATAATTCATTAAATTTAATTTCATTGCAGAAAATAACACCTATAACTATTTTAAGTTGCACTGAATTTGCACTTTTAATTCAATTTTCGTTTTCATTTGGTAACTGGACTTATTTTCATAGGTTGCATGGCGAAAATGCTTAAAAACTAAAACACCTCGGTAACAGCTAGTCCTAGGGTAATTAAATTTAATTTCATTGAAGGAAATAACACCTTTAATTATTTTAGGTTGCACTGAATTTGAAATTGAAATTGCACTTTTAATTCAATTTTCGTTTTCATTTGGTAACGACTTATTTTCATAGGTTGCATGGTGAAAATGCTAAAAAACTAAAATACCTCGATAACAGCTAGTCCTAGGGTTATAGAGTTGTTCTTGTTCTTTACATAGTGAAAAACTGCGTATAAAATAAGCATTTAATTGATATATTTGAACATATGTAGTCTCTTATTTTAGACTTTGAGATTGTTGCGAATAATTTAGCAAAACAAGCAATTTATTATCCTGAATAGTACCAAAATTTAATAAGCACCAAGGTCACCCACAAGGGACTTACCAACTTTCAGGAAACTCGGTAAAATAGTATTTCAGTTAGAGAGGATAGATACATTGCACAAACAGACACACACACACACAGACACACTGGCATATACAGAGGTCATGTTAGAAACAGTTTTTTTGTCTGTTCTAGAGGTCCTAGAACGTGTAGATCCTCGAAAACTCAAGTTGCAATTTTAGGGCTTGATTTCGATACTTTATACATTACCATGTATTGCAGGGAAAGTAATATATAGTACATTGACGAAAAAAGAAGTCAAAGGAGAAATGGTCTTTGCTCGGCATGTTTCCGAGGAAATGTGAAAATTGAAACGTTTTTTGAGAAAACATTAAAGTCAAGAGTTTGAGAAAAAATGTAAAATCCCCAAGTTGTATGTGGACAACGAAATTCGTTTACTTTCTATAATTATGAACAATACTTGGTAATATATATATATAAAATTGGAATAGTGCAGAAAATTGAATCGAGTTTTAAACGGATTTTCACGTTTTGGGTATTCTGAGATACGAATTTTCGTAACGCGGCAACATACCGCACTGTTGAATTGCCATACCCAAATCTCTTTATTGCATGCATATATAATATTTGAATATTTGACGTCACAAATCCCTATTGTCAGAAATCTGTAGTTCATCTTCCAAGACAGCTAAAGATGTGGTTTTATGTGTTTTCTTTATACGCTCAAAATACTGAGAAAACAAATGCAATTGGTGCGGCAGGATACAACGAAAAATGCATTTAAAATGCAATATTTTACAGTTTTCGCTTTGGCCATTTTTCTTCAGTTGTGTCGATCTACTGAACCGAAATCAATCAATGACGTCTCATTTTGTAAGTCGCTGTAGGAGGTACATAACTTCATTTTAAACTCCATTTAAAATGTAATTAAAATAAATTTTAATTATTTTAAACTAAGTTTTAAGATTAATTTAATTTACTTAAGTTTTATAACATAAGTTTAAAGTTTCAAAAATTGAAAAACATTATTTTTAGGTCATTTTGTTCAGTGTTGATGGAGATACATCCTAAACTACTGGAAGCATGTTGATTTATTATGGCTTATTTTGTGTGTTCTGGTGGGAAGTACATAATTTCCTTTTTAAACTTGAAGATAAACTTAACTTAGAATTCAAGATTTAGAAACACATTAATAGACGGTGCTCAGCGGTAAAGTTAAATTTACAATACCCGCAATATATGTAATTGTTGCAATATCTTGTTGATACGTTTCCCAAGTAAAATATATAACGCTCACAAAAACATCACTTCATGGTTTAAAAAAACCTCCACGTGACAATAAACATATCCTTCCAAAGTTTTATAAAATCTCACAATGGCTTGCACCATGTTACGGATCTGTACTTTTATGTCCGGTGCAAAGGAATACGCATTGGACGCTGATGGGGCTACAGACCTCCACCCCAGCAATTGTGAAATAATATGAAATGGTAAATAAAATATAGCAAACGTTTCAAATTTAAAATATATATATATATATATATATATATATATATATATATATATATATATATATATATATATATATATATATATATAATTTTTAAAATTAAGTAATACATTTTAATAGATTTTTCTAACTGAAAAAAATCTATAACGTGTCTCATTTACATTGGAACTCGTAATAAAATTATAGACAACGTACATTTGAAAATTCAAGAAAAGATACTTTTTTTCATATTCGTTGGCTAAAAGTAATTGATGCTACGCGGTACTAGCTACTACTATAAATAACAAGCGGATGTAATTTTCAACAATTCTGGTAAGCCGGCTTGTTCAATGCCAATGATTAATATGTCTTGCATTTTTCAATTCTGGAAGATTGACAACTCTGTGGAAGGAGAGAAGAAAATCCTAAAACATGTTCAGTTCTTGTTGACATCGCGTCATTTCTATTATATTACAAAAAATTAGTTTTGGATCATTAGTAAAACTTGTTCTTGATGCCGCCTAGTGAAGGAGTATGTACCAAAAATGAATTGACATTATAAAAACAAGAACTGAATTTAATGAGGATGCAAAGTGTTCAATACATGCTGAATAAAATTTGCAGTAACAACAGAAAAAGGTCATTAAAACTCATCAATTGGAAAGGTCAGTGGAAGAGAAAGAGTCGATGGGGCGTTTCTCCCAGTTTATCCTCAATCCCAAGTCAAGCTTAAAATGGAGTGAAGAAATGACACGATTTACGCTGGACTTGGGTTTGATCAGAACGTCAAATAGAAAAGATTGGAAGTTGCTGGAATACACATGGCACCCGGAGCTATCAGATCACCAATTGGAAATCAGCGGCGGTTTCTAAAACACACATGGCAAGTGAAGTAAGTGATCAGAACATCAGTTGGAAATACTGCCGATTGCTGGAACACACATAGTACGTGGAGTGACCAGAATATCAATCGAAAAATATTGGCGGTGGATGGAACTGAAATAACACATGGAGTGATCATAACTTAATCACATAGGCCTCAGAGCTCGGTTTCTTCTCCGGTAGTCCTCTTTGCAACATACTGTCTCGAGGCTTTTATACATAATTTCTAGTCCCGGCCGTAACCGAAATTAATTCCACTTTTTAGCGCAAATAGACTAAGAATAATATATTTTTCATACTGGTCACTTTTATACAGTCGCGAGATCCCCGGCCAACGGCCGTACCGTGCTGAAAACACCGGTTCTCGTTAGATCACCGAAGTCAAGCAGCATCGGGCGCGGTTAGTACTTGGTGGGTGACCACCTCGGAACACCGCGTGCTGTTGGCCATCTCGGGTGCGGTATCCCCGTGGTTTGCGCGCTAGATTTGCACGCTACCACAAATGCCGCCGTGTTCATGCGGAGTACGATCACGTTAAACATGTGGGTCCGTAAGTCCTTCCGAGAGGTTGGTGGTAGGGGAAGGAGGGTACGGTCCCTGTGGATGCCTCCCCCACTGGTTTCCGGTCTAAATTGGGTGGCACTTCCCGGCCGTCCATACAGTTACCTTACACCTTTCTGGTAGGTCGGACGGTCTGGGTCTCAACAACAACAACAACAGTCGCGAGATCCCCGACCGTCCAAACAGTTACCTTACACCTTTCTGATAGGTCGGACGGTCTGGGTTTCAACACCAACAACAGTCGCGAGATCAACGGGTTCTTCAAGTTTGGTCTGTGGAATACGCAATTCGTCTGAGATTAGAAAATGCACATAACATTGCCTGAAATTCAGTGCAGGAATTAACTGCATTGATTCATTCAATCTTTCAAAAGGCATAGTCGCCCTTTGAGAGTACACACGTGCGGCTGCCTACCACTACCCTCTCGCTACATAGGTGTAATAAGGCCAAATTAGGCGCCTAAATACATTTTACTGACCAATACAGCCACATAAGATAATACTTCACTTTCATACAGTAATAAGACAAATTAAAAAATTTTTAGAATTTGGAATATCGTAATACTGCGTTGCTTTTAGGACACCTCACATCGAGAAAACAAAATAAAAAATAGAAAAAAAATAATTCTAGATTTCAAACACAATAAATAAATAATTTGGAGACACAATTTTATAAAGTATTCGTTCCCTTTAAGTCGTGAGATTAAGTTGTAAACCACTGGAACTTCCAAAGAATTCTCGAAAAGCAAAGGGTACTTTATCCTCTCGATTAGAAGAGAAAAAATCAAAACCATGGTTTAAAGTTACGACCTCCGAGAACGTACTCTGTTGATGAAACCCCTAACAATGGACACCCCCCCCACAGTTGTGCGAATTTTATGCCAGCAACGTGGAAGTACTGAAATTGTCAGTTACATGGAAGTTCATAAAATTGAAACAGATAGCAAGTTTACTTACTGTCATTGCTGTTAACTGTTATGTAATGCTGATAAGAACATAATAAACACGAAACCAGTCCATTGATACTGTTATCTGCAATGGGAATATATTCCTTGTCTTTGGTAACGACCATTTGTGTCGGGGTTTGTGATTTGGAGTCGGATACTAGTTTGCCGTTCAGGAATTAAGTGAACAAAGGGAAATCTCCCGTTTGAAATCGAAAAATGGAGATCCATCCGCTCATCTGATCAGGCACATTTCAGAACTTATGAAAAATTTTACTGCAAATTTAGTTATAATTTAACAAATAATGTCACTTGAGTTTTGTATGTTGAAACGCAAATATATATATATCACTCAATATTCATACCGAAAATTGAAATTGTGCAAATCTTCGATTTTACGATAAAACAACATCAGTATGACATTTCACAAATACCACATATTTCGAAGAATTTTAATTTTTTTCAACAATTTCACTGTTTAAAAAAGGCGTACATGTATTACAGAAGAAAGGAACATTGAAGCTTTCTAGCACGATATACAGTAAAAAGAAATTAATGTACAGTTTTAAACACTAATGTTTTGCAATAAATGAAACTGCTATGTGTAAGACAATAACTTATAACAACGTCTTTGAAGAAACATGGATATGTCAGATAGGTAACGGCAGTTGCTTCGAGAGTGTTCTAAGACCCCTTTTTCAAGCCAAAAGAACACTTAGAACAGTATGTGCTACTAATAATAGCTAAGAATTTATTGAGGCGAGGCAAGCTATTCAAATTGGGCAAAAACATGAACGACGAAAATTCGCTAGCCGGTGATATCAGCTATTAGAAAAAAACATAGATACATCACCACCGCCCGATAAAACGTCCCTTCCCCACCTGCGAAAGCATTTGGAGCAAATTCTGAAAATGAAATCTTAATCATTGAAATAGTATTTGAAATAAAACAGAGAAAGTATATATGGGCATTGAATTATTGGTAAGAAATGGAAAGGTTTATAGAGAGGCAAAATAATCAAACCTTTGTAAAGGAAGAAAGATGAAAAAGAACAGTGGAATGGGGCAGTAATTAAGATGAAAATAACAAAAGGAAGTAACCGATTTCGAAAGTAAATTTCATCTAACAAAGTACTATGCAATTCAGTGGTTGAGACTGAGACTAAATCAAAAACGAATGCAATCTCTTACTGTGTTATATTATTTTTAGTTTTCACTTTCGCTCTGTGTGTTCTTGCACTATTTGAATTGCTCATCACTTGCCTCTTCGCAGTTCGTCCTTAGCGATTGTTAAGGACACATAAAGTTCTACCTGTTCATTTAGCCTGAAAAAGAGGTTTATAACGCCCTAGAAACAATTGTCATCACCAAATAACATATATATTCCTTCTTTAAGGAAGTTTTGTGAGTTATTGACTAATGATTTGGTTGTTGAAACCATTTATATTTATCACTAGCGTGAACCCTTTTTAGGAATGGTTTGCTGTTTTTTAAATTTCCGTAGACATCTACTCAACCTAGTTCAATGTTTACTTTGCAACACGTTAAACTCTCACTGTTGATTCGGACACTCTGCTTCTTTCTTCAGACGAAATATTGTTCGCCACTGAGAATACATTTTCAACACGAAGCGAAGTGCCGAATTCAATATTTTCATTGTTCTCTAATGCCTTGAACAGTTTTTGGCTAATTTTGGCACAAATTCGTCATCCCGTATTTTTTAAAGATTTTTTTTTTCAATTTTCTCATTTCGATAACAATATCAGTTGCAGCTTGTTCGGAATTTTTAATGTCTAAAATTTAAAGCGTTTATAATGGGTCTAAATATTCACTTCATACTCTATAACAGTCTCAGTCACAGGCAAGATAAAGCAAACTTTCTAAATTGTTTATAGACATTCACTCAACAACGATACCAAACTCAGGCCAATCTGTCTAAAAGAAATTCCTCAGAGTCAAAAATAAATAATAAATAAATAAATAAAAAGAATAATACAGCTTGTCAAATTGTACAAAATGTGTCAATCTGGACAAAACACTTCAATATAAGGGAATTTTTTTTTAAATAAAAATATGACAATTTTATGTAACCCTGAAACATGGAAATTTTTTTTCACAATCATTTACGTCTGATTTAGAGCACAAAGTAACGCGGCGTTAGTGTTTTCTGCTAACGGGGACATAATGAAACCGATTGGGACTCCGCAACGTACACTGCAAACCGGGATAATCCCTGTCTAACCGGGACGAAAGGTAATCCTAAGAATAAATAGCAACTCCTCGCCTTCCTGTCTGATTAGACCGTTTTTCGGAAAACCCATGTCAAATAATTATGCTCATGTGAAACTGGTACACACGCTAGATCGTGCGCCAAATAATCACGAAATATTTTGCTCAAGCGAGACTGGTACATAAGCTCCTCCCAGCACATTATTAAGATAGCTCTCAAGACGAGCTTCAGACCCCGCTCCCCACAAAAAAATTCTGAGTACGCCACTGGTTTACGGTACCATGTTAAAGGTTTTACCACAAATGTTACTTTCTTTATCTGATGTGTAAAAAAATATATAGATAAAAAATCTGATGTGAGCAGCACATGATTTTCCTTATATAATGGCATGAATTTACTACTTTTACAGTAAAAATAAATAGATTATTTTTATAGTAGTTATTCATATTCTTTCCAAGATATTGAATTTTCGTCAATGAGTCGTCATTTTTCATGTCGTCATCATCCATGAGTCGCCATTGATTTAGCGTCGCTTTTATCCATTCAGCTAGTATTTCGTTAATTTAGCAACAAAAGTTGCTAAATTTAAAAAAGTTGCTAAGTTGGCGGCATTCCACCAAATTCGTCGCCAAAATCTCGCCAAGCGTTATGAACGAAGAAATAAGTTATTCTTACAGTAGATAAATGCCTATTGGCGTTCAAATACAAAAGTATTACTCAAAGTATCTTTTTTCATGAATGGAACGAGCTAGATCCACGAGAATGATGTAACCCAAATTATCGCAAGGTATTGCATATGAAAGTGAACAAGTTTCTCATTAGAAATTTTTTTTTTCTTATTTTATATGACTTTTAGATATTTTATCTTAAATGTGCAATATCTCGAAAACGGTTCATGTTAGCGTTCTAAAATTTATGTCAATTGATTTCTAATAAGAAGTTGCATAAGAAATATCTATTTACGTAACTTTATTAGCGGTTTTGATTTTTTGACGATTTTTTCAAAATTTTACTCAAAAATTTAGGGTGTTCTGAACATCCGATTATGTATAAAAACAAAAGGCTTCCAGTGTTTACGGATTGTGATTTTTGTACCAAATTTCGTTCGAATCGGTCCATTCGTTCGTCAGTTATCGTCTCTACAGACTCACTGACACACACACACACACACACACACACACGCACAGACATCACTTTAAAAATGTTTGAATCGTGATCAGGGATGCTTGAAACGTGTTCTCCTGTCGAAAACTCGAATTCGAATTTTCGACCCCGTCACAATACTTTCCTGATACATTATGTATATAAGGAAAGTAAAATTGTTTCTTGTTCAATGGCTTGATCCTTCAAGCCTTATCTTAACAATTATATATATATATATATATATATATATATATATATATATATATAGTACATATATATATATATATATATGGTACATATATATATATATATATATATATATGCAGAGCGAGAGAGATATACACTCTTTTGCAGAAAAACGAAACATCCTGAACAAAAAGTAACTGCTTTTATTGAATTTAAAATATGAGTATAGCTCATAATACACTGGTAATGAAATGATTACAAAATCAAGGCTGCAGGACCCATCAATATTTAGCAATTGCACATTAAATTTGCAAATCAGTAATTGGTGAAACCCCCATTGACAGCAATGTATACTTGCACACACAATGTATTCTTACACACACACACACATATGTTCACACACACACACACACAGACATCACTTCAAAAATGTTTGATTCGTGATCAGGGATGCTTGAAACGTGCTCTTCCATCGAAAACTCGAATTCGAATTTTCGACCCCGTCGCAATACTTTCCTTATACATTATGTATATAAGGAAAGCAAAAATGATACGGGAGCCATTTATATAAATATTATTTATATCACGAGCAAAATATTTCCTATCAAAAATTACACACTTATATTTTTCAATATTTAAGTTTAAGAGTTTTGATCAAACCAGTCTATATAGTTATGGATTTGAGAATTTACTTGATTATCAAGTGTCTGAATTTTTTCATCAACCAAAAATAACCTCGTGTCATCTGCATTATTTTGGAAGCACAAGAAGGAACATACAAGAAAGATCAATCATGCATAAGCATTGATTATGAAACACTTTACAACTGAAATGCAATTTCATTTAAAAATGTCTAAAATGTGATACATTTAGTGGTGATATCTTTTACATTATCACAGTACTACAGTAATTTATTATACTTAAATATTTATAACTGTATCGAAATATAAATCATCTGATTCTCTATGCAAAATCAATGAATATTTCATTCATATAACTTGCATTCCAGACTCCAGAGATAAATAATTTTGTGTGAAAAAAATTCAGCAATTCTTATGTAACTCATCTTACAATCCCTTGAGATATTTGCATTCTGTAATAAGTTAAAATTAGGCTTCGTTGAAGAAAGAATAAAAGTTCAGGGATCATTTAAAATCACAACTATTGTAATTGCGTAGGCACGGAATTTAGATACACAGATAATACAGATACACAGATAATATATGTGTGTGCGTATGTATGTATTCAAAGTATTGGATTCGTGCCGAAGATCGGAACTCGAACTTTCGAAGGATCTACACGTTTTGGGACATCCAGAACACGAAAAACTATTTTTAGGAAGACGTCTGTGTGTGTAAGGGTGTATCTGTGTGTGTTTCTGTGTGTCTGTGAGAATATTGCATTCACTCTAACTGAAAAACTAATGGACCTCATTTAATAAAATTTGGTAGGTAAGTTTTTTGTGGGAAACCCTGATGTTCATTTGATTATAGAACGATTCGTAATAAAAGAATCTGTCTTCTTTGCGAAATGTGCGGCAGAAATTGCCTTTATCCACTCTAGCTAAAAACTAATGGACCAAATTTAACACAATTTGGTGTATAATATTTCAATGACCTACAAGTGATTTATATACCAAATTTAACAAAATTTGTTATATAAATCACTTGTAGGTTAATCTAGTACGATTCGGGAAAAAGGAACGGGCTGTTTTTGTGAAATGGCCCGCAAAAATCGTTAAATATAAAAATAAAAGACTACATGTGCTCAATTATATCAAATAAATTCCTATTTTATACGTGATTTCTGACAACAAAAAGAATAAGACTAGCCCCATTACTCTAGGACTAGCCGTTCTTGCGATATTCTAGTTTTGTTTTGCGTTTTCGCTACGCCACTTTTGACAATAAGTCTATCTATCAAATGAGAACCAAATTTAAGTTTAACGTGCAAATTCAATGTCATTTAAAATACTTATGGCTGTTATTTTGTGCAGATAAACTCAAATTATTATTGAAGAAATAGAGAGAACGTGAATATGAGTCTGCAGAGAAAGTCATGTGCTGTACACATCAGAATTTTTAGCAATATTACAACAATGATTTATGGAAGTGAACGGGGATTATTTGTAGGCCATTTCGAAAAAAATGTAGAATCTATATTTAAAGATCCACCAAATTGTTGTAGAATAAAATGTTCTAATTTCACATTTTAATTCTCTAGGACGTAGGAAAGTGCATTAAAAACGCCATCAAATAAGTATATCATGAAATGTTATATAAAATTTAAAAAAAATTTGAAAAATTGTTATCTACCAAATTTATTTTAAAATGTGAAGCCTCTCTCATATACAAAATAATTAAACTCTTGGAAAGATATTTATTATATAATATATCTCTTTTTCCTTTCTGGAGGATATCGTAAAAGTCAGAATTTAATTGAATTCGTTTTTCTGCGTATATTAAATAATTTTTAATTAAAAAACTATTTGACATATTTTACTGAAATTTTTTTTATATATTTTATGAGATAATGTGAATATTTTCTAAAAATTTTGAAGCAATTTGTGAATTTTAAATGTGTTTAAAAAATGTTTGAAAAATTAGGTCCCATAGGGTCCAATGTATTTCATTTTTTCCACCCGGGTTCAATAAAAAACTAATCGGGTAATATGATTTATTTATTTTCCCATAGGTCCCACCGACCGTCTGAAAAGCATACTAAAATTTAATTTTGATAAAGTCATTTTTACGGCAGTTATCGTGCTAACGGACAGACAGACAGACAGACCGACAGACAGACAGACAGAATGAACAAAGTCATAAACACTTTACATCTATGTTTTAAAGTGTTAAAAATATATCATTTATGTTAATTAAAAACAGAATTGGACCTAAAATTGAGCCTTGAAGGACACCAGTGAGGATAGTTTCAAGTATTGTCAACACTCACATGCAATAAACTCAAAGAACTACGAGGTTGACACGTGTTTGAAAGTCCCATTTTTGGGCATATATTGAGATGATATTCAGGCAGGCACTTTTGCAGCGGGCTGATATAAGAGGTTCACCACTTTTGTAGCAAAGTACATTTTTTGTCTGGGAATACCTTAAAAAATGATCAACAGTCTCTGAAACATGTAGTGATGTGTGTTCCCATGGATATGAGTGAATGGCACTTGTCCCCACCTTTTGATGGCTGCCATTTAAGGCGGCTGTGTATGGAAGTTTTGGTTTTTTGATGATTCTTTCAAAATTTCACTCGATATTTTAGGGGGGGGGGGTTGAACATTCGATTGTGTTTTAAAGTAATAGGCTGCCAGTGTGCATGGATTGTGATTTGTGTACCAAATTTCATTCGAATCGCTCCATTCGTTCGTAACATATCGTCTCCACAGACTCACTGACACACACATTCAGACATCACCTCAAAAATGTTTGATACGTGATCAGGGATGCTTGAAACGTGCTCTGCCGTTGAAAACTCGAATTCGAATTTTCGACTCCGTCACAATAATTTCCTTATACATTATGTATATAAGGGAAGTAAAAAGAAGCACCTAAACAAACTCATTCGTTGTGCACTAAAACGCTTTTAGTTTTGGTGCCGAAAGTAAATTTTACATCAAATGTAAAACTAAAATAATATATTTTTGATTTTTATTATTTGCAGCAAATTGACTTTTACTTTCTTTATATACATAATGTATAAGGAAAGTATTGTGACGGGGTCGAAAATTCGAATTCGAGTTTTCGACGGGAGAGCACGTTTCAAACATCCCTGATCACGAATCAAACATTTTTGAAGTGATGTCTGTGTGTGAAAGTATGTGTGTGCGAGTGAAAGTATGTGTGTGTGTGTGTGTGTGTGTGTGTGTGTGTGTGTGTGTGTGTGTGTGTGTGTGTGTGTGTGTGTCAGTGAGTCTGTGGAGACGATAACAGACGAATGAATGAATCAATTCGAACGAAATTTGGTACAAAAATCACAATCCGTAAACACTGGAAGCCTATTGTTTTCTTACGCAATCGAATGTTTAGAACCCCCTAAATTTTCGAGTAAAATTTAAAAAAAAATCGTCAAAAAATAAAAACCGCTAATAAAGTTACGCAAATAGACATTTCTCATGTAATTTTTCATTAGTAAACGATTGACATAAATTTTAGAACGGTAACACGAACCTTCGAGATATTGCACATTTTTCAAAAAAATTATCAAAAAGTCATATAAAATAAAAAAATATATATGTATCCTATTGAAAAACATGTTCACTTTTCATATGTAATACTATACGGTAAATTTGGTGACATCATTCTCGTGGAAATAGCTTGTTCCATTCAGGAGAAAATATTCTTTGAGTAATACTTTTGTATTTGAATGCCAATAGTCATTTATCTTCTGTAAGAATAACTTATTTCTCCATCCATAATGCTTGGCGAGATTTTGGCGACGAATTTGGCGGAATGTTACCAACTTGGCGACATTTTTAATTGTTTCCAATATCAATGCAAATGACGACTAATTGAAGAAAATTCAATGTCTTGGAAAGAATATAAGTATCTACTATAAGAATAACATTTTTTTTTGCTGTAAAAGTAGTAAATTCATTGCAGTATATAAGGAAAGTCATGTGTTGCCCACATCAGGTTTTTTTTAAACTGTAAATGTTTAATTGTTGTAAATTCATTGCATTATATAAGGAAAGTCATGTGCTGCCCACATCAGACTTTTTCTTTACCATAAAAGGAAAAAAATACATCATTTTCATGTTTAACTTATGAATTTAACATGGATACTTATATAAATGAAATGACCTTTACTCATTGCTGAAATAAATATTATAACTGATATTACTTTTATAATACAACTTATTCAAAGCTTAAATATTCAAACTGTAGCTAAAACTAACTTTGATTAGTTCATTCCTGTTTTAGTGAATTCAAATCATCTAATTGTACTTTTACATGTTTCCTATTCGTTTCATGCTAGATACACATTAAGTACTTGCAGAGAAGCATCAATATGTTTCGTGAATTCGAAAGGTTAGTTAGTGAAGTTAAGTGTTTAGAACTATATCTGCTCCACATGAGTGGATTTTACGATTCCGTTTTCCTAAGAATATTTTCCGACGATATTATTTGAGTAGTTTTAATACTGTTAGTTTGAATACTTTGCAATTGTGTGTGTGCTGTCAAGATGCAAGAATGAGACCAAATGTCTGCGTAACTAACACTTTTATTTACATACACAGCGCAAACAGGAGCAGTATACAGTAAAAAAAAAACAGCACTTAAAAGATCCAGTAACTTCCTAAAATAACTGGTACAATTATCAAAACATTGACAAAAGTCATTTAACAAAACAGCTGCTACTATTCTCGAAACATTGACAAAAATCACAGTTCAATGTAGATTATACTACCTCAATTGCTCTCCACCTCAGTGATGAAACCGTTTTATAGACTCCTCCACAGAAACTTCTGGAAATCTCTCATATCACGTAGAATATTGGTTATTTCGATGTGTTTCTCGAAATCTCGGTGAATGTTCGGAAATGTTATTTTAATACAAACGTACGATTTGTAGATTGTCTTGTACACATTTAAGCACTTTCTCCTAAGAAACAATATATCTCGCTAACAAAATATTATGGGCAGCATTTCAAAGTAGAATATATACTTTCTTCATTTGTAACAAAATATAATTATATGTAATTTAAACTTAACACAAAATAAACAAAAACTTTACATAAAGGATTTCATTTTTTAATATTATGTTTTAAATCTTGATAAATACTATTTCAAATTCAAACGTGTAAGTGTTTAGTGAAACAATATCTAAATTGGTAGAGTTTTGCATTAGTCAATTAGACACTTTGAAATGTTTAAATACATTTTCCCAATTCGGTGCACGGTTGGTAAACACTCAAGCACGTTTCGCCGGAAATCCAATATATTTCGCAAATATAATACGATGAGTAACATCGTAGAATATATATTGTCTGATTTAAATATTAGCAAATGAAGGTATCGTATTATATGTGATTAAATTTTATTGTAAAATGAGCGGAAGCTTTACATTAATACTTGGAATTTTAATTTTTCAATGTACTACTGTATGTAAATGTATAATTATATTATATTTCAAACCTAAAATATTTAAATTCTTACTGACACGATTCTGAATTCGTAGAATATTGCACTAACCAATTAGACGTTCGCAAATGTTTAAATACAAGTTCGTGATTTGGAGAATGGTCGGTACACATTTGAGAACGTTTCTCCTTGAAATTCTATACATTTAGCAAATATAATACGCTGAGTAATCTTGAAATAGAATAGAATATACTCATTTTGAAATATTTGCGAATTAAGTTATTCTATGTCTATAGTATTTAATTTAATCTTAACATATATTTAATACAAGCTGCTCATTGAATATAAAATTATTTTTTTGCATATAAGTGATACTATAAAGATCTAGGTCTATCTGTCCGTCTTGGTGAAAAAATTTGCGAAAGATTAGCTACCTTGGTGACGAATATGGTTCCTTTTTAAAATGTTGCCAGATAGACGATTCCGTTGCCAAATGGATGGCACTGTCGCCAAATTGCTATAAACGACGCTAAATTAACGAAATGGATTTTAAAATGATAAAATTTAAAGTAGGATATTGATTTAGAAGTTTAGGAATGGATTGCAATTCAAATAAATTAATAAACGGATGGTTTATTCGTTATATGTCAATCGACAATGTCCTCTTCCGCTTCGCGACAAATTTTGCGAGCTCAGCGACAAACCTGGTGATATTTTGCAGAATTAACAGAGCATCTTTGAATCAACGAAAAATCTTGCCAATTTGAAGAAAAATCAATAATTCAGAAATTTTACTGTATTTAATAAGTTTAATTTCTTTAATAATCCCTGTCTCTTTTGGAACATTATTAATGCAATATTCTTTGCTCTAAATATGAGTTTGGGTCACTATTTGTGAGACATCTGCGTTTTGTTAGGACGTCTATGGGAGTGAAAATTAATTGCCTAATATTAGAAGATGACATAGTCCGTTTGTTTGAAGAGAGAGTCGTATATGAAAAAGTCTGATGTGTAAAACACATGACTTTCGCTACAGACACAAATTCATTTTATCCTACATTCTTTCACAATTTATTATTCCCACATTAATTGTACGAAATAACATGGATAATTATTTAAAATTACACTAAATTTGAGTTGTATTTCAATTTTCGATTTCATTTGGCGGTTGGACGTACTTTCAAAACCAGGGTGGCAAAAATACGAAAAAAAACCAAAACATCCAGAGAACGGTTAGTCCTAGTGTTACGAGATTGATCTTATTGTTTTCGTCGCCAAAAATTATGTATGAGGAAGCATTTAATTGGTGCATTTCAGCACACATTTTATTTTAGATTTTGACGATTTTTGAGGGTAATTTCGCAAAAACAGGCAGAGTCATTTCTCCCGAATCGTAACAAAATGTAAACAGCACCAAGCCAATCTACCCAATTTTGTGAAATTTTGTTAACTAGTTTTTCAGCTCGAGTATATGTATACAATTTTTTAGGGCCTTTTCCCAAAATAAGGAAGATTCCATTTCTTCGAATCGTACCAAAATTTAAGCAGCACGAAGGTAGCTGAAAAATGACTTTTCTATCAAATTCTGTGCAATTTGATCAATTAGTTTTTAGATAGAGTGGATACATAAATTGCTCAGAGAGGCAGACATACAAACAAACACACATAGACGTCACGTTAAAAATACTTATTTCGGGTTGAAACGTTTAGATCAGGAATAGTATAGATTTGGAATCAAGGGATAGTATGATTGGAATTGAGTTGCGATTTTTGACACGATTCCAATATTTCCCTTATACATTGCCATGCGTGATAGGGTAAGTAATAGTACTATTTAATGGGAGAGCAGCATAGTTCGCATCTGTCTCTAGATATTGTTATGAAATGCATATCCCTTGCTAAATTAATTATTACTAAATTTCATTTTCGGAAACGCTCATTCAAATATCCATTTTATTCTTTCGTATTCCGCAAATTTTAATTTGTGCCATTTTGGATTCTGAATTCTTGTTCTTAAAAAAATAAATAGTATTCCAACTGATAAAGAGCCATATCTGTCACTTCGCTTTCTTAAAATCTCTCGGTCTACGTTAGCAACCATTCGCGCTTTGATACATGATGACGTTTCATTATTTTCACGCGATGCATATTTTATATGAAAATATAGTGGAATTATTACTTTCCCTGCAATACATGGTAATGCATAGGGAAAGTATTGGAATCACGCCGAAAATCGCAACTCGAGTTTTCGACGGATCTACACGTTTCGAGATCTCTAGAATACGAAAAAATCATTTTCAGCGTGACGTCTGTGTGTGTGTCTCTGTCTGTCTGTCTGTGTGTCTGTGTGTCTGTCTGTCTGTGTGTCTGTCTGTCTGTGCAGATTTTGTATCCACTCTAACTAAAAAACTAATGGACCGAATTTCACAAAATTTTGTAGGTAAGTCACTTGTGGGCGGGGCTGGTACTGATTAGCTTTGGGTACGATTCGGAATAAAATAACCCGCCTTTTTTGTGAAATGGTCCGCAAAAGCTTGTATCCACTGTAGCTGAAAAACTAATGGACCGAATTTCACAAAATTCGGTAGATGAGTCACGTATAGGTCACCCTGGTGCTGATTAGATTTTGGTACGATTCAGAAAAAAATAACCTGCCTTTTTTGCAAAATGGCCCGCAAAAATTGCCAAAATCTAAAATAAAAAACTAGGTATACTCAAATATATCCATTAAATGCTGATTTAATACGTAATTTTTAACAACGAAAAGGATAAGACCAACCTCATTACACTAGGACTAGCCGTTCTCGAGATATTTTAGTTTTTCGTACTTTCCCTACGCCACCTTTGAAAATAAGTCCTGTTATCGAATGAGAACGAAAATTGAATTAAAAGTGAAATAAATTTAATTAAAATAAAGAGAACGCTAATATAAGTCTGCAGGGAAAGTCATGTGCCTGCTCACATCAGATTTTTTTATGTGTTGTCACCGGCGCTCATTAACATTAAAAACGTTAAGTAAAAATAAAGTGGTTAGGTTTTCAGTTGGCGATCAACTCGTGAAGGAATCGGACGCCCTTGCGGGAAAAATAGCTAAATTCTTATTCGAAACTTGATTAAATTAAATGATTAAAAATTATAAAATATTCCGATGAAATATCGCGTTATTGTTAACTTAAAAAGTACTAGTTATTTTCAATGTAGGTGAGTTATTAATGATCGTTTTTTGTCTAAAGAATATTCCATCTGCTTGATTGTTCCGTAGCATTATTTATCATTATTCTAGCATGTTGGTCTATTTAAAAAATAATGAATTATATTGAAGAAATGTAGTGTTCTGAATGATGATAAAATGCTAATAATGTGAAGTATATCTTATCAAGATTCTTTTATTTGACCAAGATGACTTATCCTCTTTCTCGAACATCGCCATTTCGCCATTTGACAGATGACCAGCAGTAGCATTCAAACGACTCGAATCCCCAGGAATTCATGGATAGATATCGCTCATTACAGGCGATTCATTTACAATTCATCCATGATTCGAGTCCTCGCCAACCGCCCGCCTGCAGAACCGGAACTTCCAATGTTTCAGAACACCCGAATACGATCACAACCAACTGTGCGCTAGCCAGAGCGCACAACAATATTAAGGACGAAAAGGATTAAGATGGAAATATAGGAAGGAAATATGTTGCAAGTTCTTGGATGGTTGATGGGAGGTAGTCTCCATTCAATAACAAATAGCGGTCATTAGTTGTTATGCCAGACCATTGCTCTATTAAAGAAGAAACGTTATAGGCACTCATTCTAATTGCGTGAATGTAGGGTTGCCATATTTTGAATTTCCAGACGAAGTTGTCTCATTTAGCTATTTATCTCCATCTCGGCGACTGTTTGTGACTTTTCGAATGCACTTACTCGGAATAACTGATATTCTTGAAGTTATGATGAGTCCGTTCTGATTGTTTCTACGAAGAGTGTATAAAATAAATCATCTCTCAGCCGGAAAGTAGTTGACGTGATTCGAGCTATATTGAATGTGAGATACGTCAGTGCTTTGATAATAATATTTTGTGAAGTATTTTGTGTGCATTTTCTGTGCATCTGTATTCTGTGCCAACGCAATTACAAAATTTATTATTTTTAATGATCATCAAACTTTGATTATGTCTTCAACGAAACTTAATTTTTATGGATGCAGAATGTAAACAAGTGATTGTAAGAAAAGTTGTATAAGAATTGTTGATTTTTTCACTCAAAATTCACTCAGACCGGGAGTCTAGAATGAAAGTGATATGAATGAAGTAGTCGTTGATTTTACATAGAGAACTGCGTGATTTATATTTCGATGACGTCATTTGAATGAAGTTCATTTTCTTCGATGAAATTTTACGTTTTCAAATATAACAAATTATTGTTGTACTGTGATAATTTAAAATATATCAGCGCTGAATGTATATCACTTTAGATATGCTTAAATAAAATTGTATTTCGGTTGGGCAGTGTTTCATAATCAATGCTTTATACAGGATTGATCTTTCTGGTTATGTTATTAATTGGCTATGAATATCCAGAAATTTTAGGAGCTAGGGAGGTGCAGACGGCCGTATAACACATAACACAGTTAGCTATATTATGATATTATTACATAATTACATTACTATTTTAACATTAATTAACACTGAAATAAGATTTAATGAGCTAGTGATAGTACTGCAAACATTGGGTAATATCAAATTTATAATATATGTAATTTACGCTTTAATTTTAAAAATAAGAATTAATATTTTTGCCCATTTTGAATTTAATTCTGAAATCCGTTTTTAACACTTTACAACAAAGTTGAAAAGTGTTTATGACTTTGTTCATTCTGTCTGTCCGTTAGCACGATAACTGCCGTAAAAATGACTTAATCAAAATGAACTTTCAGGACCTATGGGAATATAAATGAACAATATCACCCAATTAGTTTTGGATTGAACCCGGGTTGAAACAATGAAATATAATGAGCCATCTGGGACCTAATCTTTCAAACATTTTTCAAGCGGACTTAAAATTCACAAATTGCTTCGAAAATTTTAGGTAATATTCAAATTGTTCCATAAAATATATAAAAAAAATTCAGCGAAATGTATTCAGTAGTTTTTAAATAAAAATTAAAATAATAATTACACATTTATATGAAGCGATCACGTGACCATGATATGAAAAGATCACATGACTCACTTCAAAATGATATATAGCATCCATCTTGTCTCAAAATCGTGAATTTTAAAGTTCTTTCTAGTTCATATTGAGTGTTGTATCCGTCATAAAAACACTTTATTTTTGCTTAAATTCTGTGCATCTATATACTGAAACAACGCAATTACAATATATTTGAGTTTAAATGCTCATCCAAATTTGATTTTTTCTACAACGGAGCCTATTTTTCACTTATGTAAAATGTAAACAGCAAAATATGTAGAATGAGTTGTATTTGAATTGCTGCATTTCTTTAACACAGAATTATTTAGCTCATGGAGTCTGTATAACTGATATGAATGAAATATACATTGATTTTAAAAAGAGAAGGACGATTTTTTTATGAAGTTTTAAGCATAGAGTTTAATTACTTGTAGCTCCATGGTGTTAATTTTTAAATAAAATAAATTATTATAGTATTGTGACAAATTAAATGAATGGGAAATTGTTTATGAATGAAATGCTGCTTTTATAGAGAGAGCCAGGCGTGTTATTTTTTCTTTGACGTCATTTGAATGAATTTCAGTTGTTTTCGATGAAGTTTTCAAATATAATAAATTATCGTAGTGTTATGATAATTCTAAAATTATTACCGAGGAATGTATCGCATTTTAGAGATGTTTAAACCAGGCAATTTATATTTCAATGCCGTCATTTGAATGAAGTTCATTTTTTTCTATGAAGGTTTAAGTTTTCAAATATAATAAATTAATGTAGTATTGTGATAAGTTTTAAAATATTACCCAGGAATGTTTTGAATTTTAGAAATGTTTAAATAAAATTGCATTGAAGTTGGAAAGTATTTCATAATCAATGCTATAAGTAAGATTTACTTTTCTTGTTGAAATTAACCCTTGGAACTGAATTCTGAATTCCGTTTTTAACACTTTACCACAAAGTTGAAAAGTGTTTATGGCTTTGTTCCTTCTGTCTGTCTGTCTGCCTATCCGTTAGCATTCTGCCTATCCGTTAGCAAATGAAATATAATGAAATATAATGAGCCATATAGGACCTAATCTTTCAAACATTTTTTAGGCGGATTTAAAATTCACAAATTGCTTCGAAAATTTTAGGTAATATTCAAATTGCTCCATGAAATATATAAAAAAAAAAATTCAGCGAAATGTATTCAGTAGTTTTTAAATAAAATTTAAAATACTAATTACACATTTATATGAAGCGATCACGTGACCATGATATGAAAAGATCACATGACTCACTTCAAAATGATATATGGCATCCATCTTGTCACAAAATCGTGATTTTTAAAGTTCTTTTTAATTCATATTGAGCGTTGCATTCGTCCTAAAACCGCTTTATTTTTGCTTAAATTCTGTGCATCTATATACTGAAACAACGCAATGACAATATATTTCAGTTTAAATGATCATCCAAATTTGATTATTTCTACAACGAAGCCTATTTTTCACTTATGTAAAATGTAAACAGCAAAATATGTAGGATGAGTTGTATAAGAATTGCTGCATTTTTTAAACGCAAAAGTATGTAGCTCAAGGAGTCTGCATAGCTGATATGAAAGAAATATTCATTGATTTTACAGAGAGAAGGACGATTTTTCTCGATGAAGTTTCAAGCACAGAGTTTAATTACTTGTAGCTCCTTAGTCTTAAGTTTTTAAATAAAATAAATTATTTTAGTACTGTGATGAATGAAATGATTGGGAAAATGTTATGAATTGAACGCTGCTTTTATTGAGAGAACCAGTCGTGTTATTTTTTCAATGACGTCATTTGAATGAATGTCAGTTGTTTTCGATGAAATTTTCAAATATAAAAAATTATTATGATAATTCTAAAAATGTTCCATTCGTTGTATTATTTTAATTCTAAAATTGTTACCGAGGAATGTATCGCATTTTAGAGATGTTTAAACCAGGCAATTTATATTTCAATGCCGTCATTTGAATGAAGTTCATTTTTTTCTATGAAGGTTTAAGTTTTCAAATATAATAAATTATTGTAGTATTATGATAATTTAGAAAATATTACCGAGGAATGTATCGCATTTTAGAGATGTTTAAACCAGGCAATTTATATTTCAATGCCGTCATTTGAATGAAGTTCATTTTTTTCGATGAATGTTGAAATAAAATTGCATTGAAGTTGGAAAGTGTTTCTTAATCAATGCTTTAAGCATGATTGATCTTTCTTGTTCAAATTAACCCTTGGAACTGCAGAAATTTTCTATCAAACGTTTGCCATTTTCACTATTTTGGTTTTTATAATCTCAAGCCACAACATGATTCAATTTCACGGTCATGAGACTTTATAAGCCTGAAGAAATAAAAGAAAAACTGTATACAACTCATGCACTTACACCACCTCCATGATTCGGCTGAATAGGAAAGTTAACATCGAGAGTTCATCCCAATTCAAAAATTCTGGATATGAATATTCAATCCATTGACTTAGAAAGGCATCTTCAAATTCGGGTTTTAAACAGTGCAATTAATACAAACTTCGTTTATAGACAGATGGGGTGCAGCTGAAATATATGACCAGTAGCGTTGCGGGAGACTGTTAACTAAGGGAGACGGAACATTTGGTAAATTTTGCTTTCACAGGTGAATTTTTTATTGGAATTCGCATTTTCATAAGTTTTATTTCAATAAATTGTATTTATTGGTGAATAAAATAAAATAATTTTACATAAAAATGCAAAGAGTGGATGAAATGCACGAAATGTTAAAATGTTACATATGTAAGACAAATATATAACATTGTAAATGCTTTCTTAACTCTAAATTCGATAAACTTTTAAAATCATTTTATTAAATGAAGTCTTGGTCGCCCATAGGGGAGATAAAGAGAGGGGGGGTCACACTTCCCCTTGGACACAAATGTAACAAAAGCGAGTATCAAGCCAGTCGATGTTGAACACCATGTGCTCGAGTTTGCACCCCCCCCCCTGAAAAAGTTTTACATGAGCCTGTATATGGAATAGAAATATATTAGACTATTATTAGTAAGTCAGAGAAAAAATATATCAGCTTTCAAAATATAAACAGCTAGAACTAACGAAATAAAGCAGTGCAAAGGTGTGTACTGAAAATGGGTGAGGACACTCTCCTTAAACAGTTTTGTATATAAATATTTTACGAATACTATACTTTGAAAACTTAAAAATATCTTAACCACAATATGCTAAAAATCCGCTAGAAAATTACCAATGTCCTTTGTTTAACTAAAATGCTCCTGTAGCGTGATTTTTAAGGGGAAATCAGATTAACTCTTTCTAAAACTCACAAATACGCAAAAGGATGCTTCACCATATTGTTGCTGTGATTAAGTCTACTTTACAAACTACATAAGTTTAATGATAGTCACTATTAGTGTGTTTCTTTGTCGTGATATTGTTTAACTTTAAGTGAATGTCACGTTATTTGTGAAAAATGAATCATATCTTTTAGGATTACTTCCGATTTTTTCTGCGAAGATTGATTGCACGCACTGACAATGAAAGTTGCGCACCAAGAAGGAAGCATAGGGTGGACCTAAAATTTTATGGATGGAAGGATACAGATGAATGATATGCATGATTACAAAAACAGCGAGGCAGAACACGAACAGCGGGAACTGTGGTACACAGTCCGGTCATCCTCAATAGTGCGTCGCACAGCCTCCTGCTGCAATTCAAACAGCAATACGGTCCGGCATGGTGTCGAACAGACGCCTGATATTGTCCTGCGGCAGACGAGTCACATCTGTTAGACGTTACGTTCCAAAGATTGCGACAACGAGGTAGCTGGTGTTTCGACTGGTCCCACACATGCTCGATAGGGGACAGGTCTGGTGAGCGGGCAGGCCATGGAAGTGTCTGGACATGACTCAGGTATTCGTGGGCGACCCGAGCCGTATGCGGCTGGGTATTATCCTGCTAGAATTGCGCACCTGGAATCTCAGCAGCGAATGCGAGCACATGGAGCCGCAGAATCTCATCCAAGTACCGCTGACCCAAACTATTCCCGCTCCGCCCAAACTATACAGTGTGTATGAGGAAAAAGGCCACGTTATATTTGTGGGTTCAAAAGTCCTTACAAGGGGTTAGTGGTAGGGGAGGGAGGGTACAGTCCTTGTGGATGTTGCCCCCCATTAGGTTCCGAATTAAATTGGGTGGAGACATCCTGGCTGTCCAAAGAGATACCCAACACCTTCAGGTAGGTCAGACTGTCTGGATATAGAAAAAGAATGAGACCGCAGATGCAAATACGGTAAATAAAGTAAATAATTATAAATGATGACTAAGCGAGTTTTCATTCGATCTTTGCCATTTTTAGAACAATGCTCAGAATGATAAGATAATGCTAAGAAAAATAAAACGATATATTTTAAATTCGGGAAGTCAAATAGCATATAAACTAAATTCCCTTCGATTCATTAAAAATATATTTATCCATCTCGAAAAACTGCTGTAACCGTTTGTGGAACAAACACCTGCAAAAGAAACAAGAAAGATCAATCATGCTTAAAGCATTGATTATGAAACACTTTCCAACAACAATGCAATTTTATTTAAACATGTCTAAAACGCAATATATTCCTCGGTAATATTTTAAAACGTCTCACAATACTACATTAATTTATTATATTTGAAAACTTAAACCTTCATCAAAAAAATGAACTTCATTCAAATGACGGCATTGAAATATAAATTGCCTGGTTTAAACATTTCTAAAATGTGATATATTACCCGATAATAATTTTAGAATTATCATAATACCACGATAATTTATTATATTTAAAAACTTCATCGAAAACAACTGAAATTCATTCAAATGACGTCATAGAAAAAATAACACGCCTGGCTCTCTCTAAAAAAGCAGCATTTCATACATAAATAATTTCCCATTCATGTCATTCATCACAATACTATAATAATTAATTTTATTTAAAAATTAAGACCATGGAGCTACAAGTAATTTAACTCTATGCTTAAAACTTCATCTCAAAAAATCGTCCTTCTCTCGGTAATGTCAATGAATATTTCATTCATATCAGCTACGCAGACTCCATGAGCTAAATTCTTTTGCGTTAAAAAATATAGCAATTTCTATACAACTAATCCTACATATTTTGCTGTTTACATTTTACATAAGTGAAAAATAGGCTTCGTTGTAGAAATAATAAAATTTAGATGAGTATTTAAACTCATATACATTGTAATTGCGTTGATTTAGTATGTAGATGCACATAATTTAAACCAAAATAAAGTGGTTTTAGGACGGATACAACACTCAATATGAAATAAAAAGAACTTTAAAAATCACGATTTTGAAACAAGATGGATGTCATATATCATTTTGAAGTGGATCACGTGATACTTTCATTCATGGTCAAGTAATCGTTTCATATAAGAGGTGTTATTGATATTTTAATTTTTATTTAAAAAACTACTGAACATATTTCGCTGAATTTTTTTTATATATTTTATGAAACAATTTAAATATTACATAAAAATTTCGAAGCAATTTGTGAATTTTAAATCCGCTTAAAAATGTTTGAAAAATTAGGTCCCATAGGGCTCAATGTATTTCATTTTTTCAACCCGAGTTCAATCCAAAACTAATTGGGTGATATTATTCATTTATATTCCCATAGGTCCTACAGACCGTCTGAACAACATACTAAAATTTCATTTTGATTAAGTCATTTTTACGGCAGTTATCGTGTTAACGGACAGACAGACAGACAGACAGAATGAACAAAGTCATAAACACTTTTCAACTTTGTTGTAAAGTGTTAAAAACTGACATTCGAGCAGAATCGTCAGCTCAATAAATGATTGAAAATGCCGGAATTTCGTCTTAATTTCCTATTGAAATATGCATAAATTTTTATCCAATTCGAATTTAGAAGACAACCTCGCGGTTTCGTCCAGGGACTAAAGTATGCCTGTACCGAATTTCTACGCTGTCCGAAACTTTGACAACACAGTCATATTCGTATATTACGCAAGAAGATTTGATATTAATTTTAAATAAAATTTCGAAGCACTGGTTTTAAAGATATTTCCTTCTGAAGTAATCTATATAGTTTTTAGAATTTTGTCCATATTTCCTTGTTTGGCCTTTGAAAAACGATCTAAATATATATATTTATCAATTTCAGTTAATTTGAATCCTTCTTTCCTGCATTTTTAAAATAAAACACTTATTATTATTCACTCCTGCATTAAATGGTTTACAGAGTAATTTATCACAAATGTCAGAGAAGGTATTTATTTTTGATCTTTAAAATTATCTATTTAACTATAGGGGTTTATAAATTGCAGCTTATAAAAGTATTTTAATAGCCAGTCTTTTCTTTCTTAACAGGAAGGAAATGCGAAAGATATAGACGTAAAAATGTAAACTGCATAATAATGAAAAGGAAAAATTAAACTCGCGGTTTATTTTGAATTTATCTTTAATATATTTCTAAACAATAAGCCTTTTGGGAAGAAATCAGATCTATATAAAAGCAATTTATAACTATAACTATTGATTTTCTGTATACGTGTCGTCTTTAAATTAACTTTGCAGTACTTCCTCACTAAAATTAAAGTAAAAATCTGATGTGGGCAGCACATGACTCTCCTTATATGATGCAATGAATTTACTACTTCTACAGTAAAAAAAGTAGATTGTTTTAGTAGTTATTTATATTCTTTGCAGGATATTGAATTTTCGTCAATGCTTCGTCATTTTCCATGTCGTCATCACCAATGAGTCATCATTGATTTAGCCTCATTTTTACCCATTTGGCGAGATTTTCGTTAATTTAGCAACATATAAAAAAGTCGCCAAGTTGGCGACATTCCACTAAATTCGTCGCCAACATCTCGCCAACCGTTATGGACTAAGAAATAAGTTACTCTTACAGCAGATAAATGACTATTGACGTTCAAATACAAAAGTATTACTTAAAGTATTTTTTTAATGAATGGAACGAGTTAGATCCACGAGAATGATGTCGCCAACTTTATCGCATGGTATTACATATGAAAATCGAACATGTTTCTCAATAGGATATATATATTTTTTTTTTATTTTACATGACTTTTTGATATTTTTTTTGACAAATGTGCAATATCTCGAGAACGATTCATGTTAGAGTTCTAAACTGTATGCCAATCGTTTTCTAAAAAATTACTTAAGAAATATCTATTTACGTAACAATATTAGCGATTTTAATTTTTTACAATTTTTTCAAAATTTCACTCGAAAATTTAGGGGGTTCTGAACATTCGATTGCATATAAAAAGAATCGGCTTACGGTCTTTACGGATTGTGATTTTTGTACCAAATTTCGTTCGAATCGGTCCATTCGTTCGTCAGTTATCGTCTCCACAGACTCACTGACACACACAAACACACACACACACACACACACACACAGACATCACTTCAAAAATGTTTGATTCGTGATCAGGGATGCTTGAAACGTGCTCTCTCGTCGAAAACTCGAATTCGAATTTTCGACCCCGTCACAATACTTTCCTTATACATTATGTATATAGGGAAAGTAAAAATAAATGGAAGCACAGTATGATAGCTTATTTAAAATGATATATATATATATATATATATATATATATGAGGTAAGTAAAGAAGCAATGAAAGGAGTTATCTAACAAAAGGACACCATTGCTACCATAAAATGCAAATTGATCTTAATTTTAAAATATTAGGTAATATTAGTAATACACTAAAATTTATTAACATTCAAGAGACATATAAATCAAGCACAAGCATCAAAGTATTGTCAAAAGCTGGAGGCTCAAAATATGAAAATGACAATGAATAACAAAAATTTAAAAAAAGATGCAATCCAAAAATATGAAATTGGATAGAACCTCTGTAGATCCAGCTTTTCAAATATCTTTGCATCAACAGAGAATCTAAATGTTTTTCGCTCAATGATACAGTCACGTGGTCCAAACATCGTCAAAAGATCCGACACATTGCCAGACTAAAACAAAAATGAGAATAATAAATATTATTAACCTTTACGTTACGGCTCCAGGAATCCATATTTTTCAACTCCAGAACGGCAAAATAACTGAAAATTCCACCCCCTAATAAACACCTTCAATGACCTTGTATTTTGTTCATAACTCGCTCCCGCTTCAGTTAGGAGAATTTTGAAGGAAGGGCTGCAGGCATTCTTCAAGGCACTCAACTGGGTACAATAGACGCTCTCCCAGAAAAAATTGGGGTGAAGAAGACTAGTACTGCAGTTGAACCAGCGCCGTTCTAGAAGAAGAGATTTTCAGTGGTACAACTGTTGTACCGCTATAAGGAAAAGGTTAGATCAGTGGAAAGAAGATAACGGCAGTGCATCTAGCAAGCATATCAGTGATCTATCATCCATCAATACAAGGATGCAGATAGAAATCAAAACTCATGCCTATCTTTACCATTATTCATGACGCCGAATATTTCGTTGCTAAGCACAGGAGGAATTTGGAAATAATTCTAGAATGCGCCATCTGTTGTAAATTATAGGAAATATTTCTGAAGAAGATATTCAATCAATCGACAACTGATATACAAATAAACGAGTTTCAACACAAAGAATTAGAAATATGAAGAAAAATATGTTTACAAAGTATACTAAATAATAATTAATAGGTATATAATATGTATCCAAAAGGTATCACAAAGACAATTAAAGTCTCCAAGAATATCTTAATATCTAAAGTATACAATAGCAATTAATATCTTAATATCTAAAGTATACAATAGCAGATTATATATATGGATAGGATTCAGCCTTACAATATTGGATTAACTCTGCAAGATGGTTACTATATTGTGTATTTTCACATAACCTAAAAATCCTATGAAATTGATCTATTACAATATTTTTATACCTGTTATATATATATACATATATATATATATATATATATATATATATAATAGAAGTTTGAAAATCCAATGAACGAAAAGTAAGAAGATGTAACACGATAAACCTAACTTTTTAAAACAACCACAGAATAAAATATAATACAGCAAATCATCAATCAAATGGATAAAAAATACAAAGCACAAGCTATCAAGTTACAGAAAATCAACCAAATTAAAAGGTATGGAAACAAAAAAAGAAAAACTTAAACTAAATTCAACTATCTAACTGGCTTACAAAACAAAAGTAAAAATCAACTAATCCTCAAGCAAATGGAAAAAAAAATAAATAAAATAAATATCGAATCAACAAGTCAATGAAAATATATATAATACAAAGGTATGGAATCGAAATAAGTATAACAAACGAAATCAAGCACAAACGCCTTACACGTGGGCGAGGCTCTAAGCCTAAATCAGGAATTGTTAACCTCTTCAAAAATCTAATCATGTCCAAGTTTTTTGTAGAAGCAAACACAAAAATGTATGTTTCTGAAGAAATAGATAGATTAAATCTATAAACTATTTCTTTATAGATTTAATCTCAGAAACATTTGATTGATGATTTGCTGCATTATATTTTATTCTGTGGTTGTTTTAAAAAGTTAGGTTTATCGTGTTACATCTTCTTACTTTTCGTTCATTGGATTTTCAAATTTCTATTATTATTGAAATCATTTTATTTATGAGCTGCATTTGCGCAATAAATTAAATGTATTTTGCATTTTCAATCCATTTACTTAATAACTTTAAATTCTTTATTTAATAATATTTGCATAGTATCCTTCATATTTTAGTAAGCTATAGTATCTATAAAATTTATATATATATATATATATATATATATATATATATATATATATATATATATATATATAAAATATAAATTAGTAAATCCAATGTTAGAATGCATGTAGTAACTCATAATACACTATTCAAAAATTTTCTACAAAATGCAAAGAAATAAAAGAAATTAAGACATAAAGAGGAAATAATAAAGCGTAATGCAGGTCATAAAGACAAAGACAATCAACAAATTTCAAAAACGAGGAATGAAAATAGGAAAACAAAAAAATCAAGCAAAAAGCTTGCACATGGAAGAGCTTTAGGCTTAAGTTCAGTTAATTTCGAAAAAATTCTCTTCAAGTCCATATATCCCGTCGACATGAACACAAAAATACTTGTTTCTGAAACACAAGATAGATTTTATCTATAAACTTGTGTTATATGGACGACAAGCATATAGATTAGAACAATAAAGGAAGCATAAATACCTTAAAATACACTTCATTAGTGCAACCATGACAAGCAAAATATGGCTAGACCAATGTTGCCATATGCAGAAATGAAAAGATGTGATTAGCTGTTGCCAAAGAGAGTAATAAAAACTGTACTGCGTAAAAGCAATAAAAAGAGACAACAGTTAAGATAAAAAGATGAAAATATAATTTCAAGAGAATGAAGAAGTACAGCTAAAATAAGATAATAAGGGGAGAATATGAGAATTTTAGGCTAATCGAAACTTATTAACTATACCATTTACAAAATATGCAGGATATTTATACATTTTACTGGTAATTTTGAGGTTATTAATGTGCAAAGCATGAAATTTTTTATCTGATAATCTATAAATTCTAAAAAGTTGATTAAGTATAATATTTCTAAATAATTGAATCGAGTTGCAGGAATTAAAAGGTAATAATTTATTAATATTAAATTTAAAAAAAATCTTTTTTATCATATAAATTAGTAACTATCCCATGAGCAGGTTCTATAATTAGATTTAAATCCATATAATAAATATTATTACTAATAGAAGTTTCATTAGGTATTAATTCCAAATTATCCGGATAGAAATCTATATCTATGACATAGTTATCAGTAAATACAAGACAAATCAGATCATCTACATATCTGTAAATTTTATAATCTGTTGAAGTAAATAATTTTTCATATTGATATAGGTATAAATTAGCTAACATACTGCTACTACAGCCACCTTGTGGAACACCTGAGACTTGTAAGTATAATTTATTACCTTGAAAGATATAATTATTGAAAAGAACAAAATGGAGAAGCTTTGGAAAATTGGTAAATTTAGTAAGATGAGAATGATTAGTAATATAAGCATTATATAAAGCTAAAATGACATCATATAGATCTGTGATCTTAATATTATTAAATAGATCTTTAAAATCAAAAGTTTGAAATCCTATTATTTTACCAAGTGTTTTAATTTATTTTTTAATTCTTTACTGTTAATATATATATATATATATATATATATATATATATATATATATATATATATATATATATATATATATATATATATATATATATATATATATATATATATATATATATATATATATATATATATATATATGTATATATATATATATACACATATATAAATATATGTATTTATATATATATATATATATACATATATATAAATAAATAAATATATATATATATATATATATATATATATATGCTTGTTTCAATTATTCGTATAATTATAGGCATAATGGGCCTAGATAAGGAAAAGTACCGGCTTCCGAAAGCGTAGGCATGGAATAAAGCATGCTGAACCGGGGTGATGGGGTTACAACCCCCGTCGGCCATTTTTTGGTACTATACTTTTTTCTTGTTCTCTTTCTTGGGTTTCTTTTATGTTTTATAAGGTTTGAAACTTACTATTTGGATATTATATACTGCTCGATGAAGCAGGGCAGTGTGGCGTTTAACTTCGTGTGAACATTTTGTGTAATTTTAGAAATTTATGTACAAAGTTTTTGTAAAAGTTTGCTTTTAGATTTCTTATTGTAACAGAATGACTAAAATTTCTGTAATATTAGCTTAACGTTTAAGTTAAATAATCACGTTTAAATTATACATATATATACAGGGTGTATATAAACTGATCGTTAGAACTGAAAGGGGTTATAGAACTCACCAAAACAAACAAGTTTCAGAATACAATGTGGGTCGGAAAGCAACAGGAGAGCGGCGAGAGGGCACTTTCTCTGGAGTGGATGAAACGTAACGTCAAAATGGAGAACACAGTAAATCCGCATGCTACACGTTCCAGATGCCACCAGCAAAGGTTCTCCGTGAATGTGTGGGCAAGGATTATCCACGACCAATTAATTGTCCCGCATCTGTTACTAGATCTCCTAGACAGACCGAAGAACCTCACCTTCCTCCAGCGGGCGCAGTCAGATTTACAACGTGTTGTAGAAAATCATCGAGTGATTATGTGGTTCCAGCACGACGAAGAGCCAGTATATTGCACCAGGATTGTGTGGAACTACCCTTCCCCATTGCCTATGGATTGGCCGTGATGATTCCGTAGCGTGGCTTCCAAGATCTCCCGATCTATCCTGCCTGGAGTTTTTCCTCTGAGAACAGCTAAAAAGCGCCGTTTACGAGACGCCCATCGAGTCACCATAAGACCTTGTCGCTCGAATTAGCGTCGCAGCTACAGACGTTCGTGAAATGCCAGGAATCTTCCAAAGTGTACGGGATTCCCTCCGTCTCCGCTGTGACGCCTGTCTCGCAGTTGGTTGTCGTTCATTTGAGCATTTGTTCTGAACATTTTGTCAATAAATTTCCATTATTTGTCTTCACTGTATTCGTCTTCAATTCACTCCATTTTGACGCGGCGTTTCATCCACTCCCAGAGAAATCGCCCTCTCACGGCTCGCCGGTTGCTGTCCGACCCCACATTGTATTGATTGTATTGTGAAATTTGTTAGTTTTGGTGAGTTCTATAACCCCTTACAGTTCTGACCATCAGTTTATATACACCCTGTATATATACAGGGTATCCCAAAAACATTGACCTCGGCTTTTATTCGTTAAATATTGATCTTAGACATATATAATAAATTACAAAGTTACATAAAAAATGTACAGAATTTTATAAAATCGATTAAAATTTTGAAGGGAATTAAATTTTAAGAAATACAAAATTTAAATTTTTATACGGCCCTCGTACAAAAATATTTTCAATGAGTAAAATGTGCTCATACACTAATAAGGTGATGTACAAAATTTCAGCATTTTATCATACAGTTCCAGAGATATGAAAAGACCTAAATGCTGAATTAAACCACTTTCTGATGCTTCGACATGAGTTCTCTGAGGAGAAAAATCATGTCGACAGATCGCATTTCAGGGGTCATGCACGAAAGAAAACAATGATTACATAAATAAATAATAATTTTTGCTAATTATTGGTACAAAAGCATCTACACTGTGTAGAAATAATAATTTTACATAAATATTACAAAGCTGGTTCGAAATGTTTCCATCCATACCAAAGATCCAATAGAGGCTTATATTATTTGCATATGATGCATTTCTGTGCATCTATGATGCATTCTTGTGTCATTTGCACTCTTTCTATAAACATTTACATTTTAATTTGTGATTAATCCCTGAACAACTTTGTTTAAACATATCTCTGGGACTTTTCATGATAAAATGCTGAAATTTGTACATCACCTTATTAGTGTATGGGGCACATTTTACTCATTGGAAATGGTTTTGGAGGACTGTATAAATGGTTTACGAGGACTGTAAAAATGGTTTACGAGGACTGTATAAAAATTTAAATTTTGCATTTCTTCAAATTTAATCCCCTGATAATTTTTATCGATTTCAAAAAGTTCTGCTCCTTTGTTACGAAACTTTGTAACTTATTATATATGTCTAAGAACAATATTTAAGGAATAAAAGCCGAGGTCATTGTTTTTGTGACACCCTGTATATATATATATATATATATATATATATATATATATATATATATATATATATATATATATATATATATATATATATATATATATATATATATATATATATGTTTCTAGTGACGCTGATTTTAAATTCACTTAAAATTACCAGTTCAGATCTTAATCGCACTTTTCCTCATTGTAATTATAAAATTGTATCACTATTCCTTGTATTTAGAGTAGACTTTGGATGTGAATTACTGGCTCAGCTTAAACATGGTGTTTACTAGAACATATTGGTATGGTATCTTCTTGATATAACGCACTCACAATCATAATCGGTTTTATTGAAAACCAATCGCTTGTGTATATGGTCTAGCCACTATTTGGAAGGTTCTACTTGGCCTAGAACCTCCCTGATTTTTAAACGTAGATACAGAACCGCAGGCAGTTCAAAAACTTTCAAAAATTCAGAAAAATTGATAGATTTTTAAATATTTGTTAAAAATCTTTTTTTTTTAAATAGAGGTTATGGGAGAAAAGTTACTTCTTATTGTCATAAGGTAATTCGTTCTTGCTTTTAAATATAATGACTTACCTTTCATGCCGTCACTCATTGAGGAGAATGAAAAACTCCGGGTTCTCGGGTACTGTGGAATAACACTCAACACATAGAGCACTAACTCACATTTCAATTGATCAATTCTTTAATTAATTTATATCTCTCTATACATCTTCAATAAGTCATAAAATTCAATCAATAAATTTAACTCATACACCATATATATATCAAATTAATTAAAATTACATAAACACAGATGTGTGTTAATTTCTAAGAAAGCTATATTCACTGTAGAGTTCTCGCTCCATTATGGATTAGTGTTATTATTAATTTGCATGTACTCTTTTTGTCCTATATTAACATGGATAAACAAGAAATATTAATCATGCATAAAGCATTGATTATGAAACACTTTCCAACTTCAATGCAATTTCATTTAAACATCTCGAAAATGCGACACATTCTTCGGTAATATTTAAAAAATTATCACAATACTACATTAATTTATTATATTTGAAAACTTAAAACTTCATCGAAAAAATGAACGTCATTCAAATGACGTCAATTAAATATAAATCGCTTGGCTCTTCGGCAATGTTTTTAACATTATCATAATACTACAATCATTTATTATATTTGAAAACTGTATCAAAAACAACTGAAACTCTTCCCATCGAATTATAACACACCTGGCTCTCTCTATAAAAGCAGCATTTCATTCATAACATTTTCCCATTCCTTTCATTCATCACCATACTGTAATAATTTATTTTATTTAAAAACTTAAGACCATGGAGTTACAAGTAATTAAACTCTATACGTATAACTTCATCTAAAAAAATCATTCTCCTCTCTGTAAAACCAATGAATCATTCATATCAGCTATACAGACTTCATGAGTTAAATAATTTTGCATTAAATATATGCGGTAATTTTAATACAAATCATTCTACATATTTTGAAGTGGTTACGCGATCTCTTCATATAATGGCCACGTGATCGCTTCATATAAGAGGTGCAATTATTATTTTAATTTTTATTTAAAAAACTACTAAATATATTTTCCTTAATTTTTTTTATATATTTTACGGGATAATTTGAATATTACCTAAAATTTTCGAAGCAATTTGTGAATTTTAAATCCGCTTCAAAAATGTTTAAAACATTAGGTCCCCTAGCGTTCAATGTATTTCATTTCCTCAACCCGGGTTCAATCCAAAACGGATTCGGTGATATTATTCATTTATTTTTCAATTGGTCCCACAGACCGTCTGAACAAAATACTATAATTTAATTTTGATTAAGTCATTTTTACGGCAGTTATTGTGCTAAAGGACAGACAGACAAAATGAACAAAATCGTAACAAAACTAAAGTACCCATTTATTAACACTTTTCAACTTTGTTGTAAAGTGTTAATAAATGGGTACTTTAGTTTGTGAGCAGCGGTGAACTCATCACTCGCACTTGTAAAATGCATTGGAACACTACGCGTGAAATGGCACAGACTGCTGACCCATATTTTTAAACACTTTTCTAGTTATGCCACATGATCACAGAACAAACACTCTGCTATCATTCAGCATGTATGTTTGCGCAACGTGATACCACTGCAATACATCGACACACTCTCGTAAAACAAGAAATGAAGTTGGAGTTTTTACGTGTTTTGCCTTCTGTTTTAGCATGGAATCTCTGATGTTTCTCAGACTCAATATGGGAACACACTTTTTACTTTTCCTGCAATACATGGTAATGTATAGGGAAAGTGCCGAAAATCGCAACTCGAGTTTTCGACGGATCTACACGTTTCGAGACCTCTAGAATACGAAAAATCTATTTTTAGATTGACGTCTGTGTGTGTGTCTGTCTGCGTGTCTGTCTGTGTGTCTGTGTGTCTGTGTGTCTGTATGTCTGTCTATGCAGATTTTGTATCCACTCTAACTAAAAAACTAATGGACTGAATTTCATGAAATTCGGTAGATAGGTCACTTGTGGACGAGTCTGATGCTGATTAATTTTGGGTACGATTCGGGATAAAAGAACCTGCTTTTTTTTACGAAATTGCCCACAAAAGCGTGTATCCACTTTAGCGGAAAAACTAATGGACCGAATTACACAAAATTCATTAGATAAGTTACCTGTGGGACAATCTGGTGCTGATTAGATTTTGGTATGATTCCGAAAAAAATAACCTGCCTTGTTTTGAAAAATGGCCAGCAAAAATCGCCAAAATCTAAATTAAAACACTACGTATGCTCAAATATATCCATTAAATACGTGTTTAATACTTAATTTTTGACGAAGAAAAGAATAAGACCAACCCCATTACACTAGGACTAACCGTTCTCGAGATATTTGAGATATATTATTTTTTCGTATTTTTTCTACGCCACCTTTGAAAAGAAGTCCAGTTATCAAATGAGATCGAAAATTTAATTAAAAGTGAATTAAATGTAATTAAAATAAAGAGAACGTGAATATAAGTCTGCAGAGAAAGTCATGTGCTGCCCACATCAGATTTTTACTTTCCCTGCAATACATGGTAATGTATAGGGAAAGTATTGGAATCACGTCGAAAATGGCAACTCGAGTTTAGACGGACCTACACGTTTCGAGACCTCTACAATACGAAAAAACTATTTTTAGCGTGCCGTCTCTGCGTGTGTCTATGTGTCTGTGTGTGTGTGTCTGTGTGTCTGTGTGTATGTGCGTCTGTCTTTCTGTGGGTATGTGCAATGTATGTATCCACTCTAACTCAAAAACTTATGGACTGAATTTCATAAAATTTGGTAGGTAAATAAATCACTTGGGTATGATCCTGGTGCTGATTAGTTTTTAGTATGATTCGTAAAAACAGAACCTGCCTTTTTTGCAAAATGGTCCGTAAAAATCCACTCTAGCTAAAGTACTAATTGACCAAATTTTACACAATTCGGTAGAGAAATTACTTGTACGATACTTTGGTGCTGATTAGATGTTGGTATTAATCGGAAGGTAACAACCTGCCTTTCTTTACAAAATGGCAAAAATGTCATGTATCCACTCTAGCTAAAATACTAATTGACTCAAAAATCGCCAAAATCTAAAAAATAGCTACGTATGTTCAAATATATCAATTAAATGCTTGTTTTTTACGTAATTTTTGATGCGGAAAAGAATAAGAACAACTCTATTAATCTAGAACTAACCGTTCTCGAGATATGTAAGATTTTTCACATTTAATTATGCCGCTTTTAGAAAAATGTCCAATTACCAAATAAAAACAGAAATTGAATTAAAAATGCAAATTTAGTGTTATTTTGTGCAATTAAACTCAATTTAATGAATTATTAAAGAAACAAAGAAAAAATGAATTTGAGTCTGCAGAGAAAGTCATGTGCTACCCACATCAGATTTTTCATTCTCCCTGTGATGTCATACAACCTCTTGATGTGTTCATGATGATGGAAGGGAAGTACGCGCGCGCGCGCGCTGCTTAAATATGTCTGTGTTCCCATTGGTTTTCGTGAATACATTATTTACTTATGTACCGCATTTGAAGCGCTTATTAGCTTGACTGACATTCGTTTCAGTAATGTCAACATGTCTTGTGACACTTACTAACAATTAAAGTAAGAGTCTCGAATTTTAGTTCAAACGAGAGACAGATACATTCGAAGAGACTACAGAAGCGGAAAATTTGATAAAATTAATAGTTTTATTTTTTCAGAATTTTAAAATTCATGAAAAACACCTCAAAATTCACAGAGAACAAAGCGTCAGAATTCCAGATGACGAGTGTTTGGCTCGCCGGACTGCAAATTGGAAGCATATGTCTCTCATGACGGCTGAGCTCCATTATGAGAGCCGGAATAAAAATGCATAAATCTAAATTTGCAAATGTAGCTGACGGAGTGATTTGAATTTAAGTATAAGATTTTGATAGTATTATAAGAATTCCCCTAAAAAGTCACAATTTCGTATTAACATTAAAGTTTCACAAAAAATAATTTTAGAGGTAAGGTCTTCAAAATTTGTCATCATGAAGTCATAACATGAAATCTCAAGTCTTAACTGTTGAAAACGTCTACTGTTTTTGTTGTAACTTTATTATTTATCGTTTACAATATATTAATAAATGAATAACTTTCATTTCAAACCAATGTAGTGCTCAAAATAAAAATTCGCCGCTAAATAACTTTTAGAAGTATGGTCTCTTTCATCGTGAAATCTCAAGTATTAGATTTACAAAACTTAAAATATTTTTGTTATCACTTCATTTGTTAATGGTTTACAATTAAATTAAGAATTCAATAACTTATATCCAAAAACTCACTATCACTTTCTTCTCCAATTTAGATATTCTCATTTCCTAGTAGGGGTAGTATGTAATAACGATCACTTTGCTAAGGACGGAGTTTTGAGTGGCAGACAGCTGTGTTTGCTGCTTCTGCGATAAAAACATCAAAAGTTAGGAATTAAGGTTTACATTCTTCTTAAATAAGAATCACTTTATATTGAAACGACCTGGGGGACTTGGGGAATTTCAGAAATCTTCATTTTTTAAAATTATTTATTACGCGAGGCTTTCTCTGATTTTGCTTCAGGTTTCGCATTGTATTTACGACTCTGCAGCATCCACTTGACCTGCTCACGCTAAACTTTAACCAACTTTCCTGCCTTGCGACTTTTGTGTCCGTGCAAGAAGGAGGGCCGTGAAAAGAAGGCCAAGACCGGCAAAAGAGGGGAGTGTATGAGGGGGAAGAGCGGGATTTTTCAGCCTCTTCGTGGGGCTCTGTTCTCATCTAGCCTGAAGGCAATTTCTCAACATTACTACTTTTCACATTATTTGATTAGCGAATGTGTTTAAAATGGCCAGCTCTTGGGTTCAGTAAGTTGATTGTGGGCCCATTATGGGACATTTTAGTAACATTATTTATCTGGTATCTTGATTCACTCCGTTCTTTTCGTGCTATGTGTTTGGGTTTTTATTAATGTATATTGCGTCACCCTAAATTTTTGTACTCTCAGTCATTCGCGGTTTATAACTTGTTTATGAGTTCTTACGACTTGTCGCGGCTCATGATCATCTTGTTATCTAAATTTTGTCAGTTCCATTCTTTCATATATGTATTATTTTGATGGCTTAATTTTCACAATATTATTTGTTACCAAATTATTTTTAAAAAGCAAAAACTTATTTTGCTCCATCACTATGCTAATGTATTGAAATTCATATAATTACTTCGAAATATTGTGAAGTATCTAGAGTACCATATTAACACTAGGTGACATCGAAATGTCCCTGATGTATTTGGAAATTAAAGTTTCAAACGTATGTGTTTCTAATGAAAAAAAAATCTGATGTGGGCAGCACATGACTTTCCTTACAGACTCAAATTAATTTTCTTATTTTTTTTTTCATGATGCATTAAATTTAGTTTAATTGCAGGAAATTATATGGATACTTTTCTGGCCGTATATCAAATTTGAATTTTTAGGGCATCTTCATTTCATTTGGCAACTTATTGCATTTTAAAATGTCATCAGCTTTTTTTATATTTGTACGTCATAAAGGATGGTTTTTATTAAATGACCTTTAATCTACGATTTGTAATGTCTCTGATTTAATACTTCATTGCAGTTGACGTGTAACTGCTTTAATTATAATTAATAATTAATTATGTCTTCAGCTCTTCAAAATCCCATAAATCTAAAATATATCGAGAACGATTGAACCTAGTGCCATGGCTTTAATCTTATTTGCTTTGTTGTTGTCAAAAATTATGCGAAGAACAAGTATGTAATTATTATATTTCAGTAATTTCAGTCACTTATTTCAGATCTCTCTGCGGGTTATTTCACAAATTCTTTAAAGTAAATAATAAATATTCCAAATATAATATTTATTATAATTAAGTAGAATGTAATAACAAACGTATTTCCAGTGTTTCCAAACCGCCGTCCGGTATTCCGCTACCGGGACTTGGCAGCGATTATGCCGGGCCGCGAGAAATTCTCCTGGAATTTGTAACTTTAGCTTTAAGCTTTTTCTTATGAATAAATATTTCATAGTAGAAGTATTATAAGGAAAATAATACTCTTGAATGTGATGAAAAGCTCAGAATCACAAGACACTAAATAAAATCTTTGTAGCAAATGTCAGTGACCAAGGCTCATTTAAATTTTAATATGAATAAGAGCTTAGCTGACTTCTATGGGGAATTACAATGGATAAAAATGTTCACTCTCAATACCATTTTCCTTTCAAACTAGTATTAGTGAAATCAATTTAATAATACAATAATACACTCTTAGACTAATCGTTGTTTCTCGATCTTTCTTCAACCTTCGGGATATCGCCAAAATATCGCCAAATTGACGATAAATCGCCAAATCCGGCAACTATTCTTAAACTTCAAAATTCTGGAGAGCCTACGTTCACGTCATGCTCACGTGATGGACTGATCACACCATGGTGCTTTTTCCGTGAGGTCTTCGAAGGAGACGAAGGAAACGACGCCAGTGAGGGAATATTACGGGTTCGCAGCAATCCAATTTGACCGAATATTAGAGAAAATTTGATAAATGAACTCAAAAAAGTAAGTAGCTTCGTAGCCAAGGCTACATATAAAGTTAATTTCATCACGCAGTGTAACAATAGAAGGACATACATTAAAAGCACTGTTAAAATTGGCAAAAAAAGGAATATTTTTTAGAAGAAATAGAGTGGAACGAATTAGCGGATGTACAAGAATGAGTGAAAGTGAGTTTGCAAAAAAGTGCAGAAGCCATTAATAAAATTGAGAACCCTGAACAGCAAGAAAGAGCAAAGACTCCCCCTCCCCCCCACACACAGTTCATAAAAAATATGGAGCTATTAAAACCATTAACACTACCAAGAAGGATATTTAGATCGCTGAAAATATTATTCCAAGCAATGAATACATTATCCAAAATTTACATCTTTAATAGATATAAGATTTGTAAATGAAATATTATAATGCAAAATTTTTAATATGGATTATTTTTAGAAACCACATAAATAAAAAAATTTGCATATTGTATAATTAAAATAAATGTTTTTCTAAAGTAATCTATAAAGCATGCCACTAGTATATTCTCATTTAGCTTTCAAAAAGACAAAATCGTGATTCCACAGGCATAGATTTATCACTTTCAGTTCATCTAAATTCCCCTGTCCCATGTCTTTAGTATAAAACAATTAATATTATTCACGCCTGCAATAAATATCAACCACAGTAATTTATCACAACCGTCAAAAAATGTATTTATTTCAAATCTCAAGAAAATACCCATTATTTGACGATTTATGCTGGATAAAGGCTTCAGTAGTCAATTTTGAATGCTTAGAAAAAAGGAGAAATTTGAAAAAGAAAGTCTTAATCTTTTTAAATGCAAAATTATACAGAAGCAGAATTTTGTGATTTAGAATGAGGTTTATTACATATTAATTTATTTTTTATACCTAACCAAACAATTAGCTATATGGGATGTATGGAGGCTTAAATCAAAAGCAATTTATCATCGACGTCATTTCATTGTTCGTATGGTATTTCTGAAGTGTGGTAATAAAATATTATTTAAATAATTTTCTAATGTGTCTCTCATTAAATAAAAAGAACACACAATTATTTGTACAGTATGATAGAGTAGTGGTTTAGAAATCCCATTTTATTCTAGAAGTACTGGAAAGGTGAAAAATCAAAGTACATCATAAAAGGTTCAAATTTTGCAAATATTTAATTTACTTAAAAACAGTTTGATAAAGAAAATACCATTTGCTGGGAAAAGAATCATTTTTATGGTTTTATATGTGTTTGAAAGTTGATTTTGAGCACTCAAAACGCAGATCTTTAATCAAGTTAAACATTTATTTATCAGTTTAATTTATTGCTAAATAGTGATTGCTAAATAAGTTGATAACTTTTAGAATTAAATGCCGAAAACATATGATTCTTCGCTTTGCATTGCTTAGTGTCAAACAATTGTATGCCTAGGGAAGATCTTTTTAATATTCGAAATAAGTTTTAATTAGTTGAATTTGAAAAAAAAATGTTTACGAACTGCCATCTTTTGCACGATACTGGTGTCACCCTCTATAATCACGTTTCTGAAAGTAAAATTACAGCTTATCATTAAGTATTTAGATATAGTAATATTGACACACAATTTTCATGATTACAGAATTCTTTCTGAGGCTCTTAGAGATAAGACTTGATGAGGAGTACCCAACTTGTATGCTTCAATCGCCGGTATGTGTCACTATTTGAAAACATGATATTTCAGCTGAAGATATTGGACTTTAAAAAATCAATTAAAATATTTAACATGAGCTTTAAGGCATAAAAAATAGTATATAGAGTTTAAAATATAAACGCTTCGAAGTTTCTGCCGATAGTTTCTGCCATTTACAATACAAAATTAAAGCAGTCATCGCATGGAAAGGAGGACGTAGACAGTTGCACACACCCAAATACTGGGTGCGGCAAAAAGAGCGTACCGATTTGGAACGTCAATAAAAATATACAAAGCAAGATAGAGAAATAAATTTTTTATACTTGAGAAGCACACAATATGCCATTGTTATCCATTAAGTTTTGAAGAGCACATAAGTTAAATGGCGACCGTCAATGTCGATGCAGTTTTGAAGTCTTTCGGAAATTTTGCAGTGATCTGCGGACCATGTCCAGCGGAATCGCCGTATTTTCTTGCGTAATTGCTGCCTTGAGTGCTTGCAAATTTGTGGTGTTGCTACACTTTTGATTTGAGATAACCCCACAGAAAAAAATCGTGCAGATCGCTTGGGAGACTGCTGTATGGAATCTCTAGCAGCTGCCACATCTTCCGGTCATGTTACGCTTCTAGGTCGGCCAGGACTCTTTCTTTTAAAAGCCGAACTTGTTCGTCTAAAATTTGAAACCCAACGGCGAATTGTTTGTGCAGCCGGAACCGGATCATGACGTCCGAGCTGAAAGCGCATTCGGAAAGTCCATTGCGTTGTTATCACAGATTCACCGTTCGTAACAAACTCTTCACCAACAAAAGCACGATGCTCTCCGCTCTAAGTCATGACGGTAACTAAAAATGGCATGCGCAAACAAGTCAAAAGAGACCATGCTCATTGCTGTACCTCTACTATGAGCGAAGCAATGCTTCTGACAAATCAGAACGTTCTTTCTGCCGCACCCTGTAATAACCGAGCTCTGAACTATGGCAATTTGGAGCCTCTACAGTTGCTGGTGGCTCTATCTATTTTCAAGTTCCTAAACGTGAAACTACAACGTTAACGTGAGTTATTAATCATAATAAAATCCAGATATAGAAACACTGACTCACTATCTTTATGATTTAAGAAATTATTCTTTATAAACTTGGCGATATCATTTTATAAGGAGATCTCATCTTGAGTGCTTTAACCTCCGGCATGTGTCAGTATTTAAAAACATAGCATTATTTCAACTAAACAGATTGTACATTAAACAGTAAATTAAACATTTTAACGTGAGATTTAAGGTATGAAAAATAGAATGTTGAATTTAAAAAATAAATTTTTCGAAGATTCTTTCGCTGCAAGCATTTAAAATGTAAAAACCAACGCTAACATGATACGGAAAAGAGGGAGGACCAGGTTTCACCCGTCCCAATACGAGTATTAACCACACTCAGAACTGCTGCAGGGTTGAGCTTTTACTAAAAGCTGGAATCACAATGAGCTGACAGTCTTGGATACGCTTAGTTAAGAGTATATTTTAAAAATATACATATTTCAGTGAGAACTACGAAAGTATAGAAAATGTACTGCCGTTGCCTGGGATTCAAAATTACCTATGTCACACAGCCATATGTGCACCCGTGCAACAGTTTTGGTTTTATTTTTGATATAAGCGAGCATATAGTTAAAATGTTATTTGGTTTTCAAGAATCCGCCGTGAGTTCCCGTATAGTATCTAACAAGTTTTCGTATATCAAATCCGGAGCAACAATGGGTATATTTTGTAGTTTGAAATAAATTTAGTCAACAGTTTGGGTGAGTTTTTATATAGCAAGTTTTCATTATTTATAGTCAGATAATTAATAGTTTCAATCCGCCATGTTTCTTGTACTGTTGATTATAATTTCAATAAATATTAAGACAATTGTGATAAAGATCATACATTAATATTCTTATATTTTGACAACATGAAAATTTAAGCTTTTTAAAATAAACCTTCTAAACATTCATGATTTAGCACTTTTCCATTAGCACATCCCAATACCCCATACTTTCCACACCCTAGGGTTATTTGTGTATTCATAAAAGTAAAATAATAATTTTAAATGACACGATTTCTCTTTCGTCCATTCATTTAATGAACCTCAAGACAATTTCCAGTCTCCAGGTAATTGCAAACTTCCCTTAAGCTAAGTAAGCGCAAATGCTTTTAAAATTACTGGAATCATTATATGACAGTTAATAACAGCTTAGACAATTTTATTGCTAATATTTAGCTAAATATGTAAGCAATAGCTCTAATTTAAATCTCTAATTTTCCGTATTACAGAAAAATATAATAAATAACACAGTAGTTTTCCTAAAAGTGGTAAGTAGATAGTTATAGATAGTTTATAAAAAAGTTTCCACCACTGGAATATTGACCAAATATTTTTACAGAATATGTTTGCATTTCATACAATTAATTTTGATGTTATTGTGATTAATTATTATAAATAGAGGCATATTTAAAAGGGTGATCAAGAAGTAGGAGCCTTTATATGAAAAAACAGACGATGTCTCTGAGATTCAATTGTAAATACGCATTTTTCGTAATTTTAAATCCTTCCAAGAGGTATATTTTCCAGAAATCCTTCCAAAAATATATCTGCAAAGAGAAATATTTAAATTAATTAACTTCAGTGTTCAGATTTGTCATCCTATCACCAACTAATGCAACAATATATGATAACCATGAGAATTCTGATAATGAGGGTTTTAAAACAAGGTTATTGTTCTGTAACCATAATCTTAAGGTTATGGAACAACAAAGTTAAGGTTACTATTGTTCTGTATATTATTGTTACAAGGTTATTATTGTTCTGTATATTTTAATTTATGGCAATAAAACAACAAAGTTGAGGTTATGAAATAACAATATTAATAATATAATACAACATATAGTCATACATTATATAATATCTGCACAAGCTTGTACCTAATTGGAAAAGTAGCCATCTATGCATATTAAAGCATATATTTAATTTGAACATATTTACACAAACTACATTAGGTGCTGATCTGGGGATCCTTTTACTGGACATAAATCCATGCAAACAATAAAGCAAAGTACATTTTCAAGTGTTCACAAATATGCAACTAAATGTTAATTTATAGGTTTCGCACCATCGTGGAGAAGAGTTCAAATACAAAAAGAAAATTAGTTTCAATTGGAACAGAGGGGAATATATTCAATAAGAAAGCGATGAGTAGGAGCATTACTAAAAATTAATTTTATTATCGTATAACAGACACAGCATGCAAACTTTGATTGAGTTGAGTAATCCTATCTAATTCCCGACGACACTGCTAATTGACATTACAAAAAGTGATTACCTACAAGTTTTAACTGCTGATTCCATCAAGCTCTAACTTATGAATTGATTTCTATTTAATTTATAAACCATGTTCAAATATCTAGATGCTACATTCCATAAACACGAATGTGTGTATGCAAAAGTGCTTCTATCAAAATATTCAATTCCATTTCTTAGCATAATTCTGTAAATTTTTTCGTCATCCACAACAGAATTCATATCTGAAAGAATAAGGTATAATTGTATTTAGAATGGCTATAAATGTTAAAACAGTAAATTTTAATATTGCATAGTGTATTTATTGCTAAAAGTAGCGATAGTGATGGGTTACTATAAGCTTAGCAGTTAAGAGATCAAATGAAAGGGTCACATTGCTGTTCGATTTCCAAAATGGACCCCGTTGTTGTTGTTGAGACTCAGACCGTCCGACCTACAAGAAAGGTGTAGGGTGACCGTTTGGACGGCCGGGAAGTGCCACCCAATTTAGACCGGAACCAAGTGAGGGAGGCATCCTCAGGGACCGTACCTTCCTTCCCCTACCACCAACCTCTCGGAAGAACTTACGGACCCACATGTTTAGCGTGATCGTACTCCGCATGAACACGGCGGCAGTTGTGGCAGCGTGCAAATCCAACGCGCAAACCACCGGGTTACCGGGCTCGAAATGTGCCAACAGCAAGCGATGTTCCCAGGGGGTCACCCACCCAAGTACAAACCGCGGCTGATACTGCTTGACTTCGGTGATCTAACGAAAACCGGTGTTTTCAGCACGTTAGGGCCGTTAGCTCTAAAATGGACCCTGTTGTTTTTGTTGCTGAGACCCAGACCGTCCGACCTTCCAGAAGGAAAAATGGACCCTGTAAAGAACTAATGTAAAATATGTGATCCTATGGAAGGGTGAATATTCGTAAACCAAGGACAGTATTTCACAATCGTATAAGCTCTTTCCAAGCATATATCCACATTTATTCCAGTTTTTAAGCAACAGAATCAACTGTTGCTATTTCCCAATGGCTAACTGCATCACATAGCTTAAGTTTTATAAGGTGAGAAACTTTACAAGGATCACTTACTATGATACTTCAGCATTCTTGAAGTATTATTAGTCTTTTATCTAGATCAGAGGTAAAAAAGCTCTTCGAGTAGAATAGACACGTAAAATACATTTCATAATGCTCAAGAGCTACTGAAAATATTTTTATATTATATTTATACATAATAAAAAGTACAAGTTAATATAGAAGAATATGTTTAATCTCTGCCCTTTGAAGAATAATTCAGTCTTCATTTTTGCTGTTATTAGACTATTCGGATAAAGCCCTTCCATGAAGCTCAGTCAGATGGCTGCAAGTAGTGAGGATTGCAGGATGTTTCAGCAAATTTAGTACAGAATAGAAATATTCACAGAAGAGAAAGTAGTTGGATGCCAGTTTTCTGAAGATTGCGATGCTTTGTCTCTGAAATTTACTTCACAAAATCAGAAATAAAATCGCATGCACTGCATTCAAACCACATCTTCCTGCGACCGAAGTCAGGCAGTATCGGGCGCGGTTAGTACTTGGGTGGGTGACCACCTGGGAATACCGCGTGCTGTTGCTTTATGCGCTGGCGGTTTATGCGCTGGATTTGCACGCTGCCACAACTGCCGCCGTGTTCATGCGAAGTACGATCACGTTAAACATGTGGGTCCGTAAGTCCTTCCGAGAGGTTGGTGGTAGGGGAAGGAGGGTACGGTCCCTGTGGATGCCTCCCCCACTGGGTTCCGGTCTAAATTGGGCGGCACTTCCCGGCCATCCAAACAGTTGCCTTACACCTTTCTGGTAGGTCGGACGGTCTGGGTCTCAACAACAACAACACCTTCCTGCAGCTCGATAAGTTATTTTTCCACTGAAGCAAATTTCTGATGCAAGAGGTGCAAGAACAGGACATCAACCGTTGAAGACATTAATCGAAAAACGATTAACAAGAAATTCAGGGCATGATTTTAGCATTTTTAATTTCTTAAACTTGAACCCAAATGCATTATAATGTGTGGCAAAGTTTTCTTAGTTTTGTTTCGATTTACTGTCTTTAATTTCAACATTAGGAAAAGCTGTAATTTATAATTTAAGTTGAATAAGCGGTAAAATTCCTTTGTTTCTATATCTCAGCGAAAAAGTGTTTTATTTTAAAAACAGAAATGTGATTGGAAGAGTTCTTAAATAAGTGTATTTCGTTCAAATGTCTTAAATATTGTAGATGCTGTATTGCATCTGTAAATAATACTAGATCAAATTTCAGGAACAATGGTAATGAAACCCGGTATTGTCTCGGGAGCTTCGGTAGCTTTGGAGAGTAGGTTCCAGAGCCGCACAGAGTAGCTTCGGGAGCCGTACAGTGTAGCTCCTGGAGGCTCACATAGTAGCTTCTGGAGGCTTACATAGTAGCTTCTGGAGGCTTACATAGTAGCTTCTGGAGGCTCACATAGTAGCTTCTGGAGGCTCACATAGTAGCTTCTGGAGGCGGAGAGTAATTTTGGGAGCAACAGTTTGCCCTATTTCTGACACAGATTATTTAGCCCTGAAAGCCGACTACATGCATTCTTATTTCGAAAAAAATGTGTCAAATGACTTTTTCAAAAGTAGGATTAAAAAGTATCATCTTTTGTTAGGAAATATGGTTCAACATTCTCAGTTTCTGTTCTCCTTAAATCTTTATGTTTCTATGCCCCTTCATGTTCGTTCTAATGATCCTATTGAAGAAAAATCTTCACTTTTACACATTGGAATTCAAGTTTCTGACAGATGAGAACGTTTGACGCATACCTGAACTCAAATCGATCATTTTGATGCGATGCATGTGTTTATGTGTGTGTGTATGTTTGTGTCCGTAAGTTTTTGGAGGTGATATATTATGAACTAATAGAACATTTCGAACGTTTCATTTCGAAGCATTTCGAACGGAGCATTTCGACGGAACCCTGTTGATTTTAAACACAATCGAATGTTCAGAAGACCCCCGAGTTTTGAATGAAATTTTGAAAACCATCATCAATAATTATAGTTTTCAATAATGTTGCATAAATAATCATGTATAATGTAATTTTTAATTGGAATACGATTGACATAAATTTTAGAACTCTAGCATAAATCGTTCTTGAGATATTGCAATTTTTCAAATAAATTTATCGAAAAAATCACATAAAATGAAAAAAAAAATTAACTATTGTGAAATATGTTCTTTCTGATATAAGCGTTAAATATGTTCTTTCTAATATATTCTGATATGCGATACATTTGTTAACATCATCATGTTGATCTAATTCGTTCTATTCACAAGAGAAGCTAATTTGTGTAATAGTTTTGTATTTTTACGCCTAAAAATTCATCAAAAGTCATTTATATAAAAAAAAGTGATTTCCGTTTGCATGTAACACTTGACGATTAATTTGGCGATCTTGCTGACTCCTTTAGCGAAATCTTGACAACCTGGCGATATTTCGCTCCAGATTGAGAAACATATAGTTAAAATTACAAAAATGGCGCGAAATTGATGAATTGATTATTAATTTATTTTAATATATGGATTATATTGATTATTACGGATATTATCCATAAAAGTACCCACCCTTGTCTTGAACCGGTAGTGTGTTTATACATTCCATGCTAAGGTGGTCTTTATTACGTTGATCAAGCAAAAAATAGCCCTTCATATTAAGGTATACATGAATCCAGCTTCCATATAAGGGATTTCAACATTTTTAATTTCTGAGCATTTTTGAGATTAATAATAATTTGGACAAACCATATTTTACATTTTTCAGAAATTAAGATCAGTTTTACACCTAATTCCATTTTTAATTGGACTTTCCTGAGATTTTCTCGATTTTTCTTTTATCAAATTTTCTTATTATGTTATTGTTTACAAATGCCGGTTATTTGGCCATTAGGCCATTAGTGAGACGCTCTCCAGTATTTCTCAATCATTGAATTAAATGTCACTAGTGAAGGGAAAATCGCCCAAATGTTTTAAAAACATAAGCTGTCTGTCCTAAGTCTAAAATGCAATCCAGGGCAACAGCAAGTCCAATACGATGGAGATGAGCCCTGAGACAGTCATGACCAGTCAGAAGTCTAAACATGGCAACTGATCCTCATCGAGGAGCCTCTAGAATGCCAGAAATGTTTTTGCTGAGGATGCTCCATGACTTTCCCTTAGATGCCTCCAAAGATTCTGCCTCAATTTCTTTTTTGTGTAGCATTTATTTATCTTATTATCAACGACTCTCCTTCTACACTTCCACTTGGAAATCTCTATTTAATATTCGAAATAGTGTACTTCCTTTTTTGGTATTATTCTAACTGATTCCAGAATTATTTTCAATTTTCTCAGAATTAGTTGATAAAGTATGCGTAGACTTTTACAGCCTCTAAATGTTGTTAGTTCTTTCAATTTCCATTGTTGAGTTCATATATTTCGTAGTTGCTTATAAATTGTTATAGTTAGTTTGACATTTAATTTCCACAGTATGTCAGTTTGAATTTTTACACTTTCGAACACAGATGAAAAGGGTTAAAGACTTTGGTCATTCTGTCTGTCTGCCTGTCCGTTCGCACGACATCTGCCGTGAAAATTATTTTATCAAATAAAATTTTAGTACGTTGTTGAGGCGATCTGTGAGACATATGTGAATAATTATGAATAATATCACCCAATAAGTTTCAGATTTAACCTGAGTTAAAAATATGAAATACATTGAATCCTATGGAACTTAAATTTTCTAATATTTTGTAAGCGGAGTTAAAATTCACATACTCGGAAATTTTAGGAAATAGTTAAATTATCACATAAAACGTGTAAAATAAAGTGCAGCAAAATATGTAGGTAGTTTAAAAAAAATGAAATAATAATTACACTCATATTATATGATCAAGTCCTCTGGATGAGTCGGACGGCCTGGGTTTTCCACTCATATTATATGAAGAGATCATGTGACTAATTGCAAAATAAAATATGGCATCCATTTTATTTTGGTATGTAAAGATTGTGATGTTCAAGAACCATTGAAATTTATATTTAGTGTTGCATCCGTCCTGAAACCGTTTTACTTTTGCTTATTATTTGTTATCTCAATGCTGTGCCAATGCAATTACAATATTTTTAAATCACTAAACTTTGATTATTCATACATCGAAGCCTAATTTCTATAGCACGTAGAATGTAAACAAATCAAGTAACTGTGAGATGAGTTGTATAAGAATTGCTGAATTTTTTCACGCAAAATTATTTAGCTCTGGAGTCAGGAATATAAGTGATATGAAGGAAATATTCGTTTATTTTACATATAGAAGCAGACGATTTATATTTCGATGATGTCATTCGAATAAAGTTCATTTTGTGTAACTATGATGGAGTTTTAAAGTAAACTAAAAGTCAAGTATAATAAATTTCAAGTTAAATAAAATTGCATTTCAGTTGGAAAGTATTTCATAATCAATGATTTATTTTTTTATTAATTTATCGTAAGGTACTCGTGTTGCTAGTTCTATTCACTGAAGATATATTTTGTATATTTTATATAGTCATTTACATTCACCCTTTGTGTTTTACGTTTCATTCATGGAATTGTGATGTTTTTATTTCCTCTCTTACTTTTACTATTTATGCATAGTATCCTCCTACTTGTATTTTCCTTGGTGGTTTTACCTCATAGTTTCAACTTGCGTCGTTAGCTACGTTTCTATCCATTCAGCATGTGCCAATCTACTCCAATGAGTGTAGGTTATACTTCTTGTTAGTTCAGACAAAGAGGCTAATTTTTGCTTTCAAACCAAATTTACAAACTTACGTTTTGCTTTTTAAGCCGTATTATATAAATTGTCATTAATTTTATGATTTTATTGCAGCAGTTTGTACAGTTTGAGCTTTTAATAAATTCACATATACTTATTTTTAAGACAACTTCGAATGCACAAAATGTTTATAATATTAAGCTATATTTATAGGCTTCTAAGAATTTATATTCAACACGTAATTGTTTATTCCCTTTAAAGACCGATGTTTATTTGAAATATGATAAAACGTAAATGTTTAATTATAGAAGGAAATACTTTTTTATAAATGAGCACATTTATCACTTTTCTAGATAAGAAACCACATGCCTTTACTTTTTTTATTTTGTTACATTTGTCTTTACAAAATATGTAAATCACACAAAAGAAAGTGAAAAATACTCTTAAGAACGTTAGTTGGGACATAAATCTCACAAAATTAATGACTTTTCTATGTAGTGGTTTGTTTATGACCACATATGTTAGTTATCAAAGTTTATTTCTTCTTTAATGAAAAACATATTTTAAAGGCTAAGAACTAAGATCTACCGTTTATGGTGTATATATATATATATATATATATATATATATATATATATATATATATATATATATATATATATATATATATATATATATATATATATATATATACATATATGCATATATATATATATATATATATATATACATATATGCATATATATATATATATATATATATATATATATATATATATATATATATATATACATATGCATACATATATATATATATATATATCAGGTGTGTTGAATAAGTGAAGTGGTCAACATCGATCATCAACATCGTGGTCGATAGATTATTTTTAGTCACACTTATAGAAATATGCTGTTTCGGGCATTCAATTTGAGGAGTAACTTGATCCTTGAAATTTGCCTTTACTTTTATTGAAGACCAATGTTTCTCAGATAATCCCTATGTGTAATTTTACTTGAGCTAGCTACCTACAATTTCCATCTCGTGATCCAATTCTGCTATTTTTTTTTCTGCTGGTGACTCTGTAACACCTGTACGTGTTATTTGGAAATAAATATTTTTCATATCAACCCCCTAGGCGTATCCCTTCCACACAATTTCACATTTCGACTCTGATTCTGATGCTGACACTATAGTCTTGACACCAACTGTACATCAGGGTGAGTCGAGTGGTCTGGGTTTTCGACAAACTGCAGGTCTTACCCGGATGTATATATTTTTATATTAACCCTAAGGGCGTACATTTTTGTTTAACTAGACCCCATAATTTTGCATCGTGGTTCCTAATTAAGCAATTTTGGTTCTGCTGGTGGACATAGTCTCCACAACACTTGCATGTGTCCCATGAATATGCCAACTGCAGGTCTTCCGAAAACTCAAACTGCTGCTCATACCTCAGGGCGAGTCGAGTGGTTTAGGTTTTCGACCAACTCTAGGTTTTACCCGGATATACATATTTTTGCATTAACACTGTGGGCGTAAATTTTTGTTTAACTAGCCCCCATATTCTTACATCGTGGTTCCTAATTAAGCAATTCTGGTTCTGCTGGTGGATATAGTCTCTACAACATTTGCATGCGTCCCATGAATATGCCAACTGTAGGTCTTTCGAAAACTCAAACTGCTATTCATACCTTAGGGTGAGTCGATTGGTCTGGGTTGTCGACCTAATGTGGGTCTTACCCGGATATATATTTTTTTGTATTAACCCTGTGGGCGTAAATTTTTGTTTAACTAGCCCCCACAATTTTACGTCGGGGTTCCTAATTAAGCAATTTTGGTTCTGCTGGTGGATATAGTCTCTACAACACTTGCATGTCCCATGAATATGCCAACTGTAGGTCTTCCGAAAACTCAAACTGCTGATCATACCTCAGGGTGAGTCGAGTGGTCTGGGTTTTCGACTAACTGTTGGTCTTACCCGGATATATATATTTCTGTATTAACCCTGTGGACGTAAATTTTTGTTTAACTAGCCCCCACTATTTCACATCGTGGTTCCTAATAAAGTAATTTTGGTTCTGCTGGTGGATATATTATCTATAACACTTGCATGTGTCCCATGAATATGTATATTTATTGTGTCAACCGTTGAGCTCAACTATTGCTTTAGCACCCTCCACCTCCTTCAAATCTCCCTCTCGCCTCCTAATTGATAAATTTTGTTTCTTCTGGTGGTTTCTTGCTGATAGTTTCAGCACCATTCGTACGTGTCATCCGTAGATACATATTTATTGTGTCAATCCCTTGAACGTAACCTTTTCCACATCTAACCTATCAAATTTCACATGTAACCTTCTAATTCAGAGATTTAGATTCAGTTGATTGCTATAGTCTCTCCACCCTTGGATATACATATTTTATGTGTCCTGGCCGTAATTTTAGTTTCTACAGTCCCCAATTTCATTTCTGTCTTACAAATGTTTCGCCGAGGCGCATGATCTTGCATCCTGAAGTACGTATGTACCACATTTCATTGTCGCATGGTACCACTTCTTGCTGCAGACCGCGCAGACATACTCAAAAACATCGCCATTTATTATGTAAGAAGAAATGACCGTGATAGAAGGGTTGGTGGAAAGGGGAGGCTCCCATTTCATTTCTTTGTTTTGTGACTCTTGCTCTGGTTGTTGACTCTTACTCTGACTGTTGACTCTTGCTCTGATCAGTGACTTTTGTTCTGATTGGTGACTGTTACTCTGATTGGAGACTCTTGCGCTGATTGCTGATTCTTGCTCTGATTGCTGATTTTTGCTCTGATTGGTGACTCTTACTCTGATTGGTGACTCTTACTCTGATTGGTGACTCTTGCTCTGATTAGTGATTCTTACTCTGATTGGTGACTCTTGCTCTGATTGATAACTCTTGCTCTGATTGCTGATTCTTGCTCTGATTGGTGGCTCTTATTCTGATTGGTGACTCTTGCTCTGATTGGTGACTTTTGCTCTGATTGGTGACTCTTGCTCTGATTTTGACGAAATTTTCACGCTGTATTTTCTACTCTGCAATGGACCCACTCTACCACCTTAAGATAATCTTCGGTCCACATTTATTGTTTTATGGCTTCCGTGTCCTGCGCTCTTATTGATTTTAAGGAAACTTGCGGAACGTATTAAAGCACAAGTAAAATAATAATTCTGCATACAACTGTATCGAGGATACGCTGGATCTCCTTTGGCAGTGCTACACAACCAACGAACCCGAAGTCAAAAAAACGAAGTAGGCACAAATAAAAGAAATTATGAGGTATATATACTTAAACCCTGGATATTCTTTAAAGATAGTATGTGTTGTATTGGAATATTTTTACTCATGTGGATTGGAGGTTTAAAAGTATTTAAAGTATTTAGTGGTTTAAAAGTATTTAAAGCATTTAGTGGTTTAAAAGTTTTGTGGTTTAAAATGTTAGTCAATGATGATAAGTATTTAACTTTAATTGGTTCTGAGTTCTTTTATTGTAAATTAGTTCCATGTAATGTTTTCTAAGGAAAGTTTTGTTTAGTTATCGTATAATAATTAAATTTACCTGGAGGGATGCGCCCATAATGGAAAGAGAATTTTATAAATTCAAATCATAAAATCGGGCAGGTGGGAGCTTCATATATTTCACTTATCTTAATACACCCGTCGCTATATACAATTACACTTATATGTATATTCCCGGGGTGATGCACATCGGCGAAAATTTTTGGCTTTGTGATTTCTATAAACGGGCGCATTATTAAAGTGTTCTTAAAAATTCGTTCACTGATGCTTTCAGCGAAGATTCTGAAACCAAAGAACGCTTTATCTATACGCCCGCTTATAACAAGAAATACATAAATAAATAAACTTCTGCTTGGACTCACTGCTTTACAACTCCTGGTCAACGTCAAATTCATATTCTAGTTAATAGTATTAGTAGCAAATTCATCGTATGCTCTGTGTGAAAAATTAATTTTAAATTTGAAAAGGGTTACTGCTTTGTCCAATATAAATTTTTAAGAATTGACGAAAAATATTTTTTTTTATCTTAGTTGATACTTTCAGTCAACTGATTATGATCAGTTGATTAAAAGTATCAACTGATTTCTAAGATAAAAAAAATATTTTCGTCATTAATAAAATACTTTAATTTTTAGAGAATTTCAGGCAGCATCTTAAGCAATTTTTATAAGTATTAAAATACGTTTTTTGTTTTTAAAACTTTTATTCGTACACATATAATACGTAGGTTGAAAATCATTGCTAAATAAAAGTAGATTCCCTTTGCAATAAAGAAAAAAATACTTAAATTATAATTGGTGTAAATTTGTCAAATTTATATATTTTAAAATCTTTATAACATAACGCCCTGAATATATCGAGCTAAAATTTAAGAAAAAATTTATATTAGGCAATTTTGTATTTCTTTTCCAACTTCTCCTGTACATTTATAAGTTTATTTTTAAATATAAACTGAGATAATGAAATAAGTAAGGATCAAAAAAGTGTTTATCATTATTCACGCGTTAACAACATTTCGTGTCAGCTGTTTTCAACGCAGACCGTAAAAACCTTTAATTAACTGTAGCATAAAATAAAGACAAGTTTTTCTTATTTAAGATTCTGGGCGAAAAGTAGTGACATTTTTCAAATCTGAGATTGTATGACTTTTTTAGAATATTTTACTATGATTATGGAAAAATGAGTAAAGTAATTGCTATAATTACTCTATATATTTATCCGATTTTAAGATACTCCTGCAAATCAGCTTTAAATCTACCTACCACTAGCTGAGGTGGCTGTAGCTAGTGGTAGATGTAAATGCTGATTTTCAGCGTGATAGCGGTAATTGCTTTTTTCAAAAATCATGACTGACGGAACAAAAACTAAAGATTCCCGCTTCATTTATTCGTTTCACGATCCGTAATAAAAAAAATATGATGTAGGCAATACATGACTTTCCTTATATGATGCAATGAATTTACTTCTTTTACAGTAAAAAAATAGGTAATCTTATAGTAGATACTTATATTCTTCGCAAGATATTGAATATTCCTCAATTAGTCGTCATTTTCATTAATTTAGCGTCATTCTTATCCATTTAGCAGGAGTTTCGTTAATTTGGCAGCATTTAAAAAAGTCGCCAAGCTGACGACATTCCGCCAAGTTCGTCGTTAAAATCTCGCTAAGCGTTATAAACAGAGAAATAAGTTATTCTTATAGCAGATAAATGACAATTGGTGTTCAAAAACAAAAGTATTACATAAAGTATCTTTTCTCATGAATGGAACGAACTAGATCCACGAGAATGATGTCACCAAATTTATCGCATGATATTACATATGAAAAGTGTAATGGTTTCTCAACAATTAATATATATTTTTTTAATTTATGGGATCTATTGATAAATTTATTTTAAAAATGTGCAATATCTCGAGTCGAGAACGGTTCATGCTAGCGTACTAAAGTTCATGTCAATCGTTTTCTAAGGAGAAATTACATAAAAAATATCTATTTGCGCAACTTTATAAAGCTTTTGATTTTGTGATGATTTTTTCAAAATGTCACTCGAAAATTTAGGGAGGTTCTGAACATTCGATAACGTTTAAAATAAATAGGCTTCCAGTATTCACGGATCGTGATTTTTGTACCAAATTCCATTCAAATCGCTCCATTCGTTCGTGAGATATCGTCTCCACAGGCTCACTGACACACACACACATACTTTCACACACACACACACACACACACACACACAGAGACATCACCTCAAAAATGTTTGATTCGTGTTCAGGGATGCTTGAAACGTGCTCTCCCGTCGAAAACTGGAATTCGAATTTTCGACCCCGTCACAATACTTTCTTTATACATGGAAAGTAAAAATAGAATGTCATTGCCTCCCAATGTCATTGACTGTATTCCAGTAGCACCCCGAGTAACCCCGTATTTAATCCTCTTGCGGCCCTTTATACACACACATACGCCCCTGTAACGCCCCTGTAACGCCCTGTCACGTAATCAGGATTGACGTTAAATAGGTTGAACGGAAATATTCATGCACGCTTCATATAAGAATCAAACGAAACAAAATGAAAGAACATCCTTGTTAAATAAATCCGTAATTCACTCATTTTTACGTTTATTTGGATCTTTTGTTTTGGAAATTAAATTACGAATATTTCGGATTGCATTAGGATTATGTTATATATTAAAATAATATTTGTGTTGAGTTATTTAGTATTGCTATTAGTCGACACATTTCAAATCACATCACAAGCGAAAACATTTTAGCTTTGCGCTGATAAATTTAAATTTTAGCTTTTTATCAGGGTGCGTTATATACTTATGATAGACGATTGCAAGAATGGCAGACATAAGGATTAAAGTATTAAAAAATTACCTATTCTTTCATTCATTTTAAATTTTAGCTTTTTATCAGGATGCGATATATACTTATGATAGACGATTGCAAGAATGGCAGACATAAGGATTAAAGTATTAAAAAATTACCTATTCTTTCATTCATTTTAAATTTTAGCTTTTTATCAGGGTGCGATATATACTTATGATAGACGATTGCAAGAATGGCAGACATAAGGATTAAAGTATTAAAAAATTACCTATTCTTTCATTCATTTTAAATTTTAGCTTTTTATCAGGGTGCGATATATACTTATGATAGACGATTGCAAGAATGGCAGACATAAGGATTAAAGTATTAAAAAATTACCTATTCTTTCATTCATTTTAAATTTTAGCTTTTTATCAGGGTGCGATATATACTTATGATAGACGATTGCAAGAATGGCAGACATAAGGATTAAAGTATTAAAAAATTACCTATTCTTTCATTCATTTTAAATTTTAGCTTTTTATCAGGGTGCGATATATACTTATGATAGACGATTGCAAGAATGGCAGACATAAGGATTAAAGTATTAAAAAATTACCTATTATTTCATTCATTTTAAATTTTAGCTTTTTATCAGGGTGCGATATATACTTATGATAGACGATTGCAAGAATGGCAGACATAAGGATTAAAGTATTAAAAAATTACCTATTCTTTCATTCATTTTAAATTTTAGCTTTTTATCAGGGTGCGATATATACTTATGATAGACGATTGCAAGAATGGCAGACATAAGGATTAAAGTATTAAAAAATTACCTATACTTTCATTCATTTTAAATTTTAACTTTTTATCAGGGTGCGATATATACTTATGATAGACGATTGCAAGAATGGCAGACATAAGGATTAAAGTATTAAAAAATTACCTATTCTTTCATTCATTTTAAATTTTAGCTTTTTATCAGGGTGCGTTATATACTTATGATAGACGATTGCAAGAATGGCAGACATAAGGATTAAAGTAAAATATTAAAAAATTACCTGTTCTTTCATTCATTTTTAGAACTCGTAAAATAACAAAAATTCTGATGTGGGCGGCCCAGGACTTTCCTTATATAATGCAAAGGATTTACTACTTTTGCAGTTAAAAAAATCTGATGTGGGCAACACATGACTTTCCTTATATAATGAAATGAATTTACTACTTTTACAGTAAAATAAATAGGTTTTTCTTCTAGTAGATACTAATATCCTTTCCAAGATATTGATATTTTCGACAATTAGTCGTCATTTTCATTGATTTAGCGTCATTTTTATCCATTTGGCGAGATTTTCGTTAATTTGGCAACATTTCAAAAAGTCGCCAAGTTAGCGACATTCCGCCAATTTCGTCGCCAAAATCTCGCCAAGCGTTTTGGACGAAGAAATAAGTTGTTCTTACAGCAGATAGATTGGTGTTCAAATGCAAAAGTATTACTCAAAGTATCTTTTTTCATGAATGGAACGAGTTAGATCCACGAGAATGATGTCACCCAATTTATCGCATGATATTATATATGAAAAGTGAACATGTTTCTCAATAGGAATTTTTTTTTTCTATTTTATATGACTTTTTGATAATTTTTTTGAAAAATGTGCAATATCTCGAGAACGGTTCATGTTAGCGTTCTAAAATTTATGTCAATGGTTTTCTAAAGAAAAATTACATAAGAAATGTCTATTTGCGTAACTTTAATATTGGTTTTGATTTTTTGACGATTTTTTCAAAATTTCATTCGAAAATTTAGGGGGGTTCTGAACATTCGATTGTGTATAAAAACAATAGGCTTCCAGTGTTTACAGATTGTGATTTTTGTACCAAATTTGGTTCGAATCGGTCCATTCGTTCGTCAGTTATCGTCTCCACAGACCCACTGACACACACACACACACATACTTTCACACACACACACACACACACACACACACACACACACACACACACACACACACGCAGACATCACTTCAAAAATGTGTGATTCGTGATCAGGGATGCTTGAAACGTGCTCTTAACGTGCTCTAAACATGTTTCTTAACAGTTAATATTTTTTTAATTTATGTGATTTTTTGATAAATTTATTTTAAAATGTGCAATATCTCGAGAACGGTTCATGCTAGCGTTCTAAAGTTTATGTCAATCGTTTCCTAAGGAGAAATTACATAAGAAATATCTATTTGCGTAACTTTATTAAAGGTTTTGATTTTTTTATGATTTTTTTCAAAATTTTACTCGAAAATTTAGGGGGGTTCGGAACATTCGATTATGTTGCAAAACAATAGGCTTCCAGTATCTACGGATTGTGATTTTTGTATCAAATTTCATTCGAACCACTCCATCCGTTCGTGAGATATTGTCTCCACAGACTCACTGACACACACGCACACACACACACACACACACACACACACACACACACACACACACACACACACACACACACACATAGTTTCATACACACACACAGACAACACATCAAAACTGTTCGATTTGTGATCAGAGATGCTTGATACGTGCTCTTCCGTCGAAAACTCGAATTTCTAATTTTCGACCCCGTCACAATACTTTTCTTACACATTATGTATATAGGGAAATTAAAAATATGATGTGGGCAGCGTATGACTATCCCTGCAAACACATATTCATGTCCCCTTCACTTCTTCAATAATTCATTCAATTCAGTTTAAATGCACAGAAAACAGCCATAATTATTTTAAATTGCACTGAATTTGCACTTTTGATTCAATTTCTGTTTTCATTAGGTAACTTGATTTATTTTCAAAGGTGTCGTAGCGAAAATGCAAAAAAAAAAAAACAAGAAAGATCAATCATGCTTAAAGCATTGATTATGAAACGCTTTCCAACTTCAATGCAATTTAAACATGTCTAAAATGCAGTACATCCCTCGGTAATATTTTAAAACTTATCACAATACAAGATTAATTTATTATTTTTGAAAACTTAAACCTTCATCGAAAAAAATGAACTTCATTAAAATAACGTCATTGAATTATAAATTGCCTAGTTTAAACATCTCTAAAATGCGATACATTCCTCGGAAATATTTTTAAAACTATCATAATACTACGATAATTTATTACATTTGAAAACTTCATTGAAAACAACTGAAATTCATTCAAATGACGTCATAGAAAAGATAACACGTCTGGATCTCCCTATAAAAACAGCATTTCATTCATAACATTTTCACATTCCTGTCATTCATCAGTATACTATAATAATTGGTTTTATTTAAAAATTATGACCATGAAGTTAGACGTAATTAAACTCTATGCGTAAAACTTCATCGAAAAAAATCGTCCTTCTGTTTGTAAAATCAATCAATATTTGATTCATATCAGCTATGCAGACTCCATGAACTAAATGATTTTGTGTTAAAGAAATACAGCTATTCTAATACAACTCATTCTACATATTTTGCTGTTTACATTTTATATAGGGGAAAAATAGGCTTCGTTATAGAAATAATCAAATTTGGATGAGCATTTAAGCTTAAATATATTGTAATTGCGTTGTTTCAGTATGTAGATGCACAGAATTTATGCAAAAATAAAGTGATTTTAGGACGGATACAACATTCAATATGAAATAAAAAGAACTTTAAAATTCACGATTTTGAGACAAAATGAATGCTAAATATCATTTTGAAGAGGGTCACGTGATATTTTCAGATCATGGTCACGTGATCGCTTCATATAAGAGATGTTATTATTATTTTAATTTTTATTTTAAAAACTACTGAATATGTTTCGCTAAATTTTTTTTTACATATTTTATGGAACAATTTGAATATTACCTAAAATTTTCGAAGCAATTTGTGAATTTTAAGTCCGCTTAAAAATGTTTGAAAAATTAGGGCCCATAGGGCTCAATGTATTTCATTTTTTCAACCCGGGTTCAATCCAAAACTAATTGGTTTATATTATTGATTTATATTCCCATAGGTCCTACAGACCGTCTGAACAACATACTAAAATTTCATTTTGATTAAGTCATTTTTACGGCAATTATCGTGCTAACGGACAGACAGACAGACAGACAGTCAGAATAAACAAAGTCATAAACACTTTTCAACTTTGTAAAGTGTTAAAAACTAAAATATCTGAAGAACGATAATCCCTACAGTAATGGGGTTGATCTTATTCTTTCGTCGTCAAAAACTACGTAAAAAAAACACTTTATTGATATATATGAGCATACCCATTGTTTCGTTTTTAGATTTAGAGGCTAGACTTTCATTTTTACTTTCCTTATATACATAATGCATAAGGGAAGTATTGTGACAGGATCTAAAATTCGAATTCGAGTTTTCGACGGGAGAGCACGTTTTAAGCATCTCTGATCACGAATCAAACATTTTTGAAGTGATGTCTGTGTGTGTGTGTGTGTGTGTGTGTGTGAAAGTATGTGTGTCAGTGAGTCTGTGGAGACGATAACTGACGAACGAGTGGACCAATTCGAACGAAATTTGGTACAAAAATCACAATTCGTAAACACTGGAAGCCTATTGTTTTTATACGCAGTCGAATATTCAACCTCCCCCCCCCTAAATTTTCGAGTGAATTTTGAAAAATCGTCAAAAAATCAAAACCGCTCATAAAGTTACGAAAATAGATATTTCTGATGTAATTTTTCATTAGAAAACGATTGACATAAATTTTAGAACGCTAACACGAACCGTTCTCGAGATATTGCACATTTTAAAAAAAAATTATCAAAGAGTCATGTAAAATAAAAAAAAATTCCTATTGAGAAACATGCTCACTTTCCGCGTGTAACACCATGCGATAAATTCGGTGACATCATTCTCTTTGATCTAGCTCGTTCCATTCATGAAAAAGATACTTTGAGTAATACTTTTGTATTTGAACGCCAATAGTCATTTATCTGCTGTATGAATAACTTATTTCTCCATCCATAACGCTTGGCCAGATTTTGACGACGACTTTGAAAGAATGTAGCCAACTTGGCGACATTTTTAATTGTTGCCAAATTAACAAAAATCTCGCCAAATGGATAAAAATGACGCTAAATCAATGACGACTCATTGAGGATGACGACATTGAAAATGACGATTCATTGTCGAAAATTCAATATCTTGGAAAGAATATAAATAACTTCTATAAAAATAATCTATTTTTTTTACTAAAAAAGTAGTAAATTCATTGCATTATATAAGGAAAGTCATGCGCTGCCCACATCAGATTTTTAGATTTAAATTTTAATTTTTTTGGAAGCCATTTCGCAAAATAGATCCTTTTTCGATCCTTTTTTTCGATTCAGGCTTTACAGTTTTCATCAGGCTTTACCGAGGCTTTACCGTTAGTGCTCTTATCGCTACGTTCGACGATGTGAGAAGAGTTGCAGGCGGAGCTGATCGAATTGGTATATGGTACAACTCTCCGCCTGCCTGGTGATATGCTACATAGTTCTGATCAAGGTGTTAAAGCACCAACTGAGTTTGTACAACACTTTAGGGATCAGATGCCAATGTTGAGACCGATTCCGGCTTCGAACCACTCCACGCCAAAAGTTTATGAATCCAAAGACTTGAAAAACTGTTCCCATGTGTTTTAATATATAAGGATTGTGTACCTTTTATTATGTAACTTTTTATGTACGTTTTATTATATAAGAACTGCGCTTCTAAATATCGCCAACTTGGCAATAATTGACCCCACATTGACGAAAATTTCATCAAAATTGCAAAATTGGCCCCTAATGGATGAATTTATTAATAAAATATATATAAATAAATGGACTATATTGCGTATTGATAATGCTATTAATATTGATAATTGTTAACTTAGAGCTGTGTAAAATATAAGTTAATTAGGTACACAATAGTTTTAGATGTTTTTATCCTGGTGTATACGGCGCCAACTGTACAAGTTAACGTTACAAACACTGTGCCGTTGATCTATTCATCACTTTTTCACCTTTAATAAAATAATTTCTTTGCATTATACAAGAAAAGTCATGTGTTGCTCGCATCAGATTTTTAAAAAATTATCATGGAACTACAATACATTTTTTACTTGAAAACGTCAAACTTAATCGAAATAATTGAATTTTATTAACTATGTAAAAGTAGTGAATATTTCATTCATACACTTTTATTATAGACTTCAGAGTTGAATAATTTTGCGTGAAAAAAAATCAACTATTCTTATACAACTCATCTTGCAGTCACACACATTCTGCTTACATTCTGAATCCATAAAAATTAAGTGTCGTTGTAGAAATAATCAAAATTTGATGACCATTTAAACCAAAAAATATTGTAATTGCGTTGGCGCAGAATATAGATGCACAGAAAATACCCAAAAATAAAGCAGTTCTCAGACAAACCCTATATATAATTGCAACCCTATATATAAATTTAAAAGAACTTTAAAATCATGATGTTTACTCTTGGAAAAAAGATGGATGCCATATTTTACTTTGAAGTGGGTCATGTGATCTCTTCGTACTATATATGGGTGTAATTATTATTTTAATTTTTATTTAAAAAATTGTCGAACATATTTTTCTGAAATTTTTTTTACATATTTTAAGGAATAATTTGAATATTTCCTAAAATTTTCGAAGCAATTTGTAACTTTTAACTTCGCTTACAAATGTTTGAAATGTTAGGTCCCACGGGGTTCAATGTATTTCATTTTTTCAACCAGAGCTGAAAACAAAACTGATTGTTGATATTATTCATTTATATTCCCATATGTCCCACAGACCGTCTCAACAACATACTACTAATTCATTTTGATTCATGTATTAAAAAGACTTCAATTATAATTACTGATGGAAAATGCTTACATTTCTATATTTTTAATTTTTTTAACATAACGCCTTGCAGATTTCAAGTCAAAATTAATAAAAAAATTGCAAAATAGGCGATTTCTTCTGAATATTTAAACATTTATTTTTAAATAAAATCTAAGATAATAAAATAAGTGAGGGTCAAAATGTGTTTATCATTATTCACGCGTTAACAACGTTTCGTGTCAGCTGTTTTCAGCACAGACCGTAAAAACCTTTAATTAACTGCAGCATGAAACGAACATTATTTTTTTCCCTCATTTAAGATGCTGTGCGAAAAGTAGTGGCATTTTTCAAATCTCAGATTGTATGACCTTTTTAGAATATTTCACTATGTTTATGGTGTTTATTTTAAAACAGAATAGACATGGTATTGATGTGATTACTCCATGTATGTCTTCTGTCTTAAGAAACTTAAAGTTGATAACCAGCATTATGTCTACCATAAGCTACGATGCTTGCAGCTAGTGGTAAACGTGTATGCTGATTTCCAGCATCACAGCGTTTTTTTTCTTTCTAATATGTAGTATTGAGAAAATATTGTTTTAACGAAAATTGTAGATTTCGAGATTGTGATGCCAATATATATTTTAAAACCTCCTGAACAATATTTGAATATTTTTGGCGTGATGTCCTTCTGTCTGTGTGACTGTGTGAAGTTTGTTGTCGATTTCTTGTCTACACTATAGCAGCCACATATATTAATGGATATTCTTAAAATTTTATATCTGGCTTTTTTATCAAAAACTCTAGAACTAGAGAGAATTATTTTAAATTCGAGCGAAAATTTTGAATTTTACACGAAATGTTATATTTCTTTTAACATGGCAGCATGGGACGAAATTGTACATAATCCTGTCGAACACTCAGGCCATTCGACAGGCCCTAAGGTTTACAGTCGCTATTTGAGTGGTCGGCTTACATAACCATGTTGTTGTTGTTGAGACCCAGACCGTCCGACCTACCAGAAAGGTGTAAGGTAACTGTATGGACGGCCGGGAAGTGCCACCCAATTTAGACCGGAACCCAGTGGGGGAGGCATCCACAGGGACCGTACCCTCCTTCCCCTACCACCAACCTCTCGGAAGGACTTACGGACCCACATGTTTAACGTGATCGTACTCCGCATGAACACGGCGGCATTTGTGGCAGCGTGCAAATCTTAGTGCGCAAACCACGGGGATACCGCACCCGAGATGGTCAACAGCACGCGGTGTTCCGAGGTGGTCACCCACTAAGTACTAACCGCGCCCGATGCTGCTTGACTTCGGTGATCTAACGAGAACCGGTGTTTTCAGCACGGTACGGCCGTTGGCTTACATAACCATGTATAAAAGTGTTTATTTATGGCTCAATGATCACGAAACTTAACAGTTTGAATCATTATTGCAACAATTTTGTGTTGTTCGTGGCATGATTGCAGCTCTTGGGGTGCAAGTTGCCATTGTCAATTAAGGTATCAATTGAAAAATTGTTTATATATCCTTTAAAGTAAAGGATTACACGCTGTAATTGTAATCAATTGGATCCAAAACAGAATTCATTTACACCTCACCAAATGCTTCTGGTAAAATATGAGGGGGGGTGGGGTGGAATGAATTCTGTTATGAGAAATTTGCATTTGAGCCATACTCCAGAATTTTTTTTATAAATTATAACTAACGATACTATAACAAACTCTATGTTCTTTCATTCGTTTTTAAGACCCGTAACAAAACATAGATAAAAGGCCATTTCTTCATTAATGCAATCAACTTTACTCCAGTAGCAAATCGAATTCTCGAGTATTTACCCATTACCTTTATAAAAGCCCTACACCCTTGTAACGCCCTGTCACACAGGCAGGATTGACGCAAAATTTGTTTCTCAAAAATATGCATGCCTGCTCATAAAAATCAAAGGAAATTAAATGAAGGACCACGCTTGTTAAATAAGTTCGTAACTCACTCATTTTCACCTCCTAATGTTTGAATACATTTTTATAAATATTTTAGATATATGACTTCCAATTAAAAGCATACTAACCAGCTCATGAAAAACCAGGTTGTAATGTGATTTAATTGTAACGGGAATTGTTATGGTATTATTTTAATAAATTCACGTGAGTGGATTTACTTGACATTTTCTGTGGTGTAGACTTCAAGAAACCTTCAAATTCTCTTCAGTGAGTTACTTTTTACTGAGCAAAACATTTTAGTAAGGTCATTAAAAACGCCAAAGTAGCTTACATTTTTCCATTGTGCAAGTATATTGAATAGTAAGATATTGATTACAAAATTATTGTATTCGCTTGTGGCATATGTTGCCTGCGGTAATCGGGGAGATCAATCCTTAACGCATGTACAAATATGAAAATATCAGACAAGAGGAGTGAGATGATTAGTTTTATCAATAATAAATTGGTTGTCTTAATAATCGACAAGTGGTCATATAGGTATAAGTGTGGTGCACAATTAAAAATAACACTTTAAGTTTGCTTTTCTACTTATCGAATTATTCATGATTATGGCCGAATTATCATAAATCATAAACCCTTATAACATTAAACATTAAACACATTGCGTTCGGTGCCGCTTAAATGCACCTTATTATTCTTTAGTGTGATTAATTGAATAGAATATTTATTAATATAATACTACAATTAATTGCACCATTTTAACATTAAAATAAAATCATTTATTTACAACATAGATTACTTATTAAATTAGTTACTACAATTGTTCATATTAATTGTGGCGGAGAGAGCAAATGTGAGACCAGTTAATTAAAAATGCCTAAAATGCATTGATGACCTTCAACAATAATTGAGGAACACATACCTTCAAGTCTGTCTTTAGAAATGGATCTCTACTCTTACATCAGAGTATTTTGTACAGGTACCAACTTGTACAGGTAGTGTGGTACCAACTTTGTACAGGTAGTGTGGTACTGCTAATTATACTGCAGTTAATCTGGAATCTGCCTTTGACGTTCTGTATATCAAGACTTTGGACATTTCTATGGAATCTCTACGGAACACTCTGTTTGCAAAACTTGTTAAATACTTCTCTACTGCATCTCTCTATGAAAAATCGCTATTGCCGTCAAAGTCATCGTGAAATCTCTCGTAGAAATCATGAAATCTGTCGTAGCAGTAGTTCTCAATATCAGCTGGAACTTTTTGTTGCCGCCTCTTTTGCCTGCGGTCTGTAACGACCCTTGTCGCTCTGATTCGCCGCCCTTAGGACAATGCAGTCAGACGCCTTCCAGAATTGGTCAACGTTCTTAACCACACTCGTGACTATATATAGCTTCTTACGTTTATGGCCTAATTGACCCCTCGGGTCAACGTGTTGTAAAAACTGGCATCATTACGCCTGTTGCTATTGTTAAACATCACAGACATCGTAAATATTGAACATAAAACTCTATCCGTTAAATCTTACTCAAAATCTAGTCTCACAATAAGTACATACCTTTTCAAACAACACAAATGTTGAACTACATCACTCACTGACTAATTGCCACAGCCTTTGCAAAGCTCGTTACTTCACAAACACTGATCCTCCTTAACAGTATATATTCAGCTTCTTTCATTTAATACTCTTTTCCAAATTCATTTGTTGTCCTGTTTTTTAGTCGAGCAACATTTCATAATATGGCTTCGTTTTGTCCCTCCTTATTGATTTTAGTGTATGTGATTGGATGTTGTCTTCCCTCCCTTAGTAATGCAGAGGTGACGCTGGTGAAGGACGTGAATCGCCAATCTGCCACCTTGCTTGACGTTCAGTAGTGAAAGAGTGCATTTATTGGCCATAAATACCGTTCAATTTAATGTCAAGATTGTCGCAGTTTCGACTTGTATTTTATTTGCTCCTTTATCACAATGACATTTTAGTGTTCCTACAAAATGCTCCTAGACTATGTTCTTACATGTATGTTATAATTTCATTCAGAAATTGTAGAAAATTCAAATAATTAAATTTGCTTAAAATGTTTGTTTAAAATGCGGCTGGATTCGGTGGTTATAAAATTATTTCAGGATCTCGTTGTTGCCAGCAGGTTGGAACACAACTGGACGGCCCTCCAAATATATAATGTATGTAGTATGTATAATATTTAAAGGCTCTTACAAAAAAAGGAAGTATCATACAACTGTTAAAAGATAACATTAGCGAAAATTTAAATAATATACACGGTGGATTTACATGCGAAGGTGCGAACGTAAAATATGTCCCATTACTAGACAAAGTTGTCTAGAGATGATAGTCTGGTTCAATTTCATTTGATCCACCTATTTAAATTGAGTGTGATCTTATCCGCAACAGCTTTCTGGACTCCGTAAGGAAATTAATATCTAGAAGTCAAGGTTTTATACAATTAAAAATAATATACCCATCTGTAATACGATAATACACAACATAAAGAAACTTTAAATTCACAATCATTTGCGAATTCCTATAGTATTCTAAATGACATTGCCATTCATAACATTATCTTAAAATATTTACATGTATGCTCCTAAAAATTAGTTCAATAATTTATGTTTACGGTATACATATTTATCTTCACAGACCGATCTGAAGATTAAAACATCCCGGTCCCATTTGTAAACATATTAACAAAAATATGAGATTAATATTTTGTTTTTGGGTGGGACAGCGTCCATTCCAAACGAAGAACCTCTCAACACTTGGATTCCGCCTTTTCAGACATTGGCGTTCTTGGACGCCAATGTCTGCAAAGCGGGATTGAATTGTTTGGAATAGAGTATGTCATATACCTGTCATTTTGAGAGGTTCTTCGTTTGGGATGGATGCTGTCCCACCCGTAAGCAAAAAGTTAAATGAATATATGCCAAAATGAAAGTGCTGAAATTATATCGGAAGATGTTATAGCTGTACTATTTTTATTTTTGTTGATTAGAATATATATCCGTGTACTAGAAGATATACCCATATTAAAATATGTGATTTTAAAAAATATTTGGCAAAACAAATTAAAATGTAAATAATCCCCGTAATATTTAAACTTAAAGGCCGCAATTGTTATAATCCAATCAAAAATGCATTGACGAAAAACAACCGAGTTTAGAGTCAACATGAACAAAATCATCAATAATAAATTGATGATTCATCAATTTATTTAAAAGCACATATCCAATTTTTTATAATAAATTGTGAATAAAATACTTTGAAATTATAAAATTTGAAAGGAAACAAGTTGTTTCGTTAACTTAATGAGCTGACGTCGTTAAATAATTTCAAAACATTCGTTCAAATTATTGCAAAAATACAATTTATAAGAAAGTGCGAAAATTAAATAGAAAATGAAACAAAGAGTAGGAACAATTGCTATTCGAAAACTTCATTAATTACTTCATTAACAAAATTAAAATAAGATTTGATCAAACTATTTCCAATGATTAAAATACTGCTGAATAAAAAGATGTAAAAAATCTGTATAGGAAGCAACTCGTTTCGTAGCTTTGTTAGCTACCATCATCCACCAATCAATATTCAATGAGCCAGACTACTTTAAAAAGACAAGGAAATATAAATATGCGCATTTAAAAAGAATGACGATATTTAAAGCGCATAATTAAAAATATTCGTTCATATCTAATTAAACCCAATAGATAATTTTCAGTAAAATATTCATTCCATTAAAAGCTTGAAAACGAAAGTCGATTAAATTTTTATTTAAATATTTATTTCATTATTAGCTTGAGAACCAAATCACACAAAATGTTCATTTAAATATTTATATCAATATTAGCTTTAACACTAAAGCACATAACATTCCATTATTTGTCTTAAATATATTCCATTGACCAATAAAATAGCAAGGCCTTTTCATCATCTTTTTTTCCTGTGTATTCTACAGCTCCAGTAAAACTTAAAAAGTAAGAGAATGTCACATTTGAAGAATGCTTTTACTTTTCAGGGGAGTTTCTTACTAAAAAAATTAATTCACGCAGCAGTTAATTGAATATTTTTAGTTTTGCTATGAAAGCAGCTGACATATAAGCTATCAACGCATGAATAATGGTGAACCCTGGTTTTTTTCTTCAGGGAAACTTCTTGTTCTAAGTTTTTAATTTGAAAATAAACATCTAATTACACTGGATAACATAAACACTGAAAGTAAATTAAAAATTTGCTACTTCAGATTTTTTGTTAATATCAAGCTAAAAGCTCTAAAAACATGGCACTTAAAATCTGAAAAATTGTGCCGTCTTATAAGCATTTTATTCCATGCGTGGTAAAATATTGCTCACATCATTTTTGGAATATGGGATTCTTTTATCGTTCATAATTGACGAAATTAAAAATCTGAAAAAAGTAAAACACTTAAACAATACGATGATCATGAAGAGAAAAATTTTGCCATTAAATTTAATGCGCATATTATCAGCATCACGCCGTGGCGGCAGATTGGGGAGTCATGATTATCTCCACTGATATTTCTCGCATTTTTACTTCCCCTACAATACATGGTAATATATAGGTTTTACATTAATGTGTGGTACATTAGATTCCTAATAGCTGTACATTAGATTCCTAATGGCTGTACATTAGATTCCTAATAGCTGTACATTAGATTCCTGTACATGTAAAAGTTGTTTAATTTAACATTCCTGAATATGACAGGCATTCGGCAATAACTATATTGTGTCAAATAAATGATGTTCTGTAGCAGTTTTATTGTCGAACCTACTCATTAGAGAATGTTCTATAAGTTTATAATTATATTTTGACTTTTCAACACTTCATAACGTAGTTGAAAAGTGTTTATGACTTTGTTCATTCTGTCTGTCTGTCTGCCTGCCCGTTCGCTCGATAACTGCCGTAAAATGACTTTATCAAAATGAAATTTTAGTATGTTATTGAGACGGTCTGTGGAATATACGGGAATGTAAATGAATAATATCAAGCAATTAGTTTTGGAGTGAACCCCGGTTGAAAACATGAAACACATTGAACCATATGGGACCTAATTTTTTAAACATTTTGGAAGCAAAGTTAAAATTCGCAAATTGCTTTGGAAATTTTATGAAAGATACAAATTATCCCATAAAATATATGAAAAAAAAAATCCACAAAATATGTTGTGTAGATTTTAAATAAAAATTAAAATATCAATTACCCCCATATAATATAAAGATATCAAGTGATCCTCTTCAAAATGAAATATGTCATCTATCTTTTTTTCCGGAGTAAAAATCGTAATATTTACAGTTCTTTTAAATTTATATTTAGTTTTGCATCCGTCATAAAACCGTTTTATTTTTGCATATTTTATGTCCATCAATATTCTGTGTGAACGCAATTACAATGTTTTTGAGTTTAAATTATACTAAAATTTGATTATTTCTGGAATGGAGTCTAATTTCAATGGATGCAGAATATAAACAATGACGTCATTTGATTAAAGTTTATTTTTTTTTCTCAAGGAAGTTTTAAGTTTTCAATAAAATAAATTATTGTAGTTCTGTGATAATTAAAAAAATATCACCGCTGAATGTATCGCATTTTAGAGATGTTTATATAAAATTACATTTCAGTTGGAATGTGTTTTATAATCAATGCTTCATGCATGATCCTCGACTTTTTGCCGTGTTCCTTATCATATATATCCTTTTTCCAGAATACTGCAATGTATAGGAGAAGCATTGGAATCGCGTCGAAAATCGGAACTTGCGTTTTCGATGGATCTATACGTTTCGAGCACTTTAAAACTCGAAAAACCTACTTTTAGCCTGACGTCCTTGTTCTGTTTGTATATGTAGCCCTGTTCACATGCACAATTTAAAGCCGTATTATGGCTGCATTTTGACTGTGTCACCGTTCTCATGTCCAAGCGGGGAAAATACCGGTTCGAAGGAGGGTAGTAAGGTGGTATGATTTCCTTCCTTCTTATTTGAGGGAACAAAGGGGGTAGATTGGGGATTTTGACCCACAATTCCATGCGCGCAACTGCGATTTCTTGAAAAACATGGGGGATACTGAGATACCTTGTGGACCTTATTTACAATTCCTACTTGAAGATTGTACAATAATGATGAATTTATAGATTTTTATATATATTATTTTGCATTCATTATACTGACTTATTTACGAATTAAACGGATTGATCCATATTATACATCAGAATTTAATGAACAGAGAATCCTACTGAAAAATATTGATGCGGGTATGCACATTTTGTTTAATTGAACTAACTGTTATCTCATGAATTAGAAATATTTGTTCCCTCGATTTCAGGATAATTTTCATAGAAATGTTTGTTTCTTACTTACAAAACGTATACAATTAAGTGTTAGTTAAAAGTCGTAAGCCAGCTGATTTTCCTTTTAAGCAGCAACTTTAAAATATAATGTTCTGTTTCTTGGGCAAATTTTCTTGATTTATCTAAATAGTTTTTAACAAATGGTAAAAATATTTTCTTAGATTTATCTAATATACATTATCCTTATATAAAACTCTCCTAATACTCATTATATTTTATATTGTTAAAAAGGAGTATAATGTGTTTATGTTTAAATGAATATATGTTGTTATTTATTGTAAATAAATTATTTATACATTATATTTCAAGTTTGATTATTTTAGTTTTGTATTCTAAGCTTTTACATATCAAATCAAAATGTCCCATAACTTGAGATGATGTAATTATGATGTCAATATTATGATTGGTAAAAAATTACGTTTTATAATTGTGTATATCAGTAACAAAGTAAAATGTTTCAGTCATTCAAAATAACTTTACATACATACATTTTGCAATTAACTGAACTGTGTAAATTAGCTTACAAAATGCTAATCTCTCCCCCCCCCCTAAAAAAATAAAGAATACTGCATGATTGCTTGTATCAGAAATATAAATTATTTTTATATATTTTAAATACTGCATATGAAGTCGATTTTATTTTATTAATTTTATTTTTAGATTACTTAGAGGACCACCTATTTTACATATCAATGAAACATGTCCATCATAAGTATTTTTTATTCTGCTATATTAAAAACATTATTTTTAATTGCGGTATTACTATTAGTGGTATATGTATCTGGGCCATGCAGTAAGGTCTTATGTGTTTTTCATAAAAATTGAGTAATACCGATTTTGTAAAAGTTAAAATGTATTCGGTATAAATATGCATATTTTTTTCTCTATGCCAACTTCTTATATCGATTTGTCTTGAATAAAGTTTCTTAAAATGGTGTTTTTTTCAGTAATTCAAGATTATACGTCATAATTTAGCTTTAAAAGGAAGATTGAATGAGAAAAACTTTCTCTTTTGACTTTTAAGAATGAATTCTTTAAACAGTTTCATGGAATAAAACTTTTATATATATATATGCTTATTCTAATAAATATATATATATATATATTAGAATAAGCATATATTTACAGTTTTAAAAATATATTAAATTTGATTTTGGCATTATTTTTTATTTGATGTTTAGTTTATAAAGATCCAAGTTTAATTTATATACACTATTCAGATTTAATTTATATATATGCGACCATTTTGTTTCTCACTTCCGCACATTATAAATTATATTGTTATATTAAATAGATAAAATTAATATTGGTATATTAAATAGATAATTGTTATAATAAATAGATAAAATAATAACATGGAATATAATGGATTAAAAATAATACGCTTTTTAAAAAAGCAATTAAAAAAAGAAAAGAAAAATATATATTGTGAAATGAATGTCAAAAGCAATGAATGTCAAAAGCATTTAAAAAATGAATGTCAAAAGCATTTAAAAAAAATTGGTCCTAGCCCTTTAAGCGGGAGTAATGAGGGTTGCACATGTGAACGGGTATAGAATGGATCCCGGAAAATACCCCCTTTTTCACCCCAATGACTCATGTCCGGAAAATATCAGCTTGCAAGTGAACGGGGCTTGTGTGTGTGTGCCTATACAATGTATGTATTCATTATGGCTTCAAATCTAACTAACCAAATTTCACAAAATTTGGTAAATAAGTCACTTGTGGATTACCCTGGTGTTGACTAGATCTCGGTGCGATTCAGAAGAAAGAGACTGCACTTTTGCGAAATGGCCCACAAAAAAGTATGTATCAACTCGAAAAATAATGTCAATAGTTTGCATTTTAATATATTTTATTATAGTATGTTAATCTGTATATTTGGTATTGTATTTTTTCTTGCAAGCTGTTAATGGGACTTTGTCCTGTAGCTTGCATTCTTTTAAATAAATAAATAAAATAAATAAATAAATATGATTGCCTCAGTATTAGTATATTTCTATAGATGTGAAAAATAAGTAAGAGGAGTATGGAGAATCGATCTTTTGCTGTGCATTAAGAGTCCCACGTTGAATTTGAATGGTGCAAGCCACAAGTCCTTCGCCGATTAAGGGACAACCTAGTAAAATACCCTGACATTTATTTCGCAAGATTATATGCATAGAACACAATTATGTGCTTCATGTATTTATTTATTTGTTTAAACAATTTTTGATCAAATATTTTGATTACCACCTTGTCTAATCGCGATTTGAACCCTTAATTTTGCCTTCTTTATCCAATTCCCACCAAAGTAAACGTATTAACTTAAACTGGTATGGACTGTTCAATAATGTAACACGGATGTGTTATGGTTGAATAGCGAATTTAAAATTAGAAACCTTTGCCCGATCAGTCTTTAAAATACGAGGGAAGTAACAGGAGGTACCAATTAGTTTCCTAACAAAACTTACAATATTCGAAATGAATTCATAAACTAATAAGGCTTTTATTTATACATTTTAAATATAATTCTTTCAATATCAATCTTTTATGTTTTCCGGTATATATGTCAAATTACAAATATGCATTGATTTTTTTTATATTTGTACTGCTTAATTTAAAGTATATTTCTTCGGATATTCCACAGTTATTCACTATTTTTATGAGTATTGTCAGCTCACATTACAAAAGCAAAAATAAATTTCTCTTATTATAAAAAAATCACAAAATTCTTCACATTGTTTGTTACTAGGAGCGTTCAGTGTGTTTTCATCGTTCACACGCATGTAATGTCTACATACAATTAGAAACTAATTGTCGGTTTATAAAATTTGGATATATTTAAATAAAGCAACAAAAACTTCCAATACTAGGATCCCAGGTTTGAGAAGTTTTTAATTCTGAAATTCCAGGATTGTAAAAATTCGTGAACCGCGGGCGAGCAGCAAAGACGGAAAAAACATGTTCTAAGAGTGATGCGGGGGCAATTGATCAAATTCCTGCTTTGTTATACTCCGTATTGAACTTCCTTCTAAACGTTTACTAATATCAGAAAAATATCTGAAAAAGTAAAAAAAAAATCAGCCGTGATAAATCGAGCTGTTTCCGAAATGAAAATAAAAAATTATCTTTATTTGCTGAAGTAGTTAACTAAAATTGATTACTTTCCCTGCAATACATATTAATATATAAGGAAAGTATTGGAATAGCAACTCCAGTATTCGACGGATCTAAACGGTTTGGAACCTATAAAACATGAAAAACTATTTTTAGCCTGAAGTCTGTGTGTCTGCCTGTGTGTCTGTCTGTGTGGTGTGTGTGTGACTGTGTGTCTCTCTGTGTGTCTGTCTGTGTGGTATATGTGTGACTGTGTGGCTGTCTGTGCAATGTATGTATCCACTCGAATTCAAAAGCTAATGTACCATATTCCATAAAATTCTATATGTAAGTCACTTGATGGGTGACCTTGGTGTTGATCAGATTTGGGTACGTTTCGTGATAACCGAACCTGCCTCTTTTTTAGAAAAGGCCTGCAAAAATTGTATGTGCCCACTCTATCTAAAAAACTGATAAACCAAGTTTCACAAAATTCGGTAGGTAAGTCCTGTAGGTTAAGTTGGTGCTAATTATATTTTGGTACGATTCCGGAAAAAGCAACCTGCTTGGTTTTGAAAAAGTGGCCAGCAAAAATTCTATGTATTCACTCTAGCTAACAAACTAATTGACAAATTACACAAAATTTGGTAGGTAAATCACTTGCGCAATATCTAGGTGCTGGCTAGATTTTAGTACAATTGGGATTTTTTTTTTCAAATTGCTAGCAAATCTAAAGATATTCGATCTAAAATGAAAGACTACATATGCTCAAATGTATAAATTAAACTCTTATTTTATACGTACTTTTTGACGACAAAAAAAATTAAATAAACATCATTACTCTAAGATGGACACGTCATGAGATAATTAAAATTTTTAATTTTGAGGAATCTTAGACTTTTTTCGCTGTAAACGATTTAATAAAATTTCTTGAAACCTAGAAGTTAAGTTCTTTGCTGATTATATTAATGCTGATTAGTTTTTGATCTGATTCAGAAAAATATAACCGACTCTATTTTCCGAAAAGGTCCTCAAAAATAGTAAAAATCTAAAATAAATTGCTCAATATAGTTGAAATAAATTAAATAAGTAATACTTGTTCATGGGGTAAGTTTTGACAACAAAGCGAATACGTCTGAACCCATGACTGTAGGATGAACCGTTCTAGAGATATTTTAAATTTTGGAATTTTCAGAAGCTGAAGAATTTAATGTGAATTGAATGACCATATGAAACGAAGGTACATTTAGAAAGGCAAATTGGATATAATATCATAGACATGGATATAATATCATACATGTTATTTTTTTTTCAATTAAACTCAATTTAATACAGAATGAAATAAAAATTACAAAATGAATTTGAATCTGCAAGGAAAGTCATATGCTGCCCACTTCAGATTTTCTTTTCGGCTGAAAACATTTGAAATGAAATTTTTTTAAAGCAAAAATGACAATAAACACTCTTTTGTCTCTGAAATAGTGTATGTAGTTTTGTATTTAAAAGTTATATTGTACTGTATAATAAAAAGCTTGGAAGTAATATATAAAACTGGTTATACTAGTAGTATCTCTAATTTCGTGGTTTAGGTAAGCTAACTATCGCCCTTATAGTTGAAAATTTAAAATTGTTTGACAATCATTCTATAGCATTAACTGTACATCATAATTGTTGTAAGACCAGAAATAGATCTCACATTTGATGAGACAGTTTTATATGAATATTTAGTGTTTGCCGTTTTGGCCACCATAAATATTCACATAAAACTGTCTTATCAAGTGTGAGATCTATTTCTGAGATATGTGAGAACAGAAATTGATCTCACATTTGATGAGACAGTTTTATGTGAATATTTATTGTGGCCAAAACAGCGCACAATACTTGTAGTCTGGCTGGCACCGAGTTTTATCACCCCGTGAACCTAAAGGTCAGAAGACCATAAATTTAGGGGGCAATGACAGAGGGGTTGAGCTGGGCCTTACGAGATGTGGAATGGTTCCATTGGTTAAAAGAGTAACCAATAAAAAAATATTGTTACGGATTGTTACGGAAGATTGTTACGGAAGATTGTTAAAAAACTCAATGCGGCAAATGGAAGAAAAGGGGGAGTCCCCTCCCCCAACGAAGGAACCACAGCCTGTGGCCCGAGAATCAAACTAGAAATTATGAAGAGCAGACTAGAGAAGAAAGAGATACTAACATGACTTGGAACAGATAACTTCGACATTATGACTTGTGCAGATACTACAGCGATGAATTGATATACTAAGATAATGAAACAAGTGCGAGTGCAGAGTTACAGCAGACAATATGTTCAACGAATTTACGTGTGGGAGCATTACACTGAGAGTTAATGCAGTAAATTAACGACATTAAATACAGATGCTGACTAAGTCCAAGACAGACTTAGTCAGCATCTGTACTTGAAAAGTTAGTTATGTGCCCATTGAAATTGATATCTGGTCATAATCACTATTTAGAATTTTCCGTTTTGGTCACATATGTCCCCTCCGCTGAAATAATATAATTAAATAGTGTAATTGAATTTAATTAGGATTTATGTTGTTAATAAATGTTTTATTGCTAAATTTTAAATGGTGTAGTCAATGAGTATTATAATAAGTAATAATTCCTTTACAGGACTCACACGAAAGTTAAATAATTGGAGGGTTTTGTATAGCGGCACAACTAGCAATGTACGATTTCAATAATAATTCCACTAATATGAGAATTCACGGCAATGTTAAGATGATTAATAATAATTACTGTTAATTATAACATTAAACTTTAAAATCTTTTGTTTTCCTTTCCCACAATTGTATAGCATTTATATTTATATAGCAATTTATAAACCAAAGTTACTGAGACAAAATAATATAATGCATCACTGAGAACCAATGGATTTATTGCTGGCAGAGATTAAAATAAGCAGAAGAAATTTTCATATATTTTTCCTCGATTATTTGGAGAAATTTCATGCTCTTTGTTGGTGAGTTGCATTTTGATTAGATAAAATTGAGGTACCTAGAATTGAGTATTCTACATATCACATCAATTTCCATCTGACCATTTGTGCATGTATATAATGTTACGAATTTATCATCTACAATCGTGGGAGCATACACAGGATACAAGATCGAGTGCAAGTTTCTGGATAGCTTACGTTTATTCACAAGCACGAAGTAAACAGGAACAGTATACAATCAAACAGCACTTAAGTGATCCACTAATTTCACAGGATAAGTTATATTATTCTCAAAATACTGACGAAAATAATTTCACAAAACAACTGTTACTATTCTCAAAACATTGACAAAGATCACAGTCCAATATAGGTCGTGTCACGTCAACTCGTCAACCCTTCGCGGTCGCTCCAAATTGCTACTCAAATCATCGGATGAGTCGGGCAGTCTGGGACTTCTGTCTGGGTCTTCTGTCAACTCGTCAACAACCATTGCAATGGAGGGAAGAGATCTTTTATAGCCAGCCTCTATAGAAACTTCTGGAAATCTCTATATCTCAAAGAATAATCGTTATTTCGTTAAGTTACTAAACTATTCCGGAAGTCGCCAAATGTCGCAAAATTGGAGATAAATCGCCAAATTTAGGAACCCTAGTTCTAACAGGAAAATCCTGACAATCCTGGGCTAACGTCATCCTTATGTCATGTAACGTCATGGACTGTGTTTTTTTCGCTAGGCCCTTGAGAAGACGAAAGAGTAGGCGCCAAAGAGGGAATATTGCGCGTTCCTATGAGTAATTTAAAACGCCAATTCTTGATTTCGATATTCAAATAACAACATTTTCAAATTGCTAGCTAGTACACAATTTTCAACCTGGAATCTTCATATATATATTTGAATGGAAGCTAAATGTTTGATAATGGATATAATACATTAGAAGATTAAAAAATATTATTAACTTTTGTTTTATAAAGATTCTTGGTAGTAGGCGTGGTATTAGGCGTGTACTTAGAAAGTGGGATTTGAGGGAGGGCAAGTTCATATGCTTATGAAACGTGATTGCTATAAAGAAATGACCTCGATAAAAGTGTCCACTATCTGTGAGCACTGTTGCTGATCCATTAACCTTACTACACTCAAGGACTACTACGTAATGTTAGAATATGATTATAATTTCTTTGTAAATGGAATTTTTATTATTACAGAACGTGGTCAACATATTGGTCGCATATTAGTAAACATAGCAAATCCCAATAGATTAGGATATGCTGTGCTTACTAACATGTGACCAATATGAACGAAATACCATGAACGACAACGAAACTTGCCGTCCATGTTGTAGGTGTCAAATAAGATTATAATGTTGTTCTGTGATATGTTCTGCCAGATGTAGTCTAACTGGTGTGTAGAGCTCACTTCTTTAACTAAAATCCCAGAAAATCTCAGCAAAACTCGATTTGTGAGAGGTTTGGAATTGCAGCTAGACATGATGGGTATTAACAATTCGAAGGCACTCTTTTATGACGTGTTTTATGTGTAGTCAGGTGATATCTTGTTGGAGATCAGTTCCCAGATGAAGTGTCTGTACAAGCAACATAACTCTACACAGATTGTCTTGAATGTACAATTGAGTTTTCCGAGTACATCTAGACAGTATTAGGATTTAATCATTTGTATATTTTTACCTAGAGTATTTAACCTTTCCAAAGGTGTAAGGTATATATTTGAGCAGTTTCTCGTATGGACTATCGAGTATACAGATTTCTCCCTTCCCGTATTTTCCGTAGACACGGAGTAGTTTTGAGAGACGTCGTGGATCGAACACTACTCTACCGTATGTAATCCTCCCGCCTTAGCCATTGGAATACAGTCTGTGATATAAATATCTACAAATGGATGCTATGGAAATGATTTTAATTCAAATCTCGTTTGTATATTGAACAAAAACTGTCCGTGTTATGATTAACATAATAGACTACAGAAATTAGGGAAAATAAGGTAAATAGCATATACAATACAATAGACATACTCGACAAAAAAAAGCACTCCACCAAAATGCAATAATAAAGTTAAGGGAAATAAAGTATATCTGAAAAAAATATGAAATTGAAATTTCCAGGAAACATAATATTTAAAAAGGTAAAAACACAACACAAAGAATGAACTAGAAGTGTAATTTTGGTGGAATTGTAAAATTAAACGAAATGTCATCATATGAAATCTAAAATTTATTAAAATAAATTTTATTTCTGTTATTGATGAAAGAATATTTTGTTAGGGAACGTGGGGCGGATATTCGGATTTTCGACCTTGTCACTATACTTTCCCTATATATTATGCTATGTAGGGGAAAGTGGACTAAAATGGGATACTTAAAGCATGGAAATTTTTGTAGCCCAAAAAAATTATGTAATGTGACTGAAATTCCGCATAAAGTAAATTAGACATTTTAAAAACAGAATATATTTTCACATTAAGACTGAGGACAATTTTTCTTAGCCAAAAAACATGTTTTCTAAACTCTCCCAATTTCCTATTTTACCCACACTGTGAAGGTAAAAGGGGAAATGGAATATGGGTAAAATGGGATGCAAATTGCTACATGTAATTTCTTTTAGTGGGAAAGATTTTATTTTTCATAGAAAAATTTCCAAATCTACGTCAAACCATTATATACAAAATGGACACACATATTCATCATCATGATCACTGTCAATTCCAGCGCATTCGTCATGTGCCCATCTATGACAGAACATGCACATACACCATCCTTCACCATTTTTATCTTGCGCAAACAAACTATTACAGTACAGGCAACTGTCCTCTTCATCTTCCTTTACATCCATTGCTTCGTTACTCTCATCAGATGTTGTATTGATAACTTTTCGCTTTTTGGATATTACCACTTCCTTTTTGGAGGTAGCCTCTTTTCTCTTCCGATTTTCCATCTTCTTCAGAACAGCAATAACCTTTTTTTTCATTTGTTCTTCCTTCTCTTTGATTTATCATTCTAGTAGCCTCATCTTTTTTTAGAACTAGTACCGTCGTCGTTCTCATGTCGTTATTACACTTCTTTGTTTGTGGATATTTTTCCTCAGGTCTGACACTCTTTTTTTGCTCTTATTGGCATCCTTCATGGCGACGCCAAAAGCAACTTCTCCATTGGTCAGTCTTTTTATTCAATGTCGTTCCTTCACATTTTCTTAAGAGTCATTCGACCCCTCTGTCTTGACGCCCCTAAATTTATGGTTTTATTTGACCTTTGGGTCAACATACTGTAAACTTTGGCGTCATTGAGACTAAAGATATTGTCTGACGTTTCAGACACTGTAAATAATGTACATAAAACTGTCTCACATTAAATGATGTGAGATCTATTTCTGGTCTCACAGATACCAAGGTGCTTTAATAAGGAATATTTAATGTGATAGTCTCATGAGCAAACCAGCCTGTTCCCGCTCCCTGAAACCGAAGCATGGCTATGCTTTTGGGTGGAATAACTTACTACGTAGAAATATATTTTGCGCAAAATTTCAGCTTAATTGATAAAAATTTGACTGCAAAAAAATTCACCTACAAGTCTTCTTAAGTATAGATAAAATGGGATAAAGCACGGTAAAACGGGACACTCCTATCCCATTTTACCCGTCTGTATTCATTTACGAACAAAAATCTGCAACAACGCAAGATGTTATGCCTAAGTCTCTAAAGGCTTGGCCTGTGAAGAACAATTTTTCAGTAAAAAAAATACCGGAACCCAGATATTTTATATATACATCAATAAACACTACTTTTATATACAGCTAAAATTACATCAGAGGGTATAAAAATGCAAAAAACTTACTTTAATCGAAAACTAATCAGTTCAGATCAATTTCGAAATAGACAAATGATTTTAAATGAAAATTGAAGTAGTTACCTCTCACGCAAAGAGATAGCAGTAGTTCTTTTTGAAAAAAAACACGGTACCCCTCTTTACCTAAGTGTCCCGTTTTAGGCCACTTTCCCCTATGTAAGGGAAGTAAAAAGAGCTTACATTTTGAGCGTTAAAATTCACGATTTTTTACGAAATCTCGCTAAAAATTATGATTTTTTACGAAATCTCGCTAAAATGCATGATTTTTACAAAAGACGTTAAGATTTGACATTTTTATGAAAGCACGTTAAAATTTCTAATTGCAATGTTCTTTAAATTTTAGGATAAGCAGAATTTGAGACATTTTAAAGTTCAACTTGTTATAATCATCAACATGGAATTCCAATTTTAATCTCTCCTACATTGTTTCTGAAGTATCTCATCTTTAGGAAAATCGTAGAACAAAATATGAAATATTTAAAAAAAAAACAATTAGCTTATCCGCATTGTCGTTTTAAACCAACAGCACATCTAAATCCAAGGACGATTAAGACAAAAAAAAATAATCAAAACTATATAATAATTATAAACTGTAACCTATTAACATTATTTGCTTTTGACAGTGTGTCCTTGAAAAATAAAATTATATTGATAATTTAGACATTGACCGATTGTTTAATAAGAGAAAACAACTATACGTCAAATATACTCTATAACAAAAAAATCGTCGCAATAAGAATCACGATTATAATGAAATTTCGTATGCAAAGCCATTTTGAGCGAACATGCAAATGAATAAAATTTGGTATCCAATGAATACATAGTGGGAGCTGCAGCGCATCGGAACTGCACATTCAGCAGGTGTATATAAGGAGCAAATCTGAATATGTGGTCAACATTTCTGCATTGCTACTGTGGATATCTTAAGTCTTTGGTAGTCATTTCTGGCACACTCACAGCACAGCGGTACGTAAACAACATTCTACGGCCGGCTGTATTACCGTTCCTTTTGCGACACCCCGGACTTACTTTTAAACAAGATAATGTCCGGCCACACGCGGCACGTGTTGCTATGAATTGCCGTCAAGCTTGCCTAACACTTCCTTGACCAGCTAGGTCTCCTGATTTCTGTCCCATAGAGCACATTTAGGACGTTATGGGAAGGCGATGGCAACCATCCCGGTATGTTGACGATTTAGACCGACAGTTGGAGACAATTTGGCAAGACATTCCGCAGGACACCATCCGTGAACTTTATCAGTCTATGCCACGCCGGGTGACATCTTGCATCCAGAAGTGGACCAACGCCTAATTGGCTTCCTCCCTTTGTATATGGTCAAACTCTGAATCATTAAATTGTTCTGGAATTTTAATCGTTTATTCGTTAAATCGTTTAATCGTTATTTTAATCGTTATGTATGTTCTTCACATCCACAAATTTTGATCACAATTGGATAACTCCTCTTGGTGCGTAGAATTTTTTAGAGCGTGTATGTGTAGTGCCTTATCATGGGTGAAAAATAATGTACGAAAATTAGTATTATTTAGATACGATTTGATGGAAGAAGATCAGATATGGTCTGGTGATAGGTCTTTTATTATTTTCAGAAATATAAACAAAAATAATTCAGATAAATGAAAAAAATGTGTAATAATTTCAAATTTAATAAAAACTGAATTAAATGACGAAAAATCTTAGGAAGGTAGGGAAAACTAGATTTATAGGCCAAAGGAGTTTTAGCAGCAACCAGATTAGTATCAAAACGGGTAAATTTAAGGCGGATATTGGCAAAAATCCTATAAATAAACTCAAAGGTATAAGCAGCCCCATGGCCAAGTTTAAAAATAAAATTAATTCCATCTTTTAAAATGGGGATAGAACAGCATATATTAAAAGCACGATTAAAATAGGCATTAAAAGAAGCTTTTTTAGAAGATATCGGATGAAAGGAATTAGATGAAGATATTATCGAATGAAAGGAATCGGATGAAAGGAAGTTTGAAAACCAGAGGGGGAACAAGTAATAAGAACATCAAGAAAAGGCAAAAGACCATTGGACTCATATTTTACATTAAAATTAATAGAGGGATAAAAATCGTTAACTTTATCTAAAAGACCTGAGGTCATTTAAGTCATTATCTGAAATAACAAAGACATCGTCCACGTAACGGCACCATGCAGTAGGTTTAATCTTCAAAAATGGCAAAATCTCATGCTCAAGCTACTGTAAAACAGCCTCGACCAGAATACCCGATAATGGGCTACCGACTTTTGCAAATAAATAGTGTCGCGGAATCCAAAATAATTGGTTCGCGCAACAATATTCAAAGCAGAGGTGATAGCTTCGATAGTGTGAATTTTAAAATTGCAATTGTGAAGTTTTTTAGCAATGATTTTAATAGCAATGTTATCAGGGATACTAGGAAATAAACAAACTACATCAAAACTGTGTAGGGTGCTATTAGGATTACAGTTATTTTTAAATAAGATTTCAATGAAATTTTCCGTATAGAACTAATAGAAAAAATATGAGTGGGATTAAATATTTTGTATGTAATTTTAGCTAGAATAAATGAGTATTATTGTTTAGTAGTTAACATGATCCGTTCTTGAGATATTAAATTTTCCTTTTCCAAACAGAGGCAATGTCTGTTGAAGAAATAAATGAAACTACGTAAACTTTTATACGTTCATTTTAATCGGCAGGAACAAAAATTGTACCGATTTTTGAAGGGATTTGTAATGAATAAGTTACTCATCAGATATTTTACATATATAGATAAATAAGTGAAACTTATTGAATTTCATGAGTTTAAATTATGCCGAGTAAAAATAATTCAAATAGTCAACAATGAATGTCATAAATCTAAAATAATTTCATGCTTAAATGAATTTTTTAAATCTTAAAAAATTCATTTAAGCATAAAGATAAATTGTCACATTTGCCTTTTCTGACCTTTTGAAATAAAAAATTCTATTACGTTCAGTAAAAATAAATTATTAAATGTGTTTTTATTCATTTTTCAATTTTAAGAATCATTATTTACGTAGGAAGAGCTATTACGGTGCAATTTCAATTTGTTATAAAATGAAAATTATAAAGGAAGGGATAAAAATACTAAATTAAAAGATGTAAGGCTAACATTTAATATATTTTCAAATATCATTCTTATAAAATAAATCACTTTGTAAGTTATTACATTCAGAATTTTTTAAAGCTAGCAGAATGTAATGGGTGTTCAATATTTTGAAAAAATGTAATTCATTTGAAAAATTTCGTAGACTTTGCAAATTACTGACATTCTTAAAAGACAATACAAGTATTTACATCACGCATTACATTACGTACTGCTTTACATCACGCACGTTTCAAGGAGCAACCTAAATCTAAATTATTAAGTGACAAGCGATTAAAATCCATTTTGAAATCTAAGAACATCAATTTAGAATAATCTTTCAGCTGCCTATTTAGTCTTAGGAGATTTCCACATTCAACTGAAATAGTTGACTCGCATAATAAAATTCTTCCAGAATAGGCACTATAAATTCGAAGTACAGTTTGTTTGTATTATCACAAAACGTGTTATGCAGCATTTTAACATTGAATCGTCGATCTTTGCTTTCACTAACCCAAAAGGCTTCATCTCACTGTTTCAAGATGCGGCTATAACACTGAGCGCCAGACAACCACTATGTTACTGATAAGGGCAACAGCTTCAATGGGTTTTGCTGTAAATAGTTCCTTGTCAAAGGAAATTTAAATTTTGAGCTAGAATTTCCTTTAAAAGTTTGAGCATATTTTTGACTATCGCCGAAGGAGTTTTTTGATAGATTTACAATAAAATCGACCAGATCTGGCCAAAATATGGTTAAATTGGCAATACTGCAAGAAGTCTGTTCTATCGGCTATGGGTAAAAAATAACCTGCCTAAAATCTCGGGAATTAAAATTTAGCAAGCCCCAAATCCTTCGACTCACAAAATTTTCTTGCTAATTAAAATTTCAAGCTGACCGATGCCGCGGGTATTTAGCCAATGATATCTGAAGTTTTTTCAATTAACTGCAATCTCATTTAACGCAGTTTTCTGGATGTACAGACGAAAATATTTCACTTTTAATGTTTTTCAAGCTGATACTCTTTGCCAAATAATGTTATTATTTATATGCTTCTCTAAGAGATTTTCATATGACTGCAGTCAAAAGAAATTACCAATGATTTATCAGTATATAAATAAAATAAAATAAAATGTAGACTTAAAGCGACATAATTAATGCCAATATGAAATTTACACCAAAACATAACTTCAATGTCCGTATTTTCTCTTGCTCATTAGTTATAGGAACAGCGATTTGGAATGAGACTATCTGCATAAAAATTTACTCTCCCTAATACAAAAAAATATTTCACTTTTAATTTTTCGCAATCTCACACTCTTTGCCGAATAATGATTATTACTTTTAAGCTTATATAAGGGTTGTTCAAATAGCTGCAGTGAAAAAATATGGCTTATCGGCCTATAAATAAAATAAAATGAAATTTAGTCTTAAAACTGCAAAAATTGGTATCATTATGAAATTCAGAGTTATTTCAAAGTTATTTTAATTTTCTAATTTTTCCATGTTCTTTTTAGCACCTGCAAAAACAATGATTTGGAATGAGACCATCTGCATTAAAATTTCATTCTTTCCACAAATTCATATGTATTGCAAATTAGCAATATTTCAATGCCCTAATAAAACTTCTAATCCTATAAATGGGAATGGAAAAATGTGGTTGTGGCCATTTTCACAAATTATATGTCCGAGTATTCATAATTAAAACGTGTATATATTTTCTAATTAATGTCCATTTTCCATAATTAAACAGGATTTTTGTCATGTGAATTTAACAGGATTAATTGTCAGGATTGTTCAATATCTCATAGGAGGTAGAGACACTACATCTAAACTATCTATTTTGTAGTTCGTCAATATGTCTGGAACAGGTACTTGAAATATAGATATATTCCTTGTTATTCAAGAGAAGCGATGTCTCAGTATTTTACATCAGAGTTTCTTTGTAGTGAATATCTGAAAGCTGCACTAGAAAAATTGCTAGGTAACAATTCTTGACTGTACAAGTTACAAACTACGCTGATTATGCTATTTTGCGGTATATATATTTTCGTATTACCATAGTTAACTGCAACTCCTCGTTGCTGAACTTCAGTAATAACAGACCCTAACGATTGGTTCTGTTTACTTCACTATGAGCATGACTGTAAAATGCGATCTTAATTAGTCAAGTTTATATTCTATATTCCCTGTGATTGATGGTGAAGCGTCAGTTAAGACAAGGGAAACAGCCTCTATCCAAATAATGTACGATAACGTAACTTTTACTTTAATTATATCTTATCCGAAATAAATGGTTATAATATTTTCTATGTAAAGAACCAAAGTCATTTAGCTCAATGCAGATGCCATTCTTGTTTCCTCTAAGAACCAGACGAGAATTTTATGAGAAACAAATATGTCTCTGTTTACCCACTTGAAAAGATATTCCATTGGAAATGGAACTGAAAGGAAATGCCTGCATAATTTTTACTCGAGCTGCAGCATTTCTTTGATAGACATTTCTAAGAAAAAAGGAATGGGCTGTTTTCCTTAATGGTGTCTGTTTTTCACGCAAATACAGTGTTTATTGTCTGAGATATCTGGAAAGTGATTTTAAATGTTGATAGTATACTTGATTTAGAAAACCGCTACGTAATAGGGGTTTTTTATTATCAGGGTTAAAGATCTCAGATAAAAACTCAAGTATGAAATCTATATTTATAAAAAAAATTGAGACATTCATATCAAATATCCAGTTCTTTTAATTTAGCAGCTTTCATCTTACATTCTATAATCTTCATTTATTATTTGCTTTATTTTTAACACTTTACAACATAGTTGAAAAGTGTTTATGACTTTGTTCATTCTGCTGCCTGTCTATCTGTCCGTTTATATGATAACTGCCGTAAAAATGACTTTTTCAAAATGAAATTTTATTATGTTATTGAGACGGTCTGTGGGACATATGGGGACGTAAATGAATAATATCAACCAATTAGTTTCGAATTAAACCCGGGTTGAAAAAATCAAATATATTGAACCCTATGGGACATAAATAATCGAACATTTTCTAAGCAAAGTTAAAATTCACAAACTGCTTCGAAAGTTAAAAAGAATATTCATATTATCTTCTAAAATATATAAAAATATTTCAGCAAAATATGTTTGACAGTTTTTTAAATAAAAATTAAAATAATAATTACACCCATATAATATGGAGAGATCACGTGACCTACTTCAAAAATAAAATATGGCATCCATCTTTTTATTCCAGAGTAAAAATTGTGATTTTCAAAGTTCTTTTAAATTTTTATTTAGTGTTGAATCCGTTCTAAAACCGCTTTATTGTTGCATATTTTCTGTGCATCTATATGCTGCATCAACGCAATTACAATAATTTTTAGTTTAAATGATCATCAAACTTTGATTATTTCTACAACGAAGCGTAATTTTAATGTATGCAGAATGTAAACAAGTGCTTGTAAGATGAGTTGTATAAGAATTGCTGAATGTTTTCAGACAAAATTATTGAATTCTGAAGTCTGGAAAAAACGTGTGTGAATGAAATATTCACTGATTTCACATAGAATATAAAATTCCAGACGATTTATATTTCAATAACGTCATTTGAATAAATCTATTGTTTTCGATGAAGTTTTAAGTTTTCAAGTAAAGTAAATTATTGCAGTTCTGTGATAATTAAAAAAATATCGCTGCTGAATGTATCGCATTTTAGAGATGCGACACATTCAGCGGTTTGCATTTTTGTTGAAAAGTGTTTCATAATCAATGCTTTATGCATGATTGATCTTTCATGCTATTATTTAAATCGAAAAATATTTAATGAAACTCGTCTACCATATGGACACATTGGATATAATTCCGTTGCGCTAAGCCACTTGGTATAATTTTCTTCAAATAAATTTTCTGAAAAAATATCGTCTGCAGAATGCTATCTCTATTGTACATTTAATAGTGCGTTTTTGTTAATATCTGGTCAAAACATATCCCTAGAAACTTCAAATATAGACTAAATTTTTAGCAAAGCTATTTCAAGACTACCTCTAAAATTTTATGAAATGTGGTGCATCCATTTTCCCGTAATGATGAGACAAATAACCATATATATACACATATCCACAGATATATTTTCATATATTGCAACTTAGGCAGGATTTCATCCGTCTTATCATTGAAAACACTAAGTTCTAACTTAAAATTAACCTGTGAGGAGGTGCGCCTACTTGACTAACATACGTAGATGATCCTGGGAGGATACAGAGCCCAAAATAAAAACATGCCGCTTTTTTAATGAAAAGCGTTATTTAATAAAATATTAACGCAATATATTGAATTTATTCCGTGAAAAAATATATTAATATTCATTAGGAATCAGCATTTTCAACTTTCGCACCTAAGCGCTAAAAACAAATTTAATATGAAATACAGCACTGAAGAAAAATCCAATGAAAACGCGAACATACATGTACTTCGACAGTTTGAAGCGAAAACAACTTTTTTCACATCAGTAGAACGTTTAAAATAGGATGTTTAACTGGTTCTCCATGAAATGAAAATCCTGCCATTACCCAGAACAAAATAATAAGAAAAATTACATTTATGCATCATACAAAACAAAAAAATTCAGCTTTACAAAAACAAAAAAAATCTGATGTGGGCAACACATGACTTTCCTTAAATGCAATGAATTTACTATATTTACAGTTAAAAAAATGTTATTCTTATAGTAGATACTTATATTCTTTTCAAGATATTGAATTTTCTTCAATTAGTCGTCATTTTCATTGATGTAGTATCATTTTTATCTATTTGGTGAAATTTTCGTTAATATGGAAATTTAAATTCGTGAATTTAAAAGTCGCCTAGTTGGCGACATTCCGCCAAATTTGACTCCAAAATCTCGCAAAGCGTTATGGATGGAGAAATAAGATATTCTTAAATAAATGAGCATTGGCGTTCAAATACAAAAGTATTACTCAAAGTGTCTTTTCTCAGGAATGGAACGGGCTAGATCCACGAGAATGATGTCGCCAAATTTTTCGCAGGATATCACAAATGAAAAGAGAAAATGTTTCTCAACAGATAATATATTTTTTTATTTATGGGATTTTCTGATAAATTTATTTGAAAAAAGTGCAATATCTCGAGAACAGATCATGCTAGCGTTCTAAAGTTTATGACAATCGTTTTCTAAAGAAAAACTATATCAGAATTATCTATTTGAGTACTTTATTAAAGGTTTTGATTTTTTGATCATTTTTTTCAAAATTTCACTCGAAATTTTAGGGGGATTGCATTTAAAAACAATATAGGCTTCCAGTATTCAAAGATTGTGATTTTTGTACCAAATTTCATTCGAATCGCTCCATTCGTTCCTGAGATATCGTCTCCACAGGCTCACTGCCCCCCCCCCCCCCCACACACACAGACATCACCCCAAAATTAATAGTTTCGTGACCATGGATGCTTGAAACGTTCTCTCCCGTCGAAAACTCGAATTTCAATTTTTGACCCGTCACAATACTTCCCTTATACTTTACGTATATAAGGAAAGTAACAATAATGGGGTTGATAATGAAGTAACGAACTAAAAAGATTGTATAGCGGCTATCTTTCACAAAAGTGATTGGAACTATGAAATCTTGTGATCATTGAGCCATTAATAAACCGTTTTATCAAGATTTATTCACCCCAAAGTTAAAGAAATATAAAATTTCGAATACATATAGAAGTTTCCGCTCGCATTTAAAAAAATCTGATGTGGACAACACATGACTTTCCTTATATAATGCAATGAATTTACTACTTCTACAGTTAAAAAAATGTTATTCATATAGTAGATACTTATATTCTTTCCAAGATATTGAATTTTCTTCAATTTGTCTTCATTTTCATTGATTTAGCGTCATTTTTATCAATTTGGCGAGATTTTTGTTAATTTGGCAACAATTAAAAATGTCGCCAAGTTGGCGACAATCCGTCAAATTTGTCGCCAAAATCTCGCCAAGTGTTATGGACGGAGAAATAAATTATTCTTACTGTTGGATAAATGAGTATTGACGTTCAAATACAAAAGTATTACTCAAAGCATTTTTCTTTCATGAATGGAACGAGCTAGATCCACGAGAATGATGTCACCAAATTTATCGCAATTTATCACATATGAAAAGTGAACATGTTTCTCAATAGGAAATATTTTTTTTTTATTTTATATAACTTTTTGATAATTTTTTTTAAAAATGTGCAATATCTCGAGAACGGTTCATTTTAGTGTTCTAAAATTTATATCAATCGTTTTCTAATAAAAAAATTTCATTAGAAATATCTATCTGCTTAACTTTATTAGCGGTTTTTATTTTTTAAAGAGTTTTTCAAAATGTCACTCGAAAATTTAGGGGGGTTCTGAACATTCGATTGCGTATGAAAACAATAGGCTTTCAGTGTTTATGGATTGTGATTTTTGTACCAATTTTTGTTCGAATCAGTCCATTCATTCGTCAGTTATCGTCTCCACACACACACACACAAACATCACTTCAAAAATGTTTGATTCGTGATCATTAATGCTTGAAACGTGCTCTCCCGTCGAAAACTCGAATTCGAATTTTCGACTTCGTCACAATACTTTCCTTATACATTATGTATATAAGGAAAGTAAAAAAGTCTAGCTAATTCCATATTTTAGATAACAGAGCTGAATATAAAGTTTCGTGAAAATCTATCAATATTTGTGGCCTCTGAAGTGTACACAAGAAATCAACCATAGACTGACAAACAGATCACCGCAAAATTAGTCAAAACGTGATCAGGAGATGTTAAAATAAATATTGGCATCAAAATCTCGAAATCAAAAATTTTCGCGGAAACAATAATTTCTCAATAATATCTATGAGAAAGTAACTAGAAGGAGAGGACTTCTACATATTCATGAAAAAACTACAACTGACACAGCTGGGGAACACAGACATTCTCACTGGTTAAAATAATTCATTGCTAATAGCATAATAAGTTAATTAAAGTATCAATCGGTTTAGAAATTAATTAAAAATAAGCCCGTTTCAGCAGGATAAAATTACTCAGCAATCATACCGTCAAAGGCATTCATCAATAAATAGATGCACTACAGGATCCATGATACACGAACGTGCGGATATACTTAGCTTGGTGTAAACTTTTATCGTATTTGTTTATTATACTTTTCGAAATTTGATAATATTTAAATCTGCAGAAAATATACAAAAATCTTTTATTTTCATGAAACCTGCTTTATTTTCATTCTCTCTTTTAATTTTTACATCTGCTTTTTTAAATTCGAAAAAATTTATTATTTTTCATTCTGCTTTCACAGCAAGCGTACTGCACTTCATTACAAAAACACAAAACTAAATATGTTTTTCGAAAGAAAAAGAACATTTTTTGGTAAAGTCCCAAGTGAAAAATGTCCTGTCTAAAAGTCAATCTTGCATGGACTGCTGGAACACGGCTCAGAATACTTGAGCAGTTGGAATTCCATGCTTGTGAATTACTTTCAAAAATCGCATAGAGAAATAAGAATATGTGTCTGGAAAAAGAATGGAAGATCTTTGTCACGGTTGGAAAATATTTTTTAATTAATATTTAAAACATTTTTCTAGACCTCCATTCGTGCTTTTCCTTTTTTTTTTAAATATTTTATAACTTTTTATTTTTTTATTTTCTTCTGCGTATTTTTTCTTTTTCTTTTCTTATTTCAATAATTTTTCAAATATTTATATTTATACTTTTCTTACATTACATAGAAAAATTCTGAAGGAAAATTATTTATAGTGTCAAATATCCAACTGTCGGATTTGGGTGCATTTGCACTTTTGGATATTACCGAATATGAATCAATCATTTTTCCAGAGATATATGCATGTTTATTTGAGTTTGTGGACACCATCTCTCAAATAAAGTAAGCAGATAGTACGCAATTTCGTATTTCAATCATCTTTTCTTGTTACGATAATTTCCCCAGTATTTATTTTTCTACTTTTGTTACATTACATAATGTATGCAAAGGAAAAGTATTTACAGTGTCAAAAATCCAGCTGTCGAATTTTGGTGCATTCGCACTTTTCGATAATACCGAATATGAATCAATCATTTTTTCAGCGATGTCTATATGTCTACCTTCGTCTGTGGACGCGATCTCTCAAATTAAGCAGATCGTATGGAATCTGATACTGTATCTTTCTTTCCGGATATAATGCAATGAATTTACTCCTATTACAGTAAAAGAAATCTGATGCAGGCAGCACATGACTTTCCCTGCAGACTCAAAATCATATTTGCTTTATTTATTTAATAATTCATTAGTTTGAGTTTAATTGCACCAAATAATACTAAATTTGCATTTTTTATTCAATTTTTGTTTTCATTTGGTAATTGGACATTTTTCCGAAATCGGCATAACAAAAATGCAAAGAATCTCAAATATCTAGGGAACGGTTAGTTCTACAGTATAATAAATATACTCTTTTCCTCGTCAAAAATTGCGTATGAAACAAGAATTTAATTGATACATTTGAGCATACGTAGTCTTTTTTTTTTTTAGATTTTGGCGATTTTTGAGGGCCATTTTGTAAAGAAAGGCAGGTTGTTCATTTCCGAATCGCACCAGAATCTAATCTGCACCAAAGTATCTCACAAGTAACTTTTCTACCAAATTTTGTGAAATTTGGACAATTAGTATTTTATCTAGGGTGGATCCATGAAATTTTTATAAACCATTTCGTTAAAAAGGTAGGTTGTTCTTTTCCGAATCGTATCAAAATCTAATCAGCATCAGAGTATCCTACAAGTAACTTGTCTACCAAATTTTGTGAAATTTAGTCAATTAGTATTTTAGCGAGAGTGGATAAATGGAATTTTTGGGAGTCATTTCACAAAAAAAGGCGGGTTCTGTTTCTACGAATTCTACTAAAAACTAATCAGCACCAAGGTCTTACTCAAGTGACTTACCTACCAAATTTTATGAAATTCGGTCCATTAGTTTTTTAGTTAGAGTGATTACATGCATTGGACAGACAGACAGACAGAAAGACACACAGACACACAGAGAGACACACACACGGACGTTACGCTAAAAATAGTATTTTCGGACTCTAGAGTTCTCGAAAAGTGTATATCCGTCGAAAACTCGAGTTGCGATTCTCGACAAGATTCCAATACTTTCCCTATACATTACCATGAATTGCAGGGAAAGTAATAATGTATAAGATCCACGATACTGTGTTTTTAACTTTGAATTGTACATTTGACGATTTTCCGAATGACAACATGTAAAACTATTTGAATGTACCCAATTAAATTATATTTCGCACAGCTTTAAATAAACAAATAATAATAACACCCTCAATAAGCTATATCGTCCATATATTTAGTTGGCAATACTCTGCTAGATTATTTGCCAAGTTTTTCAAATACATCACCAAGTGTTACAGACAAACGGAGATAAGAGCATTTCTTATATACTAAAAGATAAGCCCGTCATATGACAGAAATCAGACTTTGCGAAACATTACTTCTTATTTGGCGATATTTTCATCAATTTGGCGACATTTTATTAATTTGGCAACATTTAAAAAATCGCCAAGATAGCGATGTCCCGCTAAATTTCTCGCCAAGCGTTACGGTTGGACGGACGAAGAAATGAGTTATTCTTATAGTCCATTTTTATGTCCTTTCCAAGATATTGATCTTTCATTAATTAGTCGTCATTTCACTGACTCGGCGTCAGTTTCATCAATTTGCCGAATTTTTGGGTGACATTTCACTCAATTTGGCAACATCTAAAAAGTCACCATGTTGGAAATATTACAAAAAATTTGTCACAAAAATTTTATCCAAACGATACGGAATGAATATCTATATATACTAATTGCCAAGTATCCGTCTGTCTGTCTGTCACGCTTTTTTTAGGCACTTCCCGAATAGATAGAGACTTGCAATTTGGAACACGGCTCGGTCGTTCGGTAAAATCCCCTGGATACGGTCGCTCGGTAAAATCCCCCCAAAATATTGAATTTTTGTCAATTAGTTTTCACTTTCATTGATTTAGCTTATCTTTATCAATTTGACAACATTTTCGTTATTTTAGCAATATTTAACAAAGTCGTCAAGTTGCCGACATTCCGCCAAATTCGTCGCCAAAATCGCACCAAGCGTTATGAACATAGAAATACGTTATTCTTTAAGCATATAAATTACTATTGGCGTTCAACTACAAAAGTATCTTTTCTCATGAATAGAACGAGCTAGATCCACGAGAATGATGATAATAAATGTATCGCATAATATTGCATATGAAAAGTGAACATATTTTACAATAGTTAATACGTCTTTTTATTTTATGTGACTTTTTGATAAATTTATTTGTAAAATGTACATTATCTAAAGAACGGTTCTTACTAGCGTTCTAAAGTTTATGTTAATCGTTTTCTAACGACACATTACACAAGAAATGACGTAACTATTTGCGTTAATTTTATTAAAGTTTAGATTTTTTGATGACTTTTTCAAAATTTAGTGGGGGTTCTGAACATTCGATTACTTTAACAAACAGAAAAAGGTCCTACTCCCGCGGCAACCTATGGGTTTCTGCTGACTACAATGGTAGAAGGCACTGACTACCTATGAACAGACCGGCGAGAACACGGTCGAAAGAGCGGAGTCGACGAAACCATTCACCGGACGAGGTCCGAAGATGATCCCGAAGAGCCCGCACCCGGTCATCGACGGGTCTGGAAACAGGCTACAAGACCAGCTCCTCTCCGCCACCTGGAAGAGCCTACTTCACGGTTACCGAGTAACTTACGGGCCGATCCACAGGCTTATTTACCACTTAGGTGAGGTGGGAGGAGGATAATGGGGATCCACACTCTAGCATATAGCGCCTCACCCCGAGTGGGGTTTACTTTTACAAACAGTAAGCATCCAATATTCATGGATTGTAATGCATGTACTAAATTTCTTTCGAATCTGTCCATTCGTTCTTCAGATATCGTCTCCGCAGACTCACTGACACACACACACACACACGCACACACAGCACACACATCATATTTAAAACGTCTGCTTCGTGTTCAGGGATGCTTGAATCGTGCTCTCCCGAATTCGAATTTTCGAGCCAGTCAATACTTTCCTTATAAATTATACTACCTGTTTGTGTATAAGGAAGGCAAAAATGTGGAGGAGACCCCATTTTAATGAAGCTAAAATGTTTTATGAATATTATTTTGTAAATAAAACGCCGAAAAATTAGATAGATTTATTCGATTTTTCAGACTCATATAATTCGTTTCCAACAAATTACTTGTGAACTGTATTTAGTTCGTTAGCAGTTTCTGTTTTCGTCTTGATTTCATCTGGATACATATATCTTCCCCCCTTCTGGTCCTCGACTTCCTTAGGGTCAACGGTCTAATGGATCTTGTCTGACTTCGTCAGACAGCCGGAGGATAAGCCACAACAACACAACAACACTTATATGGACTTGAAGTTCAAAATATCAAACTGATATACTAATTTGCTTTTCGGTATATAAATTAAACTTATGCAATATATTAAAACTTATACAATATATATAACATATATATACTTATACAATATGTCTACAATATTTTACATACAAGTTAATCTAAAAAACTGGCAACCATAAATGTGCACTTAAATAATCCTTGAATACTTATATTGCCATTCCTTCAGTTCTAATATAAACATCTTTATAATTCCCAAGTTAAAAAATTCTTCTAATTTTTAAACAAAATAAAATATCGCATGGTTTATGTACCAATAGTAAGTAAACACCATTCAGCAAGTAAACCGATTGAGCTACAACAATCATGACATTTTAAATGTTACAGCTGTCCCACCCATTGGAAAACCCAAATGAAAATACTAAAATTTCAAAATTATAAACACTCTTCTTTGAAACCCAAGAGCGCAATCCAATTATACAGGATGATTCAAAAGAGATGAGCCAAACTTTATGAGATGGTGGTATACACCATACACAGCATTTTTCGTCATACAAGTAGATTACCTGAATGAAACGTAAAATAAAACGCAAAGGCGAAAGTGGACGCTTAATTGTGAAACAAATTAAGTGAGGCGAAAACACAAGAATGTCTTAGAAGTTATAAAATGATATTTAATGAACAATAATTACATTAATGGCAGACTGCCAACTTGAATGCACGTCTCACAGCTGCGATGGAAGGATTAACGAGCTCTCTCAAACAGACATGGCATATCGCGTTTTCGCAGCATGGGCCGAAATTCTGGCTGCAAGTTTCTCTTCAGAAACAAGGGGAGTGTCATAGACGAGACACTTGAGATATCTCCCCAAAAAGAAGTCAAGACACGACAGATTGTGAGATCATGGAGACCAAGACCATCACCTCGTCCAATCTATCGACCCGAAAAAGTGAAGTAAATATAGTTCTTCACCTCTCGCTCAAACTGAATTGGTGCTCCGTCTTGCTGGAACCACATACGCCGCGAGATATCTTTTGGAACATTCTCCAGCAATTCCGACAAGAAAATACTATATATTCCCCCATCAAATCGTTCCGGCATAAGATAAGGTCATATTAGGTGGTCGCCGATGATTCCTGCCCACATATTGACTGAGAATCGTCGCTGATGGATATGTTGCATGTAGGTTTATACTCACACAGACATGTTCATTGTGGATGGTAAATGTGCCATCACGTATGTAGGAGGATTCATCCGTGAAAAGCATAATCACCGGAATATCTGGCTGCGCCACACTCTGTACTAGGAACCAGCTGGCGAACTCCACGCAACGAGAATAATCCGCTGACAGCCATTATTGCTTGGATTCGCTGGAGATGGTATGGGTATAACTGATCACCATGCAGAATCCGCCATACGGTGGATTGTGGCACACCATGAGTATGCACCGTTGCTCTTGTGTTTGTGCCTGGCCGATCTGTTACTGTGTCCAGAAGCGCCTGTTCCACACTTAACATTCTAGCACTCTTGCACGACCTGCATCAGACTTACGGAGAAAGGATCCGGATTCACAGAGCTGCCGATGCAAGCCTTAGAATGTTTTACGGTTGTGCAAACGCCTATGGGGAAAATTTCTCCGTATAACGTTGTGCTTCTCTACCAGTCCCTTTTGAGCTTCATAGATGAAATACATATCGGCTTTTTTCCTATTTGTAAATTCCTCCATCGTCTCAAAAGTTAGAGCTACGAATAACAGCTGCATTCGGTGCACGGAACATTCGGTATTACGAACATTCGGTATTCGTACATTCAGTGTTACGAAAATTTGTATAAGGGTTCTTCTTCTTCTTCTCCAGATGAAATTTGCATACGTGTTTTCTTCCTCAACCAGAATGAAGCTTTTAAGTTTGCGGAGCGGTCACTTCCCAGCGCGTAAGCGCCCTGTAATACCTTTACCTTTCATTTCCGACAAAGTAATCTATGGCGAAAAATGATTGGTTTGATGTGTACTACCACCTTGTACAGTTTGGTCCATATTTTTTTGTATACAACACCATGTATACAATTATAGGCCTTTTATACAGCTAGGAATTCTTGCTTATGATTCATGGATAGATCTTTCAGTTTTTGGAATATATGATTTAGAAACTTGAAAAAAAAATGTTTTAATCTTCTTCAACTTCACAAGACGATTACTCGAAAACTATAATATATTATTTTTATGAATAAATATAGATTTATAAACTAAATTCTCTAATGCATATTTTGTCGTTAATTATATTTATCTATATTTTATAGTTTCGAAGGTAATTGAAGTGAAATTAAAATAAAAAAAACACTCAAATGAATAGATGCATTTTTTAAGTTATTTCGAAAATAATTGTTCAAAATATTAAAATCATTTTTATATATTCATATTCTGAACTACACTCCCGACAAAACAAGAAAAATATTTATATTTTTATGTATTAGGAGGTATGTGTCCAAATTGTTCACATTAACTCTTCGATTTTCGCCAATTAATCCCCAAGCAAACATCAAAATGTTATAAAACGACAATTATGTTAAACACTTTTACCCAGATTTCACGTATACGTTTTTTTTTGTTTAAAAGTGAATGATATCATTTAGAGGACTCTATAGTATGTCCTTTTTTCGAGATATTTCACATGTTTAAATTTAAAATTTAAAAAATTGATGATTTCAAAGACCGAGCCTAAGCATGAATGATGTTTGATCAAGAGGGGCGATTTCAGGATATTAAATACTTTAATTACACAATTTAAATCATAATTTATTTAGTCATTTGGCGTTGTTTACTACTAACTTTTAAACCTCACGTTATACGAGTATTTATAACAGTACTCATAAATGCACATATATATTTCAAATTTTATTCTACTTATCATCATTCGCAAATCACCAATAAGTTTTCAATAACGTCTTGTTTAGGATTGGCTGGACTGTTATTCATTCTTCTTTCTCATTGGCTCCCTCAAACTAGCTCCTAATCCATGTCTTGGGTATACGAGTATGACTCATTTATGTTTCTTCTATTTACGCTTATTTATTTTGTTTTTACTTAGGTTTTGTTGCACTTATGAAGGAGATCCAACTTATTTTCGAAAGAGCTGTATGCTGTATAATTATGTCATTTGTTCTTATATATACGTTGCTAAAGTTTTCCTTATCCGTAAACAGGTTTAGAATTCTTTAGAACTTTTTTTCTTCTATTCGTGATATCCTATACATGCAGTAAGAGCAAAACTTGCTGCCTACTTCAACTTTGCGAATCTGTACAGAAATCGACAGATTCAGTTTTAACACGCAAACATTATCAGATTTTATAAAGATTATTAGCTAAACTTTCCATGTTTATAGTATCCACCTAAAGAAGTGCTACTAGATCAGGGGTTATTTTCCCATTGCAGATAACAATACTAGTACAAGGTTTCAAACTTTTAGTGCTCTTCAGCACGGGAGTGGCGCTACCGGCCATATCAGCAAGAAAACTTGGCAAATTTGCAAGCTTTGCAGAATATCGACAAATCATTTACGGTGATAGTTTAATCAATATCTAAAGTTATATTTACTTTCTCATGTTGTAAAATATAGTACAGAGAAAGCATTGTTTTTACAAAAAAAATTTTATTTCGAGAGTTTGATGCTAATATTTGTTTTAAGACCTCCTGGATACATTTTAACTATTTTTAGAGTGATGTCCTTCTGTTTTTCGTCTCTCTGTGGTCTATTTTTGGTTTACACGATAGCTACCATAAATATTAAAGAATTTTTGTAAAATTTTATATCCTACATTGTTAAGGAAAAATGTAGAACCTAGATAGCATTTTTTTAAATTTGTGAAAAAACTTATATTTCATGGTAGAATAGGACACAATTTGACATATTATATATAAAGGATTTATTTATGGTTCAATGATCACAAAACTTCAACGTTTCAATCATTACAGAAAAAAATAGCTGTGATACAATTTTTGTGTTTCTGATTTTATTAACTTACTTTGGAGGGAAAATTACACCCCTCAGGGAGTACATTACCACACTTTGTCTCAATTGAAATATGTTTACAGTCTCTTAACATGAAGTGGTAATATGCCAAAATTGTAATCAATTGGACCGACGGTACAGATGTTTTAAATTTTTCTTGCAAAATGTGAAAAAAATACTTAAACATGTATTCAGGTTTGAGAAAGTCGAGTGGACACACTACAGTTACTTTTATAATCACTTTCGTCATATTGTAACTTATAAAAGGATGCGATTAATGAAACTCAAATATATAAAAACAATAAAGAGGATGAGCGGCATAAAGCTGACTTATAACAGTTGTCACTTTAAAACTTCTTGACGTGATAATTAAAATAATGAGATACACCCTATTTAAGAACTGAGAAGCACTACATATAAACATTCATAACACCAATAATGCTAATTTTCCCGTAACTTGCAACATGTGTAAAAATGAGTTTTGGTTCCAACATTAATCTCCATTGCAGGTAGAGTATTTAACTTAAAATGTAATCATTCTTCTAAAACAAATGTAGCAAAAATCCTAATGCAATATGATTATTATACCCTATGAAAACAACGTGTCATCAATCTCAGTTCAGAATGTATGAAAGTCAGAAAGTTGTTAAGTGTTTCACTCCAGCTTTTAGGATATATTATTCAGGAATCTAGCGTAGAGTATGTAAAAGATTTATGATTGATCATGTGTCATTGGTGAAATGTAAGGCTTTGAAACAGGAAATTATATTACGTTAAAATGAAGTGTGTGGCAATAAAGTATTTGCCACTGTGGATTGTGGTTTGTAAGAAACATATTTTATTCCATCGTCGTAATAAAGAAATTCGTATAAAAAGATAAATTATAAAAGGATGTGATTAATGGAACTCAAGTACATAAATACAATAAAGAGGATTAGCGGCATAAAGCTAACTTATAACAGTTGTCACTTTAAAACTTCTTGACGTGATAATTAAATTAATGAGATACACCTCATTTAAGAACTGTGAAGCACTACATATAAACATTCATAACACCAATAATGTTAATTTTCCCGTAAATCTCAACATGTGTAAAAATGAGTTTTGGTTCCAACATTAATCTCCATTGCAGGTAGTGAATTTAACTTAAAATATAATCATTTTCTGAAGCAAATGCAGTAAAAATCCTAATGCAATATGATTGTTATACCCTATGAAAACAACGTGTCATCAATTTCAGTTCAGAATGTATAACAGTCGGAAAGTTGTTAAGTGTTTCACTCCAGCTTTTAGGATATATTATTCAGGAATCTAACGCAGAATATGTAAAAGATTTATGATTGATCATGTGTCATTGGTGAAATGTAAGCTTTGAAACAGGAAATTATATTATGTGAAAATGAAGTTTGCGGCTATAAAGTATTTGAAACAATGGATTGTGGTTTGTAAGAAACATATTTTATTCCACCGTCGTAATAAAGAAATTCGTATAAAATTTAAAAGTGTCACCTAGCCCGTCGGTCGGGAACTTTTCGAAAAAGAAAAAGATGACTTTTCTCATATAATGATCAGCATCAGTGAATTCAGTTATCGACATTGTATGCTCTGACGTCGCAAAGAAGATTCTATTTGAAATAGATTTCCTGTAAAAATAAATTATATTGAATGTGTATATTGAATATGTTTATTGAATATAGTATATTGAATATGTAGTTCAATGTTAAAATAATGTGCATCGTAATGTGCTGTTCAGTAAAACTCGCCGATTGCCCTGCATTTAGGAAACTTCCTTGTAACACTAAAAAATTTTGCTGGAACAAATAGCTCTAAATAAAACAGTAATTTAAAACAAGAAAGATCAATCATGATTAAAGCATTGATTATGAAACACTTTTCAAATTCAATTCAATTTTATTTAAACATGTCTAAAATGCGATACATTCCTCGGTAATATTTTTAAAATTATCACAATACTACATTAATTTGTTATATTTAAAAACTTAAAACTTCATCGAAAAAAATGAACTTCATTAAAATGACGGCATTCAAATATAAATTGCCTAATTTAGGCATCTCTAAAATGCGATACATTCCTCGGTAATATTTTTAAAAATATCATAATACTACAATAATTTATTATATTTGAAAACTTCATCGAAAACAAATGAAATTTATTCAAATGACGTCATCGAGATATAACATGCCTGGTTCTCTCTATAAAAGCAGCATTTCATTCATTAACTTTTTTCCATTCATTTCATTCATCACAATACTATAATAATTTATTTTATATAAAAACTTAACACTATGTACGTCCTTCTCTGTGCAAAATCAATGAATATTTCATTCATATCAGCTATACTGCAAACTCTATGAGCTAAATAATTTTGTGTTAAAGAAATGCAGCAATTTTCTTATATAACTCATTCTACATCTTTTGGTATTTACATTCTCCATAAGTGAAAATTAGGCTTCGTTATAGAAATAATCAAAATTGGATGATCATTTAACCTCACATGTATTGTAATTGCGTTTTTTCAGTATGCAGATGCACAGAATTTAAGCAAAAATAAAGCGATTTTAGGACGGATACAACACTAAATATGAATTAAAAAGTGTGGCAATACGAATATATAGAGTTAAGTTTAAATATTATATTAATATTATTATTAATATTAATTATTTATTAATCATTGAAAACATGGTCGTTGATCTCATAACGTGGAATTAACATTTAAACGTACATCGCTCGTTGTTGTGCCGCAATAACCCTCCAATTATTTTTACCTTTTGTGTAAGTCCTGAAAAGAATTCATTAATCATTATAAAAAGACTAGCCTATTTAAAACTTAAACAATATCATTTATTAACAACATCAATTTATCAAAAGCACTAATTTTCAACAATATCAACTTTCAATTATTATCAATTTTCATTTAATATTTTAGCTAGGGGAGATACGACCAGCAATATTAGTTTTCTATAATTTCTATGACCTGGGGAAATGAGCACATACCTTACAGTTTAATCTTCGGCTCATCACACTGAGTCTTGCATCCGTCTTATTGCTGACCGTACTGCCACAACTCTTTCGTGTGTGGCTTGCATCTCGTACTTATAGTCAACTGCAAAACCTGCTGCACCAACACCTCGAATGAAACTTCTTTCAACAACACATTTCGTGTCAGACTTGCTTCTGCAACATATCGTATCCAAATTCCTTCTCACTGCAACCACATTTTGGATTCGAGTTCGTTCTACAACATTTTGTATCGAAGTCACTGCAACCACATTCTGGATCCGAGTTCTTTCTACAACATTTTGTATCGAAGTGACTTGGTTCCTTCGGCGGGGGGGGGGGGGAGGTAGCTCCACCCTTCTTCTCCTTGCTGCTCATTGGTTCTTCTGAACCCAATGGTATCACTTGACATTTATCAAGGCCCCTTTCAGCCCCCTTTGGCCTGGGACACTCAAATTTATTGTATTTGACCTAAAAGTTCAAGTCGGTGTAAACGCCGGCGCCAGCCAGACTCGAGCTTTGTTAGCCGTTCTATGCACCATAAATACTGCAATAAAAATGCCTCATGTGAGGACATATTCTGGCCTCACATATCTCCCCACAAACAGAAAAAAAAAGAAGAAAAAAAAATTTAAATCATCAGAGTTCGAAACCAAAGTTCGATGCACTTGCAACTCTGTAATTGGCATTTTTCACTCTCTTTTGGACAACGTCCGTCCAGAAAAGTTCAACAGTCTTGCTGTAACAGAAGAGTTTTTTGCACACATAATATACACAAAATAAACATAAGTTACGTAGTCATAAACTTTACCAGGTCCAGCTTTGAATTGAAGCTAAATTAAATTTTGAGTAGTTAAAAAGATTTTTAAACATATGCACATTCACTTTGAAATGTCACACACTACTATCTTCTTTTATATTTTTAACATCATTACACACTTTTTTTTTTTTACAAATTACACATTATTATTTTTTGAACACAATTCTTTACATACTTCATCAAATATTTTTTATAATTGATAACTTTATCACATATATAACATTTTTGCTGAACTTTGATACTGGTACATACTTATTAATACAATCACATTTTTTTTTACATTAGCCATTAAAATATAGTTTTCACAGAAGTCAATAACTTTAATTTTTCCACTGGGAATGACACATTTAGACATTTCCCTTTAATAGGACATCTTGTCCCAGAATGTAAACAAACAACAACAACCCCTGATTTGTGACAGGTACTGATTGATGTCTTCAACAAGATCATTAAAAGAAACCCTTCTATATGACCCCTTTTTACTCAAGCTTCGCTACCGGAAATGCGTACCGGAAATGTTCAAATTCCCCTTTCGAACTTCGGAACAGTGACCAGTCTGCAAAAGAGACCCTCGACAAAGATTCCTATTTATTTAATCGTTTTTTCAACAGCAATTAGCAGCCTGAATTTCCTCAACTCAACTCTTCCCAAATGACAAAGGTTGAAATGGACAACGTGCGGCGCGGATTTTCGTCTCACTGAAGATGACAACAGCAATGGCGCTTTTCAAAAGCTTGTAACCAAGTATTGTAAAACTTTCGTTCATCCACTCGACGTGTTCTATAAACGTCGACTTATTCCTTTTAAATATATATACCTCCTCATTATTTAATTATATTATATATTCCTATCTGCTAATGAACCATTTATCCTCGCATGCTGCAGACGGGCTTGTACATTATTTTCCTTTTATAACTCTCTTTTTTTTTTTAACTCAACACAGCTTAAAAAGTCCCTTATTTATATATTATTCATTAGGTTCCTTTGAGGTGGCTTGTATTAATATCAAAATCATCTTAATGGTACCTTCTATTACAGCATGTATACCCTTTTTATACTGACTTCGTGTAAAATTTAACATTATTTTATTGTATTATTTATTATTTAAATTTTACCTTTCCATTTGATGTTGGGATTCTCTCTTATTTAATTTTGTTTTCTCTATACCTTCCATATGACTTTGAAATTAAAAAAAAAAAAATTGAAAAGTTTTTTTTTTCGAAATTTAAATGTTCTTTAAAATTTTGAAGTTGAATTTTAAACTTTTAAAGTTTTTGATATAGATTGTTTAAATTTTATTTATTTTAACTCCTTGCTTAATACTTTCATAACTTTTATATTTTATATAAAATTATTTCATCTTTTTAAACACACTCAAGACCTTATTTTCTTGTCTAAAAAAACCCTTTATTTACCTAATTGAAAATTTTGATATTATATTTTTAACAATTGAAATCCTTTTTATTTATTTATTTATCTATTTAACATCTTATGAATTGAAATCCCTTTTATTTACTTATCCTTTTTGAGCGCGGATTCATTTACTCACCGTATCTATAAAATTTATCATATTTATGTATTTCAATTTATTTTAATCCTTATGACTTTGAATACCTGACATTTATAACCATTTATATGCGCGATTGTTTATCATTCTATCTCACACATTATTATCTATTTGTTTATTTTGACATTTTATTAACTGCGGCTAACCCCTTTATCGCCGTAATACATATTATCATTTACTTTATTTACCATATATGACATTTATTTCATCCTAATTTATTTTATTTATAATCACATTTCTCAACACCTTATTCAGAATATCTTTTTCACACAATTTTAATATTTACAATTACCTAAACACCATTTATGTGTCATTAATAACAGAGTATTTTAAACACAGATGGAGTAATACCGGGATAGCAGGAAATATATATCAAATAATAAATGGAGTGCCACATGTCATCGAATATTATTCACGAGGGCTACATGATGCCGAGAAAAGATATCCAGCCATCAAGCTGGAGTTGTTGGCAATTTATGAGGCTATGCAACACTTCCGTGAATATCTCTTTGGAAGAGAATTTGTTTTATTAAGTGATGCAAAGTCACTAATGCATCATTTAAAACTAAAAAAGCAACCAAGCATTATAGCAAGATGGCTAATGGAAATTAGTACTTTTACTTTCAAATTTGAACACCAACCTGGAGAAAATAATCCAGCAGATTATAATTCCAGATATATTTTTGACCAAGAAAATCAAGAGAAAATGGTAAATAATATAATACAAACAAAGGATTTCAATATCAAACTAATACTAAAAGAGCAGCTTAAAGATAAAAAAAAAAAAAATTGTAGGAAAGCAATCGCGGAAGGCAAAATAAGGACGCAAAATAAAAAAAAGTACTTTATAGATAATGCAACGAATCTGGTTATGATTACAAAGAAAAATAAAAGAGATAAATTTAAGAGCAATAAAGAGAACAAGATTGTTATTCCACAAACGTTAAGAAAAGAGGTACTGGAATTGGCTCATTTTCCGCATTTTGGTGTAGATAAAACATTGCAAATTGTACAGAAGAAATACTATTGGACCGCCATGTCGGCTGATGTCGAAAATTTTGTCAAATCCTGTGATAAGTGTCTGAGAATGAAAGACAAAAATATTCCCCCTGCAAAGCCGCAAATCATGAGCCCGGTTTTTGCTTGTGCCGAGCATATACAAATTGATATTGTCGGGAAATTACCGCGGAGCAACCGAGGGCATTGTTACATTGTGACAATGTTGGATATGTTCTCCAGACATCTGGAAGCATATCCAGTCAAAAACATCTCAGCACAAACTATAGTGGACATTTTGGTTCAATATTGTACCTCGTACGGGATTTTTAAGACTATACAAAGTGATAATGGAAGTCAATTTAAAAGTAAGGAATACATTGAATTTACTGACAGCCTAAATATAGAAAGACGGTATAACCGTGTGGCAAAGCCATCCTCATTAGGAAGATTGGAACGGGCGCATCATTTAATGAAGGAGTCCATGATTTGCATTGCAAACAAGACCTTTGATTGGGACGAATCCCTAAAGTGGTTCAAACTTTATGTGAACAATACAAAAAACAAGACTACGGGGTAAGAACCGGCATTTTTGTTTTTTTTAAGGGACCTACAATTGCCAGGAGATAATATTCAAAATAAAAGTGCAGACAGTGATATTAGCAAAATGAGTTTAGAGTTGGAAAATAGAAACAACTATACAGAATATGCTAAACAAAACCTGAAATATTTCAATGAGATAATGAAAGATACTGTAACCTTACAAAGAACTGCTGCTGAAAAACAAGCACGAAGGTATACGGTGGTCCGTATGAAAGATATAGAGGTCAGCGATACAGTTTTCTTAAAAAAACTGATTAAACCACCCGTGTTAAGCGACAAATTTACAGGACCATATAGAGTGATAAAAAAATAAAGAATAATAATATTATGATAAGAGAAAAAGATAATTGTGCCGCCAAAATTATAACAATACATATTAATAAATGCTTTGTGGCAAGTGAAAGAAAAGAGTATTTAAGTAATGAAAGTAAAGAACATTCAAATGAAAATGAAGATGTAAAGGAAATTAGTAAAGATCAAATTGATATAACTGATAACACCAACGAAAGAGAGCATACGGACATGAAGAGTTCAAGATATTTCTTAAGACCGAGAGTTTTTGTAAATTCCAATTTATGGGAAGAAGGATAATAAAAAAAAAACAATAATGAAAGAATTGTTTTAGAATGGAAATGGTGTGAATTTTTAAGAAAAAAATGAATAATCATGGAATGGTTTAAAAATGAACATGGTATGAAGGTTACAAAAATTGATAATAAGTGTACAAATGGTTCTTGTTCAAAAATTATGATTTTATTCTCTTCTGACCATTCGGCCATTTTTGCGACGTTTTCAAATTGTCCGATAAAAAATTCAATGTCCTCTCCTTCCCTTCCATAAAAATTTGGCAATAAATTAATTAATCCAAAGTTATCCATTTTTACTCTCTGATTTTCACTTCTTTCTATTTGGGACCTATTGGGATACATTTGACGTCTCGAATTTCTAGTATTCCTTTGAGGCATTTAACACAAAATTATCCCTTCCAAAATTTTCTAACTTAATCTAATTACATGAATACACTTAAAAAATACTGCATATAAAATACTTCATGCAACAAAATATTCTTAACTAATCATAAATTTTTCACACATTATTTTCAATTATAATATATTCAAAAGATTTTTCATTTTCAAAGTGATTGTGCATATTTTTTTTTTACCAATGTAAAATATCTGGTCAACATATGCTCCTCTAAAATTTTCCTTCATTTCTTTATTTAAATTATTTTTATTCACCTCAATATTATTCATTAAAATTTTCCTTTAAATTTATGACTTACACAAAAGCGTCACGGTAACCAAATGTGGCAATACGAATTTATAGAGTTAAGTTTAAATATTATATTAATATTATTATTAATATTTATTATTTATTAATCATTGAAAACATGGTCGTTGATCTCATAACGTGGAATTAACATTTAAACGTACATCGCTCGTTGTTGTACCGCAATAACCCTCCAATTATTTTTACCTTTTGTGTAAGTCCTGAAAAAAATTCATTAATCATTATAAAAAGACTAGCCTATTTCAAACTTAAACAATATCATTTATTAACAACATCAATTTATCAAAAGCACTAATTTTCAACAATATCAACTTTCAATTATTATCAATTTCCATTTAATATTTTAGCTAGGGGAGATACGACCAGCAATATTAGCTTTCTATAATTTCTATGACCTGGGGAAATGAGCACATACCTTACAGTTTAATCTTCGGCTCATCACACTGAGTCTTGCATCCGTCTTATTGCTGACCGTACTGCCACAACTCTTTCGTGTGTGGCTTGCATCTCGTACTTATAGTCAACTGCAAAACCTGCTGCACCAACACCTCGAATGAAACTTCTTTCAACAACACATTTCGTGTCAGACTTGCTTCTACAACATATCGTATTCAAATTCCTTCTCACTGCAACCACATTTTGGATCCGAGTTCGTTCTACAACATTTTGTATCGAAGTCACTGCAACCACATTCTGGATCCGAGTTCTTTCTACAACATTTTGTATCGAAGTGACTTGGTTCCTTCGGCGGGGGGGGGGGGGGGAGGTAGCTCCACCCATCTTCTCCTTGCTGCTCATTGGTTCTTCTGAACCCAATGGCATCACTTGACATTTATCAAGGCCCCTTTCAGCCCCCTTTGGCCTGGGACACTCAAATTTATTGTATTTGACCTAAAAGTTCAAGTTGTTGTAAACGCCGGCGCCAGCCAGACTCGAGCTTTGTTAGCCGTTCTATGCACCATAAATACTGCAATAAAAAATCTGATGTGGGCAACACATGACTTTCCTTATATAATGTAATGCATTTACTACTTTTCAGTAAAAAAATAGGTTTTTTCTTATAGTAGATACTAATATTATTTCCAAGATATTGAATTTTCGACCATAAGTCGTCATTTTCATTGATTTAGCGCCAATTTTATCCATTTGGCGAGATTTTCGTTAATTTGGCAACATTTCAAAAAGTCGCCAAGTTGGCGACATTCCGCCAAATTCGTTGCCGAAATTTCGCCAAGCGTTATGGACGAAGAAATAAGTTGTTCTTACAGCAGATAAATGACTATTGGCGTTCAAATACAAAAGTATTACTCAAAGTATTTTTTTTCATGAATGGAACGAGCTAGATCCACGAGAGTGATGTCATCCAATTTATCGCATGGTATTACATATGAAAAGTGAACATGTTTCTCAATAGGAAATATTTTTTTTTCATTTTATATGACTTTTTAATAATTTTTTTGAAAAATGTGCAATATCTCGAGAACGGTTCATGTTAGCGTTCTAAAATTTATGTCAATCGTTTTCTAATGAAAAATTACATAAGAAATGTCTATTTGCGTAACTTTATTAGTGGTTTCGATTTTTTGACGATTTTTTCAAAATTTTATTCGAAAATTCAGGGGGGTTCTGAACATTCGATTACGTATAAAAACAATAGGCTTCCAGTGTTTACGGATTGTGATTTTTGTACCAAATTTGGTTCGAATCGGTCCATTCTTTCGTCAGTTATCGTCTCCACAGACTCACTGACACACACACATACTTTCACACACACACACACACACACACACACACACACACACATACACACACACAGACATCCCTTCAAAAATGTTTGATTCGTGATCAGGGATGCTTGAAACGTGCTCTCCCGTCGAAAACTCGATTTCGAATATTCGACCCCGTCACAATACTTTCCTTATACATTATGTATATAAGGAAAGTAAAAAGCCTCATGTGAGGACATATTCTGGCCTCACAAAAAGAAATTTAAAAATCTCGATTTTAACACAAGATGGATGCCATATTTTATTTAGAAGTGGGTCACGTGATCTCTTCATATAATGGTCACGTGATCCCTTCATATAAAAGGTGTAATTATTGTTTTAATTGTTACTTAAAAAACTACTGAATATATTTTGCTGATTTTGTTTTTATATATTTTATGGGATAATTTTAATACTTCCTAAAACGTTCGAAGCAATTTGTGAATTTTAAATCCGCTTAAAAAATGTTTGAAGTATTAGGTCCCATAGGGTCCAATGTATTTCTTTTTTTCAACCCGGGTTCAATCCAAAACTAATTGGGTGATATTATTCATTTATATATTCCCATAGGTCCCACAGACCGTCTGAACAACACACTGAAATTTCATTTTGATAAAGTCATTTTTACGGCAGTTATCGTGCTAACGGACAGACAGACAGACAGAATGAACAAAGTCATAAACACTTTTCAATTATTTTGTAACATGTTAAAAAGGCATACATTCTCATCTTACAATCATTACTATTGCTGTATAGTACACTTCAAAGATAAGAGCTTGCATTTCCTTCCAAGAACCTCAAAAGTAGAGAGTCGGCTGGCCAGTGCGAATATCCATGGATGGGTTCCCGGCTGGGACAGCAATGTTCTTTACAATGGCGTCTGAACACATCAACCTTGTAGATTAGTGCAAATATGTTGGAGGTGTGAAAGTGACCTCAATGTGACTAGCACAGATGCAATGAACTCTGGTATATTGAGCGTCGTCTTCAAAATTGGGAGGTCAATGACTACACAGGAAGCTCACCTGGGGGATAAGAAAGCGGCAAGAAAATAATTTGAGGAAAAAATGCAAGAAGTAATTAATCAGATTGACAGTTGATCAAACTGACAAAAGAGCATCAATAATAGAGCATTGACTGGTCAGTGCGAATATGCGTTGTTCGATTCCCAGTTGGGGCAGCAAGGTTAGGTTCTTTACATTGCTTAGGATCACAAATATACCTTACGAAAAGCAATTACAAAAATTATTTGTCATACAAATGCTTACATACGATGCCAAACATCTTTTAAATATTTCCCAAAATGTAGGGTTAGTGGTTGTAAATTAAGAGAATAACTGAAATTCAGATTCACTGACAGTGCGCAATTAAAAAATAAAAGTAAAAATCTTAGCAAAATAAAACTCTTATCAAAATGTACATATTCTCGTAAATGAATTAATTCACAAGATAAAAGTACCTGGATTCCTTATCATATCCTCTTCTTTATTGAGAGAGCAACTTTACATCGTCAAGATTATGGTTGTTTCTAGTCACACTAACAATAATTTTCCATGCTAGATTAATATACACACTTTACCGATTCTGTCAGAAAACTTTTCGAAAACATTTAGTATATCTGCAGATCGCGTTTATGGCAATTATCAGGGAGAGAGCTTAAAAGTGTACGGTATTTTGTTGATAAGGTGTTCAATTTTAAGGAGGACATAATACTATTTTATAGAAAACCTTATTCTATCATCATAGAGGATCAATACTGCAACCGGGTTTGCTTCGTACTTTGGGACGAGGTCAATAATCCTCTTGTTGAAGTAGATTTATATGAAAGGGTAGCTATTGTGTTGCAAATTAAACTAGTTTAAACGTCAGCTACGGTCAACTGCTTAGTAATCTATTTGGATTGCAAGCAGATACTAACATTGTAAATATTAACAGAGTGTGTAATCATTTTCATTGATTTAAAACATTCATAAATTGAATGCATGACTATCATTTATTTAAGGCGCATCGAAGGAGCTTATTTAAGACTAAACCAAAGAACATTTTTAATATGTATTATGCACGCACAGTGGGCGAAAGGTGCATTAAGGGAGTATCAAAAACGCTTATTTAGGGTATATCAAACGAGCTATTTAGGACATATCGGAATAGCTTATTTAAAGTGTATCCTTTAGGATATATTATGGCCTCGCATAGGGCGAAAAGCATAATATGCAGTCGTTTAGGATGTAGTGTTATATGCACCCAGCGTCACGATCAAGTCATATTATGCATCCATACAGCGGGTTGAGCCATGTTTATGCGTTTATGTAGGGCATATTATGTCCACTCGGGAGTCAGGTGGTAGCCCCGCGTGTGCTCAGGTAGCGGGCGGTTTGTGTCTTCTTAAAATTTAATAAATGAGTTAAATTAAAACCGATTTTAATTCCCCGAGCAATGCCATGCATATTTTCCTGTAGCAAATAAATTAAAAAGGTAAAGAGATCGAAAATATTCATTACATAAATATTGTGTTTGCAAAATGTCAACAAAATGCCGACTCCGAACATAATAGTCAAGCACATTTAACTTTAAATCTAACGAAAGCGAAATTACTCAATAGATTTGATCGTCCCAGAGTTTCAACGACATGTCGATACTGAACATAGAAAACGCCTATGGCTAAACTTTAAGGCCAACGAGATCGAAAATATTCATTAATTAATCATGTTCCTCTCAACCTTTCAACAAAATGTTGACACTCAATATAACAATCAAGTATGTCTAACTTTAAGATAACGAGGGCGAAAAGGGTCTTTAAATATATATCATTTTCTCAACATTTCAATAAAAACACTGAACATAACAAACAAGCATATATATCTTTAAAACTAACGAGAACGAAAATACCCATTAAACAAATATACTCTACTCAACTTTACAACAAAATAGCCGACAACGGCATAATTAATAAGCATTTTAACTATTACTATGTCATTTCCTGTAACACTACTTTTTTAAAACAAAAGGTTAAGACACACTATTTAATTCTAATGTATAGTTGTATAGTACCATTTAAACAGTAATCAGAATTTCGGAAGTTCACATGGTTAAGGTTGTATTATGCATTATTGCGACTGCATCGCCTATGAACAAGCATGTCATCAATCACTGTTTTGGAGGTATAAAAGTCACAAGAGTTATTAAATGTTGCACTTTAGCTTACAGAATACATTATTGATAAATGTAACTGACTGTGTAGAAGGTTTAAGATTGATCGTGTGTCAGTGGTGGATATACACATGTGGATAGTCAGTGGTAGGTCTGTGAGGTCGAAATTGACATTACGTCCAAGATGAATTTTACCGATATGAAATTAATGTTAACTAAAGAGAATTTTGAGGTTTGAAGAAGCAAAATTAACTTGAACAAATTAGTTTCGAACACTGTAATGATTGTCTAAGATTATAAAATTGAGATTTACAAAAACATAAATTTATACATTAAATCTTTTCATGAATCTAAAAATGAAAACAAACGTTTTATTGATTACAGCTTAAGAAAATGGATTAGAAAGGTATAGTAGAGTGATATGAAACACAATTTACTCTTTATTTCAGAAACTACACTGTCTCAACTTTCAATACACCAGACAAAGAATGCCAGTTTTACCTCAAAAGCGGTCATATTATTGATATATGTTGTAACAACTGCCATTTGTTGTAACTAATGAAACATTTTCAATTTCAGGTTATTCAAAAGTCAAAAGTATGAACGACATTTTCTCAGAAATTTGTTATCAAACACGTATAATTTTTTAATTGGACCAATCCGCAATTATGTACAACAAACATGATAAGAAGAACTTACAATGCATAGCTTCTTAAAATATGAATCACAGAATTTAAATGTATCCAGCCAGGTATCAAGTGGTTTGTTCACATTGTCGGTCATCTGGGTATAATTAGTGTGGTGTTTTGCCGGCTCTGAAAAATCATACATTCCAATATTACATACTTTATCTTTTAAATTTTCCAAATGTTATGGAAATAATGCATTAATGGGAAGGCACCAAAATGTGGTAAACCCTTTCGGGACGGCGGCATTCCGGAGCTGTCGCGGCCCAAAGGACGACGCGCTTCGCTTCCGAACTGGTCAAAAGGACGGAGCATTTTTTGCGCTAAGCCTAACTCTCGAAAAAAATTCACTGAAAATCACGTATTCAACACAGAAATCTACTTTTCACAGGAATAAAAGAAATATTTATGTTCTATTTGATGTATAATTTTCATACAAATCTGAATACAAAATACTCGTTAGTTGCTCCCATTCTTTTATCCGAAATAAACGAATAATTTCACTGCCTCTAAAACCCAATCAAAAAAAATACTCTCTTATATTCCTATGATTCACCAACGAAATCATAACGCTGAAATAAAAATAAAAACCGAAACTCAATTATAAAATTGTTGATGCTACGAGAATTGCTCTGTTTGTTTATGTTACAAAATGATTTTCACCAGCTCTGGGTTGCCAACTTAGTCAGTTGACTAAGTTGGCAACCCAGAGCAGTTTTATACATTCCTAATAGCCTTACATCTTCCTTAATATTATAAGCCTTTTTCGTGTTATTGAACAAATCTTGCTGATATCTCTAAACTTCATCTTTTACAATAATGCATCATTAGAAATATTTCAGAACAAATGTATTCCCACATTTCTTTGCATCTTAAACTATTAGTCTTCTATATATCTTTTAAAAGAAGTTCAGTGTCTAAATTTAACAAATGAAGTCTCAAGTGGCACATATCTGTTTAAGGTTATTCTATAATACTTAGAAAGGTAACAGTACAGTTTTAAAATAGAACTAAGATAACGACAAAATAGAAGAAAGCAATCGTTTCTTACCTTTATTAACACATTATTGTTTTTTTACATTTTTTGAATTATTTATGCATTTTTATTTTGATGTTCGGATACAAGCTACATTTTCGAACCATTCAAGATTTCCAATTACTATTCATTCATTTTACCCATGTATAAATTTTAAACGGAAAAGTTGTCATTTGACGCAAATTTGACCAAAGTTACCGATTATAATATTCGATCAGAATGAGTTTTTTTATTTAAATTCAAGGGAAACGTTTTACATATTGAATATTTCAACATACGTAGTTTCTGTGCTTTGAATTTAAAGTGCTGAATATATTTTTCTTATTAAACATGTTATTACTTTCCCCATTTTACACATCCTCATTTTATAAGACTGTACTTGCTATCTGTCTACTACTGATTTATTGTAACTACTTCGATAGTTTCTTCTCCCCTATGCTTTTTATTGCCATACTGGTTGTTTCCTATTAAAGTGATAGGGCTCCAGTCAGGCGGTTATTTTCAACAAGTTGCAGGACATTACTTCTGGTCATGTTTCCCCCCCAAGCGGGGTTGTATTTTCGTTTGCGGGGTGGTGCTGGAGGCGGTATCTCCTGTTGTGCACGGTTGAGGTTGCATGGAGTATATGCTGCTTGAACAGCATGGCCTCAGTGTCCCGGGAAACATATCGTGTGTGGCGACTGAAAATTCATACCGTATACCTTCGGGTGGGACGGTTTATCATTTAAGTTCCCCCTAATATATAGTACCCAAATTAAAGTCAGGTTACGAAATTCACTGTAGGATTTTGATGTATTTATATGTTTTGAGGATTCTTTAATACAAACAAATTGCTTTTAAGTTATGTACGCGTTGAAGACCCAGACCTTCCGACTCATCCGAAGACTTGAGCAGCAGTTTGGACGGCCGGAGTTATGTATGCGTGACTTATACTCTCAGATTTACCCTGTATGGAGTGTTTCTAAAATATTGATCTCTTGAACTATTCTCTCTTGAACGATCTTGAACTTCAATCTCTCTGGAACGATTGGTCGCATACTCATGATTCCAATTTTAGAAATACTTGAAAAACGATAGACTTTTCAGAGTCCACTTTGAGAATGAGAACTTACGATTCGTCCCAGTAGCTCAACGGTAGAGCGTTGGCTGTCCAATTCAAAGGTCCAGGGTGCAATTTCCTTTTAGAGCAACAAGGTTCGTTACTACAGCGTCCCAACAAATCGCTCCTGTAGGTTAGTGCAAAGATGACGGAGGTTTGTGACCATAGTATGAGTAGGACAGATTTAGTGGACTCTGGGATATTGAACGCCGATTTCAAATCAAAAGGATAACGACCACGCCAGAAGCTAACATAGATAATAAAAATATCATCAGGAGGCTAACTTGAGTTAAAAATAGCGTCCGCTGGCCAGTTCGATATTCCAGGGTGCAATCTCCGGTTGGGGCAGAAAGGTTCTTTACAACTTTCATTCTTTGACAGTTTTGGTCATTGATACCTTTTAGTAAAATAGCATAAGATGTTTATTTTATACGAGCCCTCTTCAAAGAAAGTTCCAATTATCAATTTTTTTCTTTCCTTTAAAATCAATTTGAAGAAAATACTAAGATCACTGATATGCCAGGTTAACAAGGCATGGACCATACTCTTTTGCGTTCAATGTTACTGTAAACAATCCATTTTCTATCACCAGCTATCAAGCATTTCCAAAATGGATCATTTTGATCAATGTCAGTTGCCACAATCTCAGAAATTTTGCCCATATGTCAGTTATATTTTACGAAGGAACGAGTATATTATACATGGTATAATCAGTTATTTTACGAAGTTAAATTACCATATACCAGCCCTTATGTCAGGAATATTGCCCATATGTCAGTTCTCACACTGCATTTTCAAAATTATTTTTCAAATGACATTAAAATCGTTTGCGAACTAATACAGCTACTTTACAGGAGAACCGAAATAATTTTCGGACGACCTAATATAATTTGAGTATTTTATTCTCTTGGCTATAGAGTTTTACAGGAATAACATTTTTACATATTTAAAACTCTAGACCTAGCGAAAATGCCTCATTTACATCCTTTCACAAAATATTGTCAATTTATTCTGGACTAAAATCGTTTTTAAGAGGATTCTAGAAAGCTCAACATTTAACACTAACCCACCAAGACCGGTCAAGTGTCCGGTTAAAAACTTTTGAATAGAAAATTCTAGTATCGTGTTATCGCTGTTTTTCCCTTAACTTTTTGACTTTTTCTATTAAATGTATATAATCAATATTTCAATATTTATTTAACTTCTTCTTGTGTTTATATGATAAAGATATATTATCTACCGTTATCTACCACGTCCGGTCATTTGACAAAGATGAAAATGTATTACCTTATAAGGTTATCGGGTCAGAAAATGTGATGTATATGCCCATCCACATATTTTCAACCATTTCCTGCACCTTTCTTCAAGGACTGTTGCGTAGTATGTTCAATTTACAATTATTGTGTATTAAAATTTCATTAAAGTACGCAAAATTTCAAGTTGTAAGAAAAGGTGGTAAAACTGAAACGTATCACTAGTTAGTTTATATTTTATTTTCACAGCGTTACTCGATTCCTGATCTTCACCCTGTAAAAATATCAAAACATTTAAGACACACAGTTCTTAGAAAACGTGAATAACATAGGCGAGAGTTTTCGGAAGAGGAAATAGGAAAGAGTTTTCGGAAATTTATGAAGGTAAACATTCTTAAAATGAAGATATATTATTTGCAAATGATAATGATCTATTAGACACTAAGTGTGAGCTTACAGATACCGACGTTGAAGAGGATAATATTGTGATTATAATACGTTGAGGAAGAAAAAGAATGAGATTGCTCTCAAGTACCGAAGATGAGAATGAAACAAGGAAAACCAATCATGCATAAAGCATTGATTATGAAACACTTTCCATCTTCAATGCAATTTTATTTGAACATCTCTAAAACGCGATTCATTCCTCGGAAATATTTTAAAAATTATCACAATATTACATAAATTTATTATATTTGAAAACTTAAAACTTCATTTAAAAAAATGAACTTCATTCAAATGACGGCATTGAAATGTAAATTACCTGGTTTAAACATCTCTAAAATGCGATACATTCCTCAGGAATATTTTTTTAAATTATCATAATACTACAATAATTTATTATATATGAAAACTTCATCAACACAAATGAAATTTATTAAAATGACGTCATCGAAACGTCATCACACGGCTGACTCTCTCTGTAAAAGTAGCATTTCATTCACAAACATTTTTCCATTCATTTCATTCATCACACTACTATAATAATTTATTTTACTTAAAAATTGAAGACCATGGAGGAACAAGCAATTAAAATCTATGCTTAATTCATGGAAAAAATCGTCCTTCTCTCAGTTAAATCAATGAATATTTCATTCATATCAACTATTTTGCAGACTCCATGAGTTAAATAATTTTGCGTTAAAGAAATACGTCAATTCTTGTATAACTCATTCTACATATTTTGCTGTTTACATTTTACATAAGTGAAAAATATGCTGCGTTGCAGAAATAATCAAATTTGGATGATCATTTAAACTTAAATATATTGTTATTCCGTTGTTTTAGTATGTAGATGCACAGAATTTAAGCAAACATCAAAGCGGTTTTAGGACGGATACAACACTCAATGTGAATTAAAAAGAACTTTAAAAATCACGATTTTCAGACAAGATGGATGCCATATTTCATTTTGAAGTGGGGCAAGTGATCTCTTCATAAATTGTCACCTGACCGCTTCATATAACAGGTGTAATTATTATTTTAATTTTTATTTAAAAAACTACTAAATATATTTTGCTGAAATCTTTTTTATATATTTTATGGGAGAATTTGAATATTTCCAAAAACTTTCGAAGCAATTTGTGAATTTTAAATCTGCTTAAAAAATATTTGAAAAATTAGGTCCTATAGTGTTCAATGTATTTCATTTCTTCAACCCGCGCTGAATCCAAAACTAATTGGGTGATTCTATTCATTTATATTCCCATAGGCCCCACAGACCGTCTGAACAACATACTAAAATTTCATTTTGATTAAGTCATTTTTACAACAGTTATTGTGCTAACGGACATATAGAGAGACAGACAGACAGAATGAACAAAGTCATAAACGCTTTTCAACTTTGTTGTAAAGTGTTAAAAATCGGTTATTTGACAGGCTGCGATATTAATATGTATATATTGCGTGTCGGTACGTTCAGTGGTAATGCATTGTTCACTGTGTCCTTTTCAATTTATTATGCATCTCAATTTTTATGAAATTCTACAACTAATTTTACAGTACATTAAATTTTTTCGCCTTTACCGGAGTAAGTTCGCAACGCGGAATTTTTTTATTCATATCGGAAGAGGTGTTTTATTAACAAACGTATAGTACCTATGACGTTATTTTCTTTGATCATCGGATTCTTTAGTTGATTCATATGAAGGTAAACTTCCATATAAACAATAACGTGAAAAACGTATGCACGTTTCGTTTTTCCTAAGAATGTATTATTTGCGGCAATTTGTTTGCTAAATTATTACCTGACTTACGTATATAATATTACACACTACACAGCAACACACCACACGTTCTTTATACTATGTTAAAATAATTGCTAGTAAAATCAATATTTAAAACGAAATAACAATATTATATCACTAATAAAAGAGCATCAATTTAACATTGCAATAGCATAAAACTTAAAATATATTTATTTCATAGCAAGCTGCCCACAGTAATCTAATTATTATTTCCATTACAGCATGTTGATGATCAACAATAAGTATGGTAGGACATTTACTAGGGAGGATTTCTCTTGAAATCGCCAAGGGTGCGTCTGAAGTTGTACGCTTTGGAAAGTCTCAGATTTGAGCTAACAGGTTTTAATATTATAATTTATTTTGAATATATTATAATTTATATTGTATAGTATAATTTATATTGAATACAGGTTTTAATAGTATGATTTATATTGAATTGTGCGAAATAAATATATGTTCGATTTTATAGCTCGCTTAGCCTTTTTGGCAGCACTCGTGTATGATGCCGTTCCTACTTCTAATTGTGGTGAAGTAAAATGTACATAAATACAACACTACTACTAAATAAACACAGTATTCCCGAGTTCACCCTGAAAATGGTATAGTGGAATCTGCATAGATCAAAGTACATTGAGTATATACTAAAAGAACAAGTCTATTTTTGCCCACTAACACATTTATTTAAACACATAAATTATCAAACATTAATAATAATATACACCCAATATATTTAAAGTACCAAACTTAACCTCTGAGTGTACGGGCTTGTTACGGTAATTGCTACTTCAAATGATCATTAATTAAAAAATTCAATTTGTCCAGTAAGGGACATTTCCCAAAAGCTTAAAATTACACTGATTACTTAGATTTAGATATATACATACACATTACATCACAATTGAAACTTAAAAAAATATATGATACGTCCGACACAGATGCCACGGCGTGTAATCCCAACAATAGATCATTCACAGTTCCTAGGGAAGAGGGATTTGATAAGTGAGAAAACACAGATCACAAGTGCCTACTGTCACAGGCAACGTTGCGGAGATCCTGGGTAGACTGGTGCGGTGACCGCCCCAGACTACCCAGAATCTCCACCGTCCAACTACCGGTTGATGTCAGATTCTTCCTAATGGGTGCTGACGTGCTTCCAGATCCTGACTACTACTCGCTGGCGATTCAAAATGTCACCAAGGACCGGGTTGCCTACTGCATAAGAGACCGTGCGGCGACAAGAGGGCCAAAGTATCTTTCGCGGCTGCCCGATTATGGTTCTGACAACCGCCTGGATCAATCCAGCTTATTATGTGGGATGATGCACTAGTGCGATATTAGCCTATTTCAGGTAGTGCAGCTCTATGGTAGTAGGTGATGCTCCAACTTTACATTTAATTTGTCTATTTGTGGCCACTAACATATTTATTTAAACACATAAATTATCAAACATTAATAATAATACACACCCATATATTTAAAGTACCAAATTTGACCTCTGGGTGTACGGGCTTGTTATGGTAATTGCAACTTCAAATGACCATTAATTCAATTTGTTCAGTAAAGGAAATTTCCCAAATGCTTAAAATTACACTGATACTTAGATCTGTATACAGATACACATTACATACACTACAATTGAAACTTAAAAAAATACATGATACCTCCGACACAGATGCCACGGCGTGTAATCTCAACATTAGGGGATTCTGTAGACAAACCCAACAATAATACAATAGATCATCACCATCAGTACCAACAATAGATTCCCAACAATAGATCATCACCATTATAGTTCCTAGTGAAGAGGGATTTGGTAGGTGAGAAAACACAGATTACAAGTGCCAACTGTCACAGGCAACGTTGCTGAGATTGTGGGTAGGCTGGGGCGATGACCGCCATATTTTCCACCGTCCAACTACCGGTTGATATCAGATTCTTCCTGAAGAGTGCCGGTTCAAAATGTCACCAAGGGCCGGATTGTCTGCTGCATAAGAGACCGTGCAGCGACGAGAGGGTCAAAGTATCTTTTGCGGCTGCCCGATTATGGTTCTGACAACCGTCTGGATCAATCATGCTCATTATGTGGGATGATGCACTAGAGAGTTATTAGTCTATTTCAGGTAGTCGAGCTGTATGGTAGTAGGTGATGCTCCAACTTCTAGTGTATCAGATTCCGTGTCCTGTGATTGTTTCGCATGACTAACGCTACAGATGTAGCCGGGCCGCAGGTTTTCTTATTACCGCAGGCTGCCAGAGTTGGGAGCTGCTCGATCCGCAGTCAGAGCGGGTTAAGAAAAAATTGAGACCCTATCTCACTCTAAAAAAATTATAATCTGATTTAACTTTTTGAAATTTAGTCCCTTCACATTTTGAAAAGGGAGAATTTGGAAAATTTGTCGTGTAAGTCCTCTTGTTCTCTCATTCGTTATTTCATTTATGTGTGAGGAATGGGTGATTCTAATTCCGACCAAATTATTGGATTGTGTAGTGACGCCCACTTTCTATGCGCCTCAATAGAAATTGAAGACCCGTGGGTCTCCCAGCTGCCGGGAGGTCCCGTCCATGACCAACGTGAGCTAACACGTGACAGGGACTATAAATATTGAGAGAATTGTGGTTTTCAATTTGACATTTGCTTCGACATATATTTTTGAGAAATTTACAACTTCTGTCTTGTACCATTCAAACCATTGTGCCGAACTGTCCCATCATGTATGTGATGAGGCATCGTGCAGCAATTACTTACCATTCCCATAGCCTACATTGAATATTTACAACTCCCCCTTTCATTCCTAGGGCTAACTAGGGGCATGAACTGCATTTGCACTATGTGCAAATATATGTTATGCATTATAACACTAATGTTTTTTTAATTTTTACAGAAATCTCTTGGGCACCAGAGTAAATCAGCAAAACTGCAAATTTCCTGAAAATCAGAAAGTTTTTCAATCACAGTTTACACATACTTACATTAAATGTAAATTGCGGGAATAAAATATCACAGAGGAGCATACGAAAACAGATGTACCTCTTAAAACAGTTGAATCATACTCAAACATCTACAAAAGGCTTAAATGTAATGAAAACTCGATTTCGTATACTGTTATACTCTGTTACAATACTTTCCCTTGTGGGGAAAGTTAAAATGCGTTAAATGTTGCGATGTTAATTGCGTAAAGCAACATTGCTGAGTTCACGGTTTCAAGAAAGGTGTCTTAGAAACGAATCAAATTCATTTCAGAAAATGATGCAAAATATGAATTTGGCCCTTTATAAAGACCCATTTATAAAGTGTCCTTTCTAAAGATCCTTTTATATTTTGGGGGCTACAGCATTTATGCGTAGTGAAAAATAACACGTGGCGTGACTTGGTTTGGTTACGCTCCTCCGCAGCTTCATGCCTTAAAATTACTCACTTATACCCTTCAAACTTTATGCCTCCTACCCATACCTCCTCCATTGAAAACTACCCTTTTGAGAATACAATATATATATATTTTTGTCAATCTGTTGAGCATTTACCTTTCGTAGATTTTTTACCAAATTACAGAAAATTCAAACTACAGAAAATTTAAATAATTTGCTTAAATGTTTTATTTATAAATGTGTTGGGTTTAAGGGATTTAAAAAAATATTACAATTACAGGTTTCATTTTATTATAAGAATGTGACTTACGGCTGAGGACAACCCTGCAAAGTTTGACTTTTTTTGTCAAATAACTGCGATTTTATTCAACACAGCTTTCAAGATTTAAACAGAAAACTAGCCTTTGGAGAATATATCTACACTTATAAGTCCTTGATAAAACAAAATAGTTTGCTAAAAATGTCATCCGAAAAAGACGCAGGTAAAATATTAAACACTAGCTGCGGCCACTTGCTCTATTAAATGCTCAAACATGTTTTAAATATAGCTTAGAAACAAAATTATATGAAGGATATAGGTGAGATTTTAAATTTGAATAAATTATACTACTATTTTAAAACTCTGAATTACATTTAGGAACATGCCAACAGGCTCCTCTTATAATTCACGCTTAATTGTTGTTAATTTGTTAGAACTGTATTGCGAAAATGTAGAAAATTCAAATTACAGAAAATTTAAATAATTACATTTATTTGTATGCTTTATTTAATAATGGGCTGCGGTTACGGGCTGTAAAAAGTAGAACATGCTTCATTTTACAATTACGAATGGCTGGCGTTATAGCTGCCAACAGCCTTAAAATATCTGATTATTACAAATAAACGCGATTTTAAATAGCGCAGCTTTCCAGATTTAAATGGCAATATTATACGCATAGAAATTTAACGAATTTATGTTTAACATTTAATATACTTTAAAAATATTATCGGCACATCTGTACACAAATATATTTCATATCTGTAATTTTTGCAATCCCATACTCTTTGAGGAGTCACATTCTTTGACGAAAAAATTACTATGACTTGTCGGATTACGAACAAGAATGATCAATCAAGCATAAGCATTGACTATGAAACACTTTCTAACTGAAATGCAATTTCATTTAAAAATTTCTAAAATGTGATTCATTCAGTGGTGATATCTTTCACATTATCACAGTACTACAGTAATTTATTATAATTAAATATTTAAAACTGTATCGAAATATATATATAATCTGATTCTCTATGCAAAATCAATGATTATTTCATTCATATAAATTGTATTCCAGACTCCAGACCTAAATAATTTTGTGTGAAAAAAATTCAGCAATTCTTATGTAACTCACCCTACAATCGCTTGAGATATTTGCATTCTAAAAGTTAAAATTAGGCGTCGTTGAAGAAATAATAAAAGTTTAGGGATCATTTAAAATCACTACTATTGTAATTTAATAGGCACGGAATTTAGATACACAGATAATACACAGATACACAGAGAATATATGTGTGTGTGTGTGTGTATGTATGTATTCAAAGTATTGAAATCGTGCCGAAGATCTGAACTCGAATTTTCTAAGGATCTACACGTTTTGGGGCATCTAGAACACGAAAACACTATTTTTAGGAAGACGTCTATGTGTGTAAGGGTGTATCTGTGTATGTGTCTGTGTGTCTGTGAGGATATTGTACCCACTCTAACTGAAAAACTAATGGACCGAATTACATAAAATTTGGTAGGTATGTTTTTTGGGGGAAATCCTGATGTTCGTTAGATTATAGTACGATTCGTAATAAAAGAATCTGCCTTTTTTGCGAAATGGCCGGCAGAAATTGCCTTTATTCACTCTAGCTAAAAACTACTGGAAAAAATTTAGCGAAATTTGGTGTATAACATTTCAATAACCTACAAGTGATTTATATACCAAATTTAACAAAATTTGGTATATAAATCATTTGTAAGTTTTTCTAGTACGATTTGGGAAAAAGGAACGGGCTATTTTTGCGAAATGGCCCGCAAAAATCGTTAAATATAAAAATAAAAACTACGTGTGCTCAATTATATCAATTAAATTCCTATTTTATACGTGATTTTTGACAATCTATATAAATAAAAATGAAAATCTGTCTGTCTGTCTGTCTGTCTGTCTCTCTGTCTGTCTGTCTGTCTGTTTGTCCCATCATCACGGGAGAACGGCTGAACAGAATTTGATGAAATTTTGTGGGTAGCCCAGAAATAGCCCCACTTAAAATTATATCCGTGTTTTGAGTTTTTACGACCAGTGGTTCTCGAGATATTAGTAAAAAACGACATTTTCGTTTGTCTCATCATCACGGAAAAACGGCTGAACCGAATTTAATGAAATTTGGTGGATAGCCTTGAAATATCCCCCCATAAATTTTGTCCAAGTTTCGAGTTTCTAAGACCTGGGGTTGTCGAGATATTAATGAAAAACGGAACTTTTTCCTAGGAGTTCTACTCCCTAACTCCGTGGTTTATCCAAACGAAAAGCTTGAAAATCGTTTGAAAGTGAATTAAAATTTAATCTCTGAGTTTGATGGGAGATTGTTTGCGTTAATTAGTCACTTTCTGAAAACATGTATTGTTTGAAACATGATTTAAAGGGTAAATCTATCTCCATGGTTCATGGTTTATTTAAAACAAGCTTTTACGGAACAATGAGAAGTATAGAGAAATCAAAATCGTTATTTAATTTCGCAGTTTATGTTATAAGACATGACATATTTAACATGTTATAAGATTCTATCTTATATCATGTTACTCAGAAACGCAATTAAATTAAATCTGTCTGTTAATTTTAATAATTATTTTTTCGATTTGAATAATAAATAAATGGATATAAAAATATATTTTAGAAAAGAACGATTTGATTTTTCTTATAGCATTTTTGACTGGATAATATCAATTACGGTCTTCAGGTTTAAAAATTATTATTATTTATATTTTCGGGGATTATTGATTCAAGGATTACTGATATTTTCAAGTCATTATGCAATTATTTTATTATGACAAAAATTGTTTAAACTCATATATTGTATGTTGTACGAATCTTCTACAAATACACGTGTATATCTTTTAATCTACGAGAATATAAGTAGTACAGGTATATTGACATATGTTTTGATATATATTGGCATATATTGGAATCAATTACGATCTTCTGGTATAAAGAGTACGGATATTATTGATGTTTTCAATTTATTACATCATCTCTTTTATTTTGGCAAATATTTTTGAGACGCATATTGTAATACGGGTAATTTTCTACTAACACATTGGCATATTTTCTGATCTGCGACAATATAATTAGTACGGGGTTGCATATATTCATTCAATTCCTATTTTTTCTTCTGTAAATTTGCTTACAAAAGGGGGGAGGATGTTTTATTCTTCAGATCTGATCGTGAAGATAATTTTGCATAGTGAGAACATATATTCTTAAACTTCTCTTTAGGAGCAATAAATTTAATATTTTAACAGAATTTGCACATGATTGCGAACTATAAGTTTCTTTAAATTATACACTCCGTACGAATAACGGGTGTGCTGTTAGTGGTTAATAAATTTTAACATTTTAGGAGGATATATCATGTTGCTCGGCATCGCAATTAAATTAAATGTGTTTGTTAATGTTTTTATTATTTTTTTTCGATTTAAATAATAAATAAATGGATAAATGGATATAAAAGTATATCTTATGAATGGACGGTTTGATTTTTCTTTTAATTATATTAATTGCTGACTGCGTACATCAATTTCATTTATTTTGGCAAAGAGTTTTCAAGCTTATATCGTATTTAGCTACTAAACTCATATATTGTGTTTAGCCAATAAATTCATATAGCCGATTGTTGAAACAGAAAAAGAGTAGAGCGGGTATATCTTCTAATACAATTGTAGTGTTTTCATTTAGTATATTGAAACGGGATAAGAATGTTTCATTCAGATCTGCAAATTCAAAGCTACGAATTTGGAGGGATATCGCTAATTTGACCACTTTTCTTAAACTTTGCCAAATTGACGGAAATGTCGCCAAATTGATATAAACGACACACAAACAGCTGCCATAAACCTTCGGGTTGGTCGTGTGGCTTGGGTCTCCTACATATCAATGAAATTTTTTTTTGTTTTGTTAGAAGAGAGTACTGAAATTATGTTTGGTTAGCATTTATCTGTCAGACCAACCATCCTACTTAGTAATACATTTAGCGAATTTTTAAAATGTCACCAAATTGATAAAAATGTTTTCAAATCTATAAAAATATCTTGAAATTGATAAAATTGCGCTACATAAATGATATTAATTGTTTTTTGTTAGGGGATAGTATTGTGATGATATTTCGTCAATTTGTCGCAAAGTGGAACTGTCAGTTCTACAGTCCCACTTGGCGATAAATTTGGCGATTTTTTAAAATGTCGCTAATTTGACGAAACTGTCGCCAAATGTTCCATAGAGATATAACTATTTAGACGATATTTTTTCTACCAATTTATTTGAAGCAAATGATATCATGTCGCTTAGCAACGGATTTAAATCCAATGTGTTTATGCGGCAGACGATTTTTATTAAATCCTTTCCGATTTGAATAATGAAGATATGTATATAAAATAAATTTCATTGCCATTTCATTTTGGACTGGATAATATCAATTATACTCTTCAGGTTTAAACATTATTATTATTGATATTTTCCGGAATTATTGATTCAGTGATTATTGATATTTTTAAGTTATTGCGCCATTGTTTTATTGCGGCAAAAATTGCTGACACACGCATATTGTACGTTGTACGAGTAATCTTCTAGGAATGCACGGGTATATCTTCTAACCTACGAGAATATAAGTAGTACAGGTTTATTGGCATATATTTTGACATATATTGGCATATATATTGGAATCAAGTACAGTCTTCTGGTATGAAGATTACGGGGATTAATTATATATTCAATTTATTACGTCGTCTGTTGTATTTTACCAAAAAACATTTGTGACTCATATTGCAAAACGGGTAATCTTCTACTAATAATCGGACATTATAAGTAGTACGTGTATATCTTCCCATATAATTTTAGCACTTTAATTTTGACATATATTGGAATAAATGACTGTCTTCAGATTTAAAGATTACGGGTTTATTGGTATTTTCAATTTATACATGTAATCTACTAATACAGGTTATATTTTCTAATATTCGCGTATATAATTAGTACGGGTCCCATACAATTTTAACGCTTTTATTTTGCATATATTGATTCAATTCCATATTTTTTTTTATATTTGCTTACATAAGGGGTCCAAGATGTTTTATTCTTCAGATATGTCCATGAAGATAATTTTATATTGCGAGAACAGAGATTCTTAAACTTCTTTTTAGGAGCATTATATTAAATATTTTAACAGAATATTTTGATTAAACATGTCATTTAGTATACTATAAGAATTTGGGCATGAATATGAATTTCAAGTTTCTTTATATTATATACTCCGTACGAAGAACGGGTATGCTGCTAGTAAAAAGAATAAGACTAACCCCATTACTTTAGGACTAGCCGTTCTTGAGATATTCTAGTTTTTTCGCGTTTTCGCTACGCCACCTTTGACAATAAGTCCAGCTATCAAATGAGAACCAAATTTTAGTTTAACGTGCAAATTCAATGTCATTTAAAATACTTATGGCTGTTATTTTGTGCAGGTAAACTCAAATTATTATTGAAGAAGTAAAGAGAACGTGAATATGAGTCTGCAGAGAAAGACATGTGCTGCCCACATCAGAATTTTTAACAATATTACAAAAATGATTTATAGAAGTGAACGGGAATTATTTGCTAGCCATTTCGAAAAAAATGTATGATCTGTATTAAAGATCCACCAAATTTTTGTAGAAAAAAATTGTTCAATAAATGTAAGCTGTGTACCAAATTTGAACTCTCTAAGACGTAGGAAAGTGCATTAAAAATGCCATCAAATAAGTATATCATGAAAAATTATATAAAATCTATATAAATAAAAATGAAAATCTGTCTGTCTGTCTGTCTGTCTGTCTGTCTGTCTGTTTGTCACACCATCACGGGAGAACGGCTGAACCGAATTTGATGAAATTTTGTGGGTAGCCCAGAAATAGCCCCACTTAAAATTATATCCGTGTTTTGAGTTTCTACGACCAGTGGTTCTCGAGATATTAGTAAAAAACGAAATTTTCGTTTGTCTCATCATCACGGAAAAACGGCTGAACCGAATATAATGAAATTTGGTGAATAGCCTTGAAATATCACCCCATAAATTTTGTCCAAGTTTCGAGTTTCTAAGACCTGGGGTTGTCGAGATATTAATGAAAAACGGAACTTTTTCCTAGGAGTTCTACTCCCTAACTCCGTTGTTTATCCAAACGAAAAGCTTGAAAATCGTTTGAAAGTGAATTAAAATTTAATCTCTGAGTTTGATGGGAGATTTTTTGCGTTAATTAGTCACTTTCTGAAAACATGAATTGTTTGAAACATGATTTAAAGGGGAAATCTATCTCCATGGTTCATGGTTTATTTAAAACAAGCTTTTACGGAACAATGAGAAGTATAGAGAAATCAAAATCGTTATTTAATTTCGCAGTTTATGTTATAAGACATGACATATTTAACATGTTATAAGATTCTATCTTATATCATGTTACTCAGAAACGCAATTAAATTAAATCTGTCTGTTAATTTTAATAATTATTTTTTCGATTTGAATAATAAATAAATGGATATAAAAATATATTTTAGAAAAGAACGATTTGATTTTTCTTATAGCATTTTTGACTGGATAATATCAATTACGGTCTTCAGGTTTAAAAATTATTATTATTTATGTTTTCGGGGATTATTGATTCAAGGATTATTGATATTTTCAAGTTGTTATGCAATTATTTTATTATGACAAAAATTGTTTAAACTCATATATTGTATGTTGTACGAATCTTCTACAAATACACGTGTATATCTTTTAATCTACGAGAATATAAGTAGTACAGGTATATTGACATATGTTTTGATATATATTGGCATATATTGGAATCAATTACGACCTTCTGGTATAAAGAGTACGGATATTATTGATGTTTTCAATTTATTACGTCATCTCTTTTATTTTGGCAAATATTTTTGAGACGCATATTGTAATACGGGTAATCTTCTACTAACACATTGGCATATTTTCTGATCTGCGACAATATAATTAGTACGGGGTTGCATATATTCATTCAATTCCTATTTTTTCTTCTGTAAATTTGCTTACAAAAGGGGGCAGGATGTTTTATTCTTCAGATCTGATCGTGAAGATAATTTTGCATAGTGAGAACATATATTCTTAAACTTCTCTTTAGGAGCAATAAATCTAATATTTTAACAGAATTTGCACATGATTGCGAACTTTAAGTTTCTTTAAATTATACACTCCGTACGAATAGCGGGTGTGCTGTTAGTGGTTAATAAATTTTAACATTTTAGGAGGATATATCATGTTGCTCGGCATCGCAATTAAATTAAATGTGTTTGTTAATGTTTTTATTATTTTTTTTTCGATTTAAATAATAAATAAATGGATAAATGGATATAAAAGTATATCTTATGAATGGACGGTTTGATTTTTCTTTTAATTATATTAATTGCTGACTGCGTACATCAATTTCATTTATTTTGGCAAAGAGTTTTCAAGCTTATATCGTATTTAGCTACTAAACTCATATATTGTGTTTAGCCAATAAATTCATATAGCCGATTGTTGAAACAGAAAAAGAGTAGAGCGGGTATATCTTCTAATACAATTGTAGTGTTTTCATTTAGTATATTGAAACGGCATAAGAATGTTTCATTCAGATCTGCAAATTCAAAGCTACGAATTTGGAGGGATATCGCTAATTTGACAACTTTTCTTAAACTTTGCCAAATTGACGGAAATGTCGCCAAATTGATATAAACGACACACAAACAGCTGCCATAAACCTTCGGGTTGGTCGTGTGGCTTGGGTCTTCTACATATCAATGAAATTTTTTTTGTTTTGTTAAAAGAGAGTACTGAAATGATGTTTGGTTAGCATTTATCTGTAAGACCAACCATCCTACTTAGTAATACATTTAGCGAATTTTTAAAATGTCACCAAATTGATAAAAATGTTTTCAAATCTATAAAAATATCTTGAAATTGATAAAATTGCGCTACATAAATGATATTAATTGTTTTTTGTTAGGGGATAGTATTGTGATGATATTTCGTCAATTTGTCGCAAAGTGGAACTGTCAGTTCTACAGTCCCACTTGGCGATAAATTTGGCGATTTTTTAAAATGTCGCTAATTTGACGAAACTGTCGCCAAATGTTCCATAGAAATATAACTATTTAGACGATATTTTTTCTACCAATTTATTTGAAGAAAATGATATCATGTCGCTTAGCAACGGATTTAAATCCAATGTGTTTTACGACGATTTTTATTAAATCCTTTCCGATTTGAATAATGAAGATATGTATATAAAATAAATTTCATTGCCATTTCATTTTGGACTGGATAATATCAATTATACTCTTCAGGTTTAAACATTATTATTATTGATATTTTCCGGAATTATTGATTCAGGGATTATTGATATTTTTAAGTTATTACTCCATTGTTTTATTGCAGCAAAAATTGCTGACACACGCATATTGTACGTTGTACGAGTAATCTTCTAGGAATGCACGGGTATATCTTCTAACCTACGAGAATATACGTAGTACAGGTATATTGGCATATATTTTGACATATATTGGCATATATATTGGAATCAAGTACAGTCTTCTGGTATGAAGATTAAGGGGATTAATTATGTATTCAATTTATTACGTCGTCTGTTGTATTTTACCAAAAAACATTTGAGACTCATATTGCAAAACGGGTAATATTCTACTAATAATCGGACATTATAAGTAGTACGTGTATATCTCCCCATATAATTTTAGCACTTTAATTTTGACATATATTGGAATAAATGACTGTCTTCAGATTTAAAGATTACGGGTTTATTGGTATTTTCAATTTATACATGTAATCTACTAATACAGGTTATATTTTCTAATATTCGCGTATATAATTAGTACGGGTCCCATACAATTTTAACGCTTTTATTTTGCATATATTGATTCAATTCCATATTTTTTTTTATATTTGCTTACATAAGGGGTCCAAGATATTTTATTCTTCAGATATGTCCATGAAGATAATTTTATATAGCGAGAACAGAGATTCTTAAACTTCTTTTTAGGAGCATTATATTAAATATTTTAACAGAATATTTTGATTAAACACGTCATTTAGTATACTATAAGAATTTGGGCATGATTATGAATTTCAAGTTTCTTTATATTATATACTCCGTACGAAGAACGGGTATGCTGCTAGTTAAAAATAAAATTTGAAAAATTGTTTTCTATCAAATTTATTTTAAAATGTGAAGCTTCTCTCATATACAAAATGATTAAACTCTTGGAAAGATATTTATTATATAATAAATCTATTTTTTCTTTCTGGAGGCTTTTCCAAAAGTCAGAATTTAATTGAATTTGTTTTTTTCCCTATATTAAATAATTTTTAATTGAAAAACTACTTAAATTATTTTACTGAATTTTTTTTATATATTTTATGAGATAATGTGAATGTTTCCTAAAAATTTTGAAGCAATTCCTGAATTTTAAATTTGCTTAAAAATGTTTGAAAAATTAGGTCCCATAGGGTTCAATGCATTTCATTTTTTCAACCCGGGTTCAATAAAAAACTAATTGGGTGATGTTATTTATTTATATTCCCATAGGTCCCACAGACTGTCTGAAAAACATACTAAAATTTCATTTTGATAAAGTCATTTTTACGGCAGTTATTGTGCTAACGGACAGACAGAAAGACAGACAGAATGAATAAAGTCATAAACACTTTTCAACTATGTTGTAAAGTGTTAATAAAATCAAATGAAATTTAAATGTGAAATGGCAGAAATAGACCAGGTATGAAATTGTCATCGAAATCTTACTACAATATTTTAACACTTTACAACAAAGTTTAAAATTGTTTATGACTTTGTTATTAACACTTTACAACAAAGTTGAAAAGTGTATATGACTTTGTTCATTCCGTCTGTCTGTCCGTCTGTTTGTCCGTTAGTACGATAACTGCCGTAAAATTGACTTAATCAAAATGAAATTTTAGTATGTTGTTCACCTATGGTAATATAAATGAATAATATCACCCAATTAGTTTTGGATTTAACCTGGGTTGAAAAAATGAAGTACATTGAACCCTATGGGACCTAATTTTTCAAACATTTTTTAAGAGGATTTAAAATTCACAAATCGCTTCGAAAATTCTAGGAAATATTCAAATTATCCCATAAAATATATAAAAAAATGTCAGCAAAATATATTCAGTAGTTTTTTTAAATAAAAATTAAAATAATAATTACACCTCTTATATGAAACAACCACGTGACCATTATGTGAAGAGATCACGTAACCCACTTCAAAATAAAATATGGCATCCATCTTGTGTCAAAATCGTGATTTTTAAAGTTCTTTTTAATTCATATTTAGTGTTGTATCCGTCCTAAAACCGCGTCATTTTTGCTTAAATTTTGTGCATCTACATACTGAAACAACGCAATCACAATATATTTGAGTTTAAATGATCATCTAAATTTGATTATTTCTGCAACGAAGCCTATTTTTCACTTATGGGAAATATAAACAGCAAAATATGTAGAATGAGTTGTATAAGAATTGCTGCATGATTTTCTCGATGCAGTTTTAAGCATAGAATTTAATTACTTGTACTTCCATGGTCTTAAATTTTTAAGTAAAATAAATTATTATAGTAGTGTGATGAATGAAATGAATGGACAAATGTTTATGAATAAAATGCTGATTTTATAGAGAGAGCCAGGTGTGTTATATTTCGATGGCGTCATTTGAATAAATTTCAGTTGTTTTCGATGAATCTTCAACTATAGTAAATTATTGTAGTATTATGATAATTTTAAAAGTATTTTAGAGATGTTTAATACGCATTTTAGAGATGTTTAAACCAGGCAATTTACATTTCAATGCCGTCATTTGAATGAAGTTCATCTTTTTCGATGAAGATTTAAGTTTTCAAATATAATAAATTAATGCAGTATTGTGATAATTTTTTAAAATATTACCGAGGAATGTATCGCATTTTAGAGATGTTTAAATGAAATTGCATTGAAGTTGTAAAGTGCTTCATGATCAATGCTTTATGCATGATTGATCTTTATTGTCTATTAATATCGCGACAACCCCTAGTGTTAGAAACTCGAAATATGGACTAAATTTTAAAGTGAGCCATTTCAAGACGACCCACCAAATTTCATCAAATTCAGTTTAGTCGTTCTCCCGTGATGTTGGATCATGCATGCACACATACTTTTCTTCTTTATATACATGGATAAACGAAATAAAAGTGGTATTTGATTCATATCCCGGGAAATTGATAAATTTCTTGCCATTGAAACAAAAAAATGTATTCCGTTTATCGTGTATGGGGCATGCTTATTCTACCAAAATGACATTTATGAGTCGAATTTGAGATACGAACATGATCGTCTAGGACAAGATAAACAAGAATCTTACTATCTGAAACATCATCAGTATTCCGGCAAAACGAAACTCTAATCTAAAGAGAAAATTATTACAAAAGACCAAAGACTAAATAACGTGAATGAGAAAATAACGTGTATACCTGTACTTATATTTTATTCATTGATTAATTCAAAGTTGAAACCTGAATTTTTGTTAATGATCGATTTTGACCATACTAGTTGTTTAAGTAGTGCTGGGATCAACAAGTTACCTCCAGTATTTCTCGAATCAGGGTGTTCTTGAGCTTGGGCAACATAGGATATCGTTTTGCACACACAGCATTGGAGTTTTAGGTAAGGTATCCTGGCTTTCCATGGTCAAAAATTTTACTAACAAAAACGGACAGAAAGTAAAATTGTAAAAACTGCATTCACACATAGCAACGAATTCAGCTGTCGACGCTTTCAGGCTGCAACTTTAAGATCAGACCACATTACACAATCATTCATTTTTCCGAAGCTCAGTCTCACGTTGAGTACGAACAGGTTAAGTATGCGAGTATTTCCGAGAGATTGATGGTAGATGAACGAAGGTAGGTCTCTGTGAATGCCACCCGCACTGAGTTTCAATCTAAATTGGGTGGTATTTCTGAGCTGTCCAAACAAATACGTCCCCGACCGTACCTGAAGAATAGTTTCATCAACGCAATCTCATTTTTATACACATTATTTCGAATAAAATTGAATCCCTGCATATTCTAGTTTTGTCTTAAACAGATCCAGTTTCTCGAAAATGCTTAATTTACCTCTTCATTCTTGAATTATTATGGGTTTCAGAGAATGAATATCTCTTTTGAAACTCTTCAATGATACTCTCATAATAACTAGAGAAAGATTACTATAAAAAATTCCCTCTGGAAAAGTAATTTTCTTCGATTGATAAGAAAGGTATGCAAATATCATCTTGCGTATTATACATAGCAGACGATATCTATATATAAAGAATAAAAGTATGTATGCATGTATGTATGTATGTATGTATGTACGATCCAACATAACAGGAGAGCGGCTGAACCGAATTTGATGAAATTTGGTGGGCAGTCTTGAAATTGCTCCGTTTAAAATTTAGTCCAAGTTTCGAATTTCTACGACCAGTGGTTCTCGAGATATTAGTGAAAACCGACACTTTCGTTTGTTTCATCATCATGGGAGAGCGGTTGAACCGAATTTAATGAAATTTGGTAGATAGCTTTGAAATAGCCCCCAGAAATTTGGTCAAAGTTCCGAGTTCCTAAAACCTGGGGTTATCCAGACATTGATGGAAAATGAAACTTTTTCCTATGAACTCTACTCTATAAACGCCATGATTCCCAACGAAAACGGTTGGAAGTCGTTGGTTTTAACGTGAAAGTCAATTAAATATCTGAGTTTTGTGGGAGTTTATTGAACGTATTAGTCACTTTTGCAAATTGAAGGTTTGAAATATGAATTTAAATGGAAACTATCCACATGGTTTATTTCTCACAAGCTTACTCAACAACAAAAAGTATTCACATGTATGTTACATATATGTTAAAGCCATAATTTTACAAGAAATATCAATCATTCATAATGCAATGATTATGAAACAAATTGTGAACTTTAATTTTATTTAAACACCTCTAAAATACGATACATTCAGCGGTAATACATCACAATACTGCAATAATGAATTATATTCGAAAATTTAAAACTTCATCGAAAAAAACGAACTCTATTAGAAATGACGTCATCGAAATATAAATCGCCTGGCTCTCTTTGTAAAAGCAGTAAGTATTTTATTCATACATTTTTATTTCATTCATCACAGATCTACAATGGATTATTCTATTTAAAAATTTAAAACCATTGAGGCCAAAGTAATTTAACTCTATGCATAAAACTTCATCGAAGAAATCTGCCATTAAATCATCTTCTTCTTGATGTAAAATCAATGAATGTTTCATTCATATAATCTGTACTGCAGGCTCCTGATCAAAATAATTTTGCGTTAAAGAAATTCAGCAATTCTTATACAACTCCTCTTACAGCCTAATCAGTTTACATTCTCCAGAAGTATCAATAAGGTTTCGCTGCAGAAATAATCAAAGTTTTATGATCATTAAAACTCAAATATATTGTAATTCTGTTGTTTCAGAATACAGATGCATAGAAATTAAGCAAAAATCAAGCAGTTTTAGGACGGTCACAACACTAAATTTAAATTAAAAAGAACTCTAAAAATCCCAATTTTGACACAATATGGATGGTATTAATCATTTAAACTCAAATAGATTGTAATTGTGCTGTTTCAGAATACAGATGCACAGAAATTAAGCAAAAATAAAGCGGTTTTAGGACGAATACGACACTGATTGTAAATTAAAAATAATTATAAAAATCTCGATTTCGATACAAGATGGATGGCATATTTTATTTTGAAGTGAGTCACGTGATGTCTTCATATAAAGGGTTTAATTATTATTTTAATTGTTATTTAAAAAACTACTGAATATATTTTGCTGAACATATTTTTATATATATTATGAGATAATTTAAATATTTCCAAAAACTTTCGAACTAATTTGTGCATTTTAAATTCGCTTAAAAATGGTCGAAAAATTATTTCCCATAGGTTTCAATGTATTTCATTTTTTCAATCCGGGTTCAATCCAAAACTTATTGGGTGATATTATTCATTTATATTCCAATCGGTCCCACAGACCGTCTGAATAACATACTATTTCATTGTGATAAAGTCATTTATACGACAGTTATCGTGCTATACGGACAGACAGACAGACAGACAGAATGAACAAAGTCATAAACGCCAACTGTGTTGTAAAGTGTTAAAAATGGTTATTTAATTATCAGCATTTTATGAGGAAGATTCTTTCTTATGCAGCTATAACTTACATAATGAATGATATTTTTTTTCTTACATAATGCAATGAATGTACATCTTTCACAGTGAAAAAACAATGTATAAGATTCGCGGCCCTATATGTTCCGTGTAATTTTTATCACAGTATTGCATGGTAAATCCCGAGCAACGCCGGGTAATCGCTGCTAATTTTTTATACATTTAAGGGTATATTATTGCCACCTAATTGAAAAATAATCTACTTTTACAATTTCACTGCACATTATCTTGTTTAAAAATTTATGTAATCTACTTTTCGATGACCCTGTAAATCTGGAACAGTTAATGTCGCATCATTCATTTTCTCATAATAAATCGCAATTAATGGACTATTAATTTGAATCAATTCAGTGTTTTGATTTTTAGTGGTTTTCAAGACACATTATGCAAAACTCTTTGCCTTCTATAGGTTCAATCTCTCTTACTATTGAAATAGCTCGATCATTCTCAGATTGTGATAATCGTACTAAATTCGATTCGAATCGCTCGCTTAGTTCATGAGATATAGTGTTTACAGACTTACTCACACATACTAACCAATACATATGCATACGCACATACTTACACAGTCATCACCTCAAGAACGCTGCATTAGGGTTGATATTCCTTAATGTATAAATATTGTTAGCATGTATCCTCTGTAATCGTGATGGAATGTCCAGGATACGAGAATGAGTCCAAATTTCTGGATAACTCACACATTTATTTACATTCACAGTGTAAACAGGAGCAATATACTGTAAAACAGCAGTTAAATGTACCACTAATTTCACAAAACAGCCGATACTTTTCAAATCATTCAGGAATGCCACAGTTCAACATAGCTCATATGACGTCAACTGATCTCCAATTGAGTGATGACTCCTTTTATAGAGTCCCTATAGAAACGTCTAATATTTTCTCCTATCACGTAGAATATTCGTTAGTTCGCGGTGTTTCTAAAACCTCTAAAAGTCGCCAAATCTGCCCACCCTCCTTCAAAATTCAGCATGTTGCACATCAAGGAAAGGTCGCTTACACGGGTGTTTTCTTCGTCTGGTTTAAAAAAGAGACACTAATGATAAAGGACATTTTACACATTGGTAACAATACGAACGTTAAAAACGCTATTTCAAATTTTTGACCTCCATGACAATGTGTTACTTTTATATCTTTCTATGTAAAGAACGTACTTGACACCATTATATGTAACATTCAGTGTATCTATATGTTTACTGACACATATCATTTTCTATACGTCTAATTTATCAAGTGAACTTGATACAAAGAGTACTAATTGCACAGTCATCCATCCACGTCTGCTGCAGGTTGCATTACAGTAAACATAGTTTTATTCTAATATTTCAATACTTTAGTGGCTGCGATGTTTGATTTATTCCCTGTTATTTATAATACATACCTAAACATGATACATTTGTATGACTATTTAGAAATATTGAAGAATTAAGATATATATTTTTAAATCAATATATGTAGATTTGAATGTTTAGCATATAAAAGTGAAAACTCAAAAAGAGTCAACAAAAGTAAAATAAAATATCTCTAAAATTTTGTCAATCTATCTATAGGTCCTTCATATGGCCAGCTTCTTACACTTTGAGTTATGGGAAGAGTTGCTGATTAGTGGAAATATGTTATTAATTAATTAGTCTATAATTTATCAATTAAAATAAATGCTGAAAAAGAAATCTTCATTTGTGTCATCAGTTGTCTTAACCCTCCTATTTACTGCTATAGTAATTTGTTATCGCTAAAGAAATTCAATTATTCGAAAGGTCTATAAATACGCATAATTAAATTTAATCTATTTATTGTTTTCATTAAAACTTATAACTAAACATATTCAGTCAATAATCTTAGGGGATTATAATATAATGCAAAGTGATTGTAAGAAAGTGATTGTGGACGGATAAGTAGTTATTGAGGTTGATTTGTAAGCCTTTGAGATACATAAAAGGGCCAGAAAAATAGACTCAGTGCTAGAGCAAGAAAAAGAGAAAGACAATTAAATAAAATAGAGCATAGAAGAACAAAGTTAATAGGCTTTTCTCAATCTTTTTATTCTTTCAAACTCAACTTTATAAGCTTGACGAGAGTTCCGGTCATGTGTATTATGGTTCGTCGGATATTTAGTTTTTATCATTAGAGTTCGCATTCGAACAGTTAATACAATTTTCCACTGTAGCAGTGCATTCCTTAAAAGTATGGTTAATTTTTCCACAATTGCTACAATTGTCACGGCTCTATTAACCTGAGCCGGCAGTATGGCCATAACTTTGGTACATGAAACACATTTTTACTGTAATGAATGGTTTGATAACGTAAGAGGTAAAAACATAGAATTTTTTTCTCTTCTGTTAATGTATTTGCAGCATTAATTTCAGCGAGTGAAATCCAATTACTAATGTTGTTTATTGAGTGGAACATTTTAATCAATTTCATCTGTTCATTGGCCATCGATGGATAATTCTTGGTAAGAAATTTCTTAATAGTATTTTCTTTAAGTGAGTTTGGAAGTCCAAAAATGATGACTTATTTCTTTCGATAATCCTGTTTAGTGATGTTGAATTTATTTTGCAGTCCTGAACTATTGAGTTTGGGGATGATAGATTCTGGAAATCCGTTAAGACAAGTGATCTTAATTGTTCCATTTACTAATTTTTACCATTTAATTTTTCCATTTTTTAGGCATGAAAATGAAGAAAGTTCTTTTCACAGTTCAGTATTATTCTTGGACGTATCCTTTCCTTTTAATAGGATGGTTGCATAAGATGGATTTGAGTTGGCAGAAGAAGAAATATAATTTGTTGAAGAAGTTGATGGTTGATGCTGAGCTGGGAACATTTTACGTTACCCTTTACTGTATTCGAAACCATGTTAGGTAATTTGTTATAAATTGTCTTGGAATATGATTGATATTTTTTTATCATTGTTTCTTTAAATGACATAAGATTTTCTGCAAGATCATATTTTGCATTTTTATGATCATTAAGATTGGTCTGAAGTTTTGATTCCATAGATGAGTTTTCAAATGTAGTACAAGCCGATTTAAGAGTATCGATCTTGTCATTAATATAAATTTTCTATGTTGGATTCAATCTTGGTATTTCTTGAAGAGATAATTCTGCATTCCAAAAGCAAATTTTTGAACAGATTTCAGAAAGTCATTGTCGTAATCCCCAGATTCATGAACTTCAGAATACTCAGAGCAGGATTACTGGTCATCAGAAGTATCAGTTGAAGGATCCATAAGTTTATTTGCAAAAGTTCTTTTCAAAACTATTGAATTTGGTGTGGTAAATTTTGTTTTTATGGAGAAGTGAAAATTGGTCTAGATGTTGATTTCACTGGTTAATCTCAAACTATTGAAATTAATTAGTGAAATAGTTATTTTATCACAGTTTTCATTTGAAGCTGGTTCATAAATCACTACGTTTTCATTAAAGTTTGGGCATTATCCCAAAGACCGGTACGGTCATTAATTTGGCAACTTCTTTGGCTCCAGAGCACGAACGTAAATAGGCAACCTGCGTAGTAGAATGCGCAGAAAAACGTAAGTGCAAAGGGACATTATTTTTAACATAGCGCATAATGGTAAACTGAAGATGATGTCAAATAAATATTGAAATTAAACCCATTAAATATCGAATTTATCTTTGTGATGAACATTAGTTGTTTAGAATACAGTAATAGCAATATATATTTAAAGATTTCATTTGCTAGTGCATTTTAAGTGAATATACACTACTACTCATTTTTACTATAGCCACTAATTAGCGTTCTAAAGATGTATACATTTACTAACAAATTCTGCAATATATATGCGAGTGAGGGGAAAGATATAAAACGGTTTTTCTTTAAAAAATCGTGTATATATTTCAATGAAAGTTAATATTTTATTTTCCGGAAAATTAAAAATATCCATCAAAGAAGATAAATTTAGATATATCCTACTAAAATTAGAAGTTAAAGTAATGTATATGTCGTGTATATGTATATATATATATATATATATATATATATATATATATATATATATATATATATATGTATATATATATATACGTATGCAATATCGTAATTTAATGTATATGTCGGAGATCGCACGTAGCAACAGCTGTTTGTGCAACGGGTGTTCTGTGGCTCATAGAGTGATGCAGCAATTAGAACAAGTATCTAAGCCCACTTCGCGAGCTAACCTCGCTACGCTCGCCCGCTAAAAACATTACAGAATCCGGTCCCGCTGACTGTCGGATGTCGCACGTAGCAGCAGCTATTTGTGCAACAGGTGCTCCATAGCTCATAGAGTAATTTTCATGTTACGGACGTAAGCCTAGTGCGCGGACGTAAGCCTGTGCCCTGTGAACCATAGTACACCTATTGCACAAAAAGACAGCGAAGCTGTCGCAGGTCCATGTTCGAATTGCTACGGACCAACTGTTGCACACACATCTCTTGCCATATTTTACCAAATCCGACTATCGCTCCGTTAACCGAGAAATACCAAACTTTGATTAAAAACGATACCCCGTTAACCAAAAAGTACTGAAATTTAATAAAAACGATACTTACAAGAAATTTGATGAAGCACTTCTTGCATTCTACTTCCCCCTCTTTTTTTACGGCGTCCTTTCTCATCTTTTTCTCTTCAGGAGGTGGATCCATCATATCAGGCGGATAAATTTTTATTATAGCCTTTAAAAACGACTTAAATAGCTGCTGATAATTTCTTTTGGGGCAACGACGCCACATGAAAGCGGTCAGGTAGCAATCAAACTGATCCGATCCCAAGCAAAGCCGGTTACCACGCTGTTGTCGATTTATATAGCTCCACATTCCTTCGATAGCATTTGTGTGTGCCCCTGTCACCGGGTCCTTAATCGTCAGACTACGATTTACTAACTGATGTACGAACCCTTCATCGGAAAGGCAATCGTACGCCTTCCAGCAGTCTGATATTATTGTTGTTCCCGGTTCAACATACTTTTTTATAACATTCAACAACACATCCTTACTTCTATTTTCAGCCACTTCAAAAAAACAACTCACAGATCCCCTTTCAGTTCCTCCAAACACCCAATAACCCTTCACTTGCTGGTCCCTATTATACTTTCTTTTGCGAAACATGCTCTTATCAATCTCAACAATCTTGCCAGGTCCACCAAGCATTCTACTTTCACTCACATTCACTTCCACACACACCTCCCTACAAAAACTCTGGCTAAATCCCAGAGACCGGTACGGTTGTTTTTTTCTATTGCGCCAAATCGGCGATAAGCGGAGGGCTATGTTGCGACCTTGGTAACTCTTTAACTCTTCGTACTTCGTAACCATGGTAACCTTGCGAGTTGATAACTCCGAAAACTGTCTTGATTTGTGTTATTTTATGCTCATTATGAATTATTCTACTGATCTTTTAAAATTAGATGTTTGGGAACAAGATTTAAATACAAGTATTGGTAAAAGTTCTTTGATTTCATTTGAGTGTACTAAATGGCTGTGAAGAGTGACAGATTTAGTATTGTTCTTTTGGATAGTTTGGTTGATAGTGGTAAATTAATGTGATTAAATGATGTATGAATCAGGGGTTGATTGCAAGTGGGTAATGCGATAGTGTGAAGGGAATCATAGTACGGAAGAGTTTGATGTTTATATGTGGGATTGCCGGGTTTTGGGAGCGAATGCGCATTACGTATAAGGAATCGTACGTGGTTTATTCTAGATGGAGTTTGATTGAGATTTTGAAGCACGGAAGTAACATGAAAATCACTTTATGAGTTATGGAACACTGTTTGCAAAGATAGATGTTGCTATGTGCGATCTCTGACAGCCAGGGAAACAAGATACTGTTATGATTTTTTAGCTGGCGACTGTAGCGAGGTTAGCCTGCGAAGCGGTCATAGATCCACGTTCTAATTACTACATCACTCTATAAGCCACAGAACACCCTTTGCACTAGCAGCTGTTGCTAGGTGCGATCTCCGACAGCCAGCGGTACCGGATTCTGTGATGTTATTTAGCGGGCGAGCGTAGCGAGTTTAGCTCGCGAAGCGGGCGTAGATCCATGTTCTAATTGATACATCACTCTATGAGCCACAGAACACCTGTTGCACAAACAGTTGTTGCTACGTGCGAACTCCGACATCCAGCGGGACCGGATTCTGTGATGTTTTTTTAGCGGGCGTAGATCCATGTTCTAATTGCTACATCACTCCTTGAACCATAGAGCACCTGTTGCTACGTGCGACCTCCGACAGTCAGTGGGATCGGATTCTGTGATGTTTTCTAGCAGGCGAGCATAGCGAGGTTAGCTCGCGAAGCGGGCGTAGATCCATCTTTTAATTGCTAAATCACTCTATGAGCCACAGAACACCCGTTTCACAAGCAACTGTTGCTAAGTGCGACCTCTGACAGCCAGCGGGACCGGATTCTGTGATGTTTTTTTAGCGGGAGAGCGTAGCGAGGTTAGCTCGCGAAGCGGGCGTAGATTCCTGTTCAAATTGCTACATCACTCTATGAGTCACAGAACACCTATTGCAAAAAGAGCTGTTACTACAGGCGACCTCCGACAGCCAATGGGACCGGATTCTGTGATATTTTTCAGCGGGCGAGCGTAGCGAGGTTAGCTCGCGAAGCGGGCGTAGATCCATGTTTTAATTGCTAAATCACTCTATGAGCCACAGAACACCTGTTGCACAAACAGCTGTTGCTACGTGCGACTTCCGACAGCCTGCGGGACCGGATTCTGTGATTTTTTATAGCGGGCGAGCGTAACGAGATTAGCTCGCGAAGCGGGCGTAGATCCATATTCTAATTGCTATATCAGTCTATGAGCCACAGAATACCTGTTGCACAAACAGGTGTTGCTACGTGCGACCTCCGACAGCCAGCGAGACCTGATTCTGTGATGTTTTTTTTGCGGGCGGTTAGCTCGCGAAGCGGGCTTAGATCCATGTTCTAATTGCTACATCACTCTATGAGCCACAGAACACCTGTTGCACAAATAGCTGTTGCTACGTGCGACCTCCGACATATACATCGAATTACGATATATACATACGTATATATATACATATACATACGTATATATATACATATACATACGTATATATATACATATACATACGTATATATATGTATATATATATACGTATACATTATACATACGTATACATATACATTACTTTAGAAACTTATATTCGCTTAACTTCTAAATTTTGTAGGATATATCTAAATTTATCTTCTTTGATGGATATTTTTAATTAACCGGAAAATAAAATATTAACTTTCATTAAAATATATACACGAGTTTTTTTGCGAAAAATCGTTATATATCTTCCCCTTACTCGCATATACATTGCAGAATTTGCTAGTAAATGTATACATCTTTAGAACGCTTTTTAGTGACTATAATAAAAATGAGTAGTAGTGTATATTCACTTAAAATGCACTTTAGCAAATGAAATCTTTAAATATATAATGTTATTCATGTATTCTAAATAACTAATGTTCATTACAAATATAAATTGATGTGGGATTAATTTCAATTTTTATTTGGCATCATCGTCAGTTTACCGTTACGCGCTGATAAAAATAATGTCCCTTTGCACTTACGTTTCTGCGCATTTTACTACGCAGGTTGTTTATTTACATTCATGCTCACATAATCATGGTAACCTTGCGACTTGGTTGGATACTATAGCAACTGTCTCAACATCGGGCGCCAGAAAAGTCGCCAAATTCAAGACCGCACCGGTCTTGGGGATATGCCAAAACTCTTTCAATGCATTATCGTGTTTTCAGACATATTCATCTCATCCACCATCCAATCATGCGGAGTCTTTTTCACACACAGCCATGTCATTTTCAAAATCTCTCATTCAAACTCAATCTAAAATACTCAATCCACGTACTATTCCTTACACTCCTCTTCACGTAATCCGCATTCGCTCCAAAAACACGGCAAACCCACGTATAACCATCACACTCTTCCGTACACCGGTTCTCGTTAGATCACCGAAGTCAAGCAGCATCGGGCGCGGTTAGTACTTGGTGGGTGACCACCTCGGAACACCGCGTGCTGTTGGCCATCTCGGGTGCGGTATCCCCGTGGTTTGCGCGCTAGATTTGCACGCTACCACAAATGCCGCCGTGTTCATGCGGAGTACGATCACGTTAAACATGTGGGTCCGTAAGTCCTTCCGAGAGGTTGGTGGTAGGGGAAGGAGGGTACGGTCCCTGTGGATGCCTCCCCCACTGGGTTCCGGTCTAAATTGGGTGGCACTTCCCGACTGTCCATACAGTTACCTTACACCTTTCTGGTAGGTCGGTCGGTCTGGGTCTCAACAACAACACTCTTCCGTACTATCTTTCATCTCACACAATCGCATAAGCGATTTACATTTAGGACATTCGTGCCCACTTGCAATAAACCCCTGATTCATACACTATTTAATCACATTCATTTTAAAACTATCAATCAAACGATCCAAACAAAACAATACTATATCTTTCACTCTTCACAGCCATTTAGCACACACAAAACAAATCAAAGAAAATTCACCAATACTTGTACCTATTCATTCAAATTATGCCACCTCTGAGATCAGCAGCAGATAAATGAAATAAATATAGAAAAAGTTCCAATCCATCCAAAATATTCACTTTTATAATATCAGCAGATTTATAAAATAACCATAGAATAAATTCCAATTAGTCCTAAACATCCAATTTTAAAAGACCAGCATAAGAATTAAGTAATAAGCATAGAATAACATAAGTTGAGTCAGTTGCCATAGTAACCAACTCGCAAGGTTACCATGATTATGAAGAGTTAAAGAGTTCACAACAGAGCACCCCGCTTATCGCCGATTTGACGCGATAAAAAAACCGACCGTACCGGTCTCTGGGATTTAACCAAATTGTGGACTGGAAGGATTAAGTGGAGATACATGATGCTTGGTAGAGCCAGGAAGTCAGTTATTGTTGAAGAATTCATGATTTTAGAATTCTAATGAAAATAAACAATTTAAAGGTGTCACAGAAGTAATTTACTGCAAAATATTTAATTATTTGCAGCTTGTGAAAAGAAGAAAAGAAATAATTTTTTTAAAAGATACAGCACTTGAATTTCAAAATATTGACAAATTTATAAAATAGTAAACATTATTATTAGAGGTTGCTAAGTTACCAAATAATGCAGCACGAGTGTTCCAAGAAATAAATTAACACAGTTCAAAATCGTGCCACCTTATAAGGCACTTGAGCCAGAAGAAATGATATATGTAGAATTCGGCATTTTAGGTATAACAATGAATAGGGAAAATATATTGTAATATTAGTTTAAGGATGTATTATAATGAATTGCTGCAAATTTAGCAGATAATAATATTTAATGCAGACAAGCATAAATTTGAATAGTGAAATAGTTAAACATTTGAACAAAGAAGAAAAAATGTTCCAGGAATCAGAGAGAATTCTTAATACAATATAAACTTTATGAAAATAGGAACAAAATTAAATTAGGTTTAAATTGTTAATTTTGAGAGAAATATTGGTGAAATCCTACAAGTATTAGATCAGGCTTTCGATTAAGTAGAACATCATATTGGAGTTCAATTCAAGACTTGAGAGAGAGTTTTCTAGGATATGTTCCTTTACTAAATTAATGAAAGTATCTGAAAACATATTAATAAAAGAAAAATAGTAAAATATAGTTAATATAAGATCACAATGGATATCTTGAGTAGACTTGAGACCTCAGAACTTCTATCGATGGATAGCCTTTCCAGTCTTGAAATACATAAAGTTGTGCAAACAGATTTTAGAATAAGAAAAGAATAATACATAGGATAATTCAGGAACTGATGATCGGATTTAGATATTATTTCATATTAAAGTTCTCAAAAATTTCTTTCAAGTGATATATAAATGATAGAAAACATTGGAAGAATCACGCTACCATGGTCGAAAAACAAGAAAGAGCGAGAAAAAGTCAACAAACGCATCGAAATATGGTGTTGCCAACGTCCTCATAATAGTGTAGAAAGCCCAGACCACACGACCAACCCGAAGGCTTATGGCAGCTGTTTGTGTGGCCGGCCTCATAATAGTGTTGAAACCCAGACCGTCCGACCTACCAGAAAGGTGTAAGGTAACAGTTTGGACGGTCGGGAAATGCCACCCAATTTAGACCGGAACCCAGTGGGGGAGGCATCCACAGGGACCGTACCCTCCTTCCCCTACCACCAACCTCTCGGATGGACTTTCGGACCCACATGTTTAACTTGATCGTTCTCCGCATGAACACGGCGGCAGTTTTGGCAGTGGCTGGAATCGAACCCGGGCCTACCGAGTGCAACTCCAGCGCGCTAACCAATGGGCTACCGCGCCCCCTCATAATAGTGTGTACAAAATCATGAGTCCAACATAAAACTCACCTATCCCTGCAGTCCGGCGTCCACCTATAACAAAACTTGAATCCAAAAGTATAAATATTGATCATCGACAACTTATTGAAGACACCTCTGTTCTTCTTTGTTTAATCAAACATATAATGTTCACTAAAATCTTCAATAATTAATTTTACAATTCGAATTCATTTTCAATTTACTTTTGAGGCGTGTGTGATGAAGAAGTGCAAGTTACAATGAACTGATTCTTAACAAACGCTTATTCTCCTTAAGAGCTTGAGTCCCTGTTATTGTTTACATACATACTGCAGGATCTTTTTCTTGTTCTCTCTTGACCAGGGTCATCTTTGGTCCTGCAGCCTTCGCCTTTGTGTTTATAAGGACTTTTATTTTAAAACTTCTCATAGACACACATCCATAACAGAAGGTCTTTATTTCACTTCCTTAAGACGTACAAAAGTTTAAAATAGGCCATAGCGCTTTCGAGCATAAGTATGCTCTTCATCAGTGGCTACACGGAAATAAAGTTTGAATCGTTCATACATAGACCAGATATAGTGACAAAATTTGGATAAATACAATCCACAAAAGAATCTGCATCTAGATAAGGATAAACCGTAAACAATTTTTCAAAACAAAATTTTACAACAAAAGAACAGCATATTAAATTACAATTCAATTACAGAAATCGAAAAAGGGGGGGGGGGGGGCAATCAAGCATAATCCCAAAGAGGAAGACGTCAAAGATAACTTTGCAGAGACTTGATTCGGTGTAATCACCCTCGTGATATTCTCCGTTTTGATGATTCGGTGTAATAACCCTCGTGATATTCTCCTTTTTGATGATTCGGTGTAATAACCCTCGTGATATTCTCTTTTTTGATGATTCGGTGTAATAGCCCTCGTGATATTCTCCTTTTTGATGATTCGGTGTAATAACCCTCGTGATATTCTCCTTTTTGATGATTCGGTGTAATAACCCTCGTGATATTCTCCTTTTTGAATCCCTTTTTATTTATATTTACCGTGAGTCTGTTTGTAATTTTGACCCTGTTATGAATTTGAGTTACGCTTGGCGACTCATTCTCGACTCCATGCAATTCAAGTCTCTGCAAAGTTATCTTTGACGTCTTCGTATTTGGGATTACGCTTGATTGCCACCCCCCCCCCCTTTTTCGATTTCTGTAATTGAATTGTAATTTAATATGCTGTTCTTTTGTTGTAAACATTTTTTTTAAAAAAATTGTTTACGGTTTATCCTTATCTAGACGTAGATTCTTTTGTGGATTGTATTTATGCAAATTTTGTCGCTATATCTGGTCTATATATGAACGATTCAAACTTTATTTCCGTGTAGCCACTGATGAAGAGCATACTTATGCTCGAAAGCGCTATGGCCTGTTTCAAACTTTTGTACGTCTTAAGGAAGTGAAATAAAGACCTTCTGTTATGGATGTGTGTTTAATTTTGCTATTTTAACATCAGACGTGATGCCAAATTATTTATTTACTTCTCATAGACGATCATCATTAACTTTTTACTCACAGACAGCAACGTCGATTTTTCAACTTTTCATCAACTCATTCCCAATTATCTGGTGATTTCGTGTACGAAAATATGACGTGCTCTGCGAATTCCTCCTTTATTGTCCTCTTTGGGCCTATTGGTGAGCTAGTGCGAGAAAGTTGACACTGACTAAAGATACACTGTGCGTTACTGCTTGAGATTATATGGAATATCCAAGAAGTCCGCAATGAACTTTGTAAGCCTCACACAGTGAACTCAGTCAGACGGTCGCCAGTGGTTGACATTTAGTACAAATAAATTTATGTGGGGGTAAAAAGAATTCCTACACATATCAAAAGGCCATGTAATTCACAGGAGTTTAAATAAATAAATAAGTATAGAAAAACAAATGTGTCTTCAATAAGTGGTCGTTAATTATTTCTTATGTTTTTAGACTTATGTTTTGTTATAAGTGGACGAAGGAATGCAGAGATAGGTAGGTTATATGTTGACGCATGCTTTGGTACACACTACTACGAGGCCAATATAATTTAACAAATGAAATGAATATTAAATTACTCTCACCAAAATAATTATTAACTATCCTAATTTTTTCTCACCACATTTTGGTACTCGTGACGTTCTGCTATAATAATTTGTGGCACACCTTCTACTCACAGTACTTGTCGATATCGGTCCTCCTGTGATAGCTGTAACAGTTGATAGAGTTGGTGCTGCCGCTCGACGAACGTCTCCGTAAAGCTATGTACCAACCATTGAAAGGTGCTGTGACCTAAGGTCGTTCCAAAAGCAGGCCTGGTGTCGATTCCACCTGTTTAAAATTATATCCACAAACGATAAATGGTGAAATGGTGCACAATAAAGAAATTCGCCATCTCCGTGAAAGATTGTACAGCTTGAAGTTTCTCAACATCACGTCCCCGTCGAGAATCATTCATATACATTTGTTGGCACAGTGGCTATCCCTACTTTTTACAAAACATTTTCTTGTAGCAATAAAAGTCTTGCATCGTTTTTAGCGAACGTCTAATTTGCATGTTTGGAGCAAAGTTAGCACTTGTCGGAGGCGCGCATTTCGACATTTCCGTCTTTTAGTAGAGGATTACATCAAGTTTCGCACAATAAAATCTAAGCATACCATAGCACATCTTAAGAATGTGCATTTCGCTCTTAAATCTTGTAGGGTAGAAAATAAACAATTTGTTTATAAATGTATTAATTACTTTACAAAAAATGACAAACAAGACCAATACCTTTACTCTCGTATTGTGTTTTTCGTTTATATACATGCATGTGATTATAGAACTAATTTTTGAAGTGAAACTTATGTCTTGAAACCACATCGTTACAGGGTTAGAGAATCCCATAATATAATATCGTCTCGTTTTTCCCCTAAAGAAAAAATGTTTTATTACAGGTTTTATATATACAAATTGATACGTCTGCATATTGAAGACCACCGAAGCCGGAAAAGTAATCTATTAGCGTTAGCTCGGTTTGTATTTCCAATTTAGGAAGTATTATTGAAATAAATATAGGTAAGTGTTCTGCGTCGAAATCCTTTATTTATTCTAGAAAATGTTTTAGAATACGTCGTTTTCCCAGGAGAAGTATAAATGTAATATGGGCTGTACATAGCTTTCCCTACAGACTCAAATTCATTTTTTTTATTTCTTTAATATTTCATTAAATTTAGCTAAATTGGATAAAATCACAGGCATTATTATATGAAATTCCACTGAATTGCACTTTTAAATTCAATTCTCATTTTCCTTTGGCAACTGGATATACTCTCAAAGACATAGTAGTAAAAAGGCAAGAAAATTAAAATACCCTAGACCTAGAGTAAAGCGGTTGATCCCATTCGTTCAATCATAAATAATTAAGTAAACAAATAAATTAAACAAACATTTAATTGATATATTTGACTATGCGTAGTCTTTTATTGTATATTTGGATCATTTTTGTGGGCTATTTCACAACATAAAGCAATTTCTTTGTTACAGAAATATACCAAAACGTTATCAATATCAGGGTAACTCACAGGTAACTAATTTATCAAATTTTGTCAAATTTAGTCAACTGGTTATTGAGATAAAGTTCACACATACGATTTTGTAGGCCCTTTAGTAAAAAGCACAGGTTCTTTTATGCCGAATCGTACCAAAATCTAATCAGCATCGGATTGACCTACGTATAAAATTTTATGAAATTTGTTCAATTAGTTGAGTTAGAGTGGATAGATACATTGAACAGATAGACACACAGACAAGTGTCAGACTAAAATTAGTTTTTTCGTGTTCTAGAGTTCCCAGAACGTGTAGATGGGTTATCTACTCGAGTTGCTTTTTTCTACACGATTCCAATATTTTCCCCATATAATACCATGTATTGCAAAAAATTTAAAACATACAATTTTTTGTGTTCTAACGGTCCCAAAACACGCAGATTCGTCGGAAGATTGAGTTGCTATTTTACAAGATTCCAATACTTTTCCTATACACTACTACATTGTACAAGAATTTAAGAAATATAAATATGTCTTCCATATCCCGATTAGTCAAATAAGGAAATGTCAAATGTCTTGCAAACAAGATGACCCGAAATATCATTATGGAATCATCATTACATTTCTATGGGGCATTTTTATCGATATGGGTACAGCATTACATTTTTATAGGGTGCTTTGTATGCTAAGTATTCCCACATTCCACTAGCTTTTTTGCTAACTTTTCCCACTTGCGATCAAAAAGTTTCTTGTAAAATCAATTTCTCAAGAATAGTTATATATACGGCTTAGATGATGCTTGATATATATTTATCATCGACCTATTGCGGGGTTAAGGTATTTATTTATTCACGAAGGATATTATCACATTCGATTTTTTTTAAATTTTTGCAGCTTCATGCATTAAAATTATGCTCCACAATCCCTTCAAACCAATTACGCACCACGCCTGCAATAGCGGGGGTAAGGGTCTATATCTTCTCCATTGAAAATTATCATTTTGAGACTACGAACTTTGTTTTAATGAATATATTGAGCATTTATCGTTCACAGACTTTTTTCATGAATTACAAAAACTTCAAGTAACAGAAATTTCAAAATTAAAATTACGGAAAATTTAAATATGTATATTTGTTTCGATGTTTTATATTAAAATTCGTTGGGTAAGTTATAACAATTTATTACAATTACAGGTTTTATTTCACAATTCAAATGTGCCTGGTGGCACATTCGAATTGCACCGTTAAACAGCCATTTAAAGTTTGACTTTTACAAATAATTGCGTTGGAGTTCGCCACAGATTTCCAGATTCAAACGGGGAACCACCCTTTTGAGAATACGTTCTTTTTTATACGTTTGTTAATCATTTATCTTTGGCCGATTTCTTGCGCCCTCGCAGCGGGAGTATCTTTACTTAAAAGTTTCTGTTTAAGAAATAAATGCTTGCTAAAAATGTTATCCGAAAAAGTGGCAGATAAAAAATTAACTTCTAGCTGCAGCCACCTCATCTGGTAAATATCAAAACATGTTTTAAATATTGATAAGAATAAAAACTAAATAAAATGTCAACTTTGCATAAATTTTACAAATATTTTGGAACTATGAATTACATTTAAGGACATGCCAATCGTCTCCTCTTATAATTCAAGCTTGCATGTTGTTAATTTGCTAAAAATTTATTCAGAAATTGTAGAAAATTCAAATTACAGAAAATTTAAATAATTATATTTGTTTAGATGTTTTATTTAAAAATGTGCTCGGTTTATGGGCTATAGAAAATTATTACAGCCACTGTGACTGAAATGTTTGGGTCATCTTTTTCTAATAACAAGTGAAAAATTTACAAAAATCTACTGAAATCGAAATTCAAACCTACCAAAATTTACTAAAGAAATTGCTACGAAAGAAATTGCTACGAAGAAATTGCTAAATTTTTGGTTTACGGACTATAGAAAATTATTACAATCACTGTGATCACATTGTATGTGGGTTGTTTTTTCTAACATCAAGTGAAGAATCTACAAAAATGTACATAAATCGAAATTCAAACCTGCAGAAATCTACTAAAGAAATTGTTATAAATTCCTATTACAATATTTTGATAAATTTTATATTTTTTATTTTATTATTTGTAGGAAACTACTAGTAACAATGTAATTAACACCCCTCCCCTAAATCGGGGTTGTTTGATACGAGAAATTTTATTTCCTATACAGTTATATTCTAGCGGCTCAAAAACCTTATGATTGGCTTAAAAAGTATCTAAATACTAGTTTTTGGTTCTTGCGTTCCTACACTTTTTATGATTTAAACATTAGAGAAGAGAATAAATATGCAAATTGTTATCAAAATCAGAGTGTATATTATGTATATGGATTTAGAACAATAGAACAAGATGGATAATGGGCCATTCTAGGTGCTGCGAAAAATCACCTGACAGTGGATGGTATCAACAACTTGACTATAGATATTTATAATATTCCTAAATATATTTATGCTATTTATTTAATATACTATTTATTTATTTAATAAAGGTATCAATAAAAATGTTAAAATAAAGAAGCGGGTTGATTACTTTATTTTCTTGCAAAAATATTAAAACGTATTAAAATGCTTAAAACGTATCTAAATTCAAGTTTGTGTTTCTTGCATTCTTGCACTTTTTATTGTTTAAACAGTAGATAAAAGAAGAAATATGCGAATTGTTATCAAACTTAATCAGAGGGTATATATATTTATGTATATGTATTTAGAAGGAGAGAACCAGGTGGATAATGTGCTATTCTAGGTCCTGCTAAAATATGTAGCCTACAGAAGCAAACGAAATATATTTCAGTGGATGGCATCAAAAACTTGTCTGTGATAGTGTCCTTATAGATATTTATATTATTTATTTAATATACTATTTATTTATTTAATAAACGTATCAATTAAAATGTCAAAGTAAACAAGCTGGTTGATTATTTTTTCTTGCAAAATTATTAAAACAATTAATGAATATAATTAGAAAATAGCGAAAGTACAAAAAGCTAAATGGATTTGATTAGCTACATTTTAAAGAGAAACGACCACCTTTTGTTCAATTGAAATTAGATTTGTCGACTAGCCATGGCCGCGTGTTTTTTACATTATGATATCAATTCAGTTCTCTTCTTTTAATTCCATAGTAATGTATTAATAATATTCAATATTCCTGATTGGGGAAACAAGAGTTCTAAACGTAAGGTGAGCACCAAATCTGGGTCATGGAATATTCAATACTATCGAATCTGACAACCGTCATTTTTCTCTCTGTTATTTGGTAAAAGAAATATGTTGAAGGTGTCAGAATGCCAAAATAATTTTTCATGTAAATATTAATAAATTATACATATTTGAAGCAATTTTTCCCAGGGCTTCTCATAAGGGAGACGCACACATCCGAGACGGGGGGGGGGGCAGGAATCCATATGGTTCAGAATATATTTTTTTTTAGGGAGAGAAAAACATAAAAAAATATTGTTGGAAGGATTGAACCAGACGAAATTTTTCATAAGGAAAGAAAGGGAAGAATTATAAAATAGGGTGAAATACCGCAGATTAAAAACTTCAAACTTTGTCAACGTCAAATAATTTGTCTTAGTAGCCACGTTTCTCGAAACATCTAATAAAAATTATACTGAAAATAATATTTTAACCAGAAATCTAACAAAAACGCAGTTTACTAGATTTTCTATTCAACCTTGATATAAATTGAAAACCATAATATATACTATCTTGATAAATACTTCTGTTTATACTGAAAAATTATAAATCTAAGAAATATGGTCACACTGATTACAGGTTCCATTTCACAATTTGAAAGTGGCTGGCAAATCCTCCTGTAACAGTCTGACTTTTAAAAATAACTGCGATGTTATTCAAAGCAAGTGTTCCAGATTTAAGCAGTGTTCCATTTTAAAACTTTATATTGATTTAACAGAATAATTATTTTATATAAAATACACTTTTGAAATATTACCGGTACATATAGACTGTACAAAATATATTTCATTGCTGTAATTTTTTCAATCCCATACTCTGAAGAGTCTCATATTCTTTGACGAAGAAATTCCTATCACCTGTAGGGTTATCAATAAAATATAATGTAATGTAATTTAAATTTGAAATGGCGGAAATATATCAAATATGAAATTTATATCAAAAGCTTACTTCAATGTCTGCGGTTTCGCTTGGTCACATTAGCACCAGCAGGAACAGCAATTTGAAATAAGCTCATCTGCTTAAAATATAACCCCATTTTTAACACTTTACAACATATTTGAAAAGTGTTTATGACTTTGTTCTGTCTGTCTGTCTGCCGGTCTGTCTGTCTGTCCGTTAGCACGATAACTGCCGTAAAAATGGCTTTATCAAAATGAATTTTTAGTATGTTTTTCAGACGGTCTGTGGAACCTATGGGAATATAAATAAATAATATCACCCAATTAATTTTTTTATTGAACCCGGGTTGAAGAAATGAAATACATTGAACCCTATGGGACCTAATTTTTCAAACATTTTTTAAGCAAATTTAAAATTCAGAAATTGCTTCGAAATTTTTAGGAAATATTTACATTATCCCATAAAATATATAAAAAAAATTTCAGTAAAATATGTGTGGGACGTGGAAAATAAAAGATGATCTTTAATTTAAGTTACCATTAACATTTCTATCATTGACATTAACATTAATTATATGGCCGTTAAAACACATTAGTGGAATTAACATTTAAACGTACATCGCTCGTTGTTGTGCCGCAATAACCCTCCAATTATTTTTACCTTTTGTGTAAGTCCTGAAAAGAACTATTAATTAATATTAAAAAGATTAGACTATTTAAAACTTAAACAATATCATTTATTAACAACATCAATTTATCACTAACAACAATTTATCATAATTATCAACTATCATTTAATTACTCGAGTTATGGGGGATATGTGACCAGTTAGTTAGATTTCTAAAGTGTCTAGGACCGGGGAAATGAGCACATACCTTACAGTTTAATCTTTGGCTCATCACGCTGAGGCTTGCATCCGTCTTATCGCTGACTGTACGACCACAACTCTTTCGTGTGTGGCTTGCATCTCGTACTTATAGTCAACTGCCAAAACCTGCTGCAACAACACCTCGAATGAAACTTCTTTCAACACCACATTTCTTGTCAGACTTCCTTCTGCAACATATCGTATCCAAGTTACTTCTACCACCACATTCTGGATCCGAGTTCGTTCTTTCGGCGGGGGGGGGGAGGTAGCTCCACCCTTCTTCTCCTTGCTGCTCATTGGTTCTTCTGAACCCAATGGCATCACTTGACATTTATCAAGGCCCCTTTCAGCCCCCTTTGGCATGGGACACTCAAATTTATTGTATTTGACCTAAAAGTTCACGTTGTTGTAAACACCGGCGCCAGCCAGACTCGATCTTTGTTAGCCGTTCTATGTACCATAAATACAGCAATAAACATGCCTCATGTGAGGACATATTCTGGCCTCACATATCTCCCCACAAACAGAAAAAAAAGAACAAAAAAAAATTTTAAACCATCAGAGTTCGAAACCAAAGTTCGATGCACTTGCAACTCTGTAATTGGCATTTTTCACTTTCTTTTGGACAACGTCCGTCCAGAAAAGTTCAACAGTCTTGCTGTAACAGAAAAGTTTTATTGCACACATAATATACACAAAATAAACATAAGTTACGTACTCATGAACTTTACCAGGTCCAGCTTTCAATTGAAGCTAAATTAAATTTTGAGTATTTAAAAAGACTTTTAAACATATGCACATTCACTTTGAAATGTCACACACTACTATCTTCTCTTATATTATTAACATCATTAAACACTTTTTTTTTTTTACAAATCACACATTATTATTTTTTTGAACACAATTCTTTACATACTTCATCAAATATTTTTCTAAAATTGATAACTTTATCACATATATAACATTTTTGCTGAACCTTGATACTGGTACATACTTATTAATACAATCACATATTTTTTTTTTTTATATTAGCCATTAAAATATAGTTTTCACATAAGTCAGTAACTTTAACTTTTCCACTGGGAATGACACATTTAAACATTTCCCTTTAAAAGGCCATCTTGTCCCAGAATGTAAACAAACCAACAACCCCTTACACCTGATGACAGTTACTGATTGATTACTTTGAAAAGGCCATTAGAAGAACCCCTTCTTAAAAGACTCCCTTCTCCATCGAGAGTGCGATACCGGAAACTGCTTTCAACTATTCCTTGCGAACAACATGGAAAACTGACCGGTCTGCAAAAGAGACCCTCGACAAAGATTCCTATCTATTTTAATCGTTTTTTGAACGGTGATTAGCAGCAAGAATTCCTCAACTCAACTCTTCCCAAATGACAAAGGTTGAAATGGACAACGTGCGGCGCGGATTTTCGTCTAACTGAAGATGACAACTGCAATGGCGCTCTTCAAAAGCTTGCAACCAAGTATTGTAAAACTTTCATTCATCCACTCGACGTGTTCTATAAACGTCGACTTATTCTTTTTAAATATAAACTTCCTCATCAATTTAATTATATTATTTATTCCTATCTGCTATTGAACCATTATACTTGCATGCTGCAGATGGACTTGTACATCATTTGCCTTTTATAACTCTCTCCTTTTTTTTTTTAAACTGAACTTAAAAAAGCTCCCTTCTTTAAATATTATTAATTAGGTTCCTTTGAGGTGGCTTGTATTATTATCAAAATCATCTTAATGGTACCTTCTATATACTGACTTCATGTAAAATTTAACATTATATTATTTATTATTTAAATTTTACCTTTCCATTTGATGTTGATATTCTCTCTTATTTAATTTTGTTTTCTCCATGCCTTTCATAAGACTTTGAAGTTAAAAAAAAAAATTGAAAAGTTTCTTTTTTTTTTGAAATTTAAATTTTTTTTTTAATTTTTAAATTTAATTGTAAACTTTTAAAGTTTTTGATATAGTTTGTTTAAATTTTATTTATTTTAACTCCTTTCTTAATACTTTCATAACTTTTACATATTATATAAAATTATTTCATCTTTTTAAACACGCTCAAGATTTTATTTTCTTGTCTGAAAACCCTTTATTTACCTAAATGAAATTTTGACTTTATATTTTAAAGAATTGAAATCCTCTTCATTTATTTATTAATCTTTTTGAACGCGGATTTATTTACTCACCGTATCTACCAAATTTATCATATTTATGTATTTCAATTTATTTTAATCCTTATGACTTTGAATACCTGACATTTATAACCATTTATGTGCGCGATTGTTTATCATTCGATCTCACACATTATTATCTAATTATTTATTTTGACATTTTATTAACTGCGGCTAACCCCTTTATCGCCTTAATACATATTATCATTTATGTATTTACATATGTGACATTTATTTTATCCTAATTTATTTTATTTTTTAATCACATTTCTCAACACCTTATTCAGAATATCTTTCTCACACAATTTAATATTTACAAATACCTTTCAATTGCTACAGTATCTCATCGATAACTTTAATATTTCATTTACATTCCCCACTGACATCTGAGTGCCCTATTATTTTACATATTTATTTTCATATCCATATTTCATTTATACACACATGATTATCGTAACCTTTCTTTACGTTGTAAATAAACAACAAAAATGCTTTATTTCGCACTCAAAATTCTTCTTATTATTTATTTTTTTATTTCAACCCTTTTTTAACACCTTCTGTGCAATTATTCATATATTCACTAAACAAAATTTTAACTAAATTTATTTACATTTATCCTTTCATTTTAGGATTAATTTAGTTACTTAAATTGCCTATACAATTTATATATTTATGAAAAATTTATTCCGTAAACAACATTTTAACTAAATTTAATTCATTTATCCTATCACTTTAGGATTAATTTAGTTATTTAAATTGCCTATACAATTTATATATATTCTTCCTCAAACATTTATTTACCTAAACACTTTCAATGCATTTTTCACATTTGAACATTCCTACACGAGATATCGTGTCCTCGGTTGCCTTATTGCAACGGGCAATTTACAGCTACTTTAACTGTTCATAATTTAACATTTTAAATTCAAATTTATTTAAAATTGTCAATTATTTATGCCTTTATTTAGTTTTTGACATAAAATTTATATCATCTATGGATAATCTCTAACATTTTCACTTTCAGCTCATTACTTATTTTTTCACTTAACTTAAATCTGTCATTCAATTTTTAAGCTTCAAGACTCTCCCTCAAGAGACTTAAGATTTTTTGATTGCCTTTGAACACAACCTGCAGACAAACTGAAATGAATGGACTTGCCTTCCACCCTATCTTGTCCTGACAATGAAGTATTTGACTGGACTGCCTGCACAGCACTGCCCTTGCCTGGATTTGTCTCCAGACCATATATCTACCCACTTAGGTAACATATTTTGATTTTACCTTTCATTTTGTAGATTTATTTGCATAAATTAATCTCTGCATAAATTTTTGATCACATGTACATTTGAGTTAACATTATAAATTATATATAATATTATTTTGAACAAGAACCACTTGTACACTTATTATCAATTTTTGTAACATTCATACCCTGTTCATTTTTAAATCATTCAATGATTATTCATTTTTTCCTTAAAAATTCAGACCATTTCCATTCTTAAACAATTCTTTCCTTATTGCTTTTTTTTTTTTTTTTAATTCATATCATTATCCATTTTTTCATTTTTGAAAATTTTTTCCATTCCATATCATTTTTCCTTTAATTCATTTTTGATTTGTTATTCTTTTTATCTCTTTCTCATCTTCCAATTCCTCAAGTACCAATCATCAGCAAAATTTGAATTTTTAAAATTTCTTGATTTCTTTAAACAATTTTGACCAAGCTTTCTCTCCCTATGTTCATGAATATTACATTCAATTTCATTTGTGTCATAAATATGTATTTCATTTAGTAACATTAATTTCTGCCTAACATACTCTTTATATATGCTTTGACTTTCAATTATTTCTGAATCTACTTTTATTATATCATTACCTTCATTATCATTGTGATTACTATCCCTTATTATTTTATTACTTTCATTTTGAACATTTTTACAAACATTTGAATTTTATATTTGTTGAAAATTATTATTTTCATCAATCAAATCATCCATTATTTTATTTTCAAGAGAATTTGGCTTATTATTATCATGATTTCTATTTTCATTTTCATTTTGAATTTGTTGAAAATTAAAATTTTGATTTTTTCTTTCCAAAACTTTCATTATTTTAATTTTAAGTAATTTTTGAGTATTTGCATTATCATGACTTTGACTTTCATTTTGTATTTCTTGACAATTAAGAATTTCATTCTGTTTTTCTTGAAAATTAACAATTTGAGTATTTTTATCATTATGATTTTGATTTTGCATTTCTTCAAACCTTTTACTTTCATTTGAATTATGTACCCTTTGAATTTTAACATTTTCATTTTGCATAATTTCCTGATCAATATTTTCAAAATTTTTATCACCTTTTTGATTTTGCATATATTTGATATCCGTATTTTCGCTTCCATGCTGAATATTCTCATTCATATTTTGAACATTTTCAATATGTACACTTTGTACAGTATAACATTTTTTTGATTGACTCTCAATTATTTCACCGTTACCGTTATATTTATTTTCACTTTGTAACTTTTGTGCTATATGACATTTTTTTGCGTGAATATCATCGATTTCACTGTCCATATCATATTTTTCCATCAATTCTTCCGCACTTTGTACATTCTGTTCGATATAACTTTGGGTAGCGTGAATTTTAATTGGTTCATCTTTCATGTTATATTTATTTCTAATGGTCAATATATTTGCTTTTCCAATTTCAATTATTCGAAACGGTCCTTGAAATCTATCTTGAAACATATTTGGTTTATTTTCCTCTTTCAAAAATACGGTATCTCCGATTTGCATTTCTTCATTAGTAATTGTTTTGAAATTTTTAATCACTCCGACTCGCATATTTTGATTTAACGTAATTTTAACCTTCTTTTGATTGCTAATTACAATATGAATTGCGTTATTTTTTATTTCAGTTCGAATTGCACCAAATGGAAAGAGTAATTTTGCGTGTTTTGTGGGGATAAAGATAACCTCCTTATCCGGAATTTCCTGACTTATGTCGAATTGTTCTGCAATCAAGTGGCCTTGTTGCAAAGCTATCCTGCGAGTGAGCGTGACATAGACTTCGTCGTCAAGATTTGACTCTTCATTACCACATTTTTTTTTAGCAAAATCATTATCCTTTTCATTTTTAGGAAAATTGGCCTCATCGACCTGTGCAATTTTTTTACTGTCATATTACTCATTTTTATTATTTCCATTAAATTCAAATATACTTTTAACTTCATCATGTGTGACAACTGGATTTTTCGACTTCGTAACAATTTTAAAATTATTTTCTGTATCAATATATTTATTATTTTCATTATTTGAAGAAGTACAGTCATTAACATGGCTACCTTTAATATTTTGTGAATCAATTTGTGAAACTTTACAACTAGTTTCCTTAATTTTATCAAACTTTTTATTCTCGATCTGAGTCGATTTTGAGTTAACTTCATTTTTGTGCTCATCATTTAAATTTATTTTTGCATTGCACGCCTCATTTTCATTTTTATTAATTTCTTTAACTCCTGTATTTTCCTTAATTTTATTTTTATTAATATTTGCCTCACTTTTTAGAGTTTTAACAAAATTGGCATCGAAGCGAACCCATCCGGGCCGTGCCAACGACTCGACAATAGTCTCAAGCACCACATCTCTCGGGCAAGGAACATGGGTGAATTTTTGCATGCTTTCAATATTATTTATATTTTTATTGTCATTTTTACTTTCATTTTCATTATGTTGATTTGCTTCAATTATATTTAACTGTAAATTGGGACCTGGGCTTCGCGTGAGACCCTCCCTTTTATCATCTTGCATTTTATTTGCGTTTTCATTTAAACTCAAAACCTCATTTCGCGTTTGAACTTTTTTTTCTTTCGATTGGGACTTTGGTCTATTTATTAAATTTTGACTTGGCCAAAGCCCCTCTCTCAGTTTAAAGACCCGCGATTTTGACTGCTTTCTTTCGGAATAGTTTGGGTATTTGACCGACTATCCTTTCGTTCTCTGAATCCGCTATTTTGAGCATTACGAAAACCATTTCTTTGGCCATTTCTTATATTTTGACTCCCATATTTATTTTCCCCATAATAATTTTGTCCGTTTTGATTATGCCAACACGTAGAAAAATAATGACCTCTTTTCCCGCATCCTATGCAATATACATTTCCATTTTGTGATTTTTCCTGTATTCCCCGTTGATTACCATTAACTTTTCTAGCATTATTCTCCTTGCGATACACTGCATTGATTTCCGAAAGGTCACACTCCTCCTCCATAATTTTCTCCAAATTTTCTGCGAATTCAACTGCTTTATCAAAATTAGTAATATTTATTTTTTTTATTTCTAACGCAATATCTCCTCTTAAAGTTTCTAAAAATTTAACTAACATTATATTATTTTTAATTTCAAACATTTCATTAGTTGAGTTATTTCCTACAAAATCATTTGTTGCATTAGAAATATTTAACGCTAGCTCAGCAACTTTCATGCCTGGCGTCATTCTAATTTTATTTAAATTTATTTGCTTTTGAAGCATAGTTACAGATGGCTTAAATTGTTTAATCAAAATTTGTTTAACTTCTCCCATGTTGTTTGCATTCTGCAATTCCCTTTTTTTTGTCAGAAATTCTAACGCTTTTTCCTTCAATCTAGTTTTTAAAATTATAACTTTATTCTCTTCTGACCACTCGGCCATACCTGCGATGTTTTCGAACTGCGTAAAAAAAAATTCAATGTCCTCATTATCTTTTCCATTAAACAGAGGTAACAGATTTATTAAATTAAAGTTTTCCATTCTTGTTCTCTGATTTTCACTTATTCTTATTTGTGACCTATCGGGAGACATTTGACGTCTCGAATTTCTAGTATTCCTTTGAGGCATTTAACACAAAATTATCCCTTCCAAAATTTTCTAACTTAATCTAAATACATGAATACACTTAAAAAATACTGCACATAAAATACTTCATGCAACAAAATATTCTTAACATATCATAAATTTTTCACACATTATTTTCAATTATAATATATTCAAAAGATTTTTCATTTTCAAAGTGATTGTGCATATTTTTTTTTACCAATGCAAAATATCTGGTCAACATATCCTCCCCAAAAATTTTCATTCATTTCTTTATTTAAATTATTTTTATTCACCTCAGTATTATTCATTAAAATTTTCCTTTAAATTTATGACTTACACAAAAGCGTCACGGTAACCAAATGTGGGACGTGGAAAATAAAAGATGATCTTTAATTTAAGTTACCATTAACATTTCTATCATTGACATTAACATTAATTATATGGCCGTTAAAACACATTAGTGGAATTAACATTTAAACGTACATCGCTCGTTGTTGTGCCGCAATAACCCTCCAATTATTTTTACCTTTTGTGTAAGTCCTGAAAAGAACTAAACAATACTTAAAACTTAAAACAAAACTTAAAACTTAAACAATATCATTTATTAACAACATCAATTTATCACTAACAACAATTTATCATAATTATCAACTATCATTTAATTACTCGAGTTATGGGGGATATGTGACCAGTTAGTTAGATTTCTAAAGTGTCTAGGACCGGGGAAATGAGCACATACCTTACAGTTTAATCTTTGGCTCATCACGCTGAGGCTTGCATCCGTCTTATCGCTGACTGTACGACCACAACTCTTTCGTGTGTGGCTTGCATCTCGTACTTATAGTCAACTGCCAAAACCTGCTGCAACAACACCCCGAATGAAACTTCTTTCAACACCACATTTCTTGTCAGACTTCCTTCTGCAACATATCGTATCCAAGTTACTTCTACCACCACATTCTGGATCCGAGTTCGTTCTTTCGGCGGGGGGGGGGGGGGGGGGGAGGTAGCTCCACCCTTCTTCTCCTTGCTGCTCATTGGTTCTTCTGAACCCAATGGCATCACTTGACATTTATCAAGGCCCCCTTTGGAATGGGACACTCAAATTTATTGTATTTGACCTAAAAGTTCACGTTGTTGTAAACACCGGCGCCAGCCAGACTCGATCTTTGTTAGCCGTTCTATGTACCATAAATACAGCAATAAACATGCCTCATGTGAGGACATATTCTGGCCTCACAATATGTTAGGTAGTTTTTTAATAAAAATTATTTAATATAGGGAGAAAAGCAAATTCAATTAAATTCTGACTTTTAGGATAGCTACTAGATAGAAAAAAGAGATGAGATATATTATATAATAAATATTTTTCCAAGAGTTTAATTATTTCGTATATAAAAAAGGCTTCACATTTAAAAATAAATTTGGTAGATTACAATTTTTCAATTCTTTGTAAATTTTATATAACTCTTCATGATATACTTATTTTATGGCATTTTTAATGCACTTTCCTACGTCCTAGAGAGTAAAAATTTGGTACACAGCTGGTTCTCATTTGACAGCTGGACTTATTATCAAAGGTGGTGTAGCGAAAACGCGAAAAAACTAGAATATCTCAAGAACGGCTTGTCCTAGAGTAATGGGGTTAGTCTCATTTTTTTGTTGTCAAAAATCACGTACAAAATAGGAATTTAATTGATATAATTAAGCACACGTAGTCTTTTATTTTTATATTCAACGATTTTTGCAGGCTTTTTCGCAAAAATAGCCCGTTCCTTTTTCTCGAATCGTACTAGAATAACCTACAAATGGTTTATATACCAAATTTTGTTAAATTTGGTATATATATCACTTGTAGGTTTTTGAAATATTATACACCAAATTTTGTTAAATCTGTTCCATTAGTTTTTAGCTAAAGTGGATAGAGGCAATTTCTGCCGGCCATTTCGCAAAGACGGCATGTTCTTACGAATGCATACGAAGACATGCATACGAAGGCATGCATACGAATCGAACTATAATCTAATGAACATCAAGGTTTCTCACAAAAAACATTCCTACCAAATTTTATGAAATTCGGTCCATCAGTTTTTCAGTTAGAGAGGATGCAATATCCTCACAGACACACAGAAACACACACAGATACACCCTTACACAGACAGACGTCTTCCTAAAAATAGTTTTTTCGTATTCTAGAAGTCCCAAAACGTGTAGATCCTTCGAAAATTCGAGTTCAGATCTTCGGCACGATTCCAATACTTTGAATACATACACACACACACTCACACATATATTATCTGCGTATCTGTGCATTATTTGTGTCTCTAAATTCCGTGCCTCCGCAATTACAATAGTTGTGATTTTAAATGATCCCTAAACTTTCACCGAAGCCTAATTTTAACTTATGCAGAATGCAAATATCTCAATCGATTGTAAGGTGAGTTACATAAGAATTGCTGAATTTTTTTCGCACAAAATTATTTAGCTCTGGAGTCTGGAATGCAAGTTATATGAATGAAATATTCATTAATTTTGCATAGACAATCAGAGGGATGATTTGTATTTCGATACAGTTTTAAATATTTAAGTATAATAAATTTCTGTAGTACTGTGATAATGTAAAAGATATCACCACTAAATGTATCACAATTAAGAAATTTTTAAATGAAATTGCATTTCAGTTGGAAAGTGTTTAATAATCAATGCTTATGCATGATTGATCTTTATTTATTGCAAAAAATAAATATTTCAATTCCCTTTGAAAACTACAAATTCTAAAAATGGGAGAAGACCAAAGTGGGAGTGGCTATATGCGGACACATACACAATTTATAAATATTCCTTCTACTCATAATAATATACTTTAGATATTGTATAAATAATGATATTAATCTATAATTGGATATGATTATCGGGATTTTTATTGTGCTTAATTTCGTTTAAGGGGGCATAGCCGACGTCACCCTTTCCTGGGCTACTATACGCAAAAGTAAAGTACGCCCATTTTACACTTTTAGTAGATATAATGTACCCACCAAAAGTTAAGCACGGAACAGTAAATAGTACGCAATTCATGAAGTTTTACACAGACTCCTAATTTCCAGGAAAATACTCTGATGAATTATTTTGAAATACAAACTTTAATGATACAAAATGAGCACGAATAAAAGTTTTATTTACTCCTAAATTGCTACAATGGACGGATGCATAGAGAGGATAAATACTATTATGAATAATGCATAAATAGAACAAGTGATGATTAATAAGGTATATGGCACACTCAGAATCTGATATGGGTCTGAAACCAATGTTCATTTCATCATTCTAGTGCCTCAGAAGGACATAGGGCAAATATTACCATTCCTGTACCAAAGTAGTTTGTAGTTCTTGGAGGATGGTGGAAAGATGTAGAAGAGCAAACACATCTCTTCCGAGGTTGTTCCAAAAACTTTAAATAAGTATAATGTTTTAGTAATTATGTTGGCAACTTCAAACATTCAATACTGTTGCTCTGAAGAACGTCATCCACTAATTTTGAACTGTGTGAGAGAACGCATCGTCCATTAAATAAAAATCCTGACGCCGACGCGGTGGTCGAGCGGTCAAGGCGAGCGTTTCCAAGCAATCGTTCGACCGCCGCGTTGTGGGTTCGAGTCCCACATTAGGCACGGACCTGGCCACGCAATTAGCTACCATAAGCCTTCGGGCTGGTCGTGTGGTCTGGGTCTTCAACATAAGGCACGGATGTTGTGTTGTTGGGCGCAGTATGTTCCTCCCCCTCCTTTAGTGCGCCTCGGGCAACGTCCTAGGACGGCTAAATGCTCATGTTCTTGCCGATATACAGGGGAATGATGAGAGTCAAATGCCTGGCCATTTGATAAAAAAAATTAAAAAAAATAAAAATCCTGACCAACTGCAGCTCCATAATGTTTGAAATAGATAACTGAGCCTTCATCAAGATACCTTTTCTCCACCACACTGCACTGCGGAGAAAACATACAGGATGGTGTGGCCTCCCAATCAAAAGCTAGTCAATACCATCACGCTACCTTCATCAAAGTATGATGCTCAATGATTTTACTGGATTGGTTAAGCGTTTCGTATTCTCTTCAAACTGGCACACGTCTAGCGTACGATTGCAGGGAAATTTTCGAATCGTTTGTGAAGAGAGCATTCGACTATTTGCCACATTCTAGAGTTTTATTTTGTTTGGGTCCCATTAGAATTCTCAGGATACCCCTGTAATCGTAAACCTCTAACTCTGTAGCTCAACGGAACGCAAACATTGGAATCCGTGCATAAAGACCTATAATATGTAATGTATACATATGTAGTGTATAAATATGGTATGGGCGGTACATAGCTTTCCCTACAAAATCAAATTCATATTTTTATTTCTTTAATAATTCATAAAATTTAGCTAAATTGTATAAAATCACACGCATAATTATATGAAATTACACTGAATTTCCTTTTTAAATTCAAATCTCATTTCCATTTGACAACTGGACGTATTTTCAAAGACAGCGTAGTAAAAAAGCAAGAAAAATAAAATATCATTTTTGCGGGCCATTTCACAACATAAATCAAGTTCTTTTTACAGAATTATACCAAAATGTTATCAGTATCAGGGTAACTCACAAGTAACTAATTTATCAATTTTTGTCAAATTTAGTCAACTTTAACTAAAGTTCATACATACGGTTTTGTTGGCCATTTCGTGAAAAGCCCAGGTTCTTTTATGCCGAATCGTACCAAAATCTGATCAGCATCGGAGTGACCCACAATTGACTTAGGTATAAAATTTTATGAAATTTGCTCTATTAGTTCTTGAGTTAGAGTGGATAGATACATTGAACAGATAGACACACAGACGAGTGCCACACTAAAATTAATTTTTCGTATTCTACAGTTCCCAGAACATGCAGATGGGTTGACTACTTGAGTTGCATTTTTCCAAACGATTCCAATATGTTCCCTATACAGTACCATGTATTGTAAGGAATTTAAGAAGTATAAATATATTTTCCATATCCCGATTAGTCAAATAAGGAAATGCCAATTGTCTTGCAAACAAAATGACCCGAAATATCATTATGGATTCAGCATTACATTTTTATGGAGTATTTTTATCAATATAGATACAGCATTACATTTTTATGGGGTGCTGGGTACACTAGGTATACGGAGTATTTCCACATCCATTTCTTTTCCCACTTCCGTTCAAAAAGTGTCTTGAAAAATCAATATCTCAAGATTGGCTATAGATACAGTTTAGATGATGCTTGATATATATTCATCATCGTACTATTGCGGGGTTAGGGTATTCATTCACTGAGGATATATCACACTCGATTTTTTTCAATTTTTGCAGCTTCATGCATTAAAATTATGCTCCAAAATCCCTTCAAACCTTTTACACACCACACCAGCACACCACACCAGCACGGCCGTCCAACTAGTTACTCTAAGTCCTCTGGACGAGTCGGACGGTCTGGGTCTTCAACACCACACCAGCAGTCCCGGCCGGCTAATCGGTTGCTCATGTCCCTGTTGACGAGCCGGTCGGTCTGGGTCATCAACACCACACCAGCAGGGGCGCGGTAGCCCATTGGTTAGCGCGCTGGAGTTGCACTCGGTAGGCCCGGGTTCGATTCCAGCCACTGCCAAAAACTGCCGCCGTGTTCATGCGGAGTACGATCACGCTAAACATGTGGGTCCGAAAGTCCTTCCGAGAGGTTGGTGGTAGGGGAAGGAGGGTACGGTCCCTGTGGATGCCTCCCCCACTGGGTTCCGGTCTAAATTGGGTGCCACTTCCCGACCGTCCGAAAATGTTACCTTACACCTTTCTAGTAGGTCGGACGATCTGGGTTTCAACAACAATAACACCACACCTGCAGTAACGGCGGTAATGGTTTATATATCCGTAATTGAAAATTAGCCTTTTGAGAATACGAGCTTTCTTTTAGTGAATCAATTGAGCATTTATCGTTCGCTAATATTTTTTATAAATTACAAAAAATTAAAGTCGTATAAATTTTAAATTTAAAATAACGGAAAATTTAAATATTTATATTTGTTTCCATGTTTTATATCAAAATGCGTTAGGGGAAGTTATGACAATTTATTACAATTTCAGGTTTCATTTCACAATTCAAATGTGGCTGGTGGCTGGGAACAGCCCTGTAAAGTTTGACATTTACAAATAATGGCGTTCGAGTTCAGCACAGAGTTCCAGATTTAAACGCCAAACTACCCAATTGAAAATACGTTTTTCTTTTTTTGTGAAATTTTTGAGCATTTATAGTTCGTGGATTTCTTGCGCTCTTGCAGCGGGTGTATCTATCAGTAAAAGTGCGTGATAAAAAGTTTCGTACGAGTATGGCCCTAAACGAAGTGTCACACTGACTTTTTCAAATAACTGAGATCTTATTCAGCACAGGCTTTCAAGATTTAAACAGAAAACATGCATTTTGAGAATACAATATTTTTTGTGCATTTGTTGATCATTTATTGTTCGCGGATTTCTTGAGCCCTCGCAGCGGGCGTATCTATAATTTAAAGTTTCTAATACCAAAAATGTTTGCTAAAAATGTTATCCGAAAAAGTGGCAGCTAAAAAATTAAAAACTAGCTGCAGCCACCTCATCTGGTAAATATCAAAATATGTTTTAATTATAGGTAAGAATCAAAATTAAATAAAATGTTAATTTTGCATAAATTTTACAAATATTTTGGAACAATGAATTACATTTAAGGACATGCCAATCGTGTCCTCTTACAATTCAAGCTTACATGTTGTTAATTTGCTAGAAATTTTTTCAGATATCGTAGAAAATACAAATTACAGAAAATGTAAATAATTACATTTGTTTGGATGTTTTATTTAAAAATAAGTTTGGTTTACGGGCTATAGAAAATTATTACAACTACTGTGACCAGATTGTATGTGAGTCGTTTTCCTAACATCAAGTGAAGAATTTACAAAAATGTACTAAAATCGAAATTCAAACCTATCAAAATCTGCTAAAGAAATTGTTATAAATTCTTATTAAAATATTTTGATAAATTTTATATTTATTTATTTCTTAATTTGTGGGAAACAACCCTAAATCGGGGTTGTTAAATACGAGAAAATTTATTTCCTATACAGTTATATTCTAGCGGCTCAAAAATCTTCCTGATTGGCTTAAAACGTGTCTAAATTCTAGTTTGTGTTTCTTGCGGTCTTGTACTTTTTATTGTTTAAACAGTAGAGAAAAGAGGAAATATGCGAATTGTTATCAAACTTAATCAGAGGGTACATTTTTGTATATTGATTTGGAAGGAGAGAACCATGTGGATAATGCGCTATTCTAGGTCCTGCGAAAAATCGTAGGCTGTAGAAGCAAACGAAATATATCTCAGTGGATGGCATCAACAAATTGTCTATGGTAGTGTCCCTATAGATATTTATATTATTTATTTAAAATAATATTTATTTATTTAATAAGCGTATCAATTAAAACGTCAAAGTAAACAAGCTGGCTGATTATTTCATTTTCTTGCGAAACTATAAAAGAAAATAATGTATATAATTAAAAAATAGCGATAGCACAAAAAGCTCAATGAATTTGATTAGCTACCTTTTAAAGTGAAACGACCACCTTTGGTCCAATTAAAATTAGCTTTGTTTACTAGTCATGGCCGCGTGTTTTCTACATTATGATATCCATCCAGTTCTCTTCTTTTAATTTCATAGCAATTTGTTAATAATTCAATATTCTCGGCTGTGGAAACAATCTTTCTAAACCATAAGGTGAGCCCCAAGTCTGGGTCAAGGAATATTCAATACTATCGAAAGTAGTATCTAAACCACCTTACGAGCGCACATGTACTTTATACACTAAAAACTATATTTTATAGCTTATTTTTTATCTTTTTTATATATAAAAAAAGGTATCGATCCATTTTAATATTAAAAACATGATTTTATAGCTAAATAAGGCCTTTTTTACATTTAGACCAAATTTTAACTTTTTTTTAGATAAATGCGTGAAAAAAGAGATCAAAGATAGTCTGCCTCATTATGGGGCTACCTCATTTTGAGGGGACCGTTAGTCCCCCATACATAGGTAAATTGCGGTGAAAAAATTATTTTATTTTTCGTTAAGTTTAGATAAATGCGTGAAAAAAGAGGACTTCCAAATGAATGGAAGTCCTCTAAAAACCAAGAGATACTATAAATTTGAATGTATATAATGAAGATATTAAAAAATATAATGAATTTGTAGACACCATTTTAAATAGCGTCAAAAAATCTAACAAATTGTAAAAATCCTTCTGTCCGTAAATTACGGACGTGTTTTATAGAGTTATTTATGGATATCATAAAATCTTGATAGTATTCTAAATTTATTAAATATTCTTGAGTGCTTTGGAAGTCCTCTAAGCTTTAGAAAATGGGGGGACTAACGGTCCCCCCATAAAAAGAACCTAGATGAAAATAATTATAAAAATGCTTTCTCATATTCATCATCACCCGAAATACTTAAATATATATAGTCATTCATCCATTTATATGAGCGACTGTGTGCTATCAGTCTCAACGAGGTTGAAAAAGTCTGAGGTCATTTATTATCTAAAACATTCCCAGCTCGCGGGATTTTTTTTCCAGCTCAGTCGGAAAATAATATTTTTGACCTCGCTTCATAGATTTGACACCGCTATGTGGAACAAACACCACTATCCGGTGTCTGACTGAACTCCTTCAAGCAGAACGGATGATGAAAAAATAAATGCACGATTAAAATACTGTTGGTTCATTAGCTCAAAGAGATTTAATAAATGTAAAAGATCATATGAGAAACGAATAGATTTAAAACGTATAAGTAATGATTTAATTTCTATATAAATATATATAAATATATTATAATATATAAAATATATTATAAAAATGATTAAGCTTCCTCTAATTCATATTCATATTTATCATTAATCATACCTAAATACTTAAATATATGTCTACCTTTATTGATTTTATATATTGATTCATTAGAAAGTATTCCATGTTTATTCGCTAGGTAATAATTTTTTTCTTCATCTGCCACATATAACTTTGCGATTACTGTATCTCCATATTTAGTTTTAATTTTTTTCAATGATATCAGATCATATTCCCCAGGATATAAATCATTTAATTTAAACGTCTTAGGATAACCTCTCAGTCTATTGAACTCTTCCATTTATTAGTAAACATTTTTTTATAAATTCATGACCAATAGAATAAATTCTTTGAAATAACATATAAAACTCCTAATCCATTCAATTTAATATCTTCATTTTCTTCTTTTTCAATTAATTCAGTCAACCTTTGAAAACTTTCTGATAATAGTTTTTTAGCATGATCATATTTTATATACAAATCATACAATTCTTCACAAAGATAAGTCATATAGTAAATTTCTTCAGAATTTGTAAAATTTAAAGCTCGAATATCGCCTAAACACTCATTCATTTATATAGAATTATTTTTAGAAACATTTTTATAATGTCCTAAAGCTCTAGTATTCATACCATCTTCTAATATAAATCTTTTATCATCTTTTGCTGATAAAGCTATCTTGTTCACTTGAATTGAATAAAATTCATGTTTCTTACTTCTAATTAAATTCTGTGTTCTATATTGATCTTTTTTATGTAATAAACAGTCTTTATAATCCTCAAATGATATTCTGTTTTTAACGGTACTAGTCTTAGTACCTTTAGACTTCTTAGTTTCAAATTTTTTATGGTTTTCTTTATCTTCTTCATTATTATTATATTCTTCAACACTCTGCTTTTCTAATCTTATTGAATACATTTTACTTCTTAAACCTACAAATTCTTCCAATCACACCGTTATTTTCATCTTTCATTTTACCTAATACTTTTTTATTACATCTAGACATATTATACAGATTATTTACTTGATAATCAGATGTATCGAAATAATCGATCATAGACTTCATATCTTCATAAAAGTCATCTGTTTTAATATCATATATAAAACTATCTGTATCCATATATAATAACTTAATATTATCTTTATATCTCAGTTTCATAACATTATAATGAAAATCATACATTAAATATTTAGATAAATCTAATATACTCATTCCAACATAAATCGGTTTATTAAAATATAGTTTTGTTTTTTTCATGTGAACAGCTACCAAATTTTCATCAAAAATAGTTCTACATTTGAAATTAGGTTTAGCAATTAATTTTTTAACTTGATCATAATTACAACATAATCTTACATCGATTCGTTTTCTTATATTTCCCATAGTTTTTCCAAATACTGAATTATTCATTAATTTGTAAAAATCTTTCTCAAAATCATTAGCAGCTTTCTTTCTCATTTCAGTGTTTAAATCTATATATTTTTTTAACCAATTCGATTGTTTAAATTGCAATACTCTATGTACTCTTACAGCCTTTAAACCCATTTTCAAATATTGTTTTAAACTTCTATAATGAACTACATATTTCTCTTTATCGTGTAAAGTTGTTAATAACTTACCTTGTTTCGAATTTTCAGGAATTCTATTTTCAGGACATAATGGTAAATCTAAATGATAATCATGTAACTCTTTTGGATATCTTAAACTAATTTCAAATATATATCCAATCTCTGAATCATCTTTTATTTTATTGTTATATAATTCACGTTTAACATAATTTATTTCATCACACCATTTAAATTCTCCATATGGTAAATATTGACTCATAGCCCATCCATATAAATTATTAGCATCTAAATACATTAAATAATTGGATTCTTTACTATTATCATAATTTTTCATATATTTATTATTGGCTTTTCCATATCTATTACAACATTGTGAAACACCTCCTCTTAAACCTTTTTCTATCATGAGAATCATATCATAATCATTTAATAAATCTAATTTAACATTTTTTATTTTTAACATTGCATCCCAAGATAAACCAGGAGCTGTAAAATACCAATCTGGATCTAATTTATAAGTTTTTAAACAAACATCTCTAAAATTTTCAAATACATCTGTTAAAATTAATACATTTGTTTTAACATATAAATCTGTATATTCACCTAAATTTTTTATATTAAATTCTTTCCAAACACGTTGAGCATGTTTATATTCTTCATCAGTTATATTACATTCATTCAATTTATTATAAAATTTATCTTTTGAAGGTAATTCTGTTTCTTTGTATTTATCTCTAGAATCCATATAATCATAAGGATATACACCTTTTCTTGTAATGAGATCTAATTTATCATCAGGAAAATGTAATGATGTCTCTCTAAATTATGATTTTAAGTATTTAATATATTTCATTTTTCGTATTTTTGGAGGATATCTATTTATTTCATTCTCTGGTCTCAAGTTTTTTGATAAATTATCTAAACTGCAAGACATAAATTTAAATGAATCAATAAATCTCAATTTCATACCTCCTATTTTTTTGCTGAAAGATATATATTTTTCTTCAGTATTAGGTATAACATCTATTTTTGATTGATCAAATCCAAGTTCTTTTATAAACAAATGAGAATCATAACCTGTTAAATTATGAATTTTTACTGGAATAAATTTTGGAATTTGATAATTTAAATTACAAACATTATGAGCAGGACCTCTATATTTTCCAGTTATATGACAATGATCAATTACTTTTTCATCATTTAAGATTTGATTTTCACATATATGACAAATATTAGTTCTTTTATAATGATTTTCATCGAACTCTATCATTGATTTGATACTTTCATATTTTTTAGTTTTGTCTTCTATAATTTTTTCAATTTTAAGAGTATCCTCTTTTAACATAGATACAAACTTTTTGAGTGTATCAGGTCCTCTATAAACAACAGGAGGTTTAAAGTATTCATTTTCACATTTGATATAATAACAAAATGCATCTGCTACATGTTTTTGATATTTCACAGTATATGATTTAGTTTGATCTTGCTCACATGTATCAATTTTAGGTAAGAGAGATTCAAAATCAGCATATATAGTATATGGTACTCTCATTTTTTTTTCATGATTTTTAAATTGAATAACTTCATCTTTTTTAGGCATATTAATTGTGACAGCCTCTTTACAGTATTCCTCATGTATCTTTAATCTTTCCTCAGAATAAAAATGATTTAAACAGCTATCACATAAAAATATTTTATTATTATTAATTTGTGATCTGATCAAACTATTCATATTTTTAATCCAACAATAATGATCTTTCATATAAAACAAGTTTACATGTTTTTCTAATTTATTGTTAGTTATTCTAAGTGGATAAATTGAACCATCATAACTATAAACATTTACAGATATATTATTTAGTTTTTCAAATTTCTTAATATTGTCTAATGAAACAGGAAAATCAATACCTTTAAAATTTAATTCATCTTTATATTGTTCATATTTTGATACTCTTTGAGGATCTTTTTTTACAGGATGAATTGCTGATAATATTGACCACATAAAACATTTATTATCTTTATTTTTTACATTTATTATGGCTTGTTTAGATTTAATTTTTTCAGGTAAATCAATATAACTTGATCCTCCCAGGGGTTGATACTTATTTATTCTCAATTCCAAAAATTTAATTTCTTCAAGACTCCAACCAGATCCTTTTGATATAAAATCATCAGATTCATTTATTAAGTTGTCAATAACATAATCATAAAAAGTATGTAAATCATTAGATTTTAATATAATTTGATTCTCAGTTTTGAATGTAAATTCTTGAATTTCTTCATTTAATTTATACAAACAAAACAATTTAAAATTTACCTTTATTCCATTAAATTCTTTCATAATTTGCTTTATTTTTTCTATTACAACCTTTCTTTGCTCTTCTAAAAATTCTAGAGGGATTTTAATATTATTACAATTATTAATTCTGTATGATCTTAATCTAGATTTATAAGCAGTTTCATATTCCTTAATTTCTACATTACCGTCATCATTTAATAATGCTTTTTTATGTTTTCGACTTGATATGTGATTTTCTAAATGTTTATAATATATGCCGCAAATAATACATTTTCTTTTTTGTTTTGATCTTTTAATCATTAAGTCTTTCTTTATATGTTCTTCTTCATCTTCATAATATTTACCACATATACGACATTTTCTATCTTCTGTAAATAACTTTTCAAGATTTTCTTCTAGTGTAAATACATTTTCTTCAGGAAAGACAGATTTAAAATCATTTTTATCAAATCTTAAACTAAAAAAATCAAAAATCTTTTTAATTTTTTTACGTTTTTTAGGTTTATCAATAAATATTTTTTCTTTTTTTCCAAGTATGCTGACAAATCTAAATTTAATAAATCTACTAAAACAGGTTTATATTCACCTGTTTTTCTGATATATTTAGTTAATAATTTAATTAAATCAACCTTCTTACAACCTTTAGGTTGTTTAATATTCAATTGTTTTACTACTTTTCTAAGTTCATTAATAGTCTTTGACTTTAATGTAAACTCCATTTATTAGGAAACATTTTTTGTAATACTTTTTCCTGGAAGATGCTTACTGTGATAATTACTTTTCAAATTTCTCTTTTTGTGTGTATATGTATATTGCTTTCCACATTCACATATATTTTTTTTATATTTAATTATGGATTCACAACATTTGCAACGACTTTGGGAATTAATTTTTCCATTTCTATGATATATGTAAAACTCATTTACTGATTTCATAGTCAAACAGTGTATGCACTTTTTTGTAACCTCCATTTATTAGGAAACATTTTTTGAAATACTTTGTAAGAAATCATTCCATATTTTTTCATATTTCTTTTTAACTTTTTGAACTTATTTTCAATATTAAAAATATCACAAATCTTTTTCATAAAATAGTAATAGTTAATTGATTTCTCATAATACATAAAATCTAAAAATTTTAAAAACATATCCTCAACTTCTTGAGAAATATTATATCTCCTTCTTAATCGATTAAAATAACAAACTCTACTATTATATCTTTGTTTTAAACTATCGTAATCGATAACATAAAAATATTCTTCTTCTTCTGAATCATAGATTAATTTTGTCTTTAAATCATTCATTTATATATGTCCAACTATTAAATTCATCTGGATATCCTAGCCATTTTACAAAATACTTATTTCCTTTCTTTTTTATGATTTTTTCAATTTTATATACATCATCTTTTTTATTATATTTTACCATTTCATTTTCATAAAAAGTTCCTTCAATTTCTTTACTGTTTAAATCTTTTAATCGATAAGTAATAGGATCTGTTTTTAATACTTCAGAAACTATAAAAATCTCTTCAGTAAATGTGGAATCATCTACTTTCCTGAATGTTTTCTTAATTGTAGATATTCTAACACTATCCCCTATCTTAAATTTAGGTTTTTTTATGATCTTTTTCGTATATAAATTTTTATAAACTTGAGATTCATTTTCTCTAGCCTCAACGGGTGTCATTTTTATTGATCTATGATATGAATTGTTATAATTTTTAAGTAATTTGGGTAATGCATCAATATATCTTTTAGTATTGTTAGCATGCATATATTTTATAATTTTTTCTCTTATACTTCTATTAAATCTCTCAGCTATTGCAGATTTTATTTCTTTATTTTTAGTTGTAAACCAATGTATATTATTATCTTTGAATAGTTTTTGGGTCTGTTTTCCTGTAAATTCAGTACCTTCATCTGTCAAAATGAATTTTGGTATTCTTTCTTTAAAAACTTGTTTAAAACCTTGTAATACTTCTTCAGATGTTTTTCTTTTTATAGGAAAAGCCCAAGCATATTTATTAAAAGCATCTATAACCGTTAACAAATAATTAGTTCCATCATTATATTTGCTATAATTTTTTATAAATAACAAATCAGCGTCAAATTGATTATTACTGTTTGAAACATAAACTCTTCTTCTTTTAAATTTACGAATGACAGGTTTATATCTAGTATATACATCTTGTTCATGTAAAAATTCTTCAACATTAGGTAACCCTGTTTTTCTTTTCAATTCATTAATTCCACAATAACCTGTTTCTGGATTATAATAGACCTCTTTTAAATTCCTAAAAAAGTATTCTTTTTACTTCCACAAATAGTACAGATACCTTTACCAACTGGTTTATTATTTTTAGAAGTAGTTTTATGATAATTTTTAGTTGGGGTTTTATCTTTACACTTGACACAATATATAGAAAGACCTAATCCAAAAGTTTTTTTAGCTTTAATAATAGGTTTAATAATTCCTCTAGCTAATCTTTCTTGAAATGTTGGATCTTGTATAGCATTTAAATCATCTATTAATTTTTGATCAGCAACATGTCTCTGTTTTGTATCTTTTGATTTATTGTATTCAATATCATGTTTTTTACATGCTTTATCAACTCTATTTATTCCAGGATCACCTCTTTTTAATTTTTTTTCTAATTTTGTATTTGGACCACAATATTGATATCCTGGTAAATGCATTTCTGGAAGATTTATTTTATCTTGTATCCATCCAACAATATCACCACCTTTCTTTTTACAAACCATTTATTTATTTAGAAATTTATATCCATTCAATTGCATTTGTTTTATGTATTTTTCAACTGGATTAAATTTTAAACTTTTTATGAAATCCTTTTCACACATATAAATTTCTTCTTCTGTCATATCCTTAGCTTTAAACGAATTAATGAGTTCTTTATAAAAATTATAACAATGTCTATATTCTTCCTTTCTTTCTACAATTTTTAATGCTAGGTCAATAGCTTCTACTATACCAACTGATAAACTTAAAAAAACAAGTGGTAGAAAGGCTATTGCTGATAAACCTGTTCCACTTAGAATAACCTTACTTACTGATAATGAAATACTTATCTTTTGATACATATTTCTACTCTTTCTGTAAACATACAATCTTTTTTCTAAATATACTTCCATTTATATAGGATCAAATTTTTTCCTGTATCTTATTTTCGGATTCACTAAATCTAACATTAAAAAATCGTATTGTTTTTGAACACTTTTATTATATATTTGTTTGAATTCTTCAGTACTTAATTTACCATCTATCTCTCTTATAATCTGTTGAATTTCTTTTGGTTGTAGATTGAAAAATATAAAGTAATTACAGTTCTTTCTTATATTGATAGGTGTTGTATAATATGACTGTGATAAATAAATAATAGATGCGTTTTTCTTTCTACCTCTGACAAATAATTCCTGAATGGTTTTTTGATCTTTCTCAGTCACACAATCATCGAAAATAACTAAATTCTTTAATGTAGGATTTAAATCATCTACAGTAATAAAATCATCTGAAGAAAAGAATACTTCTGTTTTTTTGTATTTATCATATAATTCTAATAATGTTTTCTTATTGTTTATATTTTTACATTTCAAAATATGTTCTCTTTCTACATCTTCAAACATTGTATATTTTTCTTGTAATTTAGAATATTTAGGTTCGTATAAATCTTTTGCGCATATATATAGTGCATCAAAATTTAAAAAATCATATATCAAATTTAACAGTAAATTTGTTTTACCTGAACCTGAAGGTCCTGTTATAAGCAATCTAAATGGATGTTTAGGTAACAAAGGATGTTGTTTAGGATCAGGTAATTCTTCTGGTTCCGTGTAATCTTTAATTTTTATCATAAATTACTAGCAGTAAAAATAAAATTTGCTGCAGTAAAAATAAAATTAGCTGCAGTAAAAAAATTAATATTATATAAATGAACTTAGAAAAAGAACGGAAACACAAGTTTATAAAGCAAATAAAAGATTCAATTAAATTAGTAAAAATAGAAAAAGAAATAAGAAAGAATAATGAAGATCAACTAAAAGAAAAAATAGGTATTCAAAAGACCTTAGAGGAATTTCATAAACCAGTCACTCAAGAAATTGAAAAATATGAAAAATCAAATAAAGAGGTTGTAAAAAGTATTCAAAATGTTGTAGAAAATATTTCATTTCCATCTATAGAAGAGCCTATTGAAGCTGTGAAAGAATTAGTATCTTATACTTATGATATCGATCAAAATTTAAATTTAAAATATTTAAAAGAGGAAAAATTATACAGACCGTCAGTATTTTTAAACGATCAAGAAAAATTAGAGGAGATGTATGGAAGAGCTAAACAGTTAAAAGAAGGATTATCTAAGAAAAGAGGCAACTTAAAAAGTACAATTTCTAGAGTTAAAAATTTTTCAGAGGAGGAATTAAACCAGAAAAAGAATGATATAAAAGAAATTAAAAATAAAGAAAATATGTTGCAAAATTATATGCATAGATTAAATATGATTCGAAGTAGTAAAGAAATGAAGGTGGGTAAAGGATTGAACGTATTATCAAATTTAACTGAAAAAATATGTAACGGAAGTAAATCAAAGAAATTGTATAATCAAGTAGCTTTATTGTTAGATATGTTATTAAAAAATAAAGAAATGACTTATAATGATGTACAACGATATCATAAACAATTTCTCTGTTAATAAATGATAAAAAATAAAGTTTATTTGAGTGAAGGTCAGAAAAATAAACTTAAATCAGCTTTTAGAAATAAAGTAGAAGTAACATTACAAATAGATAAATCTAAAACTCCTAATCATGAGATGTATTTAACTAAAACTCAAATTAATCATATTAATGATAAAAAAAGAATTACAATCAGTAAAACTCAATTAGATAAAAATGGAGGATTTTTACCATTTGTAGCGGCACTTATACCCTCTTTAATAACCGCTGCTAAAACTGCAGTTCCAGCATTAGCATCAGCTACTTTATCTGGATTAGCTAGATCAGCTATACAAAAAAAGATGAAAGGATCTGGGAAAAAAAAAAACTTGGAAAGGGAATTAGCGACAAAATGATTATAGAAAATATGAAAAATGAAAAAGGATTTAAAGGTGTGTTTACCTCCGATTTATTACCTAAAACAATAGGAAAATTTGAAAATGGAATCATTAATTTAGATGTATCAACAGGCCCCGGAACTCATTGGGTTTGTTATTATAATGATCCTAAATATAAATATGTGGAATATTTTGATCCGTTTGGTGAATATGACAATATGAAGAAGGACTATATTCCTAAAAATATTAAATCATTTCTTGTTACATCCAATAAAAAATAGGTTATAATGATAGTTTTTTACAGAAACCTTCATCTGTGAAATGTGGTATATTTTGTATGAAATATATAAGAGAAAGGAATAAAGGTATATCACCTAAAAATGTTCTCAAATCATTTCCTACACAAAAACCTAGTGACTATAATGAAAATTTTGTTATGTATAAATGATAATATTAAAATCAGAAGGTCATGAGAGATCAGAGGAATTTACTGTAAATTTTATTACACCTCTTAAAATAAAAAAATTAGCTTTACACTCATTCTCTATGGAAGTTTCCTGGTTTAATATAAGTAAGAATTATGGAAATAACATATTTAGATTGTATACATTAGGCACAGATATAACAATTACTATCTCAAATGGTAATTATACTATAAGAGGATTAAATGAGTATATGATGAAAATATTCGGTGAGGATCCACCTGTCAAATTTGGTATTATTGAAGCAAGACAAAGAATATCTATTAAACTGAAAAAAGATTGGGTAATTGATTTTACAAAAAGTAACTTTCATAAAATTATAGGTTTTTTAAAACCGACATATGGTAGTTATGATGAAGAAACAGAGATTGAAGGTGAACATATTGCTGATATATCTAATGGAAATGATAATATTTATATTCATTGTGATGTTGTAAAATGATCTTTAATAAATCAATATAATTCAGAAGTTATATATTCTTTCACTAATAAAAACCCTCCAGGTAGTATAATTTCAAAAGAATTTAATAATTGGATATTTTTTCCTGTTAAAGAGGATCCTGTTGAAAGAATAAAAATGAGGATTACTAATCAAAAAGGTGAATTAATAGATTTAAATAAAGGAGCTGTAGAATTTAATTTTATTTCTTCTTAAATAAATAAATAAACATAGATTATATAGAAAAAGTAAAAAAATACAAGGATTTTTAAAGGTTTTATTGAAACCTAAGAATTTAATTAAATGAAATATTTTCTATGAAAAAGAAAGGAGGTGGTTTAAAAATTCTTCCTAAATAAATGATTTATGATTTAAGTGATACTCGTTATTATTATAATGATCACATTAAAAGTTATGAATTAAGAGAAATTCATCCAAAAGAACATAGTTCAGATGAGAATGCTACCTATGTTTTTCATATTAATGATACTAAAGCAAAAATTTTATATTCTAGAGGATATCTTGAACAAAAATTAAAAATTACAAAAAATGATAAATCATCCATTGGAAACGAAAATGTGAGTCTGGTAAATGGCGGAGGTTTTATCAAAACTTTAAAAGTATATATAGGAGATACCGAAATTGAATCAAATACACAGTCAAATTTTTCAATCATGAATCATGTTTTAAGATTAATTTATTATACTCCTGATTATGTAACATCACAAGCTCAAAATGAATTTTTTTATCTAGATACATCTGATTCAGCTGACCGTAATGAGTTCAAATATGATGGTACTTTAGAAGATACTACTAAAATAACTGAATTTTTTAATAATTTGAAAATGAATAAAGATTATAACGAAGGATTCGTAAAGAGATGGGAACTAACGAAAGATAGCAATGTTATTAAAATATGGACACCTTTAAAAGATATAATCGATTTCTTTAGAGAATATGAAAAGATAATTTCAGGTTTTGAAGTGAAAATAGAAATTCAAAGAAATGAAAATAAAAATATGATATATACTAATATAAGAAACAAAAATTATAAGGTAGTAGTTGAAGGTTTAACCTTGCATATACCTTATATAGAATTAAAAAATTCTGCAGAAAGCTTGTTTCTGGAATCATATCTATCTGATAAAGATATAGAGGTAAATTGGGATCGATATAGATTTAAGATGGTAGGCCCTTATAGAAGCGATAGTGGATCTGTGACAGCAACTACAGCGTCAGATGAAGTTTTAGGTGTCTATGTTATTCCTCAATATGTTGAAAGAGAGAGTAATTATGAAAAAAATAATATGATATTTGATAATATAGATATGAGAGAATGCTGGTTGATGATTAATAATAAACAAGTTCCTCATATGCGTTATAAAACAAATTTTACCAATAAAGATTATAATAGAGTGTATGAAGCTCTTTTATATGTAGGATTTAACAATATTAATACAGAAACAGGATTTTTGATAAATAAGGAGAATTTTGGTAAACTGTATCCTATTTTTCCTTTTGACTCATCAAATCAAGAAAACTATACCGATTTAAATAATTTAGATATTGAATTTAATTGGATAACGAATAGTCAAAAGGAATATAAGTTTTATTTTATTTTAAAGAAAGAAAGATATGTTTTATAAATTTGAAAAATAAAACTATAACAATGGTTAAGAGTTTACAATCATAAAATTAATTTTTATGAACTATAATAAATGAGTGCTTATTATCCACCTTATGATGATCAAATGAAAGAAGGACCTATTGGACCTCCAGGTATAGGTTTTAAATTAATGGTTGATGGAAATTATGATATGGAAAATAGAATTTTAAAAAATTGTGAAAATCCTATAGATGATTTAGATTTAACCACTTAAAGTTTTGTTTTGAATAAAATAGAGAATAATCATCATGAATTGAGAGATCTTATAAAAACTAAATATGATGAGGGTTTTTTAAACCTTTACTGAAGAAACAGGCAAGAGAATAAAAGAATTAAATGATACAACTTTACATACTTTAGAAGGTAAACCTTACGATGCAAAAGGAAAAAGAATAGAAAATGTAGCAGATCCTAAAGATGAAAAAAATGTTGTGAATAAAAGAACCATAATTACGAATGTTTCTGAACCTGAAAATGATAACGATGCTGTCAATAAAATATATTTAGACAATAGAGATATCTGGGTTACTATACTAAATGATTTTCATACAGATGGGGATTATTAAAAAGTAAATTTCAACATGATGAGCTCAAAATTACTGGATCAAGAGATGCGATTATCTACCGATATGTATATGAAAATTTCTATATATATAGATATATATGATACAGTAGAAAGTAAATATATATATGATGAAAGTCCACTGATATCACTGGAAATCAATGGTAAGGAAATTTTAAATGTTAATAGAGATGCAGTAACCTGTTTTGCTTATGGTAAACGTGATGATATCATCACATTAAAGATAAAATGTGATGGTAACGCTTTAAAACCTTATATGCATATTGAAAAAATTTCTTTCTAATAAATGGATATTGATTGGAATGAATTTTCCAGAAATAATTTATCTGAAGATGTAATTAGAAATCTTAAAGATCATGTAAATTGGGATTTAGTTTTACAATATTCAACACTGTCTGAATCTTTTATTGAAGAATTTGCTCAACCTGATGATTGGTGTAAAATTTCTAGATATCAAAAATTATCAGAAGATTTTATAGAAAAATGTAAAGATAAAGTAGATTGGGTAAACATATCTCAATATCAAACTTTAAGTAACGAATTTATCGTAAAATTTTCTGATAATTTAGATTTATATAAAGTATCAATATTTCAAAATCTTACAGAAGATACCATGAGAGAATTAAAAGATGATTTAAATTGGCTGTATATAACTAGATATCAAACATTTAGTGAAAATTTTATAGAAGAATTTATGTATAAATTAGATTTTTGTTATTTGATTAAATATAAATTTGAGCTATTACCTGATCACTTTTTTAATGTTCATTGGAAAAAAATACAAGCAATACAGATGAGTGAATTAAATAAAAAGTTTGGTCATCACGAAATAGAACCTTACCAAGAGAAAATTATTGAAGAGATATATGAAGTTAAATCAGTCTTGAGAGAGTGTGTTTATATTTTGAGACAATTAACTAACAAAGATGATAAATAAATATTTAATAAAAATGTTTCTATATAAATGGATGTTACATATAATAATGGTATGGAAAAAAAACTATGTCTTTCTTAAATATAGAGAATCCTACTGAAGTTAAATCTATTTCTTTATTTAATTGTATAGGAGATCTTGAAGGAATAGAAAAATTAATAAATTTAAAAGAATTATATTGTGTGAGAAATAAATTAAAATCTCTTGAAGGAATAGAAAATTTAACTAATTTAAAAAAGTTATATTGTGAAGATAATAGATTAAATTCACTTGAAGGAATAGAAAATTTAACTAATTTAGAAACATTAAATTGTAGGGGTAATAAATTAAAATCTCTTGAAGGTATAAAAAATTTAACCAATTTAAAAGAATTATGTTGTGAAGATAATAGATTAAATTCACTTGAAGGAATAGAAAATTTAACTAATTTAAAAAAAATATGTAGTGAAGGAAATAAATTAATGTCACTTGAAGGAATAGAAAATTTAACTAAATTAAAAGAATTATATTGTGATAGAAATATATTAATGTCACTTGAAGGAATAGAAAATTTAACTAATTTAGAAATACTATCTTGTGGATATAATATATTAACTTCACTTGATGGAATAGATAATTTAACTAATTTAAAAGAATTATATTGTGAAGATAATAGATTAACTTCACTTGAAGGAATAAAAAATTTAATAAATTTAAAAGTATTAGATTGTAGTGAAAACGATATTACATCTCTTGAAGGTATAAAAAATTTAACTAATTTAAATAAATTATATTGTAGAGAAAACGATATTACATCTCTAACTGAATTAATATTTTTACCTAGAATAAATGAAATATGGTATGATGAAGATAAAATAAATTTACCCCTGATGTTAAGAAGATTTAGTAATAAGGTATATAATAACTCTTATTTGGAATTCCATATCGCAATATGGGACAGTATTTTTAAGTCTTAAAAAACTCAGTAAGAATATTTAGAGACTCTTAAGAGGTGATTCTTAAAAAATAATTCTAAATAAATGGATTTTTATAAGATTAAAAAATCTCTAGAAAAGAAAGGAATTAGTGTAATAGCAAGATTTATAGAATCAAACGGTGATACTGGAACAGCATTTTTAAGTAATTATAATGATAAAGATCTTAAAAAACTTAGTAAGAATATTAAGTCATATTATAATTTTGGTGGAAAGAAAAAATTTAGTAAAGATTGTATACAACTTACTTTTGTTGAAAAAAAAAAGTGATTATATTTTATGTGATTTTCTAAGTGTATATTATATCTATAGATGGCAGTACTAGTAATTCTTTTAATATATATTAAACTATAGTACTTTGTGTATATATTAAACTTTCCTTTTTTATTTATATTATTTATAAAACTCTATTTTATAACTCTATCTGTTCATAAATAACTCTATAAAACACGTCCGTAATTTACGGACAGAAGGATTTTTACAATTTGTTAGATTTTTTGACGCTATTTAAAATGGTGTCTACAAATTCATTATATTTTTTAATATCTTCATTATATACATTCAAATTATAGTATCTCTTGGTTTTTAGAGGACTTCCATTCATTTGGAAGTCCTCTTTTTTCACGCATTTATCTAAACTTAACGAAAAATAAAATAATTTTTTCACCGTAATTTACCTATGTATGGGGGACTAACGGTCCCCCTCAAAATGAGGTAGCCCCATAATGAGGCAGACTATCTTTGATCTCTTTTTTCACGCATTTATCTAAAAAAAAGTTAAAATTTGGTCTAAATGTAAAAAAGGCCTTATTTAGCTATAAAATCATGTTTTTAATATTAAAATGGATCGATACCTTTTTTTATATATAAAAAAGATAAAAAATAAGCTATAAAATATAGTTTGTAGTGTATAAAGTACATGTGCGCTCGTAAGGTGGTTTAGATACTACTATCGAATCTGGCAACCTTCACTTTTCTCTTTGTGTGAGACCAGAAATTGATGTCACACCTTGGTGATACAGTTTCATGCCTTTTATTTATTATGTCCAAAACGACAAACAATACTGCCGGTCTGGATGACGCCGTGTTTTACGACACATGAACCTAAAATTCACAAACTCATAACTTTAGGGGCGCCAAGACAGAGGGGGCCGATCTGGTCCTTACGAGGTTGTGAAGTAGTTCCATTGGATAAAGATTAACCAATGGAAAATGGGCTTGTTGCGTCACTCTCAATGCTGCAAATGAAAGCAAGGGGAGCGTGACATCCCCGAGGGAAAAAAGGGAACCACAACGTGTGACCTAACGAGGACACTGATCAACACTTCAGCAGAAATGACTTAATAACGACTTGAGCAGATAAAGTCGAGACTTAGCAGATAACACCGATCATGATTTGAGTAGATGTGCGCACGACACTTGTGCTAATACTCGGGCGGCATTATGACTTAGAGATGACTTAGAATACGATGACTTGAAGTGGTGAATACACATTGTGGAGTGTTCCGTAGATGTTCAAAAATAATGGCGAGATCTGTTGATGTGTGAGTGCAATCAAGCTACGAGAAGGAGTCACGCAACGCGAGTTATGGCGAGTACGAATTACTGATGCCAGTATTTTGATATATGATCATAGTCCAAGACAGCCTTGAAGGTATGTGTTCATCAATAATCAAAGGTCGTAAATACATGTTAAGTAATTTTATACATACTGGTCTCACATGTCTTACATGTTCCCCCGCCGAAAATAATATTTAATTGTGTAATGAATTAATAAGTGTTTCTGTTGTTAATAAATGTTTTATTGTTAAAGTTTAAATGATGTGATCCATTGAGTATTATATTAATTAATAATTCCTTTACAGAAATCGCGCGAAAGTTAAATAATTGGAGGATTATTGCGAACACAACGTAGTAGTATAATAATATTAATCATAACCTTAAGTTTCCAATCTTTTTCTCATTCGCGCACCACACTTTATTTTTTGGTCGAAATAAATATGTTGACGGTGTCAGAATGCCAAAATTATTTTTCATGTAAATTTTAATAAATTCTACATATTTGAAACAGTTTTTCCCTGGGCTTCTCATAAGGGAGTAGCACAATTCCGAGAGAGGAGGGGCAGAAATATCCAGATGGTTCATAATATATATTTTTTTTTTTTGAGGAAGAGAAAAACACAAAAAAAACTATTGTTGGAATTAATATACCGGCCGAAATTTTTCATATAGAAAGGAAGGGAATAATTATAAAATGGGATGAAATACCGCAGATTCAAACTTCAAAGTTTGTCAACATCAAACATTTTGCCTTAGAAGCCACGCTTCTCAAAAAATCTACTAAAAATATACTGAAAATAATATTTTATCCAAAAATCTACTAAAAACGCAGTTTACTAAATTTTCTGTTGAACCTTAAAATATACTGAATAATTATAAATCTAAGAAATCTGGCCACACTGACTACAGGTTTCATTTCACAATGTGAATGTGGCTGGCAAATACTCCTATGGTAGCTATAACGTCTGACTTTCAATAATAACTGCGATTTTAGTCAGTGCAGTATTCTAGATTCCTTGTCCGTTGAACTCCTGGCAGTGATTAAATGAATGAAATAATTTTTTATATAAAATACACTTTCAAAATATTACCGATACATATAGACTGTACAACATATATTTAATTTCTGTAATTTTTGAAATCCCATACTCTGAAGAATCTCATATTCTTTGAGAAGAAATTCCTATCGCCTGTAGGGTTATAAATAAAATATAATCTAATGTAATTTACATTTAAAATGACAGACATATATCAAATATGAAATTTATAGCGAAAGATTAATTTAATGTCTACAATTTTCCGTGGTCACATTAGCACCATCGGAAACAGCAATTTGAAATAAGATCATGTGCCTAAAAATATAGGACCATTTTATATTTTTTGCAAAAAATAATATTTCAATTTATGTTTCACTGTGAAAATTACAAATTCTAAAAATGGGAGAAGACCAAAGTGGGAGTGGCTATAAACGGACACATACACAATTTATAAATATTCCGGCTACTCATAATAATATATTTTAGATACTGTCTAAATAATGATATTTTTCTATAATTGGATATAATTATCGGGATATATATTCTGCTTAATTTTTTTTAAGGGGCATAGCCGACGTCACCCATCCCTGGGGCTACTATACACAAAAGTTAAGTACGCCCGTTTTACAATTTTAGTGGATATAATGTACCCTCCAAACGTTAAGCACGGAACAGTAAATAGTACACAATTAATGAAGTTTTACATAGACTCCTGATTTTTTTTTCCTGCCACACACCTTGCTACCATTAACGTTAGGGTAGGTCGTGTGGTCTGAGTCTTCAACAGACCTCTGATTACGGCCGTCCAAATAGTTGCTCGAGTCCATTGGACGAGTCGGATGGTCTGGGTCTTCAACAGACTCCTGATTGATGCCCGGCCACACACAAAGCTACCATTAGCCCTAGGGTTGGTCGTGTAGCCTGGGCCTTCAACAGACTCCTGATTCCGCCAACGGCCCTACCGTGCGGAAAACACCGGTTTTCGTTAGATCACCGAAGTCAAGCAGCATCGGGCGCGGTTAGTACTGGGGTGGGTGACCAGCTGGGAACACCGCGTGCTTTTGGCACATTTCGGGAGCGGTAGCCTGGTGGTTTGCTCGCTGGATTTGCACGCTGCCACAACTGTCGCCGCGTTCATGCGGAATACGATCACGCTAAACATGTTGGTGCTTAAGACCCTCCGAGAGGTTGGTGGTAGGGGAAGGAGGGTACGGTCCCTGTGGATGCCTTCCCCACTGGGTTCTGGTCTAAATTGGGTGGCACATCCCGGCCGTCCAAACAGTTACTTTACACCTTTCTGGTAGGTCGGACGGTCTGGGTCTCAACAACAACACCTTTCTGGTAGGTCGGACGGTCTGGGTCTCAACATCAACAACAGACTCTTGATTCCGCCAACGGCCATACCGTGCAGAAAACACCGGTTCTCGTTAAATCACCGAAGTCAAGCAGCATCGGACGCGGTTAGTACTTGGGTGGGTGACCAGCTGGGAACAGCGCGTGCTTTTGGCTCATTTCGGGAGCGGAAGTCCGGTGGTTTGCGCGCTGGATTTGCACACTGCCACAACTGCCGTCGTGTTTATGCGGAGTACGATCACGTTAAACATGTGGTTCCGTAAGTCCATACGAGAGGTTGGTGATAGGGAAAGGAGAGTACGGTCCCTGTGGATGCCTCCCCCACTGGGATCCGATCTAAATTGGATGGCACTTCCTGGCCGTCCAAACGGTTACCTTACAACATTCTGGTTGGTCGTACGGTCTGGGTCTCAACAACAACAACAACAGACTCCTAATTCCGGCCACACAAACAGCTACCACAAGCCTTCGGGATGGTCGTGTGGTCTGGGTTTTCCACATACTCCTGATTAGAGCCAACGACCCTACCGTGCTGAAAACACCGGTTCTCGTTAGATCACTTAAGTCAAGCAGCATCGGGCGCGGTAAGTACTTGGGTGGGTGACCACCTGGAAACACCGCGTGCTGTTGGCACATTTCGGACGTGGTAGCCCTGTGGTTTGCGCGCTGGATTTGCACGCTGCCACAACTGCTGCCGTGTTCATGCGGAGTACGATCACGGTAAACATGTGGATCCGTTTGTCCTTCCGATCCGAGAGGTTGTTGGTAGGGGAAGGGGGGTACGGTCCCTGTGGATACCTCTCACACTGGGTTCCGGTCTAATTTGGGTGGCACTTCCCGGCCTTCCAAACGGTTACCTTTCACCTTTCTGGTAGGTCGAACGGTCTGGGTCTCAACAACAACAGCAGACTTCTGATTGAACCAACGGCCTTAACGTGTTGAAAACATCGGTTCTCGTTAGAAGACCGAAGTCAAGCAGCATCGGGAGCGGTTAGTACTTGGGTGGGTGGCCACCTAGGAACATAGAGTTATTCAGATATTGTATAAAATGCAAATTACAGAAAATTTAAATAATTACATTTGTTTGGATGTTTTATTTAAAAATAAGTTTGGTTTATGGGCTATAGAAAATTATTACAACCACTGTGACCAGATTATACGTAGGTCGTTTTTTCTAACATTAAGTGAAGAATTTACAAAAATGTACTGAAATCGAACTTCAAACCTATCAAAATCTGCTAAAGAAATTGTTTAAATTCCTATTAAAATGTTTTGATAAATTTTATATTTATTTATTTTTTAATTTGTGGGAAACAACCCTAAATCGGGGTTGTTTAATACGAGAAAATTTATTTCCAGTACAGTTATATTCTAGCGGCTCAAAAATCTTCCTGATTGGTTTAAAACGTGTCTTAATTCTAGTTTGTGTTTCTTGCGGTCTTGCACTTTTTATTGTGTAAACAGTAGAGAAAAGAAGAAATATGCGAATTGTTATCAAACTTAATCAAACGGTAAATTTATGTATATGGATTTAGAAGGAGAAAACGAGGTGGATAATGTGCTATTCTAGGTCCTGCGAAAAATTGTAACCGGCAGAAGCAAACGAAATATATCTCAGTGGATGGCATCAACAGCTGGTCTATGGTAGTGTTCCTATAGATATTTATATTATTTATTTAAAACACTATTTATTGTTTTAATAAACGTATCAATTTAAACGTGAAAATAAACAAGTTGTCTGATTATTTTATTTTCTTGCAAAATTATTAAAACAAATACTGAATATAATTAGCAAATAGCGATAGTGCATAAAACTCAATAAATTTGATTAGCTACATTTTAAAGAGAAACGATCAACTTTGGTCCAATTGAAATTAACTATGTCTACCAGCCATGGTCGCGTGTTTTTTACATCATGATATCCACCCAGTTTTCTTCTTTTAATTTCATAGTAATGTATTAATAAAATTCAATAGTCATGGAATATTCAATACTATCGAATCTGGCAACCGTCACTTTTCTCTTTGTTATTTGCTCGGAATAAATATGTTGACGGTGTCAGAATGCCAAAATTTTTTTTCATCTAAATTTTAATAAATTATACATATATGAAACAGTTTTTCCCTGGGATTCTCATAAGGGAGACGCACACATCCGAGAGGAGGGGGGGGGGCAGGAAACCAGATGGTTCATAATATTTTTTTTTCTTTTTGAGGGAGAGAAAACATGAAAAAGCCATTTTTGGAAGAAATGAACCGGCCGAAAAGGAAAGGAAGGAAATAATTATAAAATATGGTGAAATACCGCAGATTCAAAACTTCAAAGTTTGCCAACGTCAAACAATTTGTCTTAGAAACCACGTTTTTTAAAAATCTATTAAAAATTATACTGAAAATAATATTTTAACCAAAAATCTACTGTAAACGCAGTATACTAAGTTTTCTGTTGAACTTTAAAATATATTGAATACTTTCGCTTCAAATGTTCTGAAAAAATATAAATCTAAAAATACTGGTCCCACTGATTACAAGGTTCATTTCACAATTTGAATTTGGCTAGCAATTCCTGAAAAGGTAGCTCTAACAGTCTGACTTTTAAAAATAACTGCGATCTTTATCAACGCAGTTCAAGATTCTTTCTTGATAGCGCTCATTATGTTAATTGAACGAAATAATTTTTTTATATAAAATGCGCTTTCAAAATATTATCGATATATACAGACTAGTCAAAATATGTTTCATTTCTATAATTTTTGCAATCCCAAACTCTGAAGAATCTCATATTCTTTGACGAAGAAATTCCTATCCCCTGTAGGGTTATAAATAAAATATAATCTAATGTAATTTAAATTTGAAATTGCAGAAATATATCAAATATGAAATTTATATCGAAAGTTTGCTTCAATGTCTACATTTTTCCTTGGTCACATTAGCACCAGCGGAAACAGCAATTTGGAATAAGATCATCTGCTGAAAAATATAACCCCATTTTTTATTTATTGCAAAAAATAAATATTTCAATTCCCTCTCAAAACTACAAATTCTAAAAAGGAGAGACGGCCAAAGTAGGTGTGGCTATATACGAACACATACACAATTCATAAATTTTCCGGCTACTCATAATAATATACTTTAGATATTATCTAAATAATGATATTTTTCTATAATTGGATATAATTATCGAGATTTTTATTGTGCTTAATTTCTTATAAGGGGCATAGCCGACGTGACCTTTTCCTGGGCTACCATACGCAAAAGTTAAGTACGCCCATTTTACAAATTTAGTGGATATAATATATCCTCCAAAAGTTAAGAACGGAACCGTAAATAGTACACAATTCATGAAATTTTACACACACTCCTAATTTCCCGGAAAATACTGTGATGAATTAGCTTGAAATATGTAATAAGCTAAAGTTGTCCTTATCAAAAGTATTACTATATGACTTACCTATGATGCTGACACTAAGGGTGGAGCATGTAAACTCCTGGTTCTCAAACCGGAGAGACCAACACACAAAATATCAATAAATACACTTATCTAAATTTAATCAATTACTTTAATATTTACTTTCATATCGATACATGTAGAGAGATCTTGATTATTAAATTTATTCCTAAATCCTTCTGGACACATATATCTTCAACAACATTTAATTAACACATACATTTACAACACATAATTTAAAAGACACATATATTTATAACACATTAATTACTATAGCTACCGCAAATCTAAGTAGTTCATTTAGTTAACTACACGAGCTCGTTATTGCGATAGGTTCGTGCGACCTTATTGTTACTTATACGACAGGGGTACTATGAATTTTGTGTGCCTTCCATAATCATTATAACAGATGAAACATATTTATACCTTATGTTTGTTTGTACCTTGATAGTTGATGGAGCCAACACTATGCTGGAAGCCTGCGTATAATATTTTAATACTCCACTATTTCACTGTGCTCATATTTCCTTCACACATCACATTTTTGCCGATCCGCTTATCTTTGCGCGATCACAGGAGATATTTTTGAATATTACTAAAAAACATTAGGTGCGTCTAGGACGCTGTCGAAATTGAATCTCGTGGAAACTTCTAGAACATTCTCGAAAACACTTTTCCTTTTCACCTTGTAGTGTCATACCTCGTCTTTTGATTCGTTGTTGTGATGGAGGGGCTGCACGCTGTTTATTTCTGTTGACATTGCCATTGGTTCCCTCTGCAGCATTTAAATAGCTCATTAGCTAGGTTTGGCATCCGTAATTGAAATTACAAAATTTCGTGCACGCCATACGACAAAATACAAACGTTATGGAAACAAAATGAGCACGAATAAATGTTTTATTTACTCCTAAATTGCTTCAATGGACGGATGCATAGAGAGGATAAATACTTTTATGAATAATGCATAAATAGGTCAAGTGATGCTTAATAAGGATTATGCTACCCTTAGATTCTGATATGGGTCTGACACCGATGTTCATTTTATTATTCTAGTGCCTCAGAAGTACCGAGGGCAAGTATTACTATTCCTGTACCAAAGTACAGGGTGCGGCAGAAAGAACTCCCTGATTTGGGAACTACGCCGCTAGGGGTAGGGTAGGGGTGGTACAGCGGGGAGTGTGTCGTTAGACTGCTACGTTTATGCCGTTTTCAGTTCACGCTATGGCTTGGGCGGGAGAGCACCGTGTTTTTGTTGTCGACGAGTATATTCGAAATGGCGGTTCGCAGATAACTACGCAGCGAGCTTTTCGGTCGACGTGATCCCGTTCCTGATAAGAAAACAATTCACAATTGGGTGTCTAACCTCAGAAAAACAACCTCTGGATTAAAAAGGAAATCTACAGGCCGACCTCGGACTGCAACAGGGCCAGAAAAAGTGGCCTCTGTGAGAGCACCGATTTCTGGGTGGGGTGATCTTTTCGATGAATATGGAGAAGAAAATGTGTAGTTTCAACAAAATGGGGCAACATCCCACACATCTCGTCGTTCACTCGGAATTATGAGAGATATGTTTCCTGGCCATGTCATCTCCTTGCGTGGTGGCATTGGGTGGCCGCCGTCCTTGCTAGATTTGAACTCGTGCGATTTTTTTCTCTGGGGCCACCTCAAAGCCAAGGTATACCAACATGGTCCCCAAACTTTGGAAGCTCGCTCTCAAGGCGGCAAACACTCAGGAAATTGCTGCCATTCCGCCTGAAATAACCCGAAGGGCCATGGAAAGCTACCAGAAAAGGCTCAATCAATGTATCGCCAATGGAGGACGCCACTTAAGTGATGTAATTTTTAAAACTTGTTCAAACTGCATTATGTGTACTACTCAGGAATAAAAAGATTTTTTCCCTTGTTTTGTTTAGTTTCTATTAACTTACCAAATCGGGGAGTCCTTTCTGCCGCACCCTGTAGTTTGTAGCTCTTGGAGGATGGTGGGGAGATACAGCAGAGCAAAAAACAGCTCTTTCGAGGTTGTTCCGAAAATTTTAAATATGAATAAGATTTTTAGTAATTATGTTGATAACTTCATACATTCAATATTTTTGATCTGAAAAATGTCATCCATTAAGTTTTAACTGTGTGGGCGAACGTATCGTCTATTAAATAAAAATCCGGACCAACTTCTGCTCCATAATGTTTGAAATAGATATCAGAGACTTCCTCAAGAAAACCTTTACGCCACCACACTGCACTGCGGAGATAACATAGAGGTCGATGTGACCTCCCAATGAAAAGCTAGTCAATACCATCACACTACCATGATCAAAGTGTGATGCTCAATGATTTTACTGGGCTGGTTAAGTGTTTCTTATTCTCTTCAAACTTGCACACGTCTATTGTCCGATTGCAGGGAAATTTGTAAAGAGGACATTCGCCCATTTGCCACATTCTAGAATTTTATTTTGTTTGGGTCTCAATCAAATTCTCAGGATACCCCTGTAATCGTAAACCTCTAACTCTGTAGCTCAACGGAACGCAAACACTGGAATCCCTGCATAAAGACCCATAATATGTAACTTTCTGTGGTTAACAACATTAGAATAATTAATAATTCACTTGGTGAGAGTTATTACTTTATTTTATTTGTTAAATTAGCTTACTTTGACCTCGTAATAGCGTGTACAAAATCATGCGTCCAACACTTATATCACCTATTTTTGCAGTCCGGCGCCCACCTATAACAAAAACATAAATCCTAGAATATAAACATTATTCATCGACAACGTATTGAAGGCACCTTTGTTTTCCTTTAATTAATTATTTATTTAAACACACATATAATTTTCAGTAATACCTTACATTAATAATTTTATTATTCGTGTTCATTTAACTTGGAGGCAAGTGGGCGACCTACCAGAAAGGTGTAAGGTAACATGGAAGAGATTACGTGACCTACTTCAAAATAAAATATGACATCCATCTTATGTCATCTTGTGTGATTTTTGTGCCATCTTGTGTGATTTTTAAAGTTCCTTTTAATTCACATTTATTGTTGTATCTGTCTTAAAACCGCTTTCTTTTTTCTTAAATTCTGTGCATCTACATACTGAAACAACGCAATTACAATATATTTAAGTTTAAATTATCATCCAACTTCGATTATTTCTGCAGCGGAGCGTAATTTTCACTTATGGAGAATATAAATACCAAAAGATGTAGAATGAGTTGTATAAGAATTTCTGCATTTCTTTAACGCAAAATTATTTAGCTCATGGAGACAGCAATACAGCTGATATGAATGAAGTATTCATTGATTTTACACAGAGAAGGACGATTTTTTCGATGAAGATTTAAGCATAGAGTTTAGTTACTTGTACCTCCATGATTTTAAGTTTTAAATAAAATAAATTATTATAGTATTGTGATGAATGACATGAACGGGAAATTATTTATGAATGAAATGCTGCTTTTATAGAGAGAGCCAGGCGTGTTATTTTTTCTATGACGTCATTTGAATGAATTTCTGTTGTTTTCGATGAAGTTTTTAAATATAATAAATTATCGTATTATGATAATTTTAAAATTATTACCGAGGAATGTATCACATTTTAGAGATGTTTAAACCAGGCAATTTATATTTTAATGTCGTCATTTGAATGAAGTTCATTTTTTTCGATGAAGGTTTAAGTTTTCAAATATAATAAATTAATGTAGTATTGTGATAAGTTTTAAAGTACTACCGAGGAGTGTACTGCATGTTAGAGATGTTTAAATAAAATTGCATTGAAGTTGGAAAGTGTTTCATAATCAATGCTTTATGCATGATTGATCTTCCCTGTTTTATTCAAACTTGTAGTTTGGCAAATAATTTCATAATTTTAACATGACTTAATCTAAACATTAAAAGCTGTTTCCCTTAACATTTAGTATTCTAACGTTTTTACTGCTACTATACGACCGTCCAATTATTGATTCAATGTATGTATTTAATTTATTTATCTTGTTTAATTTCATTTGTTTAGTTAATGAAATGCTAAAAAGGTTGTAAATTTCAATGGTTCTTTAAAAGTGAAGTTAAAATGTTAATAAACTTTAGATTTTGGAAAACAAAACTCTGTGTTCTTTCTCCTTACTTTAATGTATTTTTATTTTAGGAAAGTGTGATTTTAATATTTCACAGGTTAGCATATTTTTATGCATTTATTGTAACTGGTCAGTTGGCACCCTTTTAGTTTACTGCAGATACTTTTCAGATTTTAGGAACTTTAGAACTTTGCAAATTTTAGATACTTCAGAAAGTTTTGAAGCATTTCGAATGTTTTTAGAATGTATTAGTATGTTCTTTCTTCTTCTTCCATTTCTCCACTACCGACAAATATTCTAACTTTCTACAAAAAGTTTTCTTGTTGCAGTAAAAGTATCTGTCGGAAACAGATCGTTTTTTAAGGAAGTCTTAAATTGCTTATTTGGAGCAAAATCAATCACTTGTCGGGAACGCGATATCTCAATATTTTACTACAGGACTGCGTCAAGTTTTGCACAATAAAATCTACGCATGGGAGCGCTATCCTAAGAAGATACATTTCGCGCTTAACTCTTAGAGAGCAGTAAATATACAATTTGTTTAAAAGTGCATTAATTATTTTAAAGAATGCGACAAAAAAGTCCAAAAGCTTTACTCTTGTACTGTGTTTTCCGTTTATATACATACATCTGATTATAGAACTAATTTTTGAAGTGAAATTTCTATAGACGCGACTTGAAACTGGACGATTACGAAGTTACGGAATTGCGTAAGGTTAGACCGTCACGATATTTCCTGAAATCAGAAATGTTAGATTAAGGGTCTGTATGTACGAACTGACTTATTTGCCACATTGAAGCCCACCAAAGCCGGATATGTAATCCATTAGCGTTAGCTCTGTATTTTTTCTTTCCCTGCAATACATGGTAATGTATAGGGAAAGTATTGGCATCATGCCGAAAATCAGAACTCGAGTTATCGACGGATCTACACGTTTCGAGACTTCTAGAATACGAAAAAACTAGTTTTTGCGTGACGTCTGCGCGTGTGTCTTTCTGTATAAAACAGAATAAGACCATTACACTAGGACTACCTAATGAGAACCTAAGAAGAACGTTACCTAATGAGAACGAAAATTGAATTAAAAGTGAATTAAATTTAAATAAAATAAAGAGAACTTTGATATAAGTCTGCAGGGAAAGTCATGTGCTGTCCTCATCAGATTTTTAATTTAGGAAGTCTTATTGGAATAATTATGGGTAAGGGTTCTGCACCGAATTGCCTTAATCATTCTAAAAATGTTTAGGATTATTTCGGTTTTCCAGAAACGAAAAGAGAAGAAGTATACATTTGCTGTGGGCAACACCTGACTTTTTATACATACTCAAATTCATTTTCTCTTTAGTTCTGTAATGATACATTACGTTGAATGAAATTACATAAAATGACGCACATAATTATTAGCAATTACATTGAATTACACTTTTCATTTAAATCTTGTTTTCATTTGGAAGTTGAACGTATATTCAAAGGCAGTGTAGTAAAAATGCTAAAAACTAAAATATCGCGAGAACGGCTAGATTTAGCCTCATGAGGTTGGCCCAATTATTTTCATTGTCAAAAATTATGTATAAAATAAGCATTTAATTGTTATATTTGAGCATACTAGTCCATTATTTTAGATTTTGGCGGCCATATTGCAAAAAAAGATAGGTCTTTGCTTCCGAATCATATTTTTATCATTATCAGGGCAACCAACAAGTGATATCTACAAGATTTTGTTATATTTGGTCAATTATTTATTTATTTAACGTTATTACATACAATTTTTGTTGGCCATTTCGCAATAAAAGGCATGTTCTCTTAACCCGAATAGTACACAAATCTAATCAGCACCAGGCTAATCTGCAAGGGACTTATCTTCCAAAATTTGTGAAATATGGTCAATTGAAGTATGGTCAATTAGTTTTTAGCTATAGTGGATACATACATTGCACACACACACGCAAGCACACACGCACACATACACGAACACACACCAAGACCAAGACGCTTGTTTCCGGGGTCCCTGTGTCAGAGACACTCATCCCCACATCGAATATAGGATGTCAGACCATTAGGTGTAATAATAAATTGCAGGTGGTCGACAATGTCGCTCCACTCTACTGGGCGTGAAGTTTTAGTCCGTTAGATTTGTTGTAGTGGTCCAGAAAATTGTCTTGGGGTGGTTGATGCCTGCTCGGCTGTAAAAGAAAGGGAAGGATGGGCTGATAATGCGCAAGAGCGAGTCACAATAAAAATATACGAAATGCAGAAATTTATATTTCAGCAAGGAAGACAAAGTTAAAGTCTGCAAAGGCTGTAACGGCCAATGAATAAAAATTAAGAATTAAAAAAAAAATTAAGTTTAAGAGAAACGGAAATTAATCATATAAATCAAGAAGTTAAGTTTGAGATTGCATTAAAATGTACTGAATGGATTTGTTAAGTACAAAACAACAACGAAATAAAAGGTCAGCAACGGAAAGAAGTATATTTGCAAGTACTTGGCTGGCGTTATAGGCGCGGGCAAATGAAAAGCTATTGATCAGGATCTGTAAGCGGGGCCACCCGGGGCCGGCGGGATTAGTTCTGCTTCTTATCGGGCCTATGCCTGCGGCACTGCTGTAGCTTATGACGTCATAAAGTACATCCCACAATTTGCAACTTACAGCTTGTGTTTGAAAGTATGATCGTGTAAATATTGACGAAGATACAAATGTATCCTAATAAGGTAAGCTATATCGTTAATATTTTTATTATCTAGGTAATAATAATAATGCATGGTGTTGTTAATTTCTAATATTTAAGGGAAAATGTAATCAATTTGTCCACATTTTTCAAGATAATTAAAGTGATGCACATGCAGTATAGGTCTAACGAACGTATCACCGAAAGGGGTTTTCTTTTAAGTGTATTTTTAAAATCTAGAACATGATTAGAAGTGATCAAGAACTAGATACATGGATGTCAAGATTTTAGGTAGCGTAATTTTTTCAAATACAACGTCAAATTCGTCCGTTGAACGAGTATTTTTCTACGTAAGAAGCTGATGGAAATCGGGTATAAATAAACATACCTTAATGGAATAAGTAGAATGCAAATACATGTTTTTTTATTTATGCATTAGCATAATGAAATTTTTCTTAGTAAGGTTTGTTGTTGTCAATATAAACAATTGTTAGATTTATATATGTAAAGTGTAGAGTTAGACATTTTTGCGGATTGTTGTTGCACCCCCCTAAAATTTTTGGTACCCCCCCCCCCAAAAAAAAAAAATCATGGATTATACACCCTCAAATTTTTTGGTGTAAGTAATTAAAAAAGTAAATGTGCAGAAAATTTCATGTAAATAAAATTTTTACGTTATCTTGTTCTTTTTGTGTACGTGTTTTGATTTTTTATTAGTGAGTCAAAAAGGAATCATTGATCAGCAATTTGTAAATGGTCTATGGGCAATTGTCATATTGTCGTAGCAAAAGGCAAGATTAAAATTGAGAATGTTTTTGCTACAGTACTATCAATTAATGAATAATGTAACTTTATTCTTTCAATCATCTGACCTCCAAAGAGACTGGAAACTTATTTCATGCACATGTGTATTAAATATAAAAATGTGAAATACACAAATCATTGTTTTTTTGTTTGTTTTTTTCACATGCATTTTTTGTAATTAGAAAAAAAAATCTGAATTTCATAATTTTTTTTTGGAAAAACTGACATTCATATTGGCTCCGAAAACTTTTCGTGGATTATTTAGCTTATTATTGTTTCATTAAAATGCAGATGACAACACTCAGCAACCTTAAAGTGTTAAAAGTAGAATTTTCAAAACTTCACATCACTGGTGAAAATCGTCTGTCAATAAGTAACGTCTAAAATTATTTTCGTTGAAAAAAACAAAAACAGGTAAGATTTAAGCTATTAAAATAAGTTTTGTAAAATAGTTTGTCATTGTAATACAATATTATATTTGATATTTAACCGATTTATTCAAATTTATTAAATTATTTCTGTTGTAAAAAAGCGTATCACCCGAAAGCGATTTTTTAGTTTTTTTTTAAATTATTACTATTTGAGACTACTGTCTTTTCCTGTCATTCACGCTAATCTCTACATTTCATTTTACCAAAACAGGGATTTCAATTTAATCTGAAAGTGCACAATAACAAAAAATAAATATTTTTATATCACTACCCTGCTGTCAATTATAAATGTAACTTCCGAAATAGTCGTTCATAATGGGCGTGATCACTTATTGACGCTTAAAATATAAATCTAATGTCTGTATTATTATGTATGTATATTATTATTAAGTATGTATGCATATTATTATTATGTATGCATATTATTATTAAGTATATATATATTATTAAGTATGTATGTATATTACTATTAAGTATGTATTATTATTAAGTATATATATATATATATATATATATATTATTAAGTATGTATGTATATTACTATTAAATAAGTATTAATATTATATTAATTAATAGTATTAAACAATTATTAATAGTATATTAATTATTAAATATTATTATTAAGCATGTATGTATATTAGGATATATGTTATGTAAATCTGACAGTTAAAACTTTTGAAAGACCTTATTACAAAAATGTTTTAGGAGAACTATGTAATTAGAAATTTAATTAACTCTGCCCAAAAGCATTATTATATATATATATATAAGAGGTCATAATGTGTTTCTGTGCATTAGGTTATTTAAGAACAAAAGCCAGATTTCTCAAGTAAATGAATTTTATGAAAAACTAAAATTCAAAAGGTTAAAATCTGGCATTGAATCTTTTAGAAGAAATGAAGAAAAAAAAAACTCGTAACTACGGAAATATTCAGTATTTTTTTACTTTACAATCTTATTTATATTCCTTCTTTATATATATAATTTGTTTTCGTTATATTTATTCAATTAAATCATTTTTACTTCAACCAACTTCTATTACTCTAAAATATCGACTCCATAATCGACGCTGATTAAGAACTGGAGCAAAGTGTAAACGCCGTGGATGGGATGTAAGTTGTGACGTCACGAATCCTGCATCTAGGCCCGATAGCAAGAAGAGATCCCGCCGGCCCCGGGCCACCTCCGTTCACCGAAGTGGACATCTGTGGCGCCATCTACCGAAGCCAAGGGAGACCAAACAGGGAAAGACGTTGAAGTTTAATACTTCAACTAAAAACTAAATACAAATTTGGAACGGAAAACCTAACACACAACACACACACACACACACACACAGACGTCAAGCTAAAACTAGTTTTTTCCGTTTGCTATAGCTCCCAAAACGTGTAGATCCGTCGAAAACTCGAATTGCGATTTACGACACGATTCCAATACTTTCCCTATACACTACCATGTATTGTAAGGAAAGTAAAATGTAGATTTTTCGTGATCTAGATGTCCCAAAACGTGTCAATCCGTTCAAAACCTCCAGTTGCGATTTTCGACACGATTTCAATATTTTCCCTATTTTCTTGCATTGTAGGGAGAGTAAGAGATCTGATGTGGGCAGCAAATGTCTTCCCTGTAGATTTAAATGCATTTTCCCTCTTTCACTATAATAATTCATTTAATTTTATTTAATTACACAAAATAACACTGAATTTGCACTTTTAATTCAATTTCAGTTTTGTATATGGTAACTGGACATATTTTCAAAAACGGCGTAACAAAAATGAGAAAAAACTAAATTTTCTCGAGAACGGTTTGCCGTAGAGTAATGAGCATGGTCTTATTATTTTTCTTATCAAAAACTACGTATGAAACAAGCATTTAATTGATACATTTGCACATAAGTAGTATTTTATTTTAGATTTAGGCAGTTTCGCGGGTCATTTAACAAAAGATACAGGTTCTGCTTTTCCGAATTGTTACAAAATCTAATCGGCACCAGGGTATCCAACAAGTGACTTATCTAGGAAATTTTGTGAAATTTTGTCAATTAGTTTTTTAGATAGAGAGGATACATTTGATTGTTGTTGGCCATTTCACACAAAAAAGTGTTCTTTTATCTCGAATCGTATCAAAATCTAATCTGCACCAGGATCACACACAAGTGACTTATAAAATTTTACGAAATTCAGTCTATTAGTTTTTGAGTTACAGTGGATACATACATAGCACAAACAGACACACAGAGAGGCACACACACACACAGACATTCAGACGTCACGCTAAAAATAGTTTGTGAGCGTTTTAGAGGTCCCGAAACGTACGGATCCGTCGAAAACTCAAGTTGCGACTTTCGACACGATTCCAATACTTGCCCTATACATTATTCCAATACATTCCCTATCCATGTATTGCAGGGAAAGTAAAAGTATATACATATTTTTCCATAGCCTGATTAGCTAAATAAAAATATGTCAATTATCATGCAAACAAAATGACCTGAACTATCATTATGGATTCAGTATTACTATTTTATGGAGTGTGTTTATCAATATGCTTTCATCATCCCATTTTTATGGGTATAACTAAGTATTTCCACATCCTGTTCTTTTCCTACTATCTATCAAAAATTATCTTGAAAAATCAATTTCTCAAGATTTTCTATAGATACAGCTTAGATGATGGCGCTGATATGGTTTCATCATCGAACTATTAAGAGGTTGGTTGATAAGGTTTTTACCGAAAATTCAAATGACTGGATGAAATAATTAAGTAAAAGAGAATAAAAACGCTTAGTATTTGCTCCAAAAATGAAGTGTGCATGCCATTTGCCACCATAAAGACCCCCTCATACACATTTTGTGTTTGCTTTTTATAATATGTTCCAACTCTGGTAACCGGACGTTTGTCCATATCCTTATGATCTTAAGAATGAATAAGTAAAATAGTTACACTATCTACCACTATCAAAAGGCAACTGCCATCGTTTTACCCATTGTTCTACTTTACCTCCGAAATTGGTTATTACATTTAAATATATATTTTATAGAGTTGTATTAAAGACGTATTTGATTTCTAGAGAGAAGTTGATAAAACTCCTATGTATGAAATGCTTGAAAATGCCATAATGCTTTGAGAATTATATCTAGGTGTCGCTAGTGTCAGTTAGGCAGTTGATATCGTGAGTTGACCCAACAGGAAGGCGTAGTATTTAGAATTTGCATTGTTGACTATTTTTAAATTAAGGTTCTCTAATTATGAATATAGTTAATCAGTATTTTATCATAGTTATAGTGCAAAATATATAGCGAAAAAATAAATTGAAAGGTAAATAATTTTGAATGTATTCTATATTGTTTCAGGTCTAATTCGAATTCACTAATAATTTTATTTTACAATATTGTCAGTTTAAATAAAGGCCTTATAATAGGCTTTTGCCGTAGAAATGCATGGAATAGAAGAAAACTGTTATTATTCCATCATCATCTGAATTACTGCCTCAAACGGCATTGACATATTCTCAATATGAAGTTTTGACTCTGTCTCTTTACCGCCATGATTTTATGCTTTAATATACACAATGCCCGTATATATACTGACAGATATTTCATAAGATATGTCCAATTTATCACAGAAACGTGATGCAAAGATAACTGTTCTATAATTCATCATCATCTGCATCGGAGAGCATTGCAACAAAGACATACGCATTCTACTATTTCAGGAGCTTTAGTAGTTGCGATATTCGATTTATTTCTAGCATTTACGGGAAATGTCGACATACGATATGTGTTTTTCTGATGTAATGCAAATATTGAGATATGGCCTCCAAATAATTTTTGGAAAATGTTTTTGCAGTTAGAATTCTGCTTTTCAAGTTCTTTCGTAATATAATATAACAGATATAACGTGTAATATATAATGAAACATTTAATACTAAAATAAAATTTATACAATGAAACATTTAACACCATAACATTTAATATGTAACGTAATATAATATAGTAATTTGTAATATAACATAACTAACATACCATTTATGTATAACGCAACATTTTATACTAATATAACATTTAATATATAACGCTATATAAAATAATATTTGTCAATACACTGGTGGAAAATAAAATCCCAACAGCAAGGAGTTGTGCTAGATAAATGAAATTTGGGAGGCGTGTTTTTGCACATATGAAAGATGACGACTATTCAAATTTCGCGCTAGACGAATAAGAGTGGCGTTAGTAGCGTCACTATGATCATGCAAATCATGTTTGATTTAAATACGCGATGTAAACTTCGTCAGCGTTATTTATCGTCCGGAATGGGCGTTGTGGGCTAAGTTTGAATCAAGAATGCCTTTAAGGAGACGAAGAAGGCAGTATCAGCAGTTTAGTGAGTTGAACGAGGCCGTATAATAGGTCTACCAGAAGGTGGATTTTCTTTCCGCGATATTGCAGAAGGACTTGGCAACGATGTATCCACTGTGCATGTTTTTTGGCAGCTGTGGTCACGGGACGCCACTGTCGCAAGAAGATCGGGGTCTGGCTGCACACAGGCCACTGCTGAGAGGGAAGACAGTCGTATTCGCCACATGGCTGTGGCGGATCGTACTGCATCTGCTAGAGCAATTACAGCTTCTGGTGGCCAAAGAGTGACACAGCGAACTGTAAGAAATCGATTACTTGAGGGACAGATTCAAACCAGACGGCCCCTGTAGCGCTCATACCACCAACTCCAAATCACTGCCATCTGCGATGTCAGTAGTGTCATGCTAGAGCTCATTGGAGGGCGGAGTGGAGATCGGTTGTATTATCAGATGAGAACCGTTTCTGTCTTGGTGTCAGTGATGGTCTTATGTTGGTAAGAAGGAGGCTGGGTGAAAGCTTGGAACCAAGTAGTCTGAGGCGCAGACACACTGGACCTACACCAGGAGTTACGGACTGGGGAGCCATTTCCTATGACAGCAGGAGAGCTCTCGTCGTTATTTCAAGTACATTGACAGCAAATGTGTACATCAGACTGGTGATTGAATTGGTTGTGCTGCATATAATAAGCAGTATTCAAGAGGGTGTTTTCCAACAGGATCACGCTCGTCCTCAAACAGCTACTGTCATCCAATGTGCTCTCCATTGTGTCGATATGGTACCTTGGTTTGCGAGATCACAAAATCTTTCTCCCATCGAGCACGTATGGGACATTATTGGAAGACAAATCCAGCGTCATCCTCAACCAGCATTAACCATTGCTGATTTTAATAACTAAGTGCAACAGGCATGGAATTCCATTCCACAAAATGACATACGGCACCTGTCCGACACAGTGCATGCATGTTTGCGTGCTATTATTCAAAATCGTGGCGACAACAGCGGTTATTAATGGACCACCATTTCAAATTTGAAATGGCTCTTTTCGCGCATACGTTAACCTGTGACCTTGAAAATTTAATCAAATAACTATATTACCTACACAATCGCTTTGCCTAAATTTCATTCCTCTAAACTCATTTCTTCTTGGTGTTGGGATTTTATTTTCCGCCAGTTTATAACACACACATAACTTTGCTATACAATCTGTCAGGTAAAGTGGTAAGTAGTCCAAATAAGTGTTGAATTATAGTAGCTAGAGATATGAAATATATTTATCGCTATAATAAAGTGGCTACGAGCTACAAAATAACTCCAACGGCAGCGCCTCTAGCGAAAAAATTTGGAACTTCGCACTCCTATCTTAGAAACTGTGATAAACAGAAAAAATATCAACAAGAAAGTTAAAGATCATCATCAAATTAAGAAATAATATTTTTCAGAAACAAATGGTGCAAATTGAAAATATTAACCAGTACTGTGAATCTCGTATATAAATTATGGATGTTGCGAAAACCGCTCCTGCACATAAAATATGATGCACAATTTGCAAACTTTCATCTGTCATCAGGTATGTTGAAGACCCAGACAGTCCGACTCATCCTGAGGACTTGAGCAACTATTTGGACGGCCGGTATGTCATCAGGTATGTTGAAGACCCAGACCGTCCGACTCATCCTGAGGACTTGAGTATCTATTTCGACGGCCGGGTCATCAGGCATGTGCAGTTTTATGAGAAAATTGCCAAAACGGATTATGACAAGCAATTTCAATAAATATTATTGCGATACGACACTACAATATGGCAAAGTCAAACGAAGTTCTATGGAAATTGTATAATTTCTGATTTTCCACTACCCTATATTCACCGTAAGTTTTTCCCTGCATTCAAACATGTATTGTGGTAGATGATGGGCATATTGGACCTCCTTCACGTTAAACTGTACTTTTTGTAAATAGGCCTTTTGTATTGAACGAAATGACGTTTGCTTTAAATTTTCTGGTGATCTACAACTTTCTAATTGCTATTTTCTGTAATTTCTAAAATGAATGTGATAACATACATTTTTAACCAGTAGAGGCACTGTCGTCTATCTCATCAACTAGCACATGGTCACTTTTCTATGACCTCACTTCCCATAGCTCTGGCGTATTTAGCCTACTTAAATTTTTACGGGGTTCAATATATGGAGTAGTTATAATGTTACTGGAATTCGAAGAAAAAATATAATAATTATTTGTATGCTTACTAGTAAATATCACAAATGTCATACATCCATCTTTGAAATTTTTTATTTCCATACAAAACATAGTATTCGTAACGGTGAAATATTGTGGTTAAATCAAAAATACGAATCTCGTATTTAATGGGTATTAACATATTGGATTTTCTGGATGCAAATCAACAGATCTGAATGTGAGTTAACAGTTCTGAATGCGAATCAACAGTTCTGATAGCGAATCAACAGTTCTGAATGCGAATCAACAGTTTTGAATGCGATGCGAATCAAGTACAGTGGAATTCCGGTTATCCGAAAGGCACGGGACCGAAGAATTTTCGGTTAATCGAGATTCCATAGGAATTTTCTTATAACCGAGAAGCTTCCTTTGTTCTTCCTCATCTGCCACCAGATGGCACTTCGTCCCCTTTTCGCTTTAATGTTATCTCGTCTTCCGTTCCCCCAATTGAGACACCGCATTCCTACGGAAAGTAAGTGCACGTGTTTATCTTAGGATGAGTGGTATAAATTTCAATACTAGTTGGAAAAATTTCTTTCCCCCCCCCCCTCAGCAAAGATTACCGACTTACATCCCTGACTGTACACTATCCTTACAATTTTAATTTCATCCACAAAACCACATCATTAGCATATTTCATTAAACAAATCATCCCAATTAATATCAAAATATAGAAACAAATTTACGTTTCAATACGTTTTCATGTTCCCCCCCCCCTGTAAACTTATTTAAAATTATTTCATTTCAAAAATGTTATTTAAGTTATACATTTAACAAATATTTGACATTACAAATGTTTACATTAAAAAAAGCGATAATAAAAATTGACTAAGTAGATTTCTAGAAAATGTGGTGGGAGTATAATTGTGCGAAATTTATTAACCTCAGTGACAGAAAGTAGATTTCAAAAAATCAGATCTGATCTCAGAAATTAATATTTATCTCAAATATAGTGATAAGTCTTCCTTACTTTATTTAAATATGGTAACTTTGTAGCAGCTTTTTTATATGTTACTACTACTTACTACGTGACCACACAAATATTGGCGCAAAAAGTATTTGCCAACTTGGCGTGGAACAAATGTGTGCTGACGAGCATGTCCAGTTCTTTTGTGTATCGTGTTTATCTTGCGTTTTGCGGGTATTATGGTATATATTACTGATTTTTCTTCTAAAATTATTTAAAATATAATAAATATTAATTTATATGTATTGTAGATACATAGTAGATTTACAATAGATCTACGATGTATCTACATCGTAGAAAATAGTGTCAATTCGATACTTATGTTGTGTGAAATGGAGCAATGTACTGGGGCTAGTCTCGTATCTTGTATAGCATAATAATCTAAAATTGAGAAATCAGGTATGTACTTGTGTGTCAACATCAGAATATTTTATGATATCGAGCCAATTTGAAAAAAAATATTGGTAATAAACTATTTAGGTAAAATATAATGTACTAATAGAATTGAATTATTAAACAAAATAAATTCTAATTTGTTAAAATAGCTAGAGCTGTTAAAAGAATTACCTTTTCTCTTGAAAATCAAAGGTAACACTGAATCGGATATTCAAAACAACATCCAATTTTTGTAACATCTATTCGAAACATAATTTATTCAGAGTGGTAAATAATAAAACGTGCACAAGTACTTTCCAAATTTGAGCAAATTTTGCCGATAAAATATGAATCTAGCCTTTTTATTGAATCAGATATTTTTCTGAGAGTTATTTCCTAACTTTGGAAGGTTATATTTGGAATTATTTATTATATTCTGGAAGGTTCTTTTGATTTTGAACTCAGCGCTTGCAAATTGTGTAGTCTGAGCTAAATTGTGAATGATTTTTATATCAGCTACTTGGAAAGACTGCAATTGTCATTTCCCAATAAAGTTCACAAATTTGAGGCTGGTAGCAAGTTTTCTTGCTGCATTGCATTTAACGGTCATTCCCTGCTGATGAACACATAATAAGCGCGAAACCAGTCCATGAATACTGTTATCTACAGTGTAAGTGTCTTCCTTAATTATCTCCTAATTTAATGCATTTATAGCTAAAATTTGCAGCAAATTTTATTTTAACATTTATGTCCACAGATACTATTAATTTTTATTTTCTTCTGGGTAAATATTTGAACATGAACACAAAACTAATAATTTACATATACGCAGAATAATTCTGTCACTATCTGCTGTTTTGAATTTCATTCGCAAAAATGTTATATTTGAAATGTAGTTTGTAGAAATGGGTCAAAAATAATTCTAAGTGATTTAAATATCATATTTTCATTCAATATTTTCTATTAAAATATAATTTTATATTTATTTTAACACATTAAAATGTTTCTCAGTTGCTAAATTTTAACTTAACTGTTTTATCCAAATCACTGTTAAATACATAAAATACACAAACAAGTATTTTATTTTTGAGCATGCAGCTGGGACGGAGAAACTGAAGAAATCTAATGGGGAACCATATGCACGTCCCCGGCATAATTTCGCATTAGATCTTCAATTTGGAGGGTGTCCATTTACAGGCTTTTGCACTTCTACTTTCTTGTTTATAATTTACAGTATTTACACCATTCTAAAACTTTATGATGCACATAAGATTGTATTACATAAAATCCATGAGAAAATATGTAAATTATAGGTACGCTTTTAAAGTATGAGTGAAACAGTAGCATAGACATTGAGTTGATTTAAAATGGGTGGGAGCAGATTACTTCATACAAATCATATAGATGGAAAAGAAAATCGAATGGACAAAGATAACGGGGTAGAACATATAGAATAATTATGTAGAATATAAGATACAAGTTCGGGGACAAAAAAAATGTAACCTAACAAAGCACTTAGCAAGCAAAATGTGATAATGAAATATGAAGCTGTTTCAAGGATATGTTGGATTCTCTTCATCAGTGCAAAAATGATCAACAAATCTGAAGTCGAAAAGATCAAATCGTTACAAAGAGAAGAGCCAGAGAAATATATGCATTTAAAATTAGAAAACAACAAAATTAAGAAAGATTCAGGATCTACTAAAGAAAGTCAATCTATAAATATAGAACTAACACACAAGCTGCATTATCCCAAAACATTACAAAAATGTCCCAAGGACATTTGTCAAATGACAAGGTCCAACCTTGTGAAAACAATTTCAAATGTCACAGAAGAGTTTCCAAAGGTTTTGACTTGTGTTTACTAATGTTTGTAAAATTATAAGGGATCGAACAAGACAGAAAAAAATACAGTACAGTTTTGAAACGTACACGGGGGCGCTACCAATAATTAACGGATTCAGAAAGAAGTCGCATCATAGGTCTAATGGAAGCTTGTTGGTCCAACAGACGTATCAGTAGTTATCTTGTGTTCAAAATGATATGGTAGATGCTCGATGGTGACAATAGTGGGTCAGAGAAGCCACAAGTAATCGCCACAGCGGCTCATAATGCCTCACATAGACAACTGCATGTGCAGTTAAGAAATGAGTCACTCCCACACCAATGGCGTCGCTATCAGTTAATCAAATGTATTTGCCATCCTACAAACATCCTGTATTAAAATATACTATTCGGAGTCTATTGACAAAACATGGATTTTTGTATTAACATCCATGAAGACGCTTACCACTGACCTCTCATTATAAACAGATCCATCTGGATTAGCACTGAGCTCATACCAGCCTAAAAAGTGTCAGGTTGGAGACATGCTGTCTATAGCGATGAACCCCGATCATCTCTATGTTGATGACGGCTTCTGTTGAGGAGGACTGGTCAACGCTCCAATACTGTATATGTTATCAAACGGCACTGGACCATCACACACGGTGTGGCAATTTGGGAAACCATCTCTTTGAACAATCGATATCCTCAAAATGTGGTGCCGGCAAATCTTTATTACCCTCTTACGGCCATGTTCCCAGACCTGTCGCCATTAGAACACGTAAGGGACATTATGTGATGGCAATTTCAGACTTCTCAGAATATCATTGAATTAGCTGACCTGTTGCAACATTTGTGGCAGAATCATTTGCACAGGCACATAAATCACTTAACTGACTCTAGATCGCACCGAATACCGGCTTATGCAGCTGACAGGAGATAATTTACCACGTGCAAAATGTCATCCTGTTGCCACCATGTCTTAATAAAATGTTTTCTTGATCCAAAATTCTAACCATTTGTATATCTCCTCAAATGGTACATACAAGCCGAGCTTTGCGGCTGTATCTGAATTTCTTATGGGTTCATATATTTTTATGGAACTGAGTGTATATAGCGTTCGGTATTAACCACGGTCTCATGCAAACACGTAGCGTTTTGGGACGTATTAATCGATACGACACGATTTCATAACTGTATTTATTCATTGAAAGGCAAAATAGTTATGGTTTTTTATTTATTGTAAAATATTCATACGCAGACATAGACAGCAAATTAATATAATGCACATATCATTTATCATTGCTTTCAACAATGTCTCTCAAATGACCTAAATTACCAATTTCTGTGTAACTGCAATTTACTATATTAAGTGTCATCTTGTGGTCCAAACCCAGTGCCTAACTGAGATAAATGATCCTTCATAATACACATACATATTTTAATGATATGTAATCTATATAAGCGCGGAATGTGATATGTAATAAAGTTTATACTTTCCCTACGATACCTGATAAGCTATAGGGAAAGTATTGTAATCATGTCGTAAATAGAAACTCGTGTTTTCGATGGAATCTACATGTTTCAAGCAATGTCCCTAGCTGAAAAACTTATTGATAAAATTTCGCCAAATCTGGTAGATGAATCACTTGCGGATTACTCTGATGCTGATTAGATGGTCGTATCATTCGAGAAAAAAATAGCCTGCATTATTTTGCGGCATGTCCCGTAAAAATGTCAAAATGTAAAATAAAAGACGGCGTCCCTAGCACCATTTAATATTGCTCCAGTATTGGACCAATATTGTATATCTTGGCATAACATTTCAAATATTTCCAATGTAATCACAAAATTGTGATTACATTGGTTTTCAATATTGAATAATATTTTTATTACGCCAATATTGGTGTTACATTGGAAATATTGGAGTTTAGTGTACCAATATTATTCTAATATTTTAAGCCAATATTGAGCCAATTCCGTCAAAATGTCCCCTTTTTTATTTTGGTAATATATTGGAACCAATAAAAAGCCAATATTGGACAAACTATTGGATTGCTAGTAGGATGTACGCTGAAACTTATGAATCAAATGCCTGTTTTGTATACATAATTTTTAGCGATGTAATGAGTAAGACCAACTGTATTTCTCAAGGACAGGCCGTTTTTGAGATATTTTATTTCATTCGCATTTTTGCCATGCTGCCTTTAAAAATACTTCCAGTTATTAAATGAAAACTGAAATTGAATTAAAACTGCAAAAATATCAAGTAGTTATGCATGTTATTTTGTGCAATTAAACAAAATTGAATGAATTATGAAACAATCAAAGAGAAAATAAATTTGAATTCATAGGGAAAGGCATGTGTGGTCCACATCTGTATTTTTAGTTTAAATTACTGCTTGATAGCGATTGATAGATAAAGATTGAAATCCCTAGCATTATGTGAAAATGTAGTATATAATATTTGGGCACGATAGTACAATTTTATAGTAGCTTTTTAATGTAAGTTGTGGAATGAATAATTTAAAGCGGAAGTTTCTTACGAAAATTAAAGAAAGTATATTGGTACAGTAGGGCTCCATTCGATTTCCTCATATATGGATACTAGAAAATGGTTCCACGTCGCATGGACTAATTGCATTTAATCCACGATATTCCGCAGTAATTTCTACACGATAATATTAAAATAATTTACTCAGAAAACTATTTTTAACACAAATAATTTAATTTCATATTGCAAATGAAGGAAAATAAATAAAAATGAAATTCCCTAAATATCTATCAAATGTCTCTTCTGTTAATAACAATTTGAAATATGTTAAAATTATGAATATTGGTAATTGCATAGTTTAGTTCTAGAAGCGTGGAAATCTTTCTGAACATGAGAGACCGTCAGCACTCGTCAACTAACCAGCAGTAATGCAGGAATAAATCAACAAGAAGGCTCAATCATGCATAAAGCATTGATTATGAAATACTTTCCAACTTCAATGTAATTTTATACAAACATCTCTAAAATGCGATACATTCCTCGATAATATTTTTAAAATTATCACAGTATTACACTAATTTATTATATTTGAAAACTTCATCGAAAGCAGATGAACTTTATTCAAGTGACGTCATCGAAATATAAATTGCCTCTATATAAAAGCAGCATTTCATTCAAAAACACTTTTCCAATCGTTTCATTCATCACAACGCTATAATAATTTATTTTATGTAAAAATTTGTTATCTACCATATTTATTTTAAAATGTGAAATCTTTCTCATATATAAAATAATTAAACTCTTGGAAAGATATTTATTATATAATATATCTCTTTTTCATTTCTGGAGGATATAACGAAATTCAGATTTAATTGAATTTGTTTTTCTCCCTTTATTAAATAATTTTTATTTAAAAAACTACCTAACATATTTTACTGAAATTGTTTTTATATATTTTATGGGATATTTTGAATATTTCCTAAAATTTTCGAAGCAATTTTTGAATTTTAAATTTGCTTAAAAATTTTTTGAAACATGAGGTCCCATACGGTTCAATGCATTTCATTTTTTCAACCCAGGTTCAATGAAAAACTAATTGGCTGGTATTATTCATTTATATTCCCATAGGTCCCACAGACCGACTGGAAAACATAATAAAATTTCATTTTGATAAAGCAATTTTTACGGCAGTTATCGTGCTAACGGACAGATAGACAAAATGAACAAAGTCATAAACACTTTCAACTATGTTGTAAAATGTTAATGAACAAAGTCATAAACAATTTCAACTATGTTGTAAAGTGTTAAAAATATCTTACATCAGCAAATTTTTATTTCACGCTCTGCCACTTGTAAAGCAATGGACGTACTCAACAGAAAGAATCAGTGGCTATTGCTTAATAATTTTTTGTGGTGAAGAGCAAAAGCTAGAAAAATAAAGAATTGGACAATTGGATAGGAAAATATATCCAAAGTTGGCAGGGATTTAAAGCAAAGATTAATTACCTACATTCATTAAATATTTTAATTCAATATTCAATTAAGGATACATTTTAAGGTCGCCGATAACGAAAACCTTGCATTACGTGTCAGTTTGTCGAGTTTCATGGGCGACCTTAAAAAATACAAATATATGGCGTAAAATGAACGCTTGGATTATTTGCTAAAAGCGCTGAGTGGATAAGCTCAAAACTCATAAAATCGCTAGATTTGCACTACACATATATGCCAGGCACAACAAAAAAAATGCTCCCTGTGTCAGTTGGTCAAGTTTTCTCGGCGACCTCAAAAAATATCCATAAATCGATTATATTCGATTTAAGAAGGTAAACATTATTTACAAAATACAATATTTACAAGATTTAATTATATTACATTGCTGGGACATGCTAAATTGTGCATATGGCCACTTCTATATTTGTCCCCGTCCATCTTCAGCATTTGGATTTTTCTTAAGGCATTGGAATACAATTTATGTGCAATAAAGGAAGAAGAGTAGATTAAATTTGAAAGAAGATGATTTCATTACAAATTACTATTTCCGAGGGTGCAAAAATAAGAAAAAAATCTTTTCGGTGTGTATTGTATTTAATATTAAAACCAATTCTGCCATTTCACATCTAAATTACATTTTAGTTAATTTATAGGCTAAAACATCATATGAAACGTATTTCAATGACATTCATTTGGACAGGATTTAGTGCGTATCAAAACGGATAATAGTTTTATCTCCTGACAAAGTATGAGAATGAGGAAATTTAAAAAAATATATTTTTCTTACTTTATTGCTTACCAATAATATTCTAGAAGCTTATTGTACATGAACAATTATTTCTCCTCGTTAACTTGTACACCTGTTAATCAAATCCAAATTGTTGTGTTGAATAATTCCGTGACGTATTGAAGTAAGTAAAACAAGTAACAATGGTCTATCAATCATTCCCAGATAGGATTGACTTACTTGAAGAAACATGCTGCAGGTCATGAAAATCCACTGTGTAGTGTTGTTTAAAGTTTTACCAATGTTAATTTAGAATAATTGGGCGTTAATTCTCCATAAGTTTCTTATAATCACACAAAAGTAGATCCTATTTGAGCATCTTGTATTTAAATTGAAGAAAGCAGCCACTATACATATCGCAGGACCAACGATACTAGTTAAACGTAATAATTTATTCCAATTCATAATAAGATTTACCCACATTGAGTTCAAATATTTTAAAGCATAAATTTCAACGCTTTAAATGATGTGTTAGGATACGTCTCAAGAATGCACAAATTATTATGACGTGTCATCCTTCACACAATTACAAAATATCTACTATACAGAACTTAAGATACACTCACTTTCGCTATCTGATGACTGATCAAAGTGGTCTGGGAGAAAAGGAGTCACATTTTTAGTGGTAATTTTGTATACTATTGTTACTATATACATATATATATATATATATATATATAATGTATATATTTTACTGTTATGACGTACCACCTGGAATCGTGGGTGTACGTTCAGGATACAAAAATGCGTCAAAATGTCTTTATAACTAACACGTTTATTTAAGAACACTAATAACTGGAAACAGGAAAGATGTACAGAGAATAGCTCGATGATTACTTTACAAGATTACTAAACAACTGTCAGATACCATAGAACAGTGACTAAATGCTGAGCTGAATCACAAAGGAGCAGATATTACTATTATCAAAATATTGACGTATCTCACAATTCAATTTAGCTTGTATCACGCTAACTTATCTCTAGCTGAGCGATAGCCCCTTTTATTTACTCGCCGTAGAAACTCCCAGAAAGAGCTGGTATCTCCCAGAATATCCGTTATTTCGAGAAAGTTCTAGTACATTCGAAAACTCGCCAGGTTCATGATAAAGCGCCAAATTTAGCAACCCCCTCCCAGCGATTCGGTGATCCTGAATTTACGTAATAGGAATGGCTGCCTGTGTAGCTGTTTTCTCTTTAGCAAATATCTTGAATAGCAACAAATGTTCGCCGTGTATTAGTTGACTAAGGTAAAGCAGAATAAAACGTTTAATATATTATTAACAACATGTCTACAGTTTTGCAGGATGGTCGAGTTGCGTCCTGACCCGCAGTATTAATCTGGACTGTGAAATATTTTTATATCAATGTATCCAGTCTGTTAATAAACATCAAACAAATTTAATTATTTTGATTTTCTACAATTTTTGGATGCATGTTTATGATAAATTAACAACATTTAAGCGTGATTATTTAATATTTAACAAGGAGTTCTGCTATAATTTCCACTCGATATTATTATACTTACTGAATGGAGAAAGAGAAGTGAAGCAGTTTCACTGAACATAATATAAATCAATTACAGCAGTGACCAGTAGTTCTACTGATCGGTTTTCTGAGAAACATCCGACTGAGAACCAATCAAGGCAAATCAACCTACTTTGAGGTGTCAGTGGTAGACGCCTCAATGGGCGTTCATATCTAATCCTACATTCTTCCAGTCGTCTGCACAAAGTATCCCACAATACATGAAGCATGCAGGATAGCAAATAAATTCGAATGTCTGACAGCGACGCCATTGGTGTGGAAGTGGCTCTTCTAATGACAGTCTCGAGCAGTTATCTGTCTGTGGCGTCTGGGGCTTCTGCGATGTTTACAAAAGCCTTCTCTGATCCACCGTTGTCAACACCGAGCTAATACCCTATCGCTAAGATAAAAAAATACATTTACAATACCCATATTACTTGTCTTAATGGGGAGTAGGGATCCGACTACCTAAGCTTCTGCTGATAGTCGACACTATAAATGTTGTTGTTGAGACCCAGACCGTCTGACCTACCAGAAAGGTGTTGAAGACCCAGACCGTCCGACTCGTCCTGAGGACTTGAGCATCTATTTGGACGGCCGGGAGAGGAGTTGGCAGGCGTCCGGCCGATGTCCGGGTGTCCACAACAACCAACACCAAATTTATTGAATCTTTAAAAAATTTTTACAGGAGTGGTTACAAGGATATAAGCTAATAACATAGTTTTGCTAATATGAAAATACATCTGAAGACTTGATTACATTTATACTCTTGTAGACTTGAATACATTTTGTTGACTTATTTACATTATTGAAGACTTGATAGTATATTTACAAATGACATAATGATCTGAGATAATATAAGTATTATGATAGTAGTTGAAAACATTTTGAAGTTGACTATATATTATAAAATGGGGTGCAACAACTAAAGACAACACAACAAAAGCAGACGACACCACAGAGAAAAACAACATATAAAAAAACAACATAAATAACAAACAAAAAAACAACAAGAAGAGGAGTCACCGACCGAAAAAATTAAAAGCAGAGATCCCCAGGCTGATTATGAAATTTTATTAGAGATTTCTCTCGCTATGAGAACACAGTTTTTTATTTTATTGATTGAAGAAGGGTTAGAGCAGACACTCGAGAACCAGGTCGCCGTATTATGGGGTGAAGGTTTATAAAGGTGAAAAGCTTTGGTAAGGGGGCAAGAAAAAACGTAGTGATCGGCGTCGCCGAAAGCGCCGCAGGAGGAGCAGGAAGTAGATTTACATTTGAAATAGAACAAATAATCGGGGAATGGGCCGTGGCCCGTAATAAAGTAGATTAAATATTTATTAGAAAGGTGTAAGGTACCAGAAAGGTGTAAGGTAACTGTTTGGACGGCCGGGAAGTGCTACCCAATTTAGACCGGAGCCCAGTGAGGGAGGTATCCACAGGGACCGAACCCTCCTTCCCCTACCACCAACCTCTCGGAAGGACTTACGGACCCACGTGTTTAACGTGATCGTACTCCGCATGAACACGGTGGCAGTTTTGGAATCGAACCCGGGCCTACCGAGTGCAATTCCCGCGCGCTAACCACTGGGCTACTGCGTTCTGACACTACAAATGTGAAAAGATTCAGACTTCTATGTCACCACGGGGGGCTCTCTGAGAATACTTTTTGAAATAAAGCCTTTTTTTCGTTCCCAGGGGTGGGGATCAAAAATCCAGCTTCGTTAAATTTTGTCTGATTGTCCGATAGTCGATACTACATGTAGTCTATCTATAAGTATGCAAGGATTCCTTCTAGGTCAGCAGAGGCGTTACAAGAGGAGGGTTTGAAAATACTTTTTGAGCACATTTGGAACCCCAGTTTCAATGACCCATGGAAATAAATTGAAAATTCGGCTGCGTTAGGTTCTAAACCGGGGTCAACACTATAAGTGTCCAAATTTCAGCTTTCTAAGTCACTTGGAGGCTTCTGTAATGTCTGGAAAAGAATAGAAACAATGAGTAACATATTTTTACAAAATTACTGGGGGTTTAAAGGACTTTCCTAGCAGTTATGTATGTTATAAAATAGCAGAAACCTTCATTGCTGTTCTAAATCACCTTTATCATTACTTACAATTTATCTCAAATGACCTAAATTATCATTTTCCGTGTAACTGAGATATCTTATATTAAATGTCATTTTCTGCTCAAGGATCAGCACCTAACAAAGACAGATGACCATTTAGAATACACCGACATATTTTGGGGCTGTAGATGTATAACCTTCAGGAGAGTTTCGTTTGACGGCTAATAAAACCTTTATCTATTTCTTGTTTCCTGAATGGAGATTGATTGATATGGGTTTACATCTCTTGCACTACTCTCGGCTGAAGGGTTTATGCGTATGTGATGTGAATAATAAAAGGCGTACAACGTCAATTGGAATATATATTGTAGTATAAAATATTATGAGATTTCTGGTATTTAATAAAACTTGAATAAAATCGCATTTATAAAATGCATAGTTTATTTTTACATTTTCATACTATGCAATTTATTATATAGAAAGTGTTCTTTTAACGAAACTTTTTGAATTCGAGATTTGGATGCTATAAAATGTTTTAGGACTTCCTGAACACGTTTCGACTCTTTCGGGATAAAATGGGTATATAAAATGGGTTATTAATGCATCAATGACCTCCAGGCTTGATAGTTTCAATCATTGCTGTTAAAAATAGCTGGAGTAAATATTTATATTTCTGCAGGCACTATTCCCCTCCGGAGAGGCGGGTAAGTCATTGACCCGGGTAAGTACATTTTTAAGCATGCTATCAATTGAAAGATTTTTTCAAGTTCCTTAATATGAAGAGTATGACATGATAAATGAAATCGATTGTACCAACAATACCCATTTTTAAAAAAATTTCTTGTAGAATTTGAAAAAAAAAAAAAAAAAGAAAAAAAAAACACCAACAACATAAAAATGGATTATGATATGAAAATGTCGAGTTAAGCCACACTCCAGTTTTATTAGTCACAGACAGAGACTGTTCATTTTTACTTTCCCTACATAAATAGTATAGTGTATAGGGGAAGTTTTGTGACGGGTTTGAAAATTCGAATACGAGTTTTTGATGGAAGAGCAGGTTTCAAGCATCCCTAAACTTGAGTCGAACATTTTAGAGGTGATTTCTGTGTATGTATATATGTCAATGCGAGTGTAATGATGTTTGTGTGTAAGTATGTTAGTGTGTATACAGGGTGTCCAGAAAGTTCCAGAACGGCGCAATATCTCGAGAAATACACTTCGGATCAAAAAATAAAAAAACACATATTCGATATTTTTAGAAAAGCTATCCAATGATACCAAAATTGACCCCCTCCCTCCTGGGGGGCGGGAGTAGGGCAACTTTGAAATTTTCAATAGGAACCCCCATTTTTTATTGCAGATTTGGATTCTCCAGAAAAAATTACATACATTTGACCTACGATTTTTGATTTTTGTTCCCACAAACAGCACTATAATCGAGAAAAACGGAAGTGGGGCACAAACATTTAAAAATGCGAATGTCTCGGGAAATACACTTCAGATAGAAAAATAAAAAAATTACGTGTTCAATATTTAAAAAAAAACTACCCAATGATGCTAAAATTGACCCCCCTCTCCCCGCTACCGTTCACGTCAGCGACAACTTCAGTTTAGAAAACGGTTCAAAACTACTTTTAGCACTACCCAGGAACGATGTGGACGTAGTAGTTTTCTGTTCCCTTCGGGGTGCTTGATTAACATGAGTCCCCTTGCTTCTCATGATCAGGGTGCTTTTTTCTGTAACTTTTAAACGTTTGTGCACCACTATCGTTTTCTCGATTATAGCGCCATTTGTGGGAGCAAAAATCAAAAATCGTAGGTCAAATGTATGTAATTTTTTCTAGAGTATTCAAATCTGCAATAAAAATGGGGATTCCCATTGAAAATTTCAAAGTTGCCCCACCCCCTCCCCCCAGTAGGGAGGAGGGGGTCAATTTTGGTATCATTGGATAGCTTTTCTAAAAATATTGAATACGTGTTTTTTTATTTTTTGATCCGAAGAGTATGTCTCGAGATATTGCGCCGTTCCAGAATTCTTTGGTCACCCTGTATATGTTAGCGTGTATATATGTTAATAATGGTTTTATAAAATAAAACATTAACTAAACGTGCCAAATATCAGATAATCGGAAAGTTTCATTATTAAATTTTAATGTACCGAATAAAGTGAAATAATGCATACATACGAGTATTTGCAAATAACGACTAATTTTGCATTATTTTGTAGAAGGATTGAGGACTAGTATCTAGTTTCATTAAATGATGAAACTTAATAACGCAAATTAAATTACAAACATGTCTAGCTCCATTTTAATAAGAACATATTTCAAAGTAGATGGAACCATTCAATTATTGTACTATCATAATATGATTTTATAAATTAATTTCATTTTCGTTATTCTTGCCTTCTTCCTAAACACTTAATGACTATATGTTTCATAATACATATTTTGATTAAATTTTTTGTATCCGTCTTTACATTCGTACTTAGATATAAATTGCTTTAGTTTTTAATCTCAAAATCAAATATGGCTTGATATTTGCATTCGAATCATTAAATGTTTTTACTTGGAGATGATGAAATTGAAAATTTAAATTACAATCATCCAATTATTAAATTCCATTTTATTGTTAATATTCCTTTAGGAAATGACTTTTTTAAATAAATGAATTGATATTATTTTAAGTAGCTGTTCTCAGTAATGGCTGTTTTATTTGATAAAAATACATCGTAAATCATATTTTGCACGAAATAATAAGTTGGGATTCATTTCACTGACGTTTCTTTTCAGTGTTTCTTTTTTTATTCTTTTCCAAATTTTAGTATGATTTAACCCAGACAGTTTGCTTTTTACAATATATAATCATTGTAAACGCATATTTTTGTCAAACGTTTATGTAAACATATATATTATAATAATTTAGTTTTCATTTTATTTTAATTAAATTTTTACTTTGTGTTTTATTTATGCTTTACTCTAATTTATGTTTTACCCAATATTTTATAAATTTATCCCCAGTTTAATACTTCTATCTGAAATTTGTTTAAATCGACACTGAAAATATGAGACTAGATATGAAGCAAGATTTAGCTGAGGCAGTTTTATTTTGAAAATTTAAGATTGTCTGTAATGTCAAACAATTAATCAGACTTAAAAACTCTAGTTTTATTGCATTCTGATCCGAGAGTCAAATTGGCTATAAACATAGGGGGATAAAGTAAAGAAACGAGAGTGGTTAAAGCTATTAACCAATATTCAAGATATCTGGTCGCATTGCCCTAAAGTTGGCCAATCAGAGCGACAAGAGGTGTTGTTGTTGAGACCGTCCGATCTACCAGAAAGGTGTAAGGTGACTGTTTGGACGGCCGGGAAGAGCCATCCAATTTAGACCGGAACCCAGTGGGGGGAGGCATCCACAGGGACCGTACCCTCCTTCCCCTACCACCAACCTCTCGGAAGGACTTTCGGGCCCACATGTTTAACATGATCGTACTCCGCTTGAACACGGCGGCAGATTTTGCAGCGGAGGGAATCGAACCCGGGCCTTCCGAGTGCGATTCCCACGCGCTAACCAATGGGCTACCGCGCTCCTGTAACAAGAGACGTCGAAAGCCCAGACCGTCCGGCTCATCCTAAGACATAGAGCAGCAAAATGGGCGGCCGGACGCGTCAGATCTCAGGCAAAAGAGTCAGCAACCAAAAAGTTCAGTAAGAATACAGTAACAGAAGAGAATAGTAAGAGAAGAGTTTTGAGAGTTCGAGAGTTTGACTTCTGCACGAAATTTATCAGCAGATAGTGGTGATGATTCAGTAAAGTGATGATGATTCCGTAGCTATGATGATAGTGATGATGATTCCGTAGCTATGATGATAGTGATGATAATTCCGTTGCTATGATGATTCCGTAAGAATGTGTTCTACAGTGAGTCCACAAAAATGTCATGATACAGATTTCAACTAAATGAGCAGATACAGTACGAGTAGGAGCACAGTACGTAGAGTTAGTGCCAGCATGATTTTCACTGATGCAAGAGTTGAAGTCAACGGCCAAAGACGAAAGTGAAGGTATGTGGCCATTTATTATTATAGCATGTCTAAAAATTGGCTGAGAATCTGATATTCATAACTTAACAGGGGGTGACTGAATATTACACTCTACTCCAAAATCAAAATGTCGTTCCTATTGCCATCAGTTTAATAAATATGAGTTTTATAAAGTACTAAAAACTATACCTGGCGCTGTCCTGAAATTAAAGGAATGATTAATTCAACTTATTTATTCAGTTTTTTAAAGGCGCATTTGCCAACTACGCAAACACATTCTTAAATTATAAAACACACTCGATCACATGTTTTGCCCTAAATAAGCACCTAATAACTTTTTCGACCGTTACTGGGAACATAAAAACCTTGGTCCTGGAGATGTCCACATCGAAAGCTACACTTAAAACGATTGCGTATTATTTTTTAAATACACCTTTTCCCCTCAGCGCAGCTGTATAAGCTCTTTTGATAAGCCTTAAATTTGCTCTTTTGATATGCGCTAAATAAAGTTTTTTGATACACCCTAAATAACTTTTTTGACACACACTAAATAAGCTCCTTTGTTACGACCTGAATACACATTTCGCTCTGTTACATAATATAGATATGTTTTAAATATGCTGTTTTCATATACCCTACAAAATGTATCTCCATACGCCCTAAATAAGCGCAGAGGACGCATTCAAATTAGGGATGCTTAAAATCAACAGCACATTTTCTTATTGAAAGTGCTTGAGAATATTTTCGATACTAATACCAGTTTTCCATCAAAACACGCAATAGTATCTGAGTAGTTGACTGCAAATTACACCAGTCTTGGCAGATATCGTCACAATCCCGTCCGTCTCCATATACAATCGCTTCAAGGGGAGAACTTTTTACCTCGTCCTAAGCACGAATGAAAACCTGTTTTATCACCGGTGCCGTACGGTGCTAGAATTATTTTTAAAAATTATGAGGTTTGTCATAAAAATTCGTAATTAATGAAAGAAAGACAGCAGAAGCATAATTTTTTTATTTCGAACAGAGTGTAATAGTCAAAGAAACATCTGGTAAGTCATGAAGATCGTATTATAAGTACGGATTATGTTAAAAAATTTAGATAGTTTCGAAAGTTCTAATATGGAATATCTGCCGTAAGATTTTCGATCTCTAAGTAATAATTTGTACGCAATGGCGTTTCAACAGGTACTAACTACAAACTCATAGAATTAATTAAGAAACTCGCCAAGATGGTTCTTCCTGGGTACTGAAGTACCTGCGTACCAAATTTTATTTCCATACGTTGCTTATATCTTCCGCTACAAACGACAAAGAAGAGCAGACACACAGGCAAACACACATACATGGTAATTTATTATTATACGAGCAGATTTATTTATCTATCGTCAATTCTTGACAAACCATCAGTGTCAGATCTTACCCTGACGACTGAATGTTGAGCTTCTTATGTGCTCTAACAAAGAATGATGTTTCTTGCCTTTGAAAAAGGTCGAAACTACTATTTTTGTGTTGTATGCGAATTATTTTAGTTTTGTTACTTTAGCAGCAGTTTGAGTTGCATATAAAAAAAGGTTATTGCGAAAGTCATGTGCTGCTATTATGACCAACTGGACATATTCACGAGGAAATATAAATATATTAGAAAGTCGATCACACGATATTTAACTACCAGTTTTATATTTTTATAATTTTAAATGAAAAACAAATGTAAACACCGCAATAAATATAGTTAAGCAAATAAATATTTCGCATTCTGATTCCATTCACGAATTTTTAGAAACAACAGTATTTATACGATACAGAAACTGCCTTTACGTGTTAGGATTAAAAGGTACCTAAGTTATTAATTTTTTGTTATGCCGTAAACAAAGAAGTTAATTAACTTAATAACTTTTTCCAGGAAAAACATTGAGCTTCATCGTTTAAAGCCAAGGGGTTTACAGTTAAAGGATTTATGTTATGAATGAAAAAATGAAGACACTATTTTGCTACACAAGTATAGTAAAAAAAATCTTCGAAATCAAGGAAAATATGGAGTTCAACTACTTATTGAATCTGTTCATTAATTTTACAACCAAGGAAGGATGGCTGTAAACACATAAATGTCTATACGAGTATAAAAAATATAATATATGGTATGTAAGCCTGTCAAGGAAAGGGAAATTAATACATGTAAATCTAAGGTAAGGACATTTTTATCTATTAAATTTTAGTTCAAAGCTGAAATAACTTGGTTAACGTCAGTACACATAAAATGCGCAGCCTTCAGTTGTGAGAGATAGATTGGAGACACTAGAAATTACAGTCACCAATTCAGCTCTCATGTATGAAGGTTGCGCTACTTGTGTGCCCTGACGAAGGAGGCAGTTTCCTGCTTCGAAACCGTTCGACACTATTAATTACTTTCTAAATATAATAGTGTAATGCATAGGTAAAGTATTATAATGCAATTTGTTGGAGCCCGTGAAGTATGTATATTTAAGACGCAAGTGTTCTTGTTTTGGCGAGCGCCAAGCAGCGGGTTGCTGGTTTTTAAAGCGAAATTGTGGAGATGGAATTAAAACATTGGAGCGTTAGGAGACACGAGAAAATGGCTCGTTGTTCTCTTTATTTCATTTAGATAGTTTTGTAATAAAGGTATGGATAAGTATTGCAGTACTCGTTTATAGGCATACAGTCCACTACACATATAGAAATATTCAATTTGGCTATGTTTGTTCCATCCTACAGGCTTGATAACTCGAATTCGAATTTTCGATGAAAGATCGAGTTTTAAGCATTCTGGAATTGGTTTTTAAAGTGATGTCTGTGCGTATATGAGTGTATCCGTATGTTAGTGAGCGTACATACGTGTGTTAGTGTGCGTACATGAGTGTGTTAGTGTATGTGTGTCTGTGAGAATGCAGATGCGATATCTCAGGAACGAATGTGGCTTTTTCAACGAAAGTTGGTACATATGTTGCATTTGGTGAACACCGGAACTCAATTAATTCTAACTGCAATCGAATGTTCGATACATCCCTGAAGTTGCGAATGGAGTTTTGAAAAAGTTGTTGAAAAACCGAATTCTTAAAATATTCGTAAATTATCATTTTCGAATTATTTCGAAAATGATAATTTCGTAAATTATCATTTCTTATGTAATTGTTCATTAGGAAACGAATGACAAAAACTTTTGAATGCTAGCATGGACCACATTAGAAATATTTCACGTTTTTCAAAACAAATAATCACCAGAATCGAGATTACATTTGAAATTTTGATCTTGTTCAAAAACTGAGTTCAGTCAAGCGACTTATCCTGACTTTCGTGGAAGTGAAACCATTATCTACTTACTTAAATATTTAAAGTTTTGCTAATCCCATTTTCTCTAATTTTGTGCTTTGTATATTTAATTTAATTTCGTTATAAAATGTTCATTTCATACTTCATCATTTCTTTTTTTCTTCCTTTTTTGTGCCAATCGGCTATTTGTAACATGCAAATTTAGTTTGTGGATTGACTGAATATAAAAACATCAACGTTCAAACTGTGGACTAGATGTTGACAAATTTTCAAACTTTCAAATAAAATATATAAAGTTTTTAAAAATTATCGTCATATTTTTTTATCACAAACTTCCTTTTATTAAGGACTTCGAGAGATACGAGTATTATGATCTCAGTGGAAAAGTAAAATATAATTTTGAAAAACTATCGTCATCTTTCTTTATCACCAACTTTCTTGTATTAAGGTTTCCGAGAGATACAAGAATTATGATCTCAGTGGAAAAATAAAACATAATTTTACTTATTTTAAAATGCCATTTTTAATTGTTTGTGAGCAATTGCATGTTTTCAAAATCAATTTTTGATGAGGTTTTTTTTTTTAAATTTAAAAATGCCGCGTATGAGCGAGTGAATTGTCTCATTATAGACTATTACATCACAGATAAAATGAGGTATTTCCCATGAACCTAGCAAACACCATTCACTTTACTTTATCAGTGATCATATGGGAGTATCTAAATATTGCTGTATCAAAATATAGATAGCTTAATATTATCATAGCAAATTTATATAATCACATAATAGTTCAGAAAAATTTAAATAATGTACTTTATATTAACTCATTTAATATTAATCATTGTGGATCCTGTATATTATTATTTTGTTGTGAAATAATTACATTATTTTCATAATGCATAAAGGATTTTGAACTGACCACTTCGTACTTTATTGTTATCCTTTTGGGCTTCTATATTGCCGGATTTTATGTGCAGTAATTTCCTTTATCGCTCTACCGTTATCAATTAACCAGTGTAAAAGTATTTTGTGCAGCACCAGTCTTGCATCATAAAGTCCATTACGCTTAAAATTTTGGGTCGTGAGATGACTCATGGGTTAAATGGCATTTGCAAAGAGAGGGGGCAATTTCAGAAGGAAATTAATTTTACGATTTTTTTCACTGTCTAGAAATTTTTTGTAGGAAAAATTAATAAAAATAACAAGTTATTGTATAATTATATTTACATGAAGATAAGATAGGAAAATCATTAGCATCTAAAACGGGCAGTACGTGAGCTCCCATACTTAAATTTTTTTTAATCTTTTTTGTCATTTATGGACCGTAGTATGATATAAATTTGCTTTCTCGTATAAAATTTATATATGAAATCATTTTGATGTGAATTACCTCTGTGCATGGGGTACTGTGGCGGAAATCGGAGATTTACGAAAAATGTGAACAGTATAGACGTTTATACTTCCGAACCTGATAGATAAATATGTATATAATATTTCTTGTTTTGTTAGAAATAAGGCCAAGATTATGAATATATATAAAAAATTAATATTTTGAACATTTTGTTTCGAAAAAACTTCATTGTTTCATTGTTAATAAGTTTTTATTGTCAGTATAATGTTTTTTTCATTTTTTATAATTTCACTCGAAATATTATCAAAACTATAAAAGATTGATATAAATAGTTAATGACAAAAAAAAGCATTAGAAAATGTAGTATTTGAATATATATTTATTTTTAAGAAAAGCTCTCATAGTTTTGAAATAATGGTCTTGTCAAGTTGAACAAGGTTTTGAATTTTCCGTTTCTCAAGATCTTAATGCTTGTATTTTAAAAACGATAAAAGCTGGCTATGAACAATAAGCATGATTTTATAGTTCTTTGAAAACCCTATAAGTGTATATAATTGGATTTTGGATCGAGCTTATATTATATCCAATTTGCATTTGTAAAACAGTTTATTTTCATTTTGCAAACTAATGCACTTTAAAGTCTTGTCAGCCCTTTAAAATCCTCACTTCAAAACACTGAAATGTCTCAAAAACGGTTCATTCGAGAGTCGTGGGGCTTCATCCTAGAATCTTATTCGTTTCGCTGTCAAAAAATTACATAAAAATCAAGTATTTAAGTTAATATATTTTAGCAATTTCCGTTTTGTTTGTCAAGATTTTGAGGATCTTTGCGGATCACAAAAAAAGGGTTGGTTATATTCTTACGAATCATGCCAAAATCTAATCAGCATTAGGATAACCCTCAAGAAACTGACTTATCTACTAAATTTTAAGAAATTTCATTAAATAGTGATTTAACCACAGTAAAAATGTAATCAGTTCCTCAAAATAAAATACTGAAATATCTCGGGAACGGTCGGTTTTAGAGTACTGAGGCTGGTGTTATTCATTACGTCGTCAAAAATTACGTATAAAGCAATTATTTAATTGATACATTTGCAATATTTTCTTTTAAATCTCAATTTAAAAAAAAAAGGCAGATTACTTTTTATCGTACCAAAATCTTACCAGAACCAAGGCAGCCCACAATACGACTTACGCACCTAATTTTGTGAAATATGGTCAATTAGTTTCTCAGCTAGGGTGGATATATACGGGTTTTGTGATCCATTTTCAATAAAAAAAGGCAGTTTATGCTCCAAATTATACCAAATTCTAATCAGCACAATGGTAATAGGGGTCACAAACCCATAATTGATATATCTACCAAAATTTGTAAAATTTGGTCAATTAGTTTTTCAACTAAAGTATACATATACAAGTTTTTGGACCAGTTCATAATAAAACATGGGTTCCTCTTTCTACAATCGCACCAAAATCTAATCAGCATCAGGATAACCCAGAAATAATCTACCCAATTATGCAAAATTTGGTTTATTAGTTATTCAGTTAGAGTGGATATATTCCTTTTTGAGGGCCATTTCGCAAAAAAGGCTCCTTTTTACCGAATCTTAGCAAAACCTAATCAGCACCAGGGCAATTCTCAACTTATCTCTACCAAATTTTGTGAAATTTAGTCAATTCGTTTTTGAGCCAGATTGGATACATATACTGCACACACACAGAGAGAGGCACAGATATAGGCTCACAGATATAGACAAACACACAGACAGACACATGGACACACATATACAACACAGATGATAGTCTAAAAATAAGTTTTCTGTGTTCTAAAGTGCTCGAAACATATAGATTCGTCGAAAACTTTAACTGCGATTTTCCACACGATTGTAAAACTTTCCCTATACATGACACGAAAAGTATCAATATCTCTTGTTGCAAAGTTAATTTATATAAATCAAACTAGCAAGCATGTTTCAGATTTCCGTATCAATTTATAAGGCTATATTTTTTCAGCTTAACTGTGTATATTCAAGGATCTGCTACATAAAAAGTAATAACGTAATTGTGTCACATTAAAGGATATTAGCAATGCTAAAGAAAAGTAAGAAATGAATAGTAAGTTAGTAAAGTTTTAATCTTTTCTCATAAGTACATTTTTAACTACATTCAATTATTCAAATGTGAATAAAGTATAGGAATTGATATAACATATGCTTTTTTCGCATTTACAATGGGGTGAAGATATAGCAGTATTTTTTCGAAGTAATGTTAATAATTTAACAAAATTATATATTTGGCAGATTGTTAATATATTTTCTCATTAATGATTGTGCATCAAATATTAACTTCCACTTAAAAATATTAAAATATATCTAAATTATTTATTGTTTAAAATAAATGAAATATCTTTGGAATAAATGACACTAATTATTATTTTTTTAACCCTTTGAATCGGAATGTTTATTAAATATATTTTTTCAGGTTTTTTTGGTGTTTTTATATTTATTTAGATTTAAATGACTAAAATTAGTTGCAATTTCAATTTAAAGCATATTTAACTTTAAAATATGAACCGGGGTACCCGCATCCCAATCTGCCTTAAAGGCAAAAGTAGTAAGGATAACGATATCCCATTCTGCCTTAACGACAAAAGTATTACAAAATACCTATATCCCATTCAGACCTAAAGATAAATTTTTGAAGAGAACAAACAGAAAAATTTCTGAGTTTTATGATTAAAGAAATGAACTTATCATTCAATACATATATTATTTGGCTACATGGCACTCTCTGAAGCAATTTATGTTTGTTATATAAAAGTGCTAGTTACACATTGGTACATTATTGGTAAAAATATTGGTACAGTTTTTCATTTTCCCCCCCATCAGGTTTTGATTTTTTTCTCCTTCTTTGACCCATACCCGCCTGGCTCAATAACATCTAAAAGGACGTTGTTGAGATTTTCAACTGTTGGCTGAAATTTAAATGCTCGAACATACTCTTATGTAGTTGCTTATCCTTGTCATTATCACTGAAATGCAAATTTCTTCTGATGTCAACAAATGTTTTATAAGGCATTATCGTTGCAAGCAGTTTTACTTTTACAACACTATCAGTATCTCAGATATCTTCTAAATTTAGCTGGGAGAAAATGGTATTCCATAACAAAGTACCGGGTGGCCATAAAATAACGTGACGTGTGTTTAGAGCCTTCCAGCTCGTAATGTATTGGACGACACGTAACAAAATTCGGTGGGCGTACACAGAGGAACATGCGGTTTCATTTATAAAAAAAATCATATCAAAAGTCGCTTCCAGGAAAAATTTTGGCACTGCAAAAGTGTAGTAGTGTGAATAATGAATGAGTGAATGCCAACTGAGACAGTTCACATCAATTTTGTTAACAATGCATGCCAGTGTTTATTGTTAATTACAAATGAGGTTCAATATGGCCACCATTGTGATGTTCCCAGAACTACATGCGTTGCGAGACATTTTCCACGGCGACACTCAACATATCAGACGTGATTTGCCTCAAGTGTAACATTATTCGATCTTTCAACGTTGCGATATCGGGGACATATCCTTGATACATAACACTTTTAAAAAATCCCCACAGCCTAAAGTCACAAGGATTGAGATAGGGTGACTTCGGTGGCCATGACCTGGGAAATGCACGACTAATGATTCTGCTGTCAGAGAAATGTTCCCGCAATAAAAGCTGTATCATAAGTTCGATGTGGGGTGGTGCACCATCCTGAATGAAGGTGGTCGAATCAAGACATCCTCGTTGCTGCAGTTGGGGAACCACGAAGTTGCGTAGGATATCAGCATACCTGCCAGCATTGACGAAACAGGTCACTGCGATCCACTCTGTCGACTTTCTTCGTAAAAGTAAGGACCGCTGATAAAAGATGCCGTAAAGTCGCACCGCACTGTGACTTTTGGCGAGTGGGGAGGTTTTCGTAGACACGCGTGCGGATTAGTCGCAGCCCAAAGGCGGCAGTTGTGTGTATTAATACCACCGTTCAAATGAAAGTGAGCTTCATCACTCCGTAAAATGTACCACGCCCATGCATCATCCACTTTCATACGTGCTAATAATCTCAAAGAAAACTCAATTTGGGTGGCCACATCGCCAGGGAGCCACTTTTGAACAGGACAGATTTTATAGGGGTAAAATTTCAATATCTGATGCAGGATTTTCCACACCGTTGAGTATGGAATATCCTTTTGCCGGTATATTGCCCGTGCACTTCTTATACCCTGCACATTCTTCATCTTCTGTTCCACAATAGCAGTTGCATCGTCTTCAATTTGTTGCTGACTGACCGCTTTGGGTCCCTAGCCTGGTTGACGTGCTAGAGTTTCGGTAGATTCGAATCGTGAAATAATGTTTCGTAAGTTTGTTATGCTCATCGGTCCACGTCATAACTTCTTCAACCGCCTAAATTCACGATGAGCAACATTGGCATTCTCGTTTCGCTGATAATACAGCTTGACTAACAAAGCGCGGTCACGTAAAGTAAAAGCCATCGAAATGTGTTAAGTAGTTCGCCTCCGAATGATAAGAATTCTCCTAGCCTTTCTTTTTATCAGAATGATCACTAAACGGAACGCTACCATAAAAATTAGTGCATTTTACTCTGTAAACAGCGACAAAATGTCCCCTGGAGGCGACTTTTGGAACTAATTTTCTTTTTTTTCAAAAATCGAAACCGCATGTTCCACTGTGTACGCCCACCAAATTTTGTTACATTTCGTCCAATACATTACTCGCTAGAGGGCTCTGAACATCTTACCTTATTTTATGGTCACCCTGTATATTCACAAATATGCATATACCTCCTTTCGAGATGCCTCAAATACTTCACCTTTCTATTGAGAGTATAAATGAGTTTATGGGCCAATGATATCTTCAACTAAACATTTGAAATTAGACACATCAAAACATATGCCGTCTTCTGTAGATTTATTCTGCAGGTTCTTCTGTAGAGAATAACTTTATCTTATCCCATTCAGCTTTAATATTAGTATCTGGTAAAACAGCAGGATATATTTTATTTTATCCACATTTTCTGTTTTCTTTAACTTTATCTATCATTTAATTATCATTTTTAGTCATCATTTTTTATCGGCCGAATGAAAAAGAACAACTGAATTTAGTCCATAACTCTTATATTTACAAGTATTATTGAGATTTACATGTTCTTCATTCTCTTCTTTTTTTTCGTCAACAATGGCAATATATTTACACAATCATTTTTAAAATATTGTACTAAAACGCTTCATTGTTGTTGTTTACATTTCCACCATCACTATCACTACTTCTTGCAAGCAATATTTCATTAATTTGATCTTGTTTCAGTTCAAATTGTTTTCATCAGCGATTTCTATGGCATGCCATTTGCATTGGTTACAGCATCACAACCGAAACACTGGCATGACCAGGCCGACCTTTAGTCGAAAATCCAGACCACTCGACTGGCCTTAGGGTTTACAGTAGCAGTTTGAGTGGCCAGGAACGATGACTTCCTTTAGTGCCAAACCTCAAAGTTATGATGACATTGAGATATCTTCAGTCAAGGTTTTTTTTTTACATGCAAATCCTACACCAAGACTTTGGTACAGTTCTATATGAAAAACATATTAGTTCTTTCTACTGAATTGCAGTAGAACTGGATTGCAGAAGATGCGCACTCTACTTACTTTTTATATAAAATTATCTTTGAAGCAGATTGGGACACATGCTTCCCTTGAGATATACACCATTACTGCAGATGTACTAAATATATGTATTTTTTTCTTTTGATGAAATAATGTTTATTAGATGCATGGAAAATAATAAATTCTTTTAGAAATATTCTAACAAAATTTTTTTATTAGAAATTAAATTTTTAAATTGGAAGAAATTTTTTTTCAAACTAACATTTTCAGATAATAATTTAAAATATAAATATCTTACCAAAATTATTTTGAAAACATTGTGAGTTATTATTAAAAAATCCTTTATAGTAATATCAGCGTAGAAAATGTTTATAATTAAAACTAAATCTTATTAAAAATAAAATACAAACGAGACACTGGTGTCTCATCTGCGTCAAAGGGTAAAATTGTTTCTCACGAAAGTATCTATATTTATCGTTTGTTCTACGGTTTAAAATATGTTTTATACATTTTACTATTTTTCCCTATTATAAGAAGCTAAACATTTTTATTCCAGAACGTTAATATTTATGCCAAAGTTTATGCATTTATGTGTCAAAAATAACATATCCTTAAATTTATTTTGCCAATTAAGCATCAACATACACCAGTTCATGTTTTAAAATAAATAAATAGTTTACGCTTCTTTTTTCGATTTATGGGTGTCTCATGAAGTGGAAGTATAACTTATTTTGCAATGAATATATATGGTCTTTCCCTCTGTGTCAAGTAATGAATTAGATACCAATCTGTACCCACCAGTCTCGTTAAAGGAAGCATGCATAACGAAAATACATTGGTGTATTGAGATGGATCACCCTCCTGCACCAGTTTATTGGCTCTCGAGCTAAAACCAGCATTTAATATACAATCTATCAGTTCTACGATAAATGGTAATTCAATATATTTTAGATACATTGTCGTAACCAATGTGTCTAAGTAGCAAGAGAGTTTCCCAAAGAGTTCTACACTCAATATTGAGGGTTTGGAAAATAGAGTCTATCAAGTAGTTATGTGTGAGTAAGAGTGGAGAGGTGTATTTCAAACGTAGCTATTAATAGCCTAAAACAATTTTGAACAATGTACACAAAAAAGCATCTGATCAAAATGCACAACTGTAATCGAACATATGTTTTTAAATATTTTGGTATTATTAAAGAAAATATATTTATTTTTACATTAAAGAGTTATATGTACAACGTAATAATAAATAGTACTCAATTGTAACAAAAAACTGCCAAGAATTTATAATTACTTTAGTGATCATCACCATCACGGGTATCACGTCTTAGTAATCTAATTTATACTTTTAATCTCATAATTGTACGAATCAAGGTATAGTGTGTTTTATATGGAAGGAAATTGCAATGTGTTCGGCATTTCTCACTCACAATGTATTTTCAGATTCTTTTCAATAATAAATTGAAAATTATTTTTTCTTAATAATTATTTCTTTCTGTAAATTGATATTGTATAACTATGATATTTGTATAACTGTTGTATAAATTTTTGTTAGAATTCACTTTGTACATTCCGCATCAATTTAAAGAATTAACATATTATCAAATTGACCATTGCAACATGGAAGAGCAATCATGCATGATGCATAGATTAAGAAACACTTTCTAACTGAAATGCAATCCACTAGATGTGCCGCATCTCTAAAATGCAATATTTTCAGTGGTGATATTTGTTCAATTATCCCAGAACTACAATAATTTATTTTATTTGAAAACTTAAAACTTCATCGAAAAAAATGAACATCATTCAAATACGTCATCGAAATATAAATTGTCTGGCTCTCTGTGTAAAAACAGTGAATATTTTATTCATATATTTTTAGTATATTTCATTCATACATTTGTATTATATTTCATTCATACACTTTTATTATATTTAATTCATACACTTTTATGACTCCAGAGTTAAATAATATTTCGTGAAAAATATTCTGCAATTCTTATGCAACTCATCATACAATCACTTGTCTACATTCTCGTAAATTATCACACTACTGCAATAATTTATTTTACTTGAAAACTTAAAAGCATGGAAGTAAAGTACTTTCTAACTACATGCTTAAAATTTCATTGAAAAAGGCAATGATATAATATAGTTGGCTTCTCTATGTAAAATTAATGAATATTTCATTCATATCTCCTATATTCCAGACTCCAGAGTTAAATAATTTTGCGGTAAAATAATTCAGCAATCCCTATAAAACTTTTCTTACAGCTTGGTATGTTTACATTCTGCATGAGTTAAAATTAGGTAAAATTAAAGCGTAATCATTTAGATACACAGACATTAAAATTTCATTGAAAAAGGCTATGATATGATATAGTTGGCTTCTCTATGTAAAATTAATGAATATTTCATTCATATCTCCTATATTCCAGACTCCAGAGTTAAATAATTTTGCGGTAAAATAATTCAGCAATCCCTATAAAACTTTTCTTACAGCTTGGTATGTTTACATTCTGCATGAGTTAAAATTAGGCAAAATTAAAGCGTAATCATTTAGATACACAGACAATACGCAAAAATAAAACGGTTTTATGGCGGATGCAACATTAAATATAAATTGAAACGATCTTTAAATATATACGTTAACAGTGGAAATATGAAATCCATATTATTAGTTTTGCAACATGATCACGTGATCTCTTCATATATCATGAGTGTAATTGTTATTTGAATTTTTATTTAAAAAACTACCCAGCATATTTTTCTGGGGTTTTTTTTTTTGCACATTTTATATGATGAAGTGAATATTTCCTAAAATTTTCCGAACAATTTGTGAATTTTAACTTCGCTTATAAATTGTTTGAAAAATTAGGTCCCATTAGGGTCAAAGTACACTCTATAACAAAACAATCGATGCACCAAGAAGGAGTTGTCCGATTGCGATAAAAATTGGTGGATGTGAAGAACATACATAGAAAAAGAAACGATTAAACTTTCAGAACAATTTAATGATTTAGAGTTTGATCGCATACAGAGAGAGGAAGTCAATAATATTGGTCCACCTCTGGCCTGGATGCAAGATGTCACCCGGGATTATACCATCCGTGACTGATAAAGTTCACGGATGGAGTCCTGCGGAAGGTCTTTCCAAATTATCTCCAAATGTTGGACTAAATCGTCAACATTCCGGGGTGGTTGCAATCGCCTTCCCATAACGTCCCAAATGTGCTCTATGGGAGAGAGATCAGAAGACCTAGCTAGCCAAGAAAGTGTTGGGCAAGCTTGAAGATAATTCATAGCAACACGTGCCGTGTACGACCGGGCAGTATCTTGTTGAGAAGTAAGTCCGGGGTGTCGCAAAAGGAACGGTAACACAACCGGTAGTAGAATGTTGTCTACGTACATCTGTGCTGTCAGTGTGCCAAAGAGGTCCGGCTATCAAAGGAGATGGCATCCGAGACCATACCCACCTGCATATATACACCTGCCCAGGTATATACCTGCTGAATGCGCAGTTCCGATGCGCTGGAGCTCCCACTATTTATTCATTGAACACCAAATTTTATTAATTTGCATGTTCTCTCAAAATATCTTTGCATACGAAATTTAATTACAATCGGACAAATCCTTCTTGATGCGTCGATTTTTTTGCTATAGAGTATATTTCATTTTTACAATCCAAAACTGATTGGGTGATATTATTCTTTACATTCCCATATCTCTCACAGACCGTCTCAAAAACATACAAAAATTTCATTTCGATAAAGCCATTTTTACGTCAGTTATCGCGCAGACAGGCAGACAGCATGACCAAAGTCATAAACACTTTTCAACTATGTCGTAATGTGTTAAAGTGTTTGACAAACGATATCTTACTCGAATACTTTGCATAGCAAGTCAATCTTTGTTAACAGAAATGAGAGTTTCTAGAATTTAATATCATATTCCATTCTATAAAAATGTTATATATATATTCATTTATGATACAATAAAATGGCTAAGTCCAAATAGTCCACCTCCATTTACGCTTCTACTTCAGACATCTTAAAGTGGTTTTCATTACTGAAATTGAAAACCAGCTAGCTTTGCTTGGCGATTCTTTTTTGACTTTCTTCATCGCATTGAAGTTTGGTAAAGTATTAGTTTATTGAACTACCATTTCAGTGAACAATATCTTAAAAATTAATCCTGCATTTCGTTGGGAAGATTCATAGATTTCTTAATCGCAGGATAATTGGTAAATCATATGGATCGATACCTGGTTAACTGCGTACTCAGATAATTGAATAAGCATCAAACTTTGCACACTAGTAGTCATACTATAGCAACCTGTTAGAGTCTAAGTAAATCTAAACCTTACATACACTTACATGAAAGTGACATATTAAGGATGATCAGCTCAAATTTCATGAAAAGTTGTATTGTCATTGCAGATAAGTATGCGCAAAAAATTAAAAGAAAATCAGTTCAGTAAAGGCGGGTCAAAAATTGATCTCAAGATTTTTCCCAAACAAAGAAACCAACCTAAATAAAACCGTGTAAAAATTAATACAACTTTCAAAATAAATCTTCGTTACTCATAATAAAATCATACTCAGATATCGTAATCAAATTAGAGGCTGCATTCGTTGTGGATACATTCTTCAACAGTCTTCTAAGAAATGGTATGCTTATTTATAAAAATTTTCTTCCACTTTTGCATTTTTGTTTGACTATCTACAGCAGTGATTCACAACCTCTTTTGTTTGAAGGAACCCTTGAAATATTTCTTAATTTATAAAATTCGTATATTATGAAATATATGTGCAAAGCAGATATGTTGATAAACAATAACTAAATCATACTTTTGAATACAATACTACAATAGCATTTATAGCTTATTTCTATTTATTATTAACTCTTAATAAAAATAATGATAGATACTTGATTGTCCATATTGAAAGTCACAGAGAAACATCATTGGTTTATCTGAAGATTTTGCGGAATATTTACAACTGGGCCAGGGTTTTATTGACAGTTTCAACAGCAAAAGGTTAGAGTGATTACGAAGATGCAAGGAATGACATACTTAACTTTCAAATGAACCTTGGACGAATTCGGTAGATATGAGATTCTGGTAGAAAATTGCGAGGAATATGTCGACTAAGAAAAAATGCCGATTGTAAATACTATCTGTATATACACATTCTTGTGTTCACTAATAAACATCCATTAAGAGGAATATGTCGCCTGAGATAAAATGTTGATTTCAAATAATACATGTATATACAATTTTTTGTGTTCATCAATGAACGATTTGGAAAGTGTTGAGATGTCATTGTGCACTTGTTGGAGTTAGAACGTGTAACGAATCAACACAACTTTACCTTAAAGAATACAGCGGATTGCATGTCAGAGAAACAACAAAAATATTCAATTTACGCCAGGCTTGCTCACTTAATGATCTTCTGAAATACAAAGCATGTGTTGAAATCCATCTGTTATTACGTTTTGATTATCTACATTACATATTTTATTCAAATGAATTTGCTAAGGAATGAAATAACATATTATATGTAAGTAACAGACTATTTTTGTAAAAATAGGTATATAAAGATAGTTTGGAAAAAGTAAATGCAAAAAAATTTTAAAAGAATTTAAACTGAATAGAATATATGCTCTGCAATTTAATATAATGTATCCAAACCCATCAAATAGTAAGTACTATTAACATTAAGCTTTCAGAAAAATAAATAGCTATAAGATTATTGAATAAAAAATGACTCTGTTTTAAAACGCTCTAAAAATATTTATGCTTAGACGTTTAAATACTAAAAAAGAACATCAAATTAAAAAAAAAGTTCAATAATAAATTTAGCAGGGGAAAGTAAAGTGAATCCATCATATTATTAATTACATTGTCCCAAGCTCATTATAGATGAGAGAAAAATAAATAAAATCAATGACATAACGTCGTTTAACGAAAAGTTATTTATTTGAAATATCCTAAAAGACGTATAAAGTATTTAAAATTGCCAAAGCGCTTTCGAGCGTTAATATGCTCTTCACCAGTGGCTACATGAAAATTAAACATGGAATGTTCATATATAAACCAGTTACACAGCAAATTTGCATAAAAATGTAAAACTAGGTAAATGAACAGACTATAATTTAATAAAAAACTAATCCAAGAAGCATACACGAAAAATACAAAAAATGTATACTTTAAACGGATTCATATTGTAAAAATATTACAAGAAAAGTACTATTATAAGTATATTAATCTATTGCAGGAAAAGCGCAATTTCAAAATAACAGGCATGCCCAATTTTCATGAGAATGAAGTCATAAATAACTTTTAAGAGGTTTGAATTGCTTGAGTCGAGAATGGGTCGCCAAGAATAACTTAAAGTTTGAACGGGATAAAAATTACAAATCGACTCACGTTAAATATAAACAAGAAAGATCAATCATGCTTAAAGCATTGATTATGAAACACTTTTCAACTTCAATTCAATTTTATTTAAACATCTTTAAAATTCAATACATTCCTCGGTAATAGTTTAAAACTTATCACAATACTACATTAATTTATTATATTTGGAAACTTAAACCTTCATAAAAAAAAATGAACTTCATACAAATGACGGCATTGAAATATAAATTGCCTGGTTTAAACATCTCTAAAATGCGATACATTCCTCGGTAATACTTTTAAAATTATCATAATACTACGATAACTTATTATATTTGAAAACTTCATCGAAAACAACTAAAATTCTTTCAAATGACGTCATAGTAAAAATAACATGCCTAGCTGTCTCTATAAAAGCAGCATTTCATTCATTACATTTTCCCATTCATTTCATTCTTCACAATACCATAATAATTTATTTTATTTAAAAATGAAGACCATGGAGCTACAAGTAATTAAACTCTATGCTTAAAACTTCATCGAAAAAATCGTCCTTCTCTCTGTTAAATCAATGAATATTTCATTCCTATCAGCTATGCAAACTCCATGGGATAAATAATTTTGCGTTAAAGAAATACAGCAACTCTTATACAACTCATTCTACATATTTTGCTTTTTACATTTTACATAATTGAAAAATAGGCTTCGTTGTAGACATAATTAAATTTTGATGATTATTTAAACTCAAATATATTGTAATTGCGTTGTTTCAGTATGTAGATGCACAGAATTTAAGCAAAAATAAAGCCGTTTTAAGACGAATACAGCACTCAATATGAAGTGCGGGTCACGTGATCTTTCCATATCATGGTCACGTTTTATATAAGAGGTGTAATTATTATTTTAATTTTTATTTAAGAAACTACTGAATATATTTTGCTGAATTTTTTTTATATTTTTGGAACGATTTGAATATTACCAAAAATTTTCGAAGCAATTTGTGAATCTTAAATCCGCTCAAAAATATTTGAAAAATGAGGTCTCATAGGGTTCAATGTATTTCATTTTCTTTAACCCGGGTTCAATCCAAAACTAATTGAGGGATATTATTCATTTATATTCCCACAGGTCCTACAGACCGTCTGTACATCATATTAAAATTTCATTTTGATTAAGCCATTTTGACGGCAGTTATCGTGCTAACGGACAGACAGACAGACAGACAGACAGACAGAATGAACAAAGTCATAAACACTTTTCAACTTTGTTGTAAAGTGTTAATAGAACAAGAAAGATCTATCATGCTTTAAGCATTGATTATGAAACACTTTCCAACGTCAATGCAACTTTATTTAAACATATCTAAAATGCAATACATTCCTCGGTAATATTTTAAAACTTATCAAAATACTGCATTAATTTATTATATTTGAAAACTTAAACATTCATCGAAAAAATGAACTTTATTCAAATGACGGCATTGAAATATAAATTGCCTGGTTTAAACATCTCTAAAATGTGATACATTCCTCGGTAATAGTTTTATAATTATCATAATACCACGATAATTTATTATATTTGAAAACTGCATCGAAAACAACTGAAATTCATTCAAATGACGTCATAGAAAAAATAACACGCCTGGCTCTCTCTATAAAATCAGCATTTCATTTATAAATAATTTCCCATTCATGTCATTCCTCACAATACTATAATAATTTATTTTATTTATAAATTAAGACCATGGAACTACTAGTAATTAAACTCTATGCGTAAAACTTCATCGAAACCTTCTCTTTGTGAAATCAATGAATATTTCATTCATATCAGCTACGCAGACTCCATGATCTAAATGATTTTGTGTTAAAGAAATACAGCAATTATAATACAACTTATTCAACATATTTTGCTGTTTACATTTTACATAGGTGAATGATAGGCTTCGTTGTAGAAATAATCAAATTTGGATCATCATTTAAACTCAAATATATTGTAATTGCGCTGTTTCAGTATGTAGATGCACAGAATTTAAACAAAAATAAAGTGGTTTTAGGACGGATACAACGCTGAATATAAATTAAAAAGAACTTTAAAAATCACGATTTTGAGACAAGATGGATGCCATATAGCATTTTGAAGTGAGTCACGTGATTATTTCATATCATGGTCACGTGATTGCTTCATATAAGAGGTGTTATTATTATTTTAATTTTTATTTAAAAAACTACTGAATATATTTCGCTGAATTATTTTTTATATATTTTATGGAACAATTTAAATATTACTTAAAATTTTCGAAGCAATTTGTGAATTTTAAATCCGCTTAAAGAATGTTTGAAAAATTAGGTCCCATAGGGCTCAATGTATTTCATTTTATTAACCCGGGTTCAATCCAAAACTAATTGGGTGATATTATTCATTTATATTTCCATAGGTCCTACAGACCGTCTGAACAACATACTAACATTTCATTTTGATTAAGTCATTTTCACGGCAGTTATCGTGCTGACAGACAGACAGACAGACAGACAGACATACAAACAGACAGACAGACATACAGACAGAATGAACAAAGTCATAAACATTTTTCAACTCTGTTGTAAAGTGTTAATAAAAAGGGATTCATAAAGGAGAATATTACTTGTGTTATTACAACGAATTATAAGGACATTTTTTTTAAACAAGGGGAGGAATTTATCATTAATCACAGATTGACCATGAGTAGTAGAAAGTTTGTCACATTTGACATCGTGAGCGTGCTCCGCTAAACGGATGCCAGCATTGCGTTTTGTATTTCCAATGTAAAATTTATAGTCACCACCAGGAGACATCAGGGGAACTGCATACGGACTACAGGGTGTATGTAGTTCCCCTGTTGTCTCCTGGTGGTGACTATAAATTTTATATTGGTAGTACAAAACGCAATGTTGGTATCCAAAATTAGGCTTTACTGTTCTTTCGAAATTGAATTTTTCCTGTAATAATATGATATATTTATGATAGTAAATTTTTTTGTAATATTCTTACAATTTGAAGCCTTATTTTACCTGTAATAGAATAATATATTTATGATAGTACTTTTCTTGTAATACTCTTACTCTTTAAATCCGTTTTGTTTTGTATTAATTTCCGTGAATATTTTTTGTATATGTAATTTCCGTGTATATTTCTTGGTTTAATATTGTATTAATTAATAGTCTGTTCATTTACCAATTTCATATTTTTATGCAAATTTGCTCTGTAACTGATCTATATATGAACATTCCATGTTTACTTTTCATTTAACCACTGACGACGTTCATATTAACTCTCAAAAGCGCTCTGGCAATTTTAAATATTTTGTACGTCTTTTAGGATGTTTTAATAAATGACTTTTCGTAAAACGAAGTTTTGTCCTTGATTGTATTTAGTTGAATTCAGACGTGATACCAATTTTTTATAATGAGAGAAAATAAATTACTATGTTATTAGAAAATTAATTTATTTTCAGAATTCGTCGGATCATTATCTGATACAGAAATTTCTTTCGAGTGCAGAAAACGATTTAAATTATTAAATCTACAAAAATGCATTGAAAGTTAACGCAGCTTTGTTAATATATATTTATTTACTTGCCTATATTGATGAAATTTTATGACATGCTGAGTTCTTGAAATAACTAGAACAGGAATATTTATATATTATTATACAGAATTTCTTGTTTTATTAACACTTTCTAACAGAAGCACAAATTGCTTATTAATTTGATCATTTTGTTTGTATGTCTGTCTGGATATCTGTTTGTCCGTTTGCACGATAACTTAAGTTAAAATGACTTCATCGAAATGGAATTTTAGTATGATGTTGTAATGGTTGGCGGGCTTTTTGGGAATGAAAATGAATAATATTAACTAATTAGTTTTGAATTTAACCCGGCTTGAAAAATGAAATACACTGATCCCTATGAGACTTAATTTTTTAAACATTTTGAAGACATGCATGTGTGTTTGTTTGTCATATTATCATGGGAGCACGACTGCGCTGAATTTCATAAAATTTTGTGGATAGCCTTGGAATATGCTCATTTAAAAATCAGTACTTAATTCGAGATTTCAAGACCAGCGGTTGCTTAGATATTAATTAAAAATGCACAATTAAACATCTCATTGACATTATGCAGACAATATTTTCTGTCTAAATTTTTTTGAAGAAATGATATTACATTGCTAATCAATGAAATGACAAGATTATAATACAGCAGACGATATCATTAAATATTTTACGATTTTAAAACTAAGGACATTTTTAGAAAAATAAATTATTTCAGAATTACATTTTTAACGAGATTATATCAGTTGTGGCTTTCGGGGTGAAAAGTTATGGGGAATAGTGATGTTTATTGATGTTTTCAATTTTTTATGTGACCTGTTTTATTCTGGAAAATATTTTTCAAACTCCCATATTATGTTTAAGCAATTATTGAAGCAGATTAAGGATGGTACAGTTATATTTTCTAATATCATTTTAGCGTTTTCATTTTGGAATATGCTGTTCCAATTTCATAAGCATTTCATTTTGGCATGCACTGATCCCATTTCATATTTTTATAAATTTGTTTACAAATGGAACCGGGATGTTTTATCCTTTGGATCTGCCTGTGAAGATACATTTGCATAGCATGAACAGATATTTTTATACTTCTCTTTAGACGAACTATATTAAATATTTTAATAAAATGTTTTGAATAACAATGTCATTAGGACACTGTCGGTCTTTGCACATAATTGCGAATTTAAGTTTCTTTATATTATATATTCCGTATGAAGAACGGATATACAGTACATATAGTATGTTAGAGACTATATAATATGTTAGTATATATAATATGTTAGTACATATAATATGTTAGAGACACTGTGCATTTGGAATTCGCTGAAAATGCATCTGAAAATAATTATTTAATTGCTTTTGAAACTGAAAGAAACACGTATACTTGGATAAATTTAAACTGGTAACAACATACCGATTGAAACTGTAATTACATGAATTACAATTTATGTGTCGACACCATTCCTAGTTATTGAATGAAATGCAGGATTTAGCAGATGTAATTTTATATTAAAGATGTCGTACTACGTACGCTTTGGTTTCAATGATTATCTATTTACATTTTGCATATTTCTTTTCATGCAAATAATTCAAAATATACACAACTAAAATTATTGCTTAAAATAATTATACCAATAACTTACAAAAATATGCAACTTTGGAATGCATAAAAACTTAATCTATAATTTTATATTTGCATGAATATACCTTATCTAAATAGAAAATTATTGTACCTTGCAAAAAGTAAAGTGTATTATTCATTCCACTAATTGCCTATCTTACAGGTTATGGTGCTCATTATAATGGAAAAAAATATAAATTGAACTTTTAATTAAATATGCATTTAAAAGAAAAATTCCTTTTCTCAATCAATTATTGTTATCTTCTTTCAAGTTAAATAAATCAAAATATTTCTATCAGTTTTAAATGAATATAAAACGGAAAAGCTTTAAATAAATGTTTTGAATAATTTATTTCAAGTAATTGGAAGAAAATATTCCTACTAAGAAGTTAAAGATTGCTTAGACGGCGTTAAGCTCTTAGTGCATCAACATGTATCACGTAAGCAATTTTAAGTAAATAAACATTCACGCACATTACATTATGAACTTTTTTGTTGTTAATTCTCTTCAAGTGTATTTGAAATATTACAGTTCCAAATATTAACTAGGACTGATGTATTAGATACTGGGTATTGTTTGATATATTTGATCCAAGACATCTCCTTGACAAATTTAGACTACATTAATTATAGTATAGCATGAACTCGAAATCACCAACTTTGCATGGATTTAAACTAGAAGTCCAGACATAAAGCGTGGTGGACGAGCATTATAGCATTAAATCAAAGACGCCTCAATCTCAAGGCACTTAATACTTTCTTTTGAGCGTCTGCTCAGCTTCCCGGTGTTTGTTTGTTTGTTTGAGACCCAGACCGCCGACCTACCAGAAAGGTGTAAGGTAAATATTTGGACGGCCGGGAAGTAACGCCCAATTTAGACCGGAAACCAGTGGGGGAGGCATCCACAGGGAACGTACCCTCCTTCCCCTACTACAAACCTCTCAGAAAGACTTACGGACTCACTAGTTTAAAGTGATCGTACTCCGCATGAACACGGCGGCAGTTGTGGCAGCGTGCAAATCCAGCACGCAAACCACCGGGCTACCACGCCTGAAATGTGCCAACAGCACGCGATGTTCCCAGGTGGTCACCCACCCAAGTACTAACCGCGTCCGATGTTGCTTGACTTCGGTGATCTAACGAGAACCGGTGTTTTCTGCATGGTACGGCCGTTGGCTCAGCTTCCCGGTGTGTTTTGTCAAAACCAAACGATGTCGATGTTTGTTTGTAGGTGAGGCGCACTCGTTATACGTTGGCAGGAAGATGCATTTAGGATACCGAGATAAGGCGTACTTGTGGTGAATTTAATTTTTGGCAATCACGTAGTCGATGAACACAGTAGATGAAAATTTTGAATTTTTCTATTAGTTGCATTCTCGCCTTTTCCCATGAGGAGTACAAAATAACAGCTTATTTTTCAATGCACATATGATTTTCAGAACGATGATACATTTAAATTAATAAAGAGTGAATGATATTTTATGTTTGCTATTTTATATTGACAGATCGCTTAAAGAGATTTTGAATAATGCACAACTGATGCAGTATATTTACTTCTCCATACGTAGTATTAAGAAAGTACTGTTTCGCCAAACATTTTCAATTTCGAGATTTTGGTGCCAATAGAGGTTTTACGAACATCTGAACACGTTTTGACTATTTTTGAGAGATGTCCGTTTTGGTTTAGTCAAAACTAGAGGTTTTGTCAAAACTGTCACTTGGTTTTGTCAAGTGTCAAAGTGTCAAAACTCTTCTCTGATTGTCTACTTTTTTTGACATTCTGCTAGTCAGCTTTTAAACACATTATGTTCACACTTTCCTTTCGTACGTTAATGGTATTTGAAAGTCGACCACCCATGCGGATCATAAGTGCCGACTCTCTTTCTTAATTACATGACGAAAGTAGGGGTCATTCGAAAAAAAACCGGCCCGACTCACCTGAGAAATACTTTTGGACTGTATTGGAAGAAACTGTACGGTATCTATTACATAGGATATGTACGACTTCACCCAGTCCTCCCAGTGACACACCCTTGCCACGGCAGGACTCGAGGGGGATATTTCATGTTTGGTATAAGCAATATGCGTGTCTACATGATTCGTTGCAGTTTCACTTATTTGTAAAACTGAGGTCATCTAGTTAAAGAAAACGGTACTCAGCTAGTAAAATTATATTACTCATATTCTCAATGATTACATGTATAAAAACTGAAGAATTTGAAAATGCATCTAAACATTTTTTGGCTCCATAAATAGAAATTTTCAGTTATAAACAAGAACACGATATCTATAGTTTCGCAGCCATTAAACATGAAAAATGTTTATAAATGTAGCTATTTCTGTAAAAGCTGTCTTGCTTAAATATAATTTCTGAGTAACTTAGCATTATAATTGGTGCAATTGAAGTAAACAATGGAAGTAAGAAATCAATACACTCAATTTTAAATAATAATCAAAACGTCTTCAATAAAGAGAATATGCCATTTTTTAAATAATAATAAGTGAGTTTTCGGCGTAAAAAATTAAGTCAAATCCATGTTTCGCCAAATTGCATAGCGTTCACATTTTTGAGCTCATTATAAGGGAAGAAAAAAAAATTGGAGTTGTAATTGGAGAAGTACTTTAATTTAGTAATCTATCTATTTCTGTATTACTCATTATTTTTCTGCTTTTAAGGTAAATAAATATAATTAATTCAATTATTATAAGAGATGATTATTAAAAATGAAATACATTTTGGAGAATATATTTTTCAATCGAAGAATAATGCAGATGCACACTAAACTAAAATATTTCTAGCTCCATTACTGGCTCTTAATACCGTAAAATGGCAGGGAAAAAGGTAAAATGGCAGTGAATGCAGGAAATTATGTAATTTAAAGCATAAAAGAAAAGCCTCTCTCAATCTCAATATTTAATTATAAAGTGCTGGTATTTTACTTGAAAGTAAAAATGACAGATATAAATTTTCTAAATTATTTTGAATTGGTGCTCTCTTAAATAGCAAGAATTTGTCGAATATTTTAATTACTTACTTTATGAAATAAGGACAATTCTGAAGAGCTTAAATTGACGAAAATATTTGCTGACAGAACAATTTCTAATAATAAAGACCAATCAGCCATGATATTGAATAGAAGTAGAAACTGACATGGTACAAATAATAATTGTTAATGTGCCAATAATAACTTTTCTAAATTTTATAACTGCGCTCCTGATAGTCTTAATGTTTTTAACACTTTCCAACATAGTTAAAAATGTTTATGACTGTTCATTCTGTCTGTATGTCTGTCTGTCCGTTCGCACGATAACTGCCTTAAAAATGACTTTATCAAAATGAAATTATAGTACGTTATTGAGACTGTCTATGGAACATATGAGAATGGTAATGAATAATATCACCCTAGTTTCGAAGTGACTCCGGGGTGGAAAAATGAAACACATTGAACCCTGTGGAACTTAATTTTTCAACCATTTTTTAAGCGAAGCTAAAATTCACAAATTGCTTCGAAAATTTTAGGAAATATTCAAATTAAATATATAAAAAAAAATCAGCAAAATATGTTCGAAAGATTTTAAAATAAAAATCGAAATGATAATTACAGCCATATTATATGAAGCGATCACGTGAATCATTGTAAAATAAAATATGGCATTTTCCATTTCAAAAATCGTGATTTTTAAAGTTCTTTTAAATTCATATATTAATTATTGCATCCTTATCCTTTCGAAAACCATCTTATTTTTGCGTATTTTCTGTGCATCTATATTCTGCGCTAACATAATTACAATACTTTTGAGTTTAAATGAACATCAAACATTGATAATTTTTACAACGAAGCCTAAATTTTAATAGATGCAGAATGTGAACAAGATTGAGGACTGCAAGTTATTGAGAACTGCAAAACTGCTGGGAGGGGGAGGTCAACGAGCGGTAGGGCACCGAAAGGGTGAGACAGCATAGGAGGCTCCAGTCGGTGGAAGGAACGACTCCTGTGTAACTAGTTCACTAAAGTCACTAAGAATAGGGCACGTAAGTGAATTTCTGTACATAGCAGTAGTGGCCGTTCTCAGTTGCGGTATGACTTTACAAAAATTTTGATAAATTATTTGTGCTCATAATTTGAATCAAATCCTAAAAGCGTCTGAGTGAATTGTTTATACCCCTTTGTATCACGTGGGTGGCTTTGGGTTCCGACGATTTTGAAGGGAGATCTGGAAAATCATCGGGGCGGGGATAAAAGCATTTACATATGAGTACAATATATCTACGAATTTCCTATTGAATGTAAGGGGTGTTCTTTTTCCTGGTTTTGTGAATTTCGAACATCTTCGATAGCTCGCGCAATGCACTCTTCCGCAAGTTGCGCAGGTACACGCAGTTCCATGTCTATCATGGCACTCAAGTGTCTAGTGCGGAATCCAAATTCCGGTCCGGTACTACATGAAAAAAATCTTAATAATTTTTTAAATCAGGTAAACTTTTGTCCATCCCCAAAGTCGTCTTTTCAGCGGTCAGGGATCCATAAACACGTGTCCCTAAGATGATGGGACACGACTAAAACACGTCTTACTCTATAGACAATCCAGTCAAAATATGTCAAACGTTTTTGAGGTAGTGTATGTGAACATGTGTGTATGTGTGTGTGTGGGTGGGTGTGTCTGTGTGTGTGTGGGTGTGTGTGTGTGGAAGCAATATTTTACGAACGAATGAAAGGATTCGAAAAAAAATCGGCAGTAGCTCCAGTGCGATGGAGCTAAAATGTTTAAATAACACATTTTTTATGGGTGATTTGTTTTCCCTAAACATTTTCAAAACAGTTCAAAATATTGAACTATTCTGAAAGTATTATACCCACCTTCAAAACATTATAACCACATATTCAAAATATTAATATACCGAAATTTTAACTACTGTAATTCGAAAACAAGGAACATTATCCAAAATCAAATAATATATCCTTGCAGGACTTTTAAATGGCTATACATCAACTTTTCTAGTTCATAGATAGGTCTTTTAGTTTTTGAGACATAAGCATTACAACATTGAAAAATGTCTTCAAATTGACAAGATGATTCCTCCCGTTTAAAACATTTACATTTTCCCTTAATGCTTCGAATTCAGACAGAAATACTCCATATATAGATGTTATAACCATAAAAAATTTAGAACGATTTTCACTATCAGTGAATACTGGAAAACTATAGATTTAAAACTCGACAGAATTATCAGAATACCCCATCCAATTTTTAAAATGAAAGTTTGGAAAACTCTTCAAGACATCACATGCTACAATAATGTTGAATAAATAATCATATTTTAACTAATTTATCATTAGAAAAAGAATGTTTCCCACTTTACAACGATGGTACGAAACCTTCCCGTTATACAGCACGTTTTTAGATAAATGTATCATAAAAGTTAAGGAAATTTAAAATAAGTAGCATGTATCCTTAAATAGGTTGTTCTTGGTGATGAATTTTGGAAATATCGCCAACTTGACTAATTTCTTTAAATGCTGCCAAAGGAAAGAAAATGTCGCCAAATTACCGCTTAATTAATGAAAATATCCCCAGAATTCGTGAAAATGCAACGTATTTACTTTACCTATATATTATAATATGTGTTGGGAAAGAATTGTGACGGGGTCAAACATTCGAATTCGAGTTTTAGACGGCAGAATACGTTTTAAGTATCCAAGAACTTGAATGGAACGTTTTTGAGGTGATGTGTGTGTGTATGTGTGTTAGTGTGTGTGTGTCCGTGAGTCTCTGCAGCAATTTCTCATGAACGATGGGAACGCTTCTAGCGTTAATTTAAAAATATAATGGTTATAATTTCGATTTTTTAGTGTTTTAAATTATTTTGAATAGATGATATTTTAATATTTTTTTTGAACTGGTTTAAATATATTAAAGGAAGAAAAACCACATACAAATAAATAAGCTATTCAGCAAACATTCTTTCAGCGCCATCGAATTAGAGCCACTGTCAATTTTTTTAATATCTCAAGAACAGCTCGATATATATCAAAGAATAGTGTATACTTACTTGTATGATAAAAGTACTTCCAAAGCATTGAGTAATTTATGAAAAAGAAAAGGTTTAAGCTTAAAATGTTCTTTATATTATATCTTAAACGCACAGTATGTTCAGAACGGTTAAAATAATCTCTGTGTAAATTATGACTTGTTTCGATTTTAAAATTTATGAATAAAATGAATTAATATTTCAGCAAAACAATTGAACATAATTATATTTATTATTTATTTTTGAAATAATTATCTAAAAATATGGAAGTCGTATCCTTAATTTGAACTTCCAGAAAAAATTAATAGATCTCTGAGATTAAATGCTTAAAAAATGCAGGAAATATATTCAATATTCCTTATTTGTGGAGCCATATCATTTCATGAAAAATAAATATAACATTTCAAGAACGACTTGTGAAACCTGGTGAATATTTCCCATTCATTTAACCTTAACCAATGGATATATTTAAAGACATTTTTCTTTGCTTTTATTAATTTGTTTCGGAGATTTCAAATTAGTCACACATACATGATTGAAAAATAACATGAATTTCTGGAACGCTCAGGAAGTTCAGATTGAATCAGAATTGTGTGTTTTGAAGCGTGTTTTTAATCCCATCACAATACTTTCACTTTACATATACTATATAACGTTGGAAAACTGATTTATAAATGAATTATAATTTTAAAACGTTTTCGTAAGACTACATTTACATTTTTTATAACTTATGTTAATTTCACAATAAATCAGTTGGCGACCGTCTTATAGTATGTAACCGGAGTTGAAGTACGACCTTACTATATTTTAAGCAATTTATTTTTATCAATTTAAAGCAGCATTTCAATTGAATGCTCTTGTTTATTCCTAAACCAAATAGGTAAGTTATACACAGCAAAACAACTGGTCAATTTAATCCTAAGGCAAAGCAAACACTAATGCTTTTTGTAAAAAGGATTTGCTTAAAATGAACGATTAGTGACATATTATGAAAACAGAAAGTTTTGTTTTAAATTTGTTGGCATGGTTAGATCCCTAAAAAATAAATCTAGTAACAAATAATAGAATATTAATAAATAAATAAATAAAAATTAAAGATAAAACATCGGAAAAGACGACTTGTTGCCAATGTCTATGTTGATGAGCTAATTGTAGTCACAGTGGTAGAAAGTTTTGCGTCAGGGGATTCATGTGCAAAGGAATTCTTGCACGCAGTCCACGGTGCAGCAGACGCTGACGAATTGTTGGTTGCAGACACTGATGCACCTGTAACAGTACTCCAACCTTCTGCCAACTGTCGAGTTGCAGCCGTACGATTCATCAGTGCCATGCGAATGAGGTGTCTAACATCTGGTGCTGACGTAAGATTTCGTTGTACACTGCCGGATTTGTGACTCATCCGGCTCTCTCCAGTCCAGTGATTCTGCACTGGCATCACTGTCGTGGAATTGCGCTCCATACGAGCTGTTATTGCACGACAAGAAAAAAACTGAAAAAGAAGAAAAACCGATAATTCTCCACGTTCAAACTCCATAACTTGTCTATATGGCGCCCTCCGCCGTTGTATAGATATAATGAATTATCATGCTACATTTACAGCTGGCAGAACCCCATAGACTATTTTCAATGTTCCGCTATAGCTCTCTATTTATATGGCTAAAATAGCAGTTTAGAGAGCGCTGGTCAGATCACACATGCGCAGTGACTCTGTGATTCTAATCATTTGAATAACGCACCCTAATTTGCATGTTCTGTAAATTTCAGCTCAATCGCGTGATTCCTTCATGGTGTTGCAATTTTTACACACATGAGTTTATATAGTAAATTGTGAAGTCTAAATCAAATGTATTCTGTGCTTGTAAGAAACTTTGTAAAACCCATTTTTCTTCATCAAAGATAAATTCAAAGTATCTTTACGTTGGAACAAAACAAATTTTGCTATTTAGAAAACGTGTTTAAAAGTATTTTAAATATTTCCTTAAATATTCTTTATCATACAAGTCACGTTTTTGTTTTATCGTTCCATGCCTTTACTTCTTCTTTTGTACGGTTTTATTTGTTAAGACACATTGCATTAGGGAATCATTTTCTATGTAATATATCTTCTACAACATCTTTTACAACACAAAGATGAAAATATTCTTTCGTAATTGCTTCAATCTACTGTAAATGTAGATTGTTATAGTTTTATAAAAGCTTTATGAATTTTTTTTGGATTCTAAAAGTACTTTACATAATATGTAGCATTTTGATATACATTTGATGTGCCCAGTACTATGCTTAGACTTTCATCGAAACTGGGGATTAAATACCAGCCTATTAAGTTGTGTCTAAACATGCCACAAACTACAACACCACATTTTTACAGAGTTTCTTTGAACTACAATATACAGTGCCTTCTCTGGCTGTAAAAATCGTCATACTGCTACAGTAGTGGAACCGCTACAATCGTGCAGGTTTTGAAACAAATTGACGGCAGTAAAAGTGTGTGTTGGGAAATTGTTTATTTAACATTGCTTCCTGTTATCCGAAGAATTTTAAGAAGCTTCATAATAAAACAAGTAATTTATGTAGAACCTCCATGTGGTAGCAATGGGTGTGTACATTTCACTCTCGACGATATTATTAAGAATTATTTTCTCTGAACCCTTATTTTTTAAAACCATGCGAATATTCGGAAATTTCAGGCAATGACAATTGCAGAACCGGAATCGAAAATCCTTAGTAAAGCCTCTACTATCTTTGAAATTTTATGTTAAATCCATATCAGTCATCATATAAGCTCAATCTATAGCTATTTCTGTGAGATACGAGTTCATTGGAAAATGAAGAATTTTATCCGGAATTTTGAAAATACTGAAACTGCAAATCCTTTATAAATCCCTACGTCCTCTAGAATTTGATGCTGGATCCATATTAGTGTTCATCGAAGTTCTGTCTATAGAAAATCCTAATGAATAGGAGTTTCAAAGAAATTTTTTGAATCAGAAGTGAGAAAAATCGGAAAAGTAAATCCTTAGTGAACTCATCCATCCCTCAGAAATTTGATACTGAATACATAACCGTGGTTCGAATAGAAGGTAACATCTCAAAAACCAGATAAGTGAATCCTTAGTGAACCCATCAATCCCTCAGGAATTTGCTACTGAATCCATAACCGTGTTTCAAATGGAAGGTAACATCTCAAAAACCAGAAGTGTAAATTCTTAGTAGGGCATTCTACATCTCTCAAAATTTGATGCTGAATCCATAACAATTATCATTTGCTTATTTTATTGCCAAGTTTAAAACACAAATTTTCATGAAAAAATAGAAAAATATAATCGGAAATGCAGAATTAACCGGAAGTGGATATATTGTCTGAATAATACACTTTCCACCATTATAATTCCATTCTGAATTCACATCACCTAACGTCTAAACTGTATCTATACTAGTTCCTAAAAATTACATATTTCTAAAAGTTTTTAGGGGGGGGGGGAAGCATAGATAGGATATTTGTTTGCCACCAATGACTAAAACCCATTATGCGTTAACTGAAATTTTGCGTTGATCAAGCAAGCAAATATACAATATACTGGTTGGTGTCGAACCAGCATCTCAACTTAACAGACATTTTGCCTTATCCATGTTTATGCGTCAGTAATTTTCAACTAAACTGATAACTACAATTTACTTTCATTGTGGTAACAAAAACTTCCTTTGTGGTAACAATAACTTCCTTTGTGGTAACAATAACTTCCTTTCTGGTAACATACATAATTTTGCTAACAATATATATTTAAGTTCCTCCAAGTTTCACTAAATATTATTATTATGTATTCCCAAAACATAATTCACTGTTTCCGAATGATTGATGGTTAAAGTCAACGAAAGAATAAGAAAGGAAAGAATTTTTGAAATTAATTGCCTAAAAGAAAAACCAATATTAAATCTTTTCCTCCCCATTGTTACTTGAAAAGTACTTTTGTACATAAAGTTTGACGGTCAATGAAAAATTTATTTTTAACTTACTTGGTTGAGCATTGTATTTCTTTGACAAATTGAAATTGGTTCAAAGGATTATGTCATGGACCTCCATTAGTTCTTTACAACTAGTAGACTAATGACTCAAATTCCGACCTACGAATTTAGTTTCCGGCAGCATGGGAAAGTCCGCTAGTCTTCTCTGTACACGAAAATGAAATTAAAATATAAAATATCTATATGTGTAACAAAACAGAAGACTATATATTATAGAAACGCAAGAAAATTATTATACTTATGTTATCTATATGAATAGTAACATTTATATATAGAACAAAATATGATCAATGAAAATGCTATTTGTGTTTTTTGTTGCACAGTTGTGTAAGTTTATTTGATTTATCTTCTTAAATGTATTAAAATTTAAAACAGTTACCTCTCAAATGAAAGAACAGTATTTATATATTTTCTCGTTTTTCATACTTTATAACCAAAGAAACAGCTTAAAAACACCAGATTAATCAAAATAGAGTTATTCGAAAAGAAATAGTTATTGTTTAATAAAATAAATTTCAAGGATATTCGCATGATTCAAAATGAAGAAAAGGATATTTCAATTAGCTCAAAAAATTGTTTTTTCATTGAAAGACACAATTCTGTAGTTCAAGATTTTCCTTCACATTAATCTTCAATTTGCAGATTTATTGCAGAAATAGGAAAACAATTACTGGTTCAATTTGTATTTTGTAAAAAGCGGGTAAATCTTCGCAAAGCAATTAGCCAAAAGTCGAAAAGTATCCAAAAGATGTAAAAAGTCGATAAGTTAGCGATAGGTATCTAAATTCGCTCTCATGATTGCAAATTTGCCTCTAAGATCTAGTGATTCTGATCTTCGAATTACTAGTAGAACAACGTATCAGGTATTCATAACAATATGATTGCACTTAAGTTACATGCTTCCTTTTATTTATGTAACCTGAAAACCCTTGGGGACCAGTCATTCCAACATATAAGTTCATTAATAAAGGGACATACATTTTTATGAAGTTGACACATGAACCATTGTAAGGGTTTCTTCAGCTTTCGGTTAAATAGATGTAGTTTCCCTTTGGAATTGTATTGTCCACTGTGACATCACAACCTACAGTCGAAAAAAATATAAATTAATAGACGTGTCATTCCATTTTCAGATTGTCTTCTATCACAAATTACTTGCCCGAGAAAAATATATCGTTTCAGTTGAATTTTGGAACATTTCACTCGAAACTTTTATTTTCTGGTTTAATTGGTTTACAACTTGGAGTACAGCAGATGCTATAATTGTAAATGACATATCAGACACTCCAGTACGCTCACAGCCTAGATTGGAAAGATTTAAGATTTTATTTCACCGGCATTGGCGAAAATTCTGTCATGTCATCAGACTGTAGCAGTAGTTCCTGTTATGTATTAAACGCATTTGGTATTTCCTTTTCAGTCATAAGGTGGTAGGAACAACCTGGCTCTGTTGAGAAGTTGTTCTTAAGGCTCTGTTCTTAAGTAGTAAACTCCGACTTTAGAACTCACAGAAAGGTTTAAAGTAACTCTTGTGCGACACGGGAAAGTACGCCCCAACACGATGAAGACAAGAAGGGCAATCATGCTTGCCGAATGAAATGATTACTTCCTCAAAAATATGCATTTTACCACAGCAAGTACCTTACATTCGCCAAATCGGCAGGTATAAAATAAGGAAAGCAAAAACAAACGCAATTATGTCTTCAAAATGAAGTATAAAAAGAAACATCATTACAAAACTACAAAGGAAAAGCAAACATAAAACATATTCAAGGAATAAGCTCAAAATCAACAAAACTGCAAACTAGCAAACAACTGAGCTTTCAAAGAATTCTCGTACATGGAGTGTGCCAGCTGTGAAAGATTTCAATGTAAAACTTAATTTAACAAATAATTATGAAATTAAAAATATAAAAAATTAATTTCAATATTTGAGAATCCTAATGAAAATGTTCAGATACGTTTTCAGAATTTGAATATTAAATTAAACAACTTAGAATATAGGAAAACAAGGAAATCAAATTAACACGTTTAAATCGCAAAAACATATTTAACGTACAGAAGTGCTTTTAAATCACAGTGTATGCAAATGCACACGCTTTGATTATCTGATTAAAAGTTGTTGTTTACTTATTATTTCTACGAAGCGTAGTGAGCGCATTCGGTATAGAAATGGACGTTTTACCCTGTTACAGTTCGTTTAAATAACTAAAACTGTGATTCTGAACATGTGGGTGCAATTTTGAGTTCGCTTCATTAGGAATGAAGAATAAACTTTGCTTCGCTTGGAAGAATCCATAAGAATAGCCATAAGAATATCCTTAAAAATGCTAGATTCTAAAACAAAAAAAATCTGATGTGGGCAGCACAAGACTTTCCTTATATAATGTAATGAATTTAGTACTTTTACAGCAGAAAAAAAAAAAAGATTATTATTGTAGTAGATATTTATATTCTTTCCTAGATATTGAATTTTCTTGAATTAGTCGTCATTTTCATTGATTTAGCGGCATTTTTACCCATTTGGCGAGTTTTTCGTTAATTTCATAATTTAACAACATTGAAAAAAGTCGCTAAGTTGGCGACATTTCGCCAAATTCGGCGCCAAAATCTCGCCAAGCGTTATGGACGGAGAAGTAAGTTATTCTTACAGCAGATAAATGACTATTGGCGTTCAAATACAAAAGTATTACTCAAAATATCTTTTTTCATGAATGGAACGAGCTATATCCACGAGAATGATGTCACAAATTTATCGCATGGTATTACATATGATAAGTGAACATGTTTCTTAATAGGAAAATTTTTTTTATTTTATTTTATATGATGTTTTGACAATTTTTTTTTATAAATGTGCAATATCTCGAGAACGGTTCATGTTAACCTTCTAAAATGTATGTCAAACGTTTTGTAATGAAAAAATACATAAGAAATTGCTATTTGCGTAACTTTATTATACGTTTTGACTTTTTGATGATTTTTTTAAAATTTCACTCGAAAATTTAGGGTGGTCCTGAACATTCGATTGCGTATAAAAAAATAGGCTTCCATTGTTTACCGATTGTAATTTTCCAAATTTCGAATCGGTCCATTCGTTCGTCAGTTATCGTCTCCACAGACTCACTGACACACACACACACACACACATACTTTCATACACACACACACACACATACTTTCATATATATACACACACACACAGACATAAATTCAAAAATGGTCGATTTGTGATCAGGGATGCTTGAAACGTGCTCTCCCGTCGAAAACTCGAATTCGAATTTTCGACCCCGTCACCATACTTTCCTTATACATTATTGTATATAAGAAAGTAATAAAGTAATAATCGAAGTTCGAAACATAAGTATAAAACCCGTTCTTAACGCAACGAAAGATGATGCATTAGATAAGAGAAGATAAAATTCAATATAAGACTAAAATTGTCGCCGTTGGCGATGAATTTCGTTACTTTTCAATATTACCAAATGCATAGAAATGTTGCTAAATTGATAAAATGGATACTAAAAACATGAAAATGGCGCCGAATTGAAAAATCGAAACATAATTTTGATTTTGATTTTAACTTTTTGAAACGGATTGGTACTGAAACTAATAATAATAAACGCACGATATATTAATTAGTATTTTTAGAAGGCCTGTCTATTTGGAACGTTTGAGGATAAATCTACAGAAGCAGACATAAATAATCTGTGCTGTTTATCATCTTAATCACACCGAGACTAATGCACTAATGCTGGTTTTGAAGAAAATGATTCCTGAAAAATATGCTGTCTAACACATTACTTTCAATACATAAATAATATAATGTAATGAAAGTATTGGAAATATTGTGACGGATCAAAAATTCGAATTCGAAATTTCGGCGGTCGATAACGTTTTAAGAATCTTTGAACTGGAATCGAACATTTTTTAGGTGATGTCTGTGTTTATGTATATTAAATTGTATGTGTAATTGAGTGTATATGTATGCTTGTGTGTGGATACGATATTTCAGGAATCGTTTCGAAAATAATTTAGTAAGAGCTTTACAATCAGTAAATACTGGAAGTCTAGTAACTTTTCGAAAATATGAAATTACATTAAAATACAACTGTAAAGACTATGTAAAAATTCATTTTATAAAAGATCTGCGTAGGATTTTTAGCATTTTCCTATTTGTGAAACTTGGCGTGTTACGTTTAGAAGCGGTTTCAGTACCAAAGCGGTTTTTTTAGCGGTTTCAGTACCAAAGCGGTTTTTTTAGCGGTTTCAGTACCAAAATGCATGCACTGATTCCACTACACACAGGCCAGTGATCGTAATTTTAATATACCAAAAGCAACTGCAATTAACACATTTAATTTCATCATAATTACCAAAATAAACACCAGGTTCAAATTTCGAAGTTCCCAGTTTAGGAGAATTAAATCCTAAATGATGTACAGTGAGTAAACATGAAGGCATACACAAAAAACACAGGCTCATTTAACACTCAAATAATATTTTATTTTAAGATTTGCAAAAGTAATTATATGCATTAAACTTTCAAATTATCAATCAAATTATTCAGAGCTTCTCTTATCCGATGGAAACATTTTTACTTTATGCTCTGTTCAAAATATATATATAGCAAACAATCTTTAAATTTATTCAACAATTATATGATTTTCTTTTAATCATGAAATTCAAATCAAACATAAAGTTATTTCAATTCTGAGCCATTTATAATCAATTAAATTGTATACATCGTGCCTGTGATGCAACGGAACTTCTTGTTCCGAAAAAGAAATTTTACCTGAGCGGTAGAGTAATTTTACAATACGAAGAAATGTCCCATTCAGGATAACACGATCTGAGGTAGAATCAAAGAGTTTCCAAAAGTGGATTGCCGAGGAAAACAGTCCAAAATTTAGATAACAGGACATCATTCAAGTATGGCAAGTAACCGAACCTTCGCGAACGATACTCATCACCAGCCACCGAAAACAGGACTCCTGGAATAAAGAAAAATAATTTTAGAAAGATGAAAATAAATTGCCGAAACTTTTCCAGGATCTTCACATTCTTCTCCATTCAGCTCCAGAAAGGCAGGGCGGTTTCTTTAGAAACAAGTGCCCAACTCCGCCAGCTTAGCCATTTTGGCCAAAACCCTTTGTCTTTTAATAAGACAAAAATTTCACCGTGCGTCCAACTTCGATGAATTCTCCAGCTCGAATCTGCTCCGTCTCACGAGGCAACCGCCGAACATTTCTCTCTGCGCCTCTTCCTGATTGGCCAGGCGCGCTCTCCTAGTAACAGGCGATCACACGTCACGCATTTCAGCCAGACGAAAATCCTAGACATTCTCAACGAATTCTCGACCAAACTCGCTTTTCAGTGCGAATTCAATAGAAACAAGTCTTAGCGAAAAACACAGCACAGGCACGGAGGGAAAAAGATATTTCTCTCCTCGAAAATAAGAAAAAGGCTCATGGCGCAGAAATGCGACATGACAATATATAAAGCAAACTATACAGGTGTTAATTAGCATAATAAGAAAGAAACCAAAAAAGAGATAACGGACAAGTAACCTAGCAATTAAATCAATATAGGGATGGATTATTTATTTTCCAGAATAAAAAATACACCATACCAAATGATTTTGTTTAAAAAATTACACTTTTTAATTATTTTTTTTATATCCAGTTCATTGTTCAAGATATTGGGGGAATCACAGTTTGAATAGCATTTTATAGCACTCGAAATACATTTTTCTTGTGTATGTATGTTTTTAGTGTAGAGGTACCGCACACAACACGACTTCCATTGGATAAGGAATCTAGATAGTGTGTATCTGATTTCATCACAGACTATTCCAAAAATCTGTCCAGTGTAAATTTCTTTAATATCTAAAGCTTCTCGTGTTTAAAGCTCCTTCCTTTTTAAACTTGATTTTCGTGATTGGTTAAATTAGCGTACATTACATTAGCACAATTTTTGTATTAATTTTTAAAAACATCATTTAAAATCATGATCTTCAATATTAATAAATAATTATTTCGCACATAAAATACATAATACTTGTGGTACTAGATTTACTGAGACAGTCTTATATTTGCATTTATAATGTCTGTAATGTCAGACAATGGCATCAGTCTGAATGACGCCAGTTTTACATCAGCCCTGAACCGAGAGGTCAACAGGCCATAAAGATGGGAGGCTAAAGTGAAGCCACGGTGTTGGTTAAAAGGTAAACCAATGTGGAAAATGTCTTGGCGCATTGTCCTGAGGTCGGCCAATGGTAGCAAGAGGCGTTGTTGTTGTTGAAACCCAGACCGTTCGACCTACCAGAAAGGTGTAAGGTAACTGTTTGGACGGTCGGGAAGTGCCACCCAATTTAGACCGGAACCCAGTGGGGGAGGCATCCACAGGGACCGTACCCTCCTTCCCCTACCACCAACCTCTCGGAAGGACTTTCGGACCCACATGTTTAACGTGATCGTACTCCGCATGAACACGGCGGCAGTTTTGGCAGTGGCTTGAATCGAACCCGGGCCTTCCGAGTGCAACTCCAGCGCGCTAACCAATGGGCTACCGCGCCCCGGTAGCAAGAGGCGTAGCATGAGGCGTATCAGACCTCAGGCAAAAAGGAGGTGGAGACTTCAGACGGTTCGAGAGAACAACTTGAGTACGAATAATTTCAATAGCATTTTAAGATATACACTTAAGTAGCAGTGCGAGACACACTTCAGTAACAGTAACAGATGTAGTACGATAGAGATCGACTCGAGTAATAAGACTTGAGTACCAATTAGCATGCAGTGATGATGAGGTCGGTTGTAGTTATGTTCAGAGATCGACTTCAGTACGAGTGGGAGTAAAAAACCTTGAGTTAGTACCAGTCCGATATACACTGTAACAGTTCCAGGCAGAGTACCAGGAACCAAAGTACGAGCTGTGTGCCAATGGCCAAAAACGAAATTGGAGATGTGTACTTACCAAATATTGCAGCGGGTCTTAGACCATTTTGATAATAGAATTTACCTGGTCTCACATGTCCAATCTCCTCCGCAAATAACTTATGCTAATAGTTATAATGAATCTAATAATTAACCAAATATTGTTAATAAATAATGTTATTTTTAAAGTTAAAAAATAATGTAATTAATTGAGTAGCATTATGTTAATAAATATTCCATTCCAGGACTCGCGCGACAAATAATATGGTGGGTTAAAACGGCAATTCATGTTACAACGCAATGTAATTAATTAACTTCAATTAACTTCAACTATTTATTAATTTTTACAGCACCACAATAATAATACATATAACAATAATAATAATTAATACATGTACAACATAAATAATTATTCCATATATATTCCATATAATTTTTCATTTGTTAACAAGCGACGCAAACCTTAGAACGCTAGCATGAAACATTCTAAGTATATTACACGTTTTTAAATTGATTTAAAAAATAATTTAAACTTAAAAACCTTCAATACTGTTATATGAATAATCTTTGCATACTTAATATGTTTTTAAAAAATACCAAAGATATATATGTTAGGGCGCGTTTGCGATACAGATGAGCCGTTCTCGATTTATCGCACGTTTGTTACAATAAATTTATCCAAAAAATTACGTAAAATTAAAAAATGTAAGTATCATTAATTATGTTCCCTTTTATTACGAAGTATTATGCGATAATTCTGTTACCATCATTCTGGGATATCTAGAGTTATCTACTTCATTCCATATAAGGACAATTATAATCTGTGCAATACTTTTGTATTTCCATACCAAAGAGCTCACCAATAGATTTGTATTTCACTGTATATTCATTAAGTGCCAGATGCAGTTTGATGATGATTTTGTGTGTAAGCAAAAGTTATAAGTTTCCAAAAGCTCCAAATGTATGTTTACACAATGTTATTCCAATACCAAAAATACTGTTCTGCGGATTTTGTATACCATTATTTCGCTGTGTAATAAGAAAATTATTTGCATTATGTGGAATAAGTCATGTACTGCCCACATCAAATTTTCGTTACTCTTCTGTAAGTGACTTCCCTAAATCCAGTGTTCTCCTGAGCAAGCTTTCATTTTGAAACAGAAGAAAGGAATTTTCTAACTTGAAATGTACTTTTTATAAATCTTTTGATATACAATCCACGTTTCTGCTTTATTGTTTTGTCTTAAATTTGGTATTGTGTAAGCTTCGGAGGTGAAGATGCATAGCTATAGAAGTAATATTGTGTGAAGTCCATTCAAAGGAAAATAGCGCATTAACAAATAATATATGGGTATAAAAAGACATTTGGAAAGTTTCTTAATCTTTGCTTTTAAGTATTGGTATTTTTCATTATAAAATAACTCAAATGTGGCTCAAGTCGACACAATCCATTTTCAAGCAGCTTTTAATTTTTTTTATTATTTTTATTTATTTATTTTTTTTTTTTTTTTTACAAATTCTTCAAAATAAAAATTGAAAAATTTGTACTGTTGGCACAAATGATCATAATTACAGCTTGTTATCCTTGACTTTAAGGGGGCTTGAATTTTTTTTTCAATTCACACCAAGTTTAACAATGTACCCCCTTCTGGGGGTAACTTCCCTGGTAGCATTTAATATTGGTCCAATGTTGGACCAATATTGTATATCTGTATTTGTTGTTATTGTTTCCTATCCCCTTGGTGTAGTAAAGCCTACACAAAGTCCAAAAGACCCTGTCGCGAAAGAGAATCACAGACAATTTCCTGCTCAACCGACAGCTGTCTCAAGGAGACGCCCATACATTCTAGGAGGCTAGCAGGAGAAACAGGAAGGGAACAAGGACAAGCAGAAAAATGTTTCTCCCCCTCCACAAATTTCATACTACGAAGGTGTCCGCTTCTAAGTCGTGCCATGTCTGTTTGGAGAGGTATTGAACTCTTGCACTGCAGAGCAAGGCCAGTGCTCTTTGCGGCGTACCAGTGGTGAACAGGGGGAGTACGCCAAGATGAATTCATTTTAATTTTGTGGAGGGAATGAATTTCCGAAGGACACAAGACATAAAAACTGGGGTAAGGGTAGTCACACCCATTTCTAGCCAGCTCATCAGCGATCTCGTTTCCAGGCACACCGATATGTTGAAGACCCAGACCGTCCGACTGGTCCGAAGACTTGAGCAACTAATTGGGCGGCAGGGGAAAAGGCACACTTACATGTGACGGTATCCACTGGAGACACACAATTTCCCTCCGACCAAGCCTTGCCAACTTGTAAATAATACTCTGACGAGTCTTCTCCACAATATTTGGCCAATTGTTTTTAAATCTTGAATGGAGCTTCTGCTGTACGTCAGGATCCAAATACTGTCGCTATCAGAACAGAGTGCATGGTCAAGAGCGGTACTGATAGCGATAATTTCCGATCTAAAGACGGAACAATGGTCAGCCTTTCTAACGCTGCTTCTAATAACACCCTCGGAAGTGTTAATACAGATGCCACTCCCTACTCTACACGTATCTACTCTATCCGTAACTACTCTACCCCGTATATTGCATATCTTGGCATTACATTGGAAATATTTCCAATGCAATCCCAACATTGGGCAGATATTGGAGTTAGATTGCTCTCGAGTATTCGCTAATATTTTCATTCATTACAGCATTGGAAATATTGGTGTTGTAGTGTCCCAATATTCTAAGTCAATATTGTGCCAATTCCACCAAAATGTCCATTTTTTCATATTGGTCCAATATCGGGGCCAATAATAAGCCAATATTTGGCCAAAATTGTTACCCTTCGAGGGAGGCTAATTATGTCGCGAACACAATTATATCGAGGCTATTTTTGGTCATTGAACAATAAATAATTCCTTTTATGTATAATTATGTCAATTTTTGTTTATGCTGCCATGCTAAGAAAATATATAATTTAGAATACATTTCGAAGTTTTCGATCGATTATTTCTAGATTTTTAGTTAAGAAAGAGGAATATTATGTTTCTTAAAAATCTGTTAATATTTGTGACAGCTATGGAGTACGCAATAAAATCAACCACAGACAGATGGCAGACAGAAAAATAAACGAACATCACTAAAAATAACAGACGACCGGTAGAGAAAAGGACGGACGTAACACCAATAAATGTCAAAAAATGTTGAGGAGGTCCTAATTAGGATCAAAATCTCGCAATCATATTTTTTTTGTGAAAACATTACGTTCTCTGTACTATATCCCATAGGATACGAAAATAAGCGCAAAATATATCCGTTGACAGTACAACAAATTTATAAAGTTATAATCAAATCTAAAATGCACACATAGAAAAAATTCGAGTCAAAAGTATATTTGATGTGAAGCAAATTAGGGAATGTGGTATAGAACAAATAATGATAAAAATGTGAGGGGAATAAAGGAAATATACCCCGGAAGTGAAATCATGTTATTATGAATACCTAACTTCAAAACATTATTATAATTTGGTGGCCTGAATCTATTCTTCTCTTTCGACACACCCCGTTCAAACTACCCGAAGGTGCGAGGTATGTGTTTGGGCGGCCGGGAATTGCCAGCCAATTTATACCGGAATCCAGTGGGCGAAACATTCACAGGGACTGTACCCTCCCCCTTACCACCAACCTCACGGAGGGACTTACCGATCCACATATTTAACGTGCCCGTACTCCACGTGAACATGGGGAACGATTATGCAGTTCCGAGAGGATTACTAGTCTCTCTCATTCTCTTTCTTCGACCTAGACCGTTCCACCTACCAGAAGTTGTTAGGTAACTGTTTGGAGAGCCGTGAAGTGCCTCCCAATTTGTACCTGAATACAGTGGGGGAGGCATCCACAGGGACCGTACCTTCCTTGTCCTACCACCAACTCTTCGAAAGGACTTACGAACCCACATGCTTAAGGTGATCCTACTCCGCGTGAACACGGCGACAGCATTGGGCAGAGGCGGGAATCGAACTCAGGTCGACCGAATGCAATTAGTTTGTCATATTTCGGAGGGTTACTAGTTTCCCGCATCCCAGACCGCACGGCTCTCTAGAGAGGCTGAACGTCGAAGATTCTCAGGCCTGGAAACTAGTTTGATATACTAGTTTGTCATATATTACTAGTTTATCATATATATAATGGATAACTAGTTTGTCATATATATGATGAGATACAAGTATTAAATGTTAATTTCTATAATCAGTTGTATACTTTTCAAAATGGTAGATGACACAGTTAATCCATAATTTGGTAATTGGAAGCATATGGGCAAGTTTTACAAATTTTGTTACTACATTTACTTGGATTATAAATTGTTTATTATTTGGGTGCTCATTACATACAAAAGCAAATTTATTAAGAAAAAGAATTAATGATTACTGCAATTCGAATATTTACATTGCACAAAGAAGCAACAAATAAAATGGAAAATATCATATAAACAAATATGTTGAATACGAAAACTATAGAGTATCAAACGCTAAAAAGGTTTAAGGCAAAAAAAAAAAAAATTAGATCATAAAAAACTATCGGAACATAAATATTTGCTTTGAGCCGTTATCAAGCCTGATCGCAAAGTAAATAGTCTCAGGTAATTTCTAAATTTGACCAATATATTTTAATATGAATTAATATAAATTATTGGCCAGCCATTAGGCGATTGCCTGCAAAGGTTAGTTTTGACGCACTGGACATAAAATGGATGAACTCTTAATATAGATGAACAATCGAATGCATTGCAATAAAAGTGTTAGCTTCAAAAAGTATATAATAAAATAACATATGAATAACATATAATGTGGTTTTAACATTCATATTAATTATAACTAATATAATTAATATACACTCGCAAAAAGTAATTCAGTAATTGAATTCATGCAATTAATATCTAAAGATATCAAACCTATAGAGTATTATAAATATACCAAAGACATTTCAAGAATATACACATCATTATAATCTATTTTATAAAATGTTTTCAGTATTATTTATAACACATTCAGAATTGTGTTGTTCCTAATTGTTCAAACTGTTAAAGATTATATTTAGTTTTGCCATCTATGAACAATAGAAGAACTAAAACGTCATATTATTAACAGTTATTGATATATTTGAAAAACGTGTTATTGATAAAATTTTATATTCCAGTGAAACTCCGAAATAATTTTCTACTCATCTAAAATCATAATACATATACAGTTAGATAATAAAAGCAATTTGTGATATTTATATTACCTGGTATATGTACTCCTAGTTTAAGACACTATAATTAATTTTGCGGGATTCGTCATTAATTAGTAATTAAGAAAAATATTATTATTTAACAATGGGCAATAAAATCAGTATGCAATTTATACCTAGCAGCTATGAATTAAAAAGCTATTATTTAAACATAAATTTAACAACGTAATTTTTGTGGGTAGCCTTGAAATAGCTCCACTTAAAATATAATCGATGTTTCGAGTTTCTAAGTCCAGGGATTCTCGAAATATTAGTAAAAAACGAAACTTTCATTTGTCTCATCATCACGGGAGAACGATTAAAGTGAATTTAATGAAATTTTGTTGGTAGCCTTGAAATAGCCCTACTTACATTTAGTATACGTATCGAGTTTTTAAGCCTAAGAGTTGTCGAGATATTAATGAAAAACCCAAACTTTTCCCTAGGAGTTCTACTCTCTAACTCCCTGGTTCCTCCAAACGAAAAGACTGTAAATATTTTGTTTTAAACGTGAAAGTAAATTAAAACTTCATACCTGAGTTTGGTGAGAGTTTATTGCGCGTATTAGTTATGTTTGACAATCGCAGGTTTGAAACATAAATTTAAAATGAAAATCTATCACCATGGTTTATTTTTCACAAGCTTTTACTCAACAATGAAAAGTATTAAAAAATCAAATTGGTTATTTACTTATTAGCATTTTATAATTTTTTGATTTTATCTTATATCATGTTGGCCGGTAACGCAATTAAATTAAATGGGTTTGTTAATGTTTATTATTATTTTTTCGATTTGAATAATAAATAAATGGATATAAAAATATATCTTAAAAATGAACTGTTTGATTTTTCTTTTAATTTTATTAATTGCTGACTGCATACATCACTTTCATTTATTTTGGCAAATTGTTTTCGAGTTTATACATTGTGTTTAGTTAATAAACTCATATATTGTGTTTTGCCCATAAACTCATTCAGCCAATTGTTGAAACAGAAAAAGTATAGAACGGGTATATGTCAATTACAATTTAAATGTTTTAATTTAGTATATACAAATGGGATCAGGATGATTTATTCATATCTGCAAACTCAGAGCTACGAATTTTGCGAGATATAGCTAACTTGGCAACTTTTCTTGAATGCTGCCAAACTGACAGAAATGTCGCCAAATTGATAAAAACGACGCAAATCGATGACATGCATTTTGTTTTGTTAAAAGGGAGTACTGAAAAGATGTTTCGTTAGCATTTGTCTGTCAGTCCAACCGTTCTACATAGCAGCACATTTAGCGAATTTTTAAAATGTACCCAGATTGATTGAAATGTTTGTAATCCATAAAAATATTTGGAAATTGATGAAATTGCGCTAAATAAATGAAATGTATTGTGTTTTGTTTAGGGATAGTATCGTGATGATGTTTCGTCAATTTGTCGCCAAGTGGGACTCTCAGTTGTACAGACCCACTTGGCGATAAATTTGGGAATTTTTTAAAAATGTCACTAAATTGACGAAAATATCGCCAAGCCTTCCATAGAGATAGCATTATTTAGACGATATTTTTTTCACCAATTTATTTGAATGGAATAATATCATGTCGCTTAGCAACGGATTTTAATCAATAATAAACTATTATGAATAAACTATTTGATTTATATTTTGATGAAAGCACACTCTATTGCTTATAATTAAACTACTAAAAACTATTTTTCTAAAATTTCATCGGGGATGATTAGATGAGAAGCACTGCATACTAGCAGATTCCCATTAAAGTTGTTTAAATGTATTATAAATATCAAATACTAATATATCATCATTATCATATAATATTAAAAGTTCTGAAAATTTCACATTTTTGAATGGAAAATGATCATTAGTTAATAGTTCAAGGTAGGAAATTTAATTCGTGTGAATAATATTACTACAAACGTTTTCAAAAATGACTACCAATATATCGATGGATGTGATATCAATAAATGTGTGAAGTTGATAATGATAATTAGAAAATTTATTTTCATAATTAAGTAAATAAAGTTTGCTTAAGCTACTTGAACTAGCAGGACGTTCCGGAATGCCAAAAGTAGGAGTATACAACTGACTAAATTGAAATAAGTAATTACTATAAAGCCCAAAACATAGAATACATCTAAATAAATTGAATTTAACTTTAGTTTTTGATTTTTAAATAACATATAACATGCAACATGTCTTTTAAATCAATTTTATTAAATAAATCTTTAAACTCAAAAGTTTGTATATCTTTATTTAATTCTGTATACATTTTTAAATCTGAATTTGAGTCTGAAGGGAAAGTCATGTGGTGCCCAACAGACATTTTTTACTTTTCTTCTAAGAGTGGGAATTCCGAAATTCGCCTGTGAACAGTTTCCAGTTAGGTACCTTTTCCAACGTTACACAAGTGATTTGCAGAATATTTGAGATGCTCAATCGACTTCAAAATTGATTTTCACATGTCTACAAATATTATTTTAAAGCATATAGTCCACCTTGTGACTGGGTTTGTGTAGCGTTATTGGAGGAACATGTTAATTTTATTTAGAGTGTTTACATAAATTGTTTTATAGAACGAAATAGTTGCTATTAAAATTAAAATATGTTTATTATATCAACATTTAAGTTTAGTATGAATGCTAAAAATATAATTTGATTGGTAATTCTTAGAATGAAACTAATGCATTAAAAAATATAAAAGCATAAGAACATTACAAAATATTATTCTTTAAGCACAGAGGTGAGTTGGGGCGAATTTCTTTTTCCTTTCAATTAACTTATTCTAATCCACTTTTTTGTATTAAAAACATTTGAAAAAGTGTTTTCAGCATTATACAAAACAAAAGCAATTTCTTTTTTTCTAAATGTCTTTTAAACATTCCTCAATAAGCAAGCCACGTTTCTGCTTTATTGCTCTGTGTTTTAACTTGCTAATCTGGCCCTTAGTTAAAGATAAAACACATTTGGAAATACTTTATGAAGATATATATATATATATATCTTCGACAATTCTTTGTAAATTATTTTCATTTGAAATATTAAAGTTTTTATTTATATCAAATACTGTATAATAAGAATTTTTCCGTTTTATGACTAAAACAGGTATTTAATACTTTTGCAGGTTAATCATCTTCTTTTATATTAAGAAAACTCTTATATTTAGAAATGTCACTCCATTTTCAAACTAAAAAGAAAATCTGATGTGGGCAGCAAACGACTTTCCCTGCAGACGCGAATTCATTCTTTCTATATTTCTTTAAGAACTCATTGAGTTTAATTGTATAAAATAACACAAAATTTTCATTTTTAATTTAATTTCTGCTTTTACCTGGTAATTGGACATTTTTTCAAAGGCGGCATAACAAAAATGCAAAAAATCTCAAATATCTCGAGAGTGGTTAGTCCTAGAGTAATAGAGTTGTTCTTATTCTTTCCCTCGTCAAAAATTACGTATAAAACAAGGATTTAATTGATACATTTGAACATACGTAGTCGTTTTTTAGATATTGGAGATTTTTGCGGACCATTTCGTAAAAAAGGGCAGATTGCTATTTTCCGTATCGTAGCAAAATCTAATCAGCACCAGAGTATCCCACAAGTGATTTATCTACAAAATTTTGTGAAATTTGGTCAATTAGTATTTCAGCTAGAGTGGATACATGAGATTTTTGCAGGCCTTTTCGCAAAAAAGGCGAGTTCTTTTTTACCGAATTGTATCAAAAACTAATCAGCACCAGTGCCATGCCCAAGAGTCTTACCTACCAAATTTTATGAAATTCGGTCCATTAGTTTTTAAGTTAGAGTAGATACATACATGGCACAGATGCATAGACATACAGACAGACACACACATAGACATCACGCTGAAAATGATTTTTTCGTATTCTAGAGGTCTCGAAACGTGCAGATCCGTCGAAAACTCGAGTTGCGATTTTTGGCCTGAGTCCAATACTTTCCCTATACATTACTATGTATTGCAGGGAAAGTAAAAAACATCATGTAAATCTTAAATTTTGGATAGAACAATATAAAAATGAAATTACATAAAATTCCCATTTTTCAATGTATCTTCATTTACTTTTAAATAAGAAAGAGTTTTCTACGATTTAGTTTAATGATCGTTAGAAAGAGCATTCTTCATTCTTTCTAATGATGTCATAAAGTCTAGAGATATTTGCAATCGCCCAGGTACTGATTTGTTTGTAAAGATGCACAAAATTGCGCTTCAATATAAAATAACCCCGAAAAGTACTTCGAATTAAAAATCGCTCTGCGTTGTAATATTCCTATGCCGAATTTTGGAATTATGGCTGCTTAGATTCTCCATTATGTGACCTATAGAAGAATAGACAAATATGCTTCTTTTACCATGTAAAATAATATTTTATGCGATCAAATAAATATAAATATTTAAACAATAATACATAAAGAGAAATATAATAATTGTTAATATTATTTTCTGTCCAGGTCTATTCTTTTCTGTTTACACCTCCATGAGCATTACATATCATACGGCATATTGCTCAGATCTCAAATCAATGACTACAATTGATATACTATGACAAAATAAATACTATGGCATCAAAATGTACTTATCTCAACTCAATTTCTTAAAACTTTATTTATTGTCCTAAACTCAATTCATCCCTTTTCCACGTGATTGATGAACAAAGTTCTCTGAAGAATGAGAACGGGAGGTATCTCTGAAATTAATAGTCTTCGCAAAAAATCAATGTAAAGTTGTTTTCACAGTGTACCGGCGACTTTAAGTACTTTTGTACATAAACTTTGGAAGTCAATGAAATTTGAGTTTTAGATTACTTGGTCGTGCATTGTACTTCTTTGACAAAGTATTATTGATTTAAAGGATTATGTCATCGATCTCCATTAGTCCCTTAAATTTAGTTCATCAATATATTCTATCAGATGTCGAAGCTATTTTCTGGAAAACGTATTCTATTATTTTGTAAAATTTACTGTCTGGAACTTGCTCGATGTTTTGAAATATGTAGGCCAATTCATTCGTGAAGGTTTTTTGTGAGCAATAATCTAATAAAAACTTTCATCTAGCTATAAATTAGATTAAAATTTTCAAAATATATTTACATAATTCATAGAAGCATAGATAGAATTCTGAAAATTTTAACAGTTTGCGGAGCTAGGGCAATTCGTTTTTCATTATTCGTTTCCTATTTTTCCTTTACTAAGAATTTAAATGGCATAATAAATGATAATGTTAAATAATAAAATGAACTGCCCGGAATTTGATCAAGATCTTGAAATAGGTAGGTTAGTGGACCGTCCGACCTACCAAAAAGGTAGAAGGTATCTGTTTGGACGGCTGGGAAGAGCCACCCAATTTATAACGGAACCCAGTGGGAGAGGCATCAACAGGGACAGTACCCTCTTTCCCCTACCACCAGCCTCTCGGAAGGACTTACGGACAGACATTTTTAACGTGATCGTACTCCGCGTGAACACGGCGGCAGTTTTTGCAGCAGCAGGAATCGAACCCGAGCCGACCGAGTGCAATTTCCCCGGGCTAACCACTGGATTGTCGCGGCACTATGTAAATGATTTGAATTTCAGAGTATTTTGCGTGGGCTGAGTAGCGCCATCTGAACTGATATTCTATCTGCTTAAATAGCGAGATGTAGAGTACCGTTGAAAATAGTTTATGGATTTCTGCCAGCGGTAAATATGTCATGAGAAGTCACCATGCTTCTACGTCGACAGATGACGTCATATGAGTAAGTTACGGAGTTCAAACTGGGACGAATGATTGGACTTTTTGAAAGGGGGGGGGGTCGTATCATGCAATAGCAAACCGTACGGAGCGCAATGTCGCGACAGTGATGCGAGTGTGGAAGAAATGGACTGAAGAGAACCGGATGAATCGACTGCCAACTGTCATCTCGACAGTTGACAAAACTGTGGACAACTGCTTCAGGTGCGTCATTCTCTTCTTCAACAATTCGTCTGCCTCTGGTGGACTATGAAATGCATGAAATCCTATGGACTGCAAGAATTCCTTTGTACAGGATTCCCCTGACGCAAAATCATCCACTACTGCGACTACAATGGGCTCATCAACATAGACACTGGCGTGTCGATTGGCAACATTTTTTCTTTTCCGATTAATTTCGCTTTAATTTGGTACAGTGTTGTCCGCATCCACGTCGACGCTACAGAGGTGAACGTTGCAGTCCGGAGTGCTTTATCCAATGTCATTCTGGAAGAATGTCAAGCGTGGTGCTCTGGGGTGATGATGGATACCTTGGTCGATCTCAGCTTCTAAGAATTCTGGGTAATCTCAACAGCAACCGGTGCATCAGAGAAGTTCTGAAACCCGAACTCGTACCCTTCCTTCAAGGCATTTCTGGAGCTGTATTTCAACAGGACAATACCCGTCCATGTGTTGCTAGGGGCATTTAAAACTTCTTTTTAGTACAACAGAGACAATTTTATCCTTGTCCTGCCTATCCTCCGAATATGTCGCCTATTGAACAAGTCTGGGGTTTTGATTGAACAAGTCTGGGGTTTTGTCTGTCGGCATCTTGCTCGTGAAGCTAGTTCCGTAACTAATACAGAGGAACTTTGGGTTCCGATAGAAGCAACTTGGAATGCTCTTCCTCAGACACACGAATTCAAAATGTGTTTTGTTCGATGTGTTTTGTGCCGCGTCATATAGAATCACTTATTGCAGCGCGTGGTGGTTTCTCCAATTACTGATTTTCGACATGAATTTTCTATTTTTGTGCTTTGTAAATTTAATCCTGTAATTTTATCAATTCAGGTCGTTTGTGGAATAAATTACACTGTATTCTGATGATTCCTTTATGGTGTTGCAATTTGTACAAGCATGATTATATATCAAAACGAGCTTTAAGCTAACAAATCGAGTAAATAAATTTACTTCCTAATAAAACTTCCAAAATCATTTTACTTCATTTATAGACACAAAATTATAATTTTCGAAAAATAGAGAGGTTTGCAGTCCTAGGGATACTATTTATTTAGGGAGGATTTGAGTGGCACACAATATGCAGAAAATAAATAATAAAATTGAAAGTTTGAAACTTGATTGATGTCTTAAAGCGTGTTTTGTAAATCATTTGTTTTGTTAAGGTTTTCTGGGGATAAATATAACAAATGTTATGAGTTATCTAGGTGCAAGCACAATAAATTACATCAAAATAAATTACATTATATTATAGTATTACTTAAACTACAGACATCAATTTTGAATTTCTAAAACCTTTAGCAGCTGGCGGCGTTATAGCCATTGTCAGCTTATGGAAGACTGCAGTGGCATACTATATCTTGATATTAAATAGGGCATAAAATCCTCCGAAACAGAACCCAAATCATCAATTTAAAACCATACTTAACCCTTTGACATACGAATTAAGATACATAAAGTGTAGATACTGGATATAAACCACGCCCCCTGCTTTTCTGTAAGGTTTTCACATGGAAAAATTTAATTCTGCTCGTATCCCACCGACGGACGTATCCAAGAAGTCGTTGTAAGCCAAGGGAATGTGTAGTTTCAGGATGTAAACCACGCCCCCTTCATTTCTGCCGAATTTGCAATTGACAAAATGTAAATCTGCGCGCGTCCCACAGATGCCAATGGCTTATGAAAGATAAAATGCATGGGAGACGTCGTTGTAAGTCAAGGGTAAGTATAGTTTCAGGATATAAACCACGCCTCCCCCTACATTTGTGTAAACTTTGTATATGACAAAATGTAAATCTGCGTGCGTCCAACAGACATGTATGTCTACAATGACTTATGAAACTAAGACGTAACCGAGATTCGTTATAAGGGTAAGTGTAGTTTCAGGATATAAACCACGCCCCCCCCTACATTTGTGTAAACTTTGTAATTGACAAAATGTAAATCTGCGTGCGTCCAACAGACATCTATGTCTACAATGACTTATGAAACTAAGACGTAACCGAGATTCGTTATAAGGGTAAGTGTAGTTTCAGGATATAAACCACGCCCCCCCCTACATTTGTGTAAACTTTGTAATTGACAAAATGTAAATCTGCGTGCGTCCAACAGACATCTATGTCTACAATGACTTATGAAACTAAGACGTAACCGAGATTCGTTATAAGGGTAAGTGTAGTTTCAGGATATAAACCACGCCCCCCCCTACATTTGTGTAAACTTTGTAATTGACAAAATGTAAATCTGCGTGCGTCCAACAGACATCTATGTCTACAATGACTTATGAAACTAAGACGTAACCGAGATTCGTTATAAGGGTAAGTGTAGTTTCAGGATATAAACCACGCCCTCTACATTTTTGTAAGATTTGCAAATGACAAAATCTAAATCTTCGAGAGACCCACAGACGTCAGTGTCTACAAGGGCTTATGAACCATACGACGTATCCGCGACGTCGATCTGTGTCAAGGTGTCGTATGCATAACTACATCAGTACATACATCAAAACATACTGATTCAGAATAATTTATTTACATTAATGTAGATAATTGTTTTGATTGTACACAACATTTTATTCCACAGGGCTCAGGGCCCTGTGGATATACCAGTAGAGATCTAAAGTAAGCTATTTGATGTTTTCCGATTTTTAATATGCACGTATAATACATTTGCATTTATAATAGATACACTCTTCTGTAATATTTTCTTTTAATTTGTCATTGTATTTTGCATGAGTTTTGAATCCATTTGCAGAAGGTGCAATCTGATCGAAAGCGCTAAATGTGTTTAATATTTGAAGTGTTCATCTCTACGTGAAGTATTAATTTTCTGTTTTGACATTTTAGGGATATTTATTGTGTACATATTTCAAAGTCTTGTGTGTGAGCTATGAGAATTAATTTATATTCATGTGTAATATAAAGGTTTATGAATACCGTACAATGCCATTCATTGAGAATTATACTGTTATGTTTAGATGTGAATGTATTAATTCATATTTGTTACTTGTAAAATATATTTGTTACTTGTTAAATGTATTAAAAATTCAAAGGTCATTTCTAGGTCGGAAATTTTTATGCACTAATATCCACAAATATGTTATATTATGTGCATTGAAAGCATTCATTATATGCATACAAATATGCATTTCTTCACACGTTCTGAAGGTATTTTTCAACTAGTGAATATATTAAACAAGAGCGATCAATCATGCTTAAAACATTGATTATGAAACACTTTCCAACGTCAATGAAATTTTATTTAAGCATGTCTAAAATGCAATGCATTCCTCGGTAATATTTTAAAACTTATCACAATACTACATTAATTCATTATATTTGAAAACTTAAACTTTCATCGTAAAAAATGAACATTTAAATGACGGCATTGAAATATAAATTTCCTGGTTTAAACATCTCTAAAATGTGATATATTCATCGGTAATAATTTTAGAATTATCATAATACTAAGATTATTTATTACATTTAAAAACTTCATCGAAAACAACTGAAATTAATTCAAATGACGTCATAGAAAAAATAACACGCCTGGCTCTCTCTGTAAAAGCAGCATTTCATTCATAAATACTTTCCCATTTATGCCATACATCACAATACTATAATAATTTATTTTATTTAAAAATTAAGACCATGGAGCTACAAGAAATTAAACTCTATGCGTCAAACTTTATCGAAAAAAAATCGTCCTGCTCTTTGTAAAATCAATGAATATTTCATTCATATCAGCTATGCAGACTCCCTGAACTAAATGATTTTGTGTTAAAGAAATTCAGCAAGTCTAATACAACTCATTCAACATATTTTTCAGTTTACATTTTACATAGGTGAAAAATAGGCTTCGTTGTAGAAATCAAATTTGGATGAGCATTTAAACTCAAATATATTGTCATTGCGTTGTTTCAGTATGTAGATGCACAGAATTTAGGCAAAAATAAAGTGGTTTTAGGAAGGATACAACATTCATTATGAATTAAAAAGAACTTTAAAAATCACTATTTTGAGACAAGATGGATGCCATATATCATTTTGAAGTGGGTCACGTGATCTTTTCATTTCATGGACACGTGATCGCTTCATATAAGATGTGTTATTATTATTTTAATTTTTATTTAAAAAACTACTGAATATATTTTGCTGAATTTTTTTTTATATATTCTATGAACAATATGAATATCACCAATCCTTTTCGAAGCAATTTGTGGATTTTAAATCCGCTTAAAAAATGTTTGAAAAATTTGGCCCCATAGGGCTCAATGTATTTCATTTTTTCAACCCGGGTTCAATCCGAAACTAATTGGGTGATAATATTCATTTATATTCCCATAGGTCCTACAGACTGTCTGAACAACATACTAAAATTTCATTTTGATTAAGTCATTTTTACGGCAGTTATCGTGCTAACGGATAGACAGACAGACAGAATGAACAAAGTCATAAACACTTTTCAAATTTGTTGTAACGTGACCAACCTACGAAACTCTGATCAACCTACGAAATTTACTATCATAGTTTTTTTAATTTATTTAGAATTTGATTTTCGTTTAGAATACATTCAGAAAAAATAAATTAATTAAAATATTAAACTGTATTAAAGGATTAATACAAGAAAGATCAATCATGCATAAGCATTGATTATGAAACACTTCCCAACTGAAATGCAATTTCATTTAAAAATCTCTAAAATGTGATACATTCAGTGGTGATATCTTTTACATTATCACAGTGCTACAGTAATTTATTATACTTAAATATTTAAAACTTTTATCGAAATATAAATCATCTGATTCTCTATGCAAAATCGATGAATATTTCATTCATATAATGTATTCCAGACTCCAGAGCTAAACAATTTTGTGTGAAAAAAATTCAGCAATGCTTATGTAACTCACCTTGCAATCGCTTGAGATATTTTCATTCTGCATAAGTTAAAATTAGGCTTCGTTGAAGAAATAATAAAAGTTTAGGGATCATTTAAAATCCCAACTATTGTAATTGCGTAGGCACGGAATTTAGATACACAGATAATACACAGATACACAGATAATATATATGTGTGCGTGTGTATGTATTCAAAGTATTGGAATCGTGCCGAAGATCGAAACTCGAATGTTCAAAGGATCTACACGTTTTGGGACTTCTAGAACACGAAAAAACTATTTTTAAGAAGACATCTGTGTGTGTAAGGGTATATCTGTGAGTTTGTGAGGATATTGCATCCACTCCAACTGAAAAACTAATGGACCGAATTTAATAAAATTTGGTAGGTAAGTTTTTTGTGGGAAACCCTGATGTTCATTTGATTATATCGCAATAAAAGAATCTGCCTTCTTTGCGAAATGGCCGGCAGAAATTGTCTTTATCCACTCTAGCTAAAAACTAATGGACAAAATTTAACACAATTTGGTGTATAATACTTTAATAACCTACAAGTGATTTATATACCAAATTTAACAAAATTTGTTATATAAATCACTTGTAGGTTATTCTAGTAAGATTCGGGAAAAAGGAACGGGCTGTTTTTGCGAAATGGCCAGCAAAATCGTTAAATATAAAAATAAAAGACTACGTATGCTCAATTATATCAATTAAATTCATATTTTATACTTGATTTTTGACAACAAAAAGAATAAGACTAACCCCATTACTTTAGGACCAGGCGTTCTTGAGATATTTTAGTTTTTTTTGCGTTTTCGCTACGCCACCTTTGATAATAAGTCCATCTATCAAATGAGAACCAAATTTAAGTTTAACGTGCAAATTCAATGTCATTTAAAATACTTATAGGTGTTATTTTGTGCAGATGAACTCAAATTATTATTGAAGAAATAAAGAGGACGTGAATATGACTCTGCAGAGAGAGACATGTGTTGTCCACATCAGAATTTTTAACAGTATTACAACAATGATTTATAGAAGAGAACGGGGATTATTTGCAGGCCATTTCGAAAAAAAATGTGGGATCTACATTTGAAGATCCGCAAATTGTTGTAGAATGAAATGTTCTACAAATTTAAGCTGCGTACCAAATTTTAACTCTCTAGGACGTAGGAAAGTGCATTTAAAACGCCATCAAATAAGTATATCATGAAGAGTTATACAAAATTTTAAAAAAATTTGAAAAATTGTTATCTAGCAAATTTATTTTAAAATGTGAAGCCTCTCTCATATCAAAGTAATAAAACTCTTGGATAGATATTTATTATATAATATATCTGTTTTTCCTTTCTGGAGGATATTGCAAAAGTCAGAATTTAATTGATTTCGTGTTTCTCCCTATATTAAATAATTTTTAATTAAAAAACTACCCAACATATTTTACTGAAATTTTTTTTATATATTTTGCGTGATAATATGAATATTTCTTAAAAATTTCGAAGCGATTTGTGAATTTTAAATGTGCTTAAAAAATGTTTGAAAAATTAGGTCCCACAGGGTTCAATGTATTTCATTCTTTCAACCCGGGTTCAATAAAAAACTAATTGATTGATATTATTTATTAATATTCCCATAGTTTCCACAGACCGTCTGAAAAACATACTAAAATTTCATTTTGATAAAGTCATTTTTACGGCAGTTATCGTGCTAACGGACAGACAGTCAGACAGACAGACAGCATGAACAAAGTCATAAACACTTTCCAACTATGTTGTAAAGTGTTAAAAAGTATGTCAAAACTATAAGAAAAAATTATTATTAATCTTTAATATGCAAGTAAATGGAAATGAATATATAAAGATAATAAATTAACGTAAATGCTGCAATAATTAACAGTGAAATTTTGTTACATCTGAATGAACTATATTCAGGGTTAAGAAACAGATTGTCACTAGTGTTGGGTTGCTTTAGAATTTAGGTAATTTGGGGATTTGAAAATTTACTTTTATTTCTTTTTCCCTGGCTCAATATTCTTAATTTGGTAATATTTAAATAATATTTATTGGCTTTTTCATTTATTCTTTAATTAGAATATTTTTAATCTTCTAAATTAATTTTCTTTATAATATTCTTAGTTAAAAATGTTCCATTCCTTAAATTAATATTACTTTTGATTTGTAAATTTTAAAAATTATTTATTTATTTGATTCCCCTTAAAATTCCCTTTAATTTGATGTCTCATTTTCCCATTTTGGTTAGAAATTCCGTTTGTTCTACAGTTTCAAGTTATTTCCATGTCTCACTGCAATTCAAAAATTTCAGTTGCGGCCATTTTAGGAATTCTGTTTTGCGGGCTTTTTACTGCGATTAAATGCGCCACCTAAGCGTTTTCGCGCCTCTTTGGAATTCGTGATTTATTTTAATTGGTTCGCGTTTTTACGGATCGTCTGCTCTCGGAATTATAAGTATTATTTTGGCAATTCTAATTTCGGTAAGCGAATTTTAATTGCTGCTGTTTATCTAAACTCCGCACTTTTTCCCGCACGTATAAATACGCGCGCAGAATTTTTCAGTTTCAGTTTTTTGTTGAAATCTTTCGTTGTGCGTTAGCGCGAGAAGCGCGTTGTTTATTTTCGAATGGAACTTATGTTCCACGCGAGCTTTTCTGTGGAACGTTAAGTTCCTCGCGTTTTTTTTTTTTTACATTAGTTGTTTTAATTTAAAAGATGCATTTTTCAAGCCTTTTCGCGTAATTCGTGACGTAACTCTTCAGAAAAGTGTATGGTGAAATTCCTTTTGCGAGTCATGTGAACGGAGCGTCTGATGATGACATCTGAGTTTTAAGAAGATTTAGCGTTCCAGATGTGGTTGTTAGGCCTCTGCTGATGAATTTTCTCCGGATCCCAAGAAAACCAGTGTAGTTTTATACCTGTCAACTCCACTATTAGAACTTTTTGTCTCCAACCAGTGCAGCTCTAATAATTGGAACTTCCCCCCCCCCTGTCTGATGACCCAGCTGGTGAATATTGCTGTTATATTTAAACTCCTAATTTCTTAAATTCTCAATATTTAAAATGTATTTAATCAAAATTTATTCTGTAAATTTAAAATTCTAAACTTTATTCTGAAAGCAAATTTCTAAACCTTCATAAATTTTTAAGAGCCTGGGTAAAATTCTAAAATTCTTTAAATTTAATATTTTGTTAATGATTTTTGATGAAATTTAAATAGATCGTTTTGAGTTAAGTTTTTATGCTAATTCCTTAATTTTAACTAAGTTGATAAAATTCTAAAATTCTAATCTTAATTCTTCCTGAGTTGCCTGCCTGTGAGCAGTGTTTTTGTATTTGTTAATTTGAATTAATTTGAAGTACTATTTAATAAACTAATTTTCTTTAAACTAAATATTATGTCTTCATTTATCTTTTTTAAACACAGCAGGTTTTATTCTATCTGTCAAACACAACACTAGGACATATACATGTTTTCTGGAGTAAAGCTCTTCATGTTATCTTCACGGATACACTGTAACTTTTAACAATACTCGATCAATGTTTACAGATGCGCATATACAGAACTCCATACACGTTAATTATGCTGGTCCCAATATAATTTATTTATTTTGGTACAGCAGCACGGATGTTGTTGATAAGGATTTTTATGTAACTCTTCAGCTAGCTTTTTAATGTTACAATTTCTTCGTATTGGAACCATTTTATTTCAAGTGATCAATTTTAACTGAATACGTGTTTACATGAAGGTGTTGGAGTTCTATATTTTTAGTTTCATAACTAAGCTGCTATAGTTTAAACTCATAAAAACATGCCAAATTACACTTAAGTTCATTTGATCACGGTATTTTATTCCTTTTCGTATCTCATATTCTTCATTATGAAAATATCTGGAAACAATCTGTATGCACTCATAATTTTCAGCAAAATAAATAGCTGTTATCAATCAAGTATCCCGCCTAGTAACAGTTGGTGAGATTTACATTTGGGAATAGTTATTTTACTACTGCTACCTTTTCTGGTGCTTTTAAAATCGTTTCTTTCCATTTGCTATTAATTTTCCTGCGGTGTCGTAATGACTATTTATTGTTTAAGTTACCCTATGCAGTCCGCTGGCTAAAAAAGTTACATAAATCATATTGAGATAAAGTACTTTTAACTTTTCTTAGCTTTTATCATGTAAGTTTGCAACGTCCAACATAAACACTAACACTATCGTGTTGCACTTCTTTGTCCACAAAAGTAACATGCTGTCATGAGCCATGTATCGTCGTTAAACATTCGTCGTTTCGTAGATTGAAAACTAAATGTGAATTTTCTCCTACTAATTAAGGCACATCGGTTAGTAGATTGAAACGCATAATAATTTTCTCTTACTTAAGGCACATTGATTCGTAGATTAAAACCCAAATGTAATTTTTTGCTACTTAAGGTACATCGTTTTGTTGAAGATATACGACACCTAACTGCCCCCTAGCCTTGGATTTACACATGTCGAAATCACAATAAATACACTCTACACGAAGACTATGCTTCACCCAAACAAGGAATAATTTAATCTAAGTTTACTTCTAACTTAATATAATCTAATTTACGTATTTCATTTGTAAATATATCATTGATCAAAATATTTTCTACATAAGTCAAAACACTTTAATAATTTGATAAAGGTCCTGAAATTCATAAAATTGCATCCTGTTCAATATTACATTAATTATTAGATAATACATTTTGAATGCAAAAAAAAACATCAAATAATCTATGATGTAACACTATTGGTTAAATGTATTTTTAAAGGTTCTGTTGTATTGTCATTTTATAAATAATCTGAATGAATATTTTCCATTTCTGCAATAATTATTACTGCAGTCTAAAGATATGCCACTGAATATAGTGCAGCAAAAAAAATCTATACATTATGAAATACTAGTTCAGGCTCAGTTATCCTTTATATTGATATTTTTATTAAGGTAAACTATATTGGATATCAATACAAAGGAACAGCGTTCCTTTCGATTAGTTCGTATGTATGACATCAATTCTGTTATGTAATTACTGAAAGGCTTTTGTTTTAGGGATTAGTTTTCATAAAAATCATTGTTTTTTTACACGCTTTGCAACATTTAACGATTTTCAGCCAAAGTTTTATTTAAAGGCGGAATTGTTTGTAATATAAACTACGTGTGTTCAGAACATGGATTTTACTACAAATGAACGGTGTTCAATCAATACTATTGGATGAAATAGTATTTCTTGGACATCGCGTTAAATATGTTGGCTTGTCGTTGTTACCAGTTTAATACCAAATGTGATGTGAATCATTTAATTCTAGCCAGGTTAGTTCTCGCGGTGCTCTATGGGGAAAGTAAATATTTCAATATCTTAAGAACATTTTGGGATATATCTAAAAAAGTAGTTTCAATCCATTTCTATTTAAAAATGTACTCGGTCTTATTAATTACACATCTTATTTTATGATCCGTATTTAATTGTTTAGGATATTATATGTTATGATATGTTTCTTAACATTATGTTTTACAAAAGTGGAATAACTCAATTATGGGGTATGTTAGCGTTATATAACATTTGTCTTTCGTTTTTAAATGACAAATTCAAGTAAAATAACTGCTTCTTAAAGAATTTTTAATGCCAACTTTTTAAAGGAAGAGTACTTTTTATGTAAAGAGCAATTTAAATTTTTGAAAAAAAAAACGACCTTAAAATTGAGTTCTCTTTTTTTAAACGAACCTTGAAATAATTAGGCGTGGTATGTTTAACAATTGTACTAATAATACCAAATTAGGTCACTCCAAATATTGTTCAGCATGTTCTAGAAAGACAATGCTCACAGACTGATACACTAAGGATGGGACAGTCCAGTGATTAGAGAGAGGGAATTGCACTCGACGACATGGATTCGATTTCCGGTTCTGCCTACACTGTTCCCGCGAAGTGCGGGCAAGTTAAATATGCTAGTCTGTAAGTCATCTGAGTATCTGAGAGGTGGGAGGTAGAGGAAGCAGGGAACGTCCCTGTGGATGTCGCCCCTACTGGATTCCGGTCTAATTTGGGTGAAACTTTTCGGCAATCCAAACAGATACTTTACACCTTCGGGTAGGTCGGACTGTCTGAGTTAAAAAAGAATGTGATCAAGTAGCTCACAGGGCTAGCGTTTTATAAACTGAATTTTCCAATTCTGTTTATTCATTGGTTATTTTATTCATGACATCTTTTGCAGTAAGTTATTTCAGCTGAACTGATAGGCACAGGCCCGTAGAAGTTTCAGAAGATTAACATTTTTAGTTTTTTATTTTCTAACTCTGAAACTCCGACCAAAGATAAATTGCTTATCAGTTGTGGAATAAATATATCGTGATCGTTTGGAAAAATATATCGTTGTCAAATTGAGAATACTGTTGTATGGATTAATGATATTGGGTCCCGTGCCAGGTTCGAACTCGGCACCTAGAGCACACAAGATCGGCATTATAAGATTAGATCAAAAGTTAACTTCGGGTAGTGATTCCAAGCATTTTCGATTGATGCTTTGGTAGGAACACAGTCGGCTATTGCCACACACTCTTTCCCTTGGAAATATGCTCGGTCGGTTTGTGAGAAATGGCGAAAGGTTACCCGCAGAGCCCACCATAATCCCAGTGCAGACGCAGTTGAGATCTACGCAGTTGACAGCCGGCAGACGTGTCGTACATTAATCCTGGGGTTGCATGACGTCAGTCGTTGTCATCCAGGAGTGGAAGGCACCTCTGACTCAGTATGTTGGTGCCATCTCGTGTTGTTTGCGTGCATTAATTGTCCAGTGCAAAATCACAGAAATTAATGATATTGGACACCACGCCAGGTTCGAACTCTGAACTTAGAGCATACAAGACCGATATTATAGGATTAGGCCGAAATCATTTTTCATAAATATATTAATAAATTGTATGTGTTTGAAACACTAGATTCATAATTGTTCCCTGGGCTTTTCATAAGCAAGACGTATAAATCCGAGAGTGGGAAGGGGGGGGGGGGGAGGGGCTGGTCCCAGTGGGTAATAAATATGCTTTTTCTTTTTGAGAGAAGAAAAAACATGATGTAAAAGCCATTGTTGGCAGATTCAACGAACGAATTGTCCGAAATCTTGCACAAGAAATAAAAAAAAGGGAAAATCCATTTTTCGGAAAAGAAATTGGAAATAGGGAATGTAACGATATTTAGAACAATTTGGTAACATCTTTCCAAACTCTCGTATTTTGTCAACGTGATTACCAGACGATGCAATTAATTTCTCGAAAAATCTGATAATTAAACTGAATTATTTCAACCAAAAATCTACTAAAAACGTAGTCTACTAAATTTTCTACTCGATTTTAAAATTTCGCTTTAAAATCTACTGAAAAGTAGATATTTATTAAATATGGTTACATATTTCATTTCCCAATTCAAATGTAGCTGAAGGATTGTGACAGACCAGCAAACTCTGACTTTTAACACATAACTGCGATCTTATTCAGTGCAGCTTTCTAGATTTGTTGGACACAATGTAACAAGCAGCAATCATATAAAATTATTTTTTAAATACATTAAACTATAAGAATATTATTGGTGCCTATAGATAGTACACAAATATCTTCATTTTTGTAGTTTTTACAATCACATACTCTGAAGACTCTCACATTCTTTGCCGAAGAAAGTCCTATCAATTGTCGGATTATAAATGAAATAAATTAAAATGAAATTTAAATTTGATATGGCAGAAATAACGTAAATATGAAATTGATATGGGAAGGCTACTTCAATTCCTAAATTTTTCCTTGGTCACATTAGCACCTGCGAAAACAGCAATTTTGAATGAGATAATCTGCTTAAAAATATAACCCCATTTCACATTCATTGCAAAAAATAACTATTTCAATTCCCTATGAAAACTACAGATGCTAAAAATGGGCGTGGACAAAAGTGGGCGTGGCTTTATACACAAACACACTTTACAAATATCAAGGTAATTCATAATTTAATTTTGTAGATGTCTAAATAAAGTATACTTTCTATAATTGCACATAATTATCGGGATTTTTAATGTGTTAAATTTTTTATAGGAACAAGGGCCGTTGTAACTCATTCTTGGTTACTATACGTAAAAGTAAAGTACGCCCATTTTACAATTATTAGAATAGATATAAAGTTTCCTGCAAAGTTAAGCACGGAACGGTATATAGGACATAATTCACAAAGTTTTGCAGCGACACCAAATTTTACAAAAAATACTCTGATGAATTATTTTGTAATATAAGCGTTAATAATACAAAATGTGTGCATATAAATGTTGTATTTACACCAACATTGCTGCAATAGGAGGATGCATAAAGAGGATAAATATTATGAATGATGCACAGATAAGCCAAGTGATGCTGAATATGGAATATAGCACTCTTAGATCCTAATATAGGCTTGTCACCAATGCTTATTTTCTTATTCTAGTGTCTCAGAGGGACAAAGGACAATGATAGCCAATCCTGTTTAAAAGTAGTTTGTAGTTCCTGGAGGATGGTGGGAAGGAGTAAACGAGCAGACACAGTTTTCCTGAGGGTGTTCCAAAAATTTAAATATGATTAAGATTTTGGGTAAATATGTTGGCTACTCTAAACGCCAATACCTTTGCTCTGAATGAAGTTCTCCACTAAGTTCGAACTGTGTGGACGAGTGTAACGGCCATTAAAAACATCCGAACTAAATGTATCTGCATACTGTTCGCATACGGACACATTTTGCACCCATACTAACTGCACCTCCATACTGTTTGCATCCAGACACATTTTGGACACGGAACAACTGCAGCTGCATAGTGTTTGCAACCGCATACATTTTGCACCCGAACTAACGACATCCGCATACTGTTTACATCCAGACACATTTTGCACCCGGACTAACTGCATCTGCATACTGTTTGCATCCGGACACATTTTGCACCCAGACCAAATGCAGCTGCATACTGTTAGATAGAGATCAAGCACTGAAATAGAGATCAAGCACTTCTTCGAGATAATTCCACTCGTTAAATACTATGTCTACAAACGGTGAGAAATGGTAGAATGGTGCACGCAAAAGAAAATTCGCCATCTCTGTAAGATATTGTATCGTTTCAAGTCTCAATACCTCCAACGTGAATCCTCCATACATATTTCCTGAGCCGATATATAGATGGCTATTCCAACTTTCTACGAAAAGTTTTCTTGTTGCGGTAAAAGTCTCAGCCACAAACAGATAGTTTTTAACGAAGGTCTAAATTGCTTGTTTGGAGCAAAGTCAATCACTTGTCGGAGGCGCGATATCTCCATGCTTTACTCAAAGATTACATCAAGTTTCGCACAATAAAATCTACGCATGCTCTCGGTATCCAAAGAAGTTGCATTTCCCGCTTAACTATTGAAAAGCAGTAAATATGCAATTTCTTGATGAATGCCTTAATTATTTTAAAGAAATTGACAAGAAAAGACCAAAAGCTTTACTCTCGTACTGTGTTTTTCGTTGATATACCTACATACGATTATAGAACTAATTTTTGAAGTGAAACTTCTATAAACTCGACTTGAAACCGGATCATTAGGATGTTACGGAATTACGTAAGGTCAGACCGTCACGTTTTCTCCTGATACCGGGAATGTTCGATTAAGGTTCCTATTTGAACTGACTTATCAAACATTCTGTCATCCAAAACAGCTGAATATGTAATCAATAAGAGTTAGTTCTGTTTGTAAAATGACTTTAGGAAGTAATATTGAAATAATTACGGGTAGGTGTTCTGCACCGAACTGCTTTAATCATTCTAAAGAATTTTTTCGATTATTTCGGTTTTCCAGAAAAGAAGAGAGAATAAGTATAAGTCTGATGTGGGCAGCATCTGACTTTCCATACAGACGTAAATACATTTTCTTATTTCTTTAAGAATTCATTGAATTGCGTTAAATTGCATAACATAACACGGATATTTACTTGAATTAGCACTTTTCATTCAAGTTCTGTTTTTATTTAGAGACTGGACATGATTTCAAAGGTGGTGTAGTAAAAATGCTAAAAACTAAAATATCTCGAGAATGGCAAGATCTAGACTAATGAAGTTGGTCCTAGTATTTTCATTGTCAAAAATTACGTATAAAATAAATATTTAATCGATGCATTTAAGCATACTAGTCCTTTATTTTAGAATTTGACAACTTTTGCGGGCCATATTGTAAAAATAAATTAAAAGTTCTCTGTTCCCGAATCATAATGTTATCAATATCAGGGCAATAGAAAACTGACTTATCTACCAAATTTTGCGAAATTTGGTCAATTATTCTTTATCTGAAGTAATTACATACAATTTGTGGCACCAATTCGAAAAAAAAGGCATGTTTTTTATTCCAAATAATACCACAATCTAATCAGTATCAGGGTAACCTACAAGTGACTTATCTACCAAAATATGGGAAATTTGGCCAATTGAAATGTGGTCAATTGTGGTCAATTGACCACTTGTGGTCAATTTGTTTTTCAGCTACAGTGGATACATACATTGCCCTAATAGACACAAACACACACACAGACTCACAGAGACACACGCACACACACACACTCACACAGACACACGCAGACACACACACAGACACACGCAGACACAAACACACTCACACACACACAATGCATACACAGGGGTCCAGCTAAAAATAGTTCTTCCGTGTGCTATAGTTCCCAAAACACTTAGATCCGTCGAAAACTCAAGTTGCGATTTTCAACACGATTCCAATATTTTTCCTGTATATATTACCAAGTATTGTAGGGAAAAAAAAAAACTGATGTGGGAAGCAAATGACTCTCCCTGCAGGCTCCAATTCATTTTCACTATTTTACTTTAATAATTAATTTAAATGTATTTGACTACACAAAATAACACTGAATTTCCACTTTTAATTCAATGTAATTTTTATTTGGTAACTGATCATTTATTTCAAAAACGTCGTAACAAAATTGCGAAAAAATTAAATTATCTCGGGAATGGTTATTCCTAGAGTAATGGGGATGGTCTTATTATTTTTTTCGTCAAAAACTGCATATAAAACAAGCATTTAATTGATACATTTGAGCATACGTGGATTTTTATTATAGATTTTGTCAGTGTTTTTGCGAGCCATTTCGTAAAAGAGGCAGGTTCTTCTTTTCCAAATTGTACCAAAATCTAATCAGCATCAGGGTATCCAATAAGTGACTTAGCTATTAAATTTTGTGAAATTTGTACAATTAGTGTTTTACCTAGTGTGGATACATGTGATTTTTGTGGGCCATTTTTAAAAAAAAGAGGGTTCTTTTATCTCGAATCGTATCCAAATCTAATCAGCATACACAAGTGATTAAAATATAAGATTTTATGAAAATGGGTCCATCAAATTTTGGGTTAGAGTGGATACATTCGTTGCACAGATAGACACACACATACACACAAACACACAGACCAACAGTCCCACAGACACACGCACAGACGTCACGCTGAAAATAGTTTATCCGCGGTCTGGAGGTCCCGAAACGCGTAGTTCCGTCGAAAACTCGAGTTGCGATTCTCGACACGATTCCAATACTTTCGTGTATTGCAGGGAAAGTAAAATTATAAACATATTTTCCATAGGGCGATTAGCCAAATAAAATATGTCAATTGTCGTACAAACAAAGTGGCCTGAAATATCATTATGGATTCAGCATTACATTATTATGGGATATGTTTATCAATATGCTTTCATCATTACATTTTTATGGGTTATAACTAAATATTTCCACATCCGGTTCTTTTTCTACTTTCAATCAAAAATTATCTTGAAAAATCAATTTCTCAAGATTTTCAATAGATACAGCTTAGATGATGGCCGATATGGATTCAGTCGAACATTTGAGGAGTTGGGGGATTCACTAAGGATATATCACATACTGTTTTTCAGAAAATTCGTATGACTGGTTTGAAATAATAAAGTAAAAGAGAATAAAAATGCTTAATATTTGCATCAGAAATGTCCATACCATTTGCTACCATAAAGACACCCTCATTAATTTCTTGTTTTTCTTTTTTATATGTTCCATCTCTGGTAATTGGACGTCTGTTCCTATTCTTATAAACTTAAGAATGAATACGTTAAACATTTATATTTATAGTATCTACCACTATCAAAGACAGCTGCCTTCATTTCATATAATGTTCTATATTGCCTCCGAAATTGGTTATTACATTTAAATAAATCTTTTATAGAGTTGTATTAAATAAATACTTGATTCATAGACAGAAGGAGATGAAACTACTATGTATGAAATTCTTGAAAATACCATAATGCTTTAAGAATTATATCTATGTTAGTCAGATATTTGCTATTGTTAACTGATACTACAGGAAGTCGTATTATTTATAATATGTATTTCTGACTACTTTTAAGTTAATGTTCTCTTATTAAGAATGTAGTTAATTATTACTTTTTCATACTTGTTAGACAGGGTACAAAATATGTAGAGATAAAATAAATTGAAAAATAAGTAATTTTGAATAGAATATTCTATATTGTTGCAGGTCTAATTTGTATTCCACTAATAATTTTTATTTTACAATATTGACAGTTTAAGTAAATATTTTAAGACTTTCTCCGTAGAAATATATGCATAGCAGAAAAACTTATATTATTCCAGCATCACCTGAATTATTACTTCAAACGACATTGGCATTTTCTCAATATAAAGTTTTGACTCTTTCCCTTTACCACCATGATTTTATGCTTTAGTATAATATGCAATATACAGAATGTCCGCATATATACTGACATATATTTCATAAGATATGTCCAATTTATCACAGAAAGGTGATGCAAAGATAACTGTTCTATAATTCATCATCATCTGCATCGGAGTGCATTACAACAAAGAGATATGCGTTCTAATATTTCACGAGCTTTAGTAGTTGAGATACTCGATTTCTTTCTAGCATTTATGGGAAATGTCGACATACGATATGTGTTTTCCTGATGTAATGCAAATATTGAGATATAGCCTAGAAATATGCTTTGGAAAATGTTTTTGCATTTAGAATTCTGCTTTTCAAGTTCTTTGGTAATATAATGCAACTAACATAACATTTAATATATTTTAAAACATCTAATATTAACATAACATTTAATATACAACGAAACATTTAATACTAACATAACATTTAATATATAACGAAACATTTAATACTAACATAACATTTTACATATAACGAAACATTTACCACTACTAACATAACATTTAATATACAACGAAACATTTAATACTAAAATAGCATTTAATATATAACTAAACATTTACCACCAACATAAAATTTATATAGCGTTATATAATATATGATTTCGCAATATAACATAAGTGATATAGCATTTAATATAAACGCAATATAAAATAACATTTGGTAGTATAACACACGCATAAATTTATTATACAAGCTGTCTTACAGGCCAAACGTGTAAGTAGGCCAAATAAGTGTTGAACTATGATAGCTAGAGTTATGAAGGATACTTATCGCTATAGTAAAGCGATTACGGGCTACAAGATAAAACTGATAGCAGCTTCTGCAGCGAAAAAATTTGGAAGTTAGCACTCCTGTCTCGACAACTGAGATAAACAGGAAGTATGACAATTAGAAAGTTAAAGATCATCATCATATCAAGAAATAATATTTTGCTGAAGCAAATGGTGCACATTAAAATTACTGAGCATTACTTTGAATATCTATATAAAGGATGGATATTGCATAAAACAGCTCCTCCTAAAATATGATAGAAAATTTGCAAACGATCGTCTGTCATTAGATATGTTTACTTTTATGAACATCGTGTCAAATAAGATTATGATAAGATAATTCAATATAGATTATTGCAATACGATACTACAATATGACAAAGTCAGACAAAGCGCTATGGAAATTGTATAATTTATGATTTTCCACTGTCCTATATTCACCCTAAGTTATTCCCTGCATTCAGACATGTATTGTGATAGATGATGGGTATATTGGACCTGCTTTACGTTAAACCGTACTTTACAGTAAATGGCCCTTTTGTATTGAATTAAATGACATTTGGTTTTAATTTTCTGATGCTCTACAACTTTTTAATTGATATTTTCTGTAAATTTCAAAATATAAGTGGTAACATACATTTATGGCCAGAAATCTCATTAAATACCACATGGCCAATTTTCTATACCAATGATCACTTTTCTACAACCACACTTCCCATAGCTCTAGCTACCATAGATCGAACTTATTTGCCCTACTTACATTCTTACTGGGTACCCTGTATGGAGTAGTTATAATCTTGCTGGAATTCGAAGAAAAAATATAAACATTATTTGTATGATTGCAGGGGAATATCCCCACACGTCATGCGCCAATTTTTGCCATTTTTCATTTCCGTACAAAACATAGTATTCGTAATGGTGAAATGTTGTGATTAAGTCGAAAATACGACTCTCGGATTTAATGGGCATTATCATTAATAACATAAACAACTTGATTTATCTGTCTATCTATCTCCATCTGAGTAACGCTGCTACAAAATGCTGCCACACGTGTTTCAATCACGGGTAAACATTTCATGAACTCTGGAGCTTTACGTGCGTATGACATCAGATACTGAAAGTGGGTCCATGATATTGGCGGCCCGTTCCTTACATAATGCATTGACTATCCTTCTTTCACATCGAAATACTGCAACGTAACCATGGCGCTTTACGTAGCGTATGGCATCAAATACTGAAAGTGAGACGATGGTGTTTTTTATTCCTTACCATTTTATACATTTTTAGTTGAGATATACGACTCAACGCGGTAAACAAATTCAACAAAAGTGGAAACTTTCTTGCGTGTTTTTTGTTGCTTTCCTTATCTACATATTGTAATGTATAAGTAAAGTATTGTGACGAGGTCAAAAATTCGAATTCGAGTTTTCGAGGGGAGAGCACGTTTCAAGCATTCCTGATCACGAATCGAACATTTTTGAGGTGATTTCTGTGTGTGCGGGTGTGTGTGAAAGTATTTGTGTGCGTGTGTGTGTGTCAGTGAGTCTGTGGAGACGATATATGACGAACGAATGAAGTAATTCGAATAGAATTTAGTACAAAAATTACAGTCCGCTAATACTGGAAGCCTATTCTTTTTAAACATAATCGAATGTTCAGAATCCCTTAAATTTTCGAGTGAAATTTTGAAAACATCATACAAAATCAAAACCTTTAATAAAGTTTTGCAAATAGGCATTTATTGTGTGATTTTTCCTTAAAAAAAGATTGACATAAATTTTAGAACGGTAGCATGAACAGTTCTCGAGATATTGCACATTTTTCAAATAAATTTATCAAAAAATTCCATAAATTGGAAAAATATTTACTGCTTAGAAAAATGTTCACTTTTCATATGTAATATCATGCGATTAATTTGGTGACATCATTTTCGTGGATCTAGCTCTTTCCATTCATGAGAAAAGACACTTTGAGTAATAATTTTGTATTTGAACGCCAATAGTCATTTATCTGCTATAAGAATAACTTATTTCGCCATCCATAACGCTTCGCGATATTTTGATGACAAATTGGCGAGATGTCGCCAACTTAGCGACTTTTTTAAATGTTGCCAAATTAAAGGAAATCTCGCAAAATGGATAAAAGCACGGACGAAAAGAGACGATTATTCGTCTACCAGGACGATTATTCGCCACGCGGAGACATTTTAAGTTGACCTAGTATCTATTTATGTGACAGCATTTAGAAATATTTATATAGGGCAAAAAGAAAACTTGCCCCCCGCTAAATTTTCATTCCCACTGTCAAAATGTCCCGAAAGAAATCCTGTCCGCAGATGCTTAAACGACCAAAAGAAAAGTATACAAATTGAAATATATTTTCCGTGTGAATTTCATATTGTTTCTAAATTATCTCTTTCAAGTCAGAATGTCATTTTATTTTATATTTAAACAGATATATCATAGGTGAATTTTTTCAACGGCAGCCATTTGGTCGACAGTGTAAATCGAATAACATTATTATACATCCCGAAGACTGTGGGACTATAAAATATTAAATACTTTCGAGTATTGCTGTCTACTCAAGGTTACTATATCTATAAGGTTGCGCCACTTCAGCTCTAGCCAATGAGAGCACGTAAAGACGCAACGTCACTTGGAGTTAAATGTCAGGAGCGGCCCGGTAGACTCCAATGTTAAAGGATGCTAACAAAGTTAATTTAATCCTTTTTTTAATTTAAAATATGAAATAAATACTTAAATAACACTAATTTTACTTGAACACTACTTAAATATGCAGTACAGCTGTCTACTGATAATATGTTAATAATATATATTTTATAAAAAAATGGCTTCATTTCAGAGTACATTTATTATATGCACATTATTCATTTAAAACGCTGTACTAAATATTTCTGCAGCTAATTAAATCCAGCTAAACAAATAATATAGTGAAAACGAAATGCATGTTTTCTCTACCGCTCGGCAGTAACTGCTTCAAAGTGTATTACAGCAAACGGGACTACGTTCTAATAATTCATGAGTTTTCGTAGTTATGATATCCGATCTCTTTCCATTACTTAGGGAAAATATGGAAACAAGATATGTGTTTTCTTAGCGGCATATAAATATTGAACAATTGCTCCGAATATTGTTTTGAAAACCTTACACGTTTATATCGAATGTCATTTACACAATAAATGCGATATAAATATTGAGAGTAGTGATTTTATAACTTGGTCTGTAGCAGTTAGTTGGTTTGACATTTTACAGTATATAGAAAGTATTGAATTTTGAAAAGTTTCGATTTTTTTTTTACGTAAAATCAAATTTCTTGTAAATAAGTATGGTACAGTAGTTGTAAAAAGTTTTTACAGGTTGTTAAAAATAGCAAAGTGACAAATAGAGCTAGGCTCAGACAAGAAGGCGGCAGATTTTAATATGTGGGTGGTCATAAATTTATGATCACAGTAATAAATGATGACATGACGACACATGCCGGTCGTGGACTCAGTCAACTCCTTGGGCTGTGTGAGAGAAATTTGCATGTTCATTTGTAACAGAAAGGCAGGTGGCGCTGTCGTAACGTCCCAGACAGTTAAGAAGTGAGGCAGAAGCAATTGTAGACGGAATTGAAACTATGGAAGCTGGATGTTAAGCAGCATGTCACGTCCAACCGTTTTTATGTAAATGTGCCTGCCATCGGTGAATAAAGTTTATTCAGACTTATCTGCCTCTATGATTAATGGTGTAGATTCGTGTAACTGAACAGGTGAGGCTCAATTTAAATCCACTGAACCAAAGAGAAAGTTTCGCCGACATAGTGGTGCATCGGCCGGGAATACTTCGAGTTGTGACTCATCGTAGTTCATCTTTTAGATACACGTAAAGTTAAAGCTGATGAGTCGTAGAGGGATAAGTACCTAAACTTTGCTTCTTGAACAGTTGAGTTGAAGATTTGAAGGCTAAACGAAAACATGAGTGTAGAAGATACTGTTAAGCGTAGTAAAGCGAAACGAGGCACAATTCGTAGTGCAATTACAAAGATTATAAAGAAAATTGAGGATGAAATAAATAAAAAAGAAGATTCGCGGGCAAAAATAATTCAGGATTCCATAGCTGTTCTGGTAGAACATAAAGATGCGCTGGAAAAATTGAATGAAATAATTGAAACGCAAATCGAAACAGAGGATTTGGAACAAGAATTAGAAGGTTCCTTAGAATACACTCAGTCAATTGTGCTGTGTAGATCGCGTGCCAGTAGATATTTGGGAAACTTGGATGAAAATCCGAAGGTAAATCAATTTAGTACAGAAACGATATCGGACATCAAAGTGAAGACAAACACTAAGTTACCACGTATCTCCCTAAACAAATTTGAAGGTGATATTTGTAAATTTCAAGAATTTTGGCCTCAATATAAAGCCGCGATTCACGAAAATGAAACACTTCAAGAAGTCGAGAAATTTAATTACCTAAAATCGTTGCTTAGTGATTCGGCAGCAGCCGCTATAAGAGGTCTTCCTTTAACAGCTGAAAATTACAAAAATGCAGTAGAAATTCTAGAAGATAGATTTGGGAAAAAGGAAGTTTTAGTTTCCGCACACACTGATCGTTTGTTAAGTTTAGAACCTGTGCGTAAGTCAAACGATGTGTTTGCGCTAAGAAGATTGCACGATGAAATATCGGTACAAATCAGAAGTTTTGAATCACTCGGAGTCAATTCCGACTCATATGGATGTTTAATTTTGCCCATATTATATAAATGCATTCCAAATGAATTGGTGTTACAATTTCATAGGCAAAATAAGGAGAAAGAAACTAATGTAACTGCGTTACTAATGTATCTAAAGGGAGAAATAGAAGCGCGAGAAAAGGCTGAAAACGTAACATCTTACAAAATTGAAAATGCAAGATCTTACGAAAGTAAAATGAAATTGGAACCCCCGAAATATCCCAGTTCGATGAAAAGTAAGACCCCATCTGCATTTTGTTTAAATACTATAACAGAAATTCATTGTGCATTTTGCAATGAAAACCATAAATCCGAAGATTGCAACTTAAACTTAGAAGAGCGAAGAGACTCTTTACGTAAGCAAGCAAAATGTTTCAGATGTTATAAAAAATTTCATCGTAAGAGCCAATGCAGATTAACTCAAATCAAATGCTTAAATTGTTTGTCAAAATGGCATCAGAAGTCCCTCTGTGTGCAAGCATTCCAGGCAAAACCTTCGTCGTTAATCCATGAACAAAATAATCAAAGCAAATGTGGATCTGGAACTTCGTGTTGAAGACCCAGACCGTCCGACTCGTCCAGAGGACTAAGAGCAACTATTTGGACGGCCGGGACTGGAACTTCGTGTGTATATTTTCAGACTTTGCGGTGCAAATTAATTGGAAGAAATGAAATTGTTAAAGTTCGTATATTATTTGATACGGCCGCACAAAGAACTTTTATAAAACGGGATCTATCCCGAAAAGTAGGGTTGGAGGTTATTGGAAATGAGTCGATCAAAATACATAAGTTTGCGGAGAGTCAAGATCCTCCCGTCAGCACTCAAAATAGAGTACGCATTTTATTGAAAGACATGAGCTCAGATTATGTGTTTAGTTTGAAAGCATTAGAAACGGAAAACATTTGTCCAGATATAATAGGAGCACCTAGCGCTGAATTGTGTGATGAAATTAAATTATTGGGGTTTAATTTGTCAGATGTTTCTGATAGTTTGAAAGATGAAGGAAATAAAATAGATATATTAGTAGGGAGTGATTATTATTGGTCAATCATGACGGGAAAAGTTAAACGTCTTTCACCAACCATCGTTTTAAATGAGACGAAGCTTGGGTGGATGATTCATGGTAGATACTCTAATGTAATTAATTCGAATAATTTATTGAGTTGTATGACAATGCATGTTTCTATTTGGGACGAAAATAATGAAGATAAAACGTCGATTGAACTTCAAAGATTTTGGGAATTTGAATCTTTAGGGATTAGAGGCGAACCTACAGATTCAGATTTGAAAACATGCGACAAACAAATACTAGAACAATTTGAAAGAAATATCGAATTTAAGAATGATAGATATGAAGTGAAGTTACCTAAGATATCCGATACAGTTGAAATTCCTAACAATTACGAGATCGCAAAAGGAAGAATCGAAAGTTTGATTAAACGATTTCAGAATAATCCTATGTTGTTTAAAGTATACAAAGCCGTCATTGACGAATATATGTCTTCTGGAATAGTAGATATGGTTAAATCGCAGAACATAAATTCAACTAATGGAAAGTTGACATATTATTTGCCACATCACCCGATTCGCGATTTGGTTAAAGGTGCATCTACTACAGTAGAAGAGACTTTGAAGTTATCAAAAGAATCCACAGATATTTTCCAAAAAGCTAACATGTCCCTACGTAAATGTCAAAGTAATTCTGTTCTTGTAAAGGAACATTTAAAATCCTTGAACTTGGATGTACTTCCCGACACATCACGTAATGCAACTCCATTTAAAATTTTGGGTTGAATATGGGACACGGATAAGGATGTTATAAGATTAGATAATCTTAATCTTTCCGAATTTGCCAATTGCCAGGGAAAAACTATGAGAATTGTAATCAAAGCGGCTGGGAGAATTTTTGACCCAGGTGGATTCTTATCTCCATTTACGGTCATTATGAAAATGATCTTTCAATCACTGTGGGAGCTGGGATGGACAGATTCGAATATTGTTCGGCACTGGATTAAAAGCTTTTCAAGCGCGTGGAAACCCTTCGTGAGCAATAGAGTTTCTGAAATCCAAACTCTTACCAATACAAAAGACTGGAGACATTGTCCAGGTCGAGACAATCCAACAGATAGACTAACAAGAGGACTATCACTTACTGAACTCGAAATTGATAAAATATGGTGACATGGCCCTCCATGGTTAGCCAAAGAGATTAGAGTCTGGCCAAAAAGGACAAAGAAAGCAGATGACGAAGTAATACAGGAGGAAGCTAAAGGAAAAATAATTTCTCAAAATTTCTGCACATCAGATCCTCAAAAACCACTTATAGAGATGGAACGTTTTAGTTAATTACTGAAGGTAGTAAGAATAATAGCATGGGTAAAAATATTTATTTTCAATGTAAAAAACTTTATTAAACGTAAAGGAAATTTAACTGCTGAAGAATTGAATGCAGCTGAAGTATCACTAATAAAAGAAGGGCACTTAAAACATTATAAAGCAGAAGTTGAAGCTTTAAAAAGAGGTGATCATATTAAGAAAAATTCGAAAATTTACAGCTTATATCCATACTTAGATAACACTAATTTATTAAGAATAGGAAGCAGACTTAATCTAAGTGAATTTAGTCCAAAGGAAATAAATTCAGTCATATCACCCAGAAATGAAAGGTTTACAGTGTTGTTAGTCATGCAAGAGCACCGGAAATTGATGCATAGTGGAGTTTCGTTGACCCTTCGCAAATTAGAAAAGAATTTTGGATCCCGCAGGGGCTACAGTTCATTAAAAAGATCATTAACAAATGTCTAATTTGTAGAAAGTATAATGCTCAATCAACGAGTCAACTAACAGGCCAACTTCCGAAGGACAGAATTTCGGAATCGCCCCCGTTCAGTATTATCGGGTTGGATTTCGCAGGACCGATTATCGTAAAATCAGACAAGAATAATACTGCAAAATCATATATTGTGTTATTTACGTGTGCTACAACCAAAGCTATTCATTTAGAATTGTCATCAGACATGACAACTAATTCTTTTCCTTTAGCATTTCGCCGATTTCTGTCAAGACGTGGTAATTGTAAGGTCATTTATTCTGACAACGCAAAAAGTTTAAAGCTGCTGATAAGGAACTGCAGTGTTTTGGAAAAGTCATAAAGGAACGAGAGTCGCAGGATTTCATATCAAGTCAAGATGAGTCATGGAAATTCATAGTAGAACGTGCCCCTTGGTGGGGAGGATTTTACGAGCGACTTGTAAAATGTGTCAAGGATCCGTTACGAAAGATTTTAGGACGAGATCTGCTCACATTTGAGGAACTGACAACAATATTCATGAACTTAACCTTTTATGTGCTTAATCTTTCTTATGCTTCCTGAATTTATGTTAATTTATGTGTGTTTTACAAAGATTGTAATATTTATTATTAGTGAAAAATTTGTGTACTCTCAGAAGGAGTACAGGTGGGGAGTGTGAGAGAAATTTGCATGTCCATTTGTAACAGAAAGGCAGGTGGCGCTGTCGTAACGTCCCAGACAGATAAGAAGTGAGGCAGCAGCAATTGTAGACGGAATTGAAACTATGGAAGCTGGATGTTAAGCAGAATGTCACGTCCAACCGTTTTTATGTAAATGTGCCTGCCATCGGTGAATAAAGTTTATTCAGACTTATCTGAGTCTATGATTAATGGTGTAGATTCGCGTAACTGAACAGGTGAGGCTCAATTTAAATCCACTGAACCAAAGAGAAAGTTTCGCCGACAGGCTGTAAGAGACTATCGAATGGAAGTCTGGACAACGACCCCTCACAACCGTATACGCCAATGACAAACAAAAGCTTGGGGGGCAATGGATAGCCAGGGCGTTGTGATAATTATAATGCTTCTTCGTTATAAAATCAATTATTTACGCCACAATAAGTACCTGGCATACTCACAGAGCTCGGATATAGAGACATTACCAAAATTAAAATCATGGTTTCATTAAGGTTTGCAGCATTTATAGAGATACATAGCTTTTCGTCTTCGCTATTCGGCATAGAATAGCCCAAACATGCAAAAGCAGCAAGAAAACTTACCATGTTCCCAAATATTAACCGTTTTTTATACACCCTCAACAATTGACAAAACAGAATAACTATATACAGGATTCGTCAAACGGTGGCAATTTGAGCGTAGATGTCATTTTTGATGGATACATTAAACATTTTTATATTTTTTAACAAATTTATGTCGTATAGTCGTAAGAACTAAAGGGCGAGGAAATCCTAAGTGAACTTCCCTACACCCTCTGTAATTTTGTGCTGTGCTGAATATATATCAGTCAATTCATGAGTTTTATCTGTAGACGGTCATGTGAAATCAATGGTTTAAGGAAAAAATTTAAACCGAATTGGATAAAAACTGGAGATGAAAATCTTTAGTAAAGTAAATTCTTTGCTTAAAAATCTTCATTAAAAAATCTTCTTCACATTGATTTTCTATTACTCAATAATTACTTTTCGGTATTCGATTGATTTTTAAAATTCTTTCAGGATTTTTCGAAGTTAATGTTTCAGTACTGTTATTTCTTGTTATTGATTTGGCGATCTTAATTTGCATAATGTCGCAAGACATGTTGACATTTCAATTACAGATGCCAATCAACAACAATGTCAATACAGATGCTAATAAGCACTTTAAATGCATCCACGAAAAGCAATGGGAACTCACACATAAGTAAACAGCGTGCATCCCCTCCATCACCAACAACAAATCAGAAGAAGGGGTATGACACCACAAGGGGAAGAGAAACAAGAAAGATCAATCATGCATAAGCATTGATTATGAAACACTTTCCAAATGAAATGCAATTTCATTCAAAAATCTCTAAAATGTGATACATTCAGTGGTGATATATTTTACATTATCACAGTACTACAGTAATTTATTATACTTAAATATTTAAAACTGTATCGAAATATAAATCATCTGATTCTCTATGCAAAATCAATTAATATTTCATTCATATAACTTGTTTTCCAGACTCCAGAGCTAAATAATTTTGTGCGAAAGAAATTCAGCAATTCTTATGTAACTCACCTTACAATCGCTTGAGATATTTGCATTCAGCATAAGTTAAAATTAGGCTTCGTTGAAGAAATAATAAAAGTTTAGGGATCATTTAAAATCACAACTATTGCAATTGCGTAGGCACGGAATTTAGATACACAGATAATACACAGATACACAGATAATATATGTGTGTGCGTGTGTATGTATTCAAAGTATTGGAATCGTGCCGAAGATCGGAACTCGAATTTTCGAAGGATCTATACGTTTTGAGACTTCCAGAATACGAAAAAACTATTTTTAGGAAGACGTCCGTGTGTGTAAGGGTGTATCTGTGTGTGTTTCTGCGTGTCTGTGAGGATATTGCATCCACTCTAACTGAAAAACTAATGGACCGAATTTAATAAAATTTGGTAGGTAAGTTTTTTGTGGGAAACCCTGATGTTTATTTGATTATAGTACGATTCGTAATAAAAGAATCTGCCTTCTTTACGAAGTGGAGGGCAGAAAATGCCTTTAACCACTCTAGCTAAAAACTAATGGGCCAAATTTAACACAATTTGGTGTATAATGATTCAATAACCTACAACTGATTTATATACCAAATTTAACGAAATTTGTTATATAAATCACTTGTAGGTTATTCTAGAACGATTCGGGAAAAAGGAACGGGCTGTCTTTTCGAAATGGCCCGCAAAAATCGTTAAATATAAAAATAAAAGACTACGTGTACTCAATCATATCAATTAAATTCCTATTTTAAGCTTGATTTTTGACAACAAAAAGAATAAGACTAACCCCATTACTCTAGGACTAGCCATTCTTGAGATATTTTAGTTTTTTTTGCGTTTTCGCTAAGCCACTTTTGACAATAAATCCAGCTATCAAATGAGAACCAAATTTAAGTTTAACGTGCAAATTCAATGTCATTTAAAATATTTATGGATGTTATTTTGTACAGATAAACTCAAATTATTATTGAAGAAATAAAGAGAACGTGAATATGAGTCTGCAGGGAAAGACATGTACTGTCCACATCAGAATTTTTAACAATATGCCAACAATGATTTATCAAAGTGAACGGGGATTATTTGCAGGCCATTTCGACAAAAATGTAGTATCTATATTTACAGATCCACCAAATTGTTGTAGAATAAAATGTTCTACAAATTTAAGCTGTATACCAAATTTTAACTCTCTAGGACCTAGGAAAGTGCATTAAAAACGCCATCAAATAAGTATATCGTGAAAAGTTATGTATAATTTAAAAAAAAAATTGAAAAATTGTTATCTACCAAATTTATTTTAAGTTGTGAAGCCTCTCTCATATACAAAGAGATTTGGAAAGATATTTTGTATATAATATATCAATTTTTTATTTCTGGAGGATATAGCAAAAGTCAGCATTTAATTGAATTCGTTTTTCTCCCTATATTAAATAATTTTTAATTAAAAAACTACCTAACATATTTTACTGAAATTTTTTTTATATATTTTATAGGATAATGTGAATATTTCCTAAAAATTTCGAAGTTATTTGTGAAACTTAAATATACTTAAAAAATGTTTGAAAAATTAGGTCACATAGGGTTCAATGCATTTCATTTTTTCAACCCGGGTTCAATAAAAAACTAATTGGGTGATATGATTTATATATAATCCCATAGGTCCCACAGACCTTCTGAAAAGCATACTAAAATTTCATTTTGATAAAGTCATTTTTACGGCAGTTATCGTGCTAACGGACAGACAGACAGACAGACAGAATGAACAAAGTCATAAATACTTTTCAACTATGTTGTAAAGTGGTCAAAACTGGTTCCAGAGTTTTCGAGAAGTTTCGATAGATTTAATATTCGACAGCGTCCTAGACGCACGTATATTTTAGGGAAAATATTTTAGGTATTAAAAATCTTCAATGATCGCATAAAGAAAATGTGGATCATCAATGTGAGGAGTATGTGTATAGTGAATGCAAGTGGCGTATCGAGTATGCGCAGGTATTCAGCAAAGTGTGTGTTCTTGACTAAATGTCAAAGTCCCAAAAATATGAGGTATTTATGCAATTCCATCTGTTACTAATAATCACGGAATGCACATAATACATATCGAATTTTGTAACTATACTTGAGTAAAAACTCAAAGCTGAGTAACGAACTCTAGTGTTTAAAATAAAAAAACTGCGTTTATTTTCGGCATATAGTAATACTTTGTATCAATATATGTGTCACTTAAATAATTGTTATAAATATATGTGTCACTTAAATAATTTGTTATAAATATATGTGTTACTTAAATATTGTTATATATATATACATATATGTCATTAAAATGAATTTATTAGAAACTTTATGAATAATCAAGATATTTTTATATATGAAATTAAAAGAATTGATCAATTTTAATCAGAGTTATTATTTTACATCGTAAGGATTATTCTCTTGTGCTCGTGAACCGGAGTTTCCATACTCCACCCTTAGTGAAGGCATCGAAGGTAAGTCCTGGTAGAGTAAATTTTAGGTAAAGACAATTTACCTTATGACAACAAGCAAGTTACCTCCATTAATTCTCAGCTCAGGGTGTTCTTGAGCATGGGGAACACGGGGTTTCTTTTTAGATGCACAGCATTGAATTCTCAGATGAGGTTCTTGGGCTGCCACGGTCAAAAAGTTTTGTACCACTAATAAAAACATTCAGAAAATAAAATTGTAAGAACTGCCTTCACACATCGAAAAAAAAATCAGCTGTCGATGCTTTCGGGCTGCAATTTTTGGTTCAGCCCACACTAAACAATCATTCTTTTGTCCCAAACTCAGTCTCACGTTGATCACGGATACGTTAAGTATTTATGTATTTCCGAGAGGTTGGTGGTAGTTGAAAGAGGGTAGGTCTCGGTGAATGCTATCCCCACGGAGTTCCGGTCTTAATTGGGTAGTATTTCTCAGCTGTCCAAACAAATACGACCCAGGCTGTACCTGGAAAATAATTTAATCAACGCAATCTGAATTTTAGATACTTTATTTCGAATTGAATTGGAATGCCTGCGTGTTCTAGTTTTACCTTAAACAGATCCAGTTTCTCGAAAATGATTTACTAACATCGTCTTTATTGAATTATTATGGGTTTCAGCGAATGAATATCTCTTCTGAAACTCTCATAATAACTAGAGAAATATTGCTATAAAAATGTCCTTTTTAAGAGAAATTTTCTTCGATTGATAAGAAAGGAATACTGATATCATCTTACGTATTAAACATAGCAAACAATATATCTGATATATTTGAAGGTATATTAATGACTGCCTAACTGAAAATGCATCTACTTTTACAATTTAACTCCACATAAAAGGAGTCATCACTCAATTGGAGAGCAGTTGACTGGATTCGAGCTATGTTGAACTGCGACATTCGTCAATGATTTGAGAAAAGTAATGTCCGTTTTGTGAAATTAGTGGAGCATTTAACTGCTGTTTTACAGTATATTGTCCCTTTTTACAATGTGATTGTAAATAAACGTATTAGTTATCCAGAAATTCGAACTTATTCTCGTATCATAAGCATACAATCATGATTCCATACGTGTTAACAGTATGTGTACATTAAGAGAATCACTACCCTAATGCAGCGTTTTTGAGAAGATGACTGTGAGAATATGTGCGTATGTATTTGGTATTGGCGTATGTATTGGTGCGTATGTATTTGGTATGCGTAGGTATTGGTCAGTATGTGTGAGTAAGTCTGTAAAAACTATCTCAACAACTAAGTGATGGATTCGAATCGAATGTAGTACGATTAACAATAAGGCGCGGATTTTGATGAAATCTGAATTTTTTTGCATTTTTTGCATTTTTCCGAATTTTTCCTTTTTATAGGCATTTTTGAGCATTTTTAGCATTTTTGAGGCAATATTTTGCATTTTTATAAGATTTCCTATATTTAGGGATATTTTTCATTTTTAGTTCTCTATACTTTCTGTTGCAATGGGTATTTTTGCTAATTTCCGTCTTAGCATCTTTACAAACAAACCCCAGGGGTCATAACACTTCCTTCCGTTTTGTGGTGCAAACAGGTATTTTACAATAAAGATAGTCTCCCCCGTCGTAAGGGGATCTGTTCGTAAATCATTGCGTAGAAAGACAACAGGTGGAACTGGTTGACGCAATAGGTTACATTGACAACTTTAGTGAGGTCATTCAGACGGCTAAAGGTAAGGTAATTGTATAATGGCCAAATTAAACGATGTTTTGGGTAAAAACCAGGGCTTCAAAACTTTGAAGAAAATGTCTCTCACCCTAACTGGTAAAGATGAAACTTTTGATATCGAGGAAGAATTGGACGTAAGCGAATCCGTTTTTTTTTTCAAATATGCACCTATCACATCCGTAGATCTTGAAAGAAGCTTTTCACGATATAAAACATATTCCGGCAATAGAAGATCTTTCACATTTGAGAACATTAGGAAACACCTAATAACCCAATGCAATTCCGATGTTATCATGGGAAATTAAATTGTCGCAGTTCAGGATAATAAAAGTCTTAAGTCAGGTATTTATACATATAAATTCTTTTATTAAAACAATTTAGATTATTTGTATTTACTCAAAACTTTCGAAATTTGTATCATGAATTAATTAAATTTATTTTTCATGTCGTTCTTTTTTTAAAGTTCATATAAATGTAAAACTTTAAGAGCATTTTTAAAGGCATTTTTTCACTATTTTAAGGGCATTTTTAGTGAATTTTTAGGTCATCAAAATCCGCGCCATAATTATCACAATCTGGGAATGATCGATCTCTTTCAATAATAAGAGTGGTTGAATCTATGGAATGCGACAATTTTTGTATGATGTGCCTTTAAAACAAACTAATAAAAATCAAAAGAGTGAATGGATTCAAATTAATTGTCCATTAATTGCGATTTTTTATGAGAAAATGAATGATGCGACATGCACGGTTCTAGAGATACAGGGTCATCGGAAAGAAGCGTACATCAAATTTTTAAGCCAGATAATGTACCCCAATAGCAACTTTTAGTAATTTCTCATATCAAAATAGAGTATTATTTATTTCGGGATGTTTCTCGAACTTCGAAAAGTCGCTAAATGTCGTTACATCTGCTAACACTCCTTCCAACTTCAGCATGTGGCAACCCTAGATTCACATACTAGGAAAGTTGCATGTACGAGGGTTTTTTCGTTTACTTTTCAAAAGAGACTGTAGTGAGGAAGGACGTTTTACACGTTGGTAACAATACGAACGTCAAAAACGTTATTTCGAATTTTTAACACCCCATGGCAATGTGTTACTTTTATATTTTCCTGTCTAAATAAAGTACTTGAAACCATTATATGTAACATTCAGTGCATCTATATGTTTACTGACGCGCATCATTTTCTATAAGTCTAATTTATCAAGTGAACTTGATACAAAGAGTACTAATTGCACCGTCATCCATCAACATCTCCTGCAGAGTGCATTACAATAAACATAATTGTATTCTAATATTTCATAACGTTGGTGGTTATGATGTTTGATTTACTCCCCGTTATTTACAAAAAATATATATACATGATACTTGTGTATGACTATTTAGATATATTGAAGAATTAAGACATATATCTTTAAATCAATATATCCTGGATTAGAATGTTTAGCATATAAAAGTAAACATTTAAAAATACTCAACAAAAGGAAAATAAATTATCTCAAAAAAAGTATGTCAATCTATATCAAGTTCTTCATATGGCCAAATTTTACTGTTGGTGCGATGGGAATATATGCTGATTGGTGGAAATAGATTATTAGTTAATTATTCTATAATTTATCATATAAAATTAATGCCAAAAAAAGGAATCTTAGTTTGTGTCATTGAGTTTTTATTGTCATCGGTAAATAAATTCAATTATTAGGAAGGTCTATAAATACGCATAATTAAATTTAATCCGTTTATTGTTTACATCAATAATTATAACATAACATATTCAATTATTAATCTTAGGGGATTATTATATGATGTCAGATAGAATTCGAAATTTATTTATTACTTAATGTGCCTGAACTGCCTTAAACAGGCAGTTAAACTCTCAGTACCGATCATTGGTTGATGTCTTGTCCACTAGAATTCAGAATGGTCCATGTGCAGATAGTACTGCTTTAGCTATATCGAGGATCTGGTCAGAGTAGACTCAGTACTGATGATGTGTACATTTCGATACTTCGTTTCATTTAAACACTTCTCGTGGGTTTTTCGTTACAACACATTATTACTTTGCAAGTTTCTATCCTTCTTGCACCATTCCTATAGCTCAGTTATTAACATCTGCTGACTTTCTTAGTCGATCATTTTTCGCTATGCCCAGTATGCAGTAAGACAAAAATTGTGGCCCATTCCATAAGTCTTGTGTGGCCCAAGTGGCCCAAGAGAATATATTGTGACGTGGTAGCAGCCCATGATGATTTTCACCAGCGCCTGTTCCACGTGACTGCCAACATATAATTCTTTTTAGGACTCAATAACTTTCACTGTGTAAAAGTATCAATTTATACCATAGGTTCTCAACCCTTTTTTGCCCACCGCCCACTTTGAGAATATTTTTTTCCTAATGCCCCCCCAATTTTTTTTACTTGCGAATCTGAAACAGCTATTGCCACGACTATATTTAAACGTGTAATATTATATACTATAGTCGTAAGATAGGATATGACCCTATCCTATTTCTGAGTTTAAAGAAGACTGTTTCAATGAGTACAATTAAAACGCATACTTAATTATATTGAAAAGTATTTTTATTAACATTCCAAAGACATTGAAGTTATAACTTATCTAATGAGAAGGTTGAATTTGATGCATTTTAAGGAATTTGTTAATATCAGGCTCGATTCTACTTAAAAACAAAGTCGCCGATTTCTCCTTTTAGTTACCAACGTTGCTACAGCACTAAATCCACGCTCAGCTAAATAGGAAGATGGGAATCCTATCAGAAATCGTTGAACAATCGACCAGAATCCTGGGAATAGTTGCAAAATCGGCTTTTGCAGCCAAAATTCTTGGTAGCCATTCTTGAATTTAATTGTTAATTCCTCATTTGTCGTCAGTTCTATTAGTTCTTCTTCTAACTGGGATGATCCTGCTGTGTTGACATTTGAAAAAGGATCCCAAACCCAGTCTGGTATGTCCATGTTTAAAATGTCCTGGAATCGTTCCTTGAAATCACTGTGGAGGTTTTCCAAGTGTTGACATTAAACAAGCAAGTCGTCGTGCTTGAATGATACTGCTGTTATATTTGGGAAGTTATTGAATTCGCGTCTGTCGATATTTCTTTTGTATAATACCAGTTTGGACACGAAAGCAGCAACGCTATTTTTTGTCTTAATCAAGTTTAAGTCGTCGCTTGAAGTTGGAGATTGACATCATTAAACAACTTATACAGATCTATCAAGTACGCAATATCGTTCTTTGATGAGATAAAGTTGTCGCGCAATTCCGTGTCTTTGTTTCCTAGGAACTCTATCACAGACCCAAACAGATTGTAAAATCGAGTCAAATAAGTACCTTTTGACCTCTGTGTGAAGCAGCAATCGGTTGAAATCTTCATCATTGGGAATGCAAAGCTGACTAAATAATCTGTCATTCAACGAGTTACTTCTGATTTTATTAACTGCTCTGATAACATATTGCAGTGATGTATGGAGGAGTTCACTCAAATTTTTCGCAACCAAATGCTGGCGATGAATTACGCAATGCACAGCAAGCACGTCAGGAACTTTACTTTTTAAGCACGCTATGAAATCTTTGTGACGCCCTGTCATAGCCGGTGCGCCATCCGTAGCAACTGACAAAATATTAGTAAATGGAATTTCCTTTTCGTCAGAAAATTTTTCCAGTGTATTAAATATAGTTTCTACTTTTGTATCTGTTTCCAAATTCGTAGCAAACAATAGTTCTTGACATATTTTCTCATATTTGATAAACCTCACGTATGACAATAACAATGCTTCATTGGTTGGTAAAGTGGACTCATCCAGCTGAATTGAAAATTGACAAGTCTGCAGATGATTGCACAATGATTCTCCAATGTTTTCAGCCATCTCATCAATTCGTATTTGCACAGAACTATTGCTCAAAGGAATTTTTCGGATAATATCTGCAGATGGTTTATGGAGCACAGTGGTTATTACTTCATTTACTGCTGGTAAAATTAAATCTTCCCCAATAGTATGTGGTTTGCATGTTTTAGCAATCAACAATGAGATATTGTACGAAGCTCGAAGTCCGTCATCGTCTTGCTTAGAAGCTGATGAAAAAAGTTTTGATACAGTTGGCTGAATTTCGTACTTCTTTTTCATGTCTTGAAAATAGGTCACATCTTTGTCTTTCTTATCCGGGTGTATTTTATTAAAAATGATCTTGAAGCCTAGAAGACTTCATCACTTCATTTGAAAATGTTTTTTAAAAAATAAGGCACATTGGCGATGATGGATTTGTGGGATTTTCGATAAATCCGTACTTAATATAATCCACACTATATTGCCGCCTCTTCCTTTTTGCTTCCGACATGGTTTTTTAATTTACAGATACGTGAGTAGTATTAGTGCACTTTTAAAACCCTGACATCAATTGCGCGCGATAATGCTAATGAAAATAAAATGAACAATCACTGCCTTTATATAGGTTGGAGACATATAACACGCATCGACAGGAATAAGGGAGCAGAGTGCGGGTTAGAACAAGCACAGATAATACTGTCAATTTTTGCAGGATTGCAAAAATCACGTTATTTGACAAAAACTTGTTATAACTGAATTGCTACAAGCATATTTTTTGCTATTTTTTATTAACAGGCTTTTGTTAACTTTACCTGTATTTATATATGAGATATTCCACGTGAAACTGGGAGATTTGAAAATTTTTATTTCAAATCTAAAATCAAAAATTTTTATATCATCCAATTTAATGTAGATCTGAATGTAATGGAATCTTTAAGTTCAATTTTCATCCACTTCCCGAACTACCGAAATATGTGAATTTTCGCCCACGTGATAAAAATGATTATAATACATAAAATAACAAAAATTAACCAATATTAAAGTTTACCTTAGTTAGTAGGTGATTAGCGTGTTTTTTTGTCTTTTTTAAACTATATATTTTTAATTTGCTCCCCTCCCCTCTGTACCATCTCAACGCACCCTAATTTTCTCTGGGTCTTCTCCTGCACCCCTTAAAGTCTCAAATGCCCACAAGAGGGCGTTATCGCCCACGTTGAGAACCTATGATTTATACCAATAGAGAGGTATCACCATTGCACCGTGGCTCATCATATTCCTTGTTAAAATCAATGATAAATATCTTAAGTACCACATACAATATTCATGTAATAGTGTCCATATATTGAATTTGTTTTATTGCATCACATCATCTCTCTGTGCCACCATTATATCTTAGCCAATCGCAATTATTGTTAAATTTAATGGCAAATATAATTAGTATCACACCTACTGTAATTGTTTTTGTGTCTACGTATTGAATGTGAACCTTTTATGGTGGGATTGGACATCTCAGTGTTTAGCGAGAGGAAATTGCACTCGAACTACCCGAGTTCGATTCCCGACTCTGCTCAAACTGTCCCTATGTTCACGGGAGTACGGGCACGATAAATATGCGGGTTTGTAAGTCCTACAGATAGGTTGGTGATAAGGGAAGAAGGGCTCAGTCCCTGTATATGCCGCCCGCACTGGGTTCCGCCTCCGTTGGGTGGCATTTCGTAGCCGTTCAAGCAGATATCTTACACGTTTGGATAGGTCGAACGGCCTGGATTGATGAAGAAGAAAAACCTTTTATGGCATCACGGTCCGGATACATGTTATTTACAGGCATACTTAATTATTGTAAGCTGGTACATCATAACTAAAGGAATTATTTTTCTTCAAATACTATCAGCTGAAAATATTTCCCGTTGAATGTTAAGGTTTGGATGATATGTGCAATACAACTGCACGCCCACTGCTTTGTTTCTCTATCTGCACCCAAAGATAATTTATTTAAATTGCCTCCACTAAAATCAATCTCTTTAAAAAAAAACTGTCAGATTTTCGGATAGAGAATCTACGGAATATTCCTTTTGAAGATCCTTTACCGTCTATTTTCTACTTTCGTTGAAAACATAGTATAATGTACAGGTGAAGTACAGTGACTGGGTTTTAAATTTGAATTCGATTTTGTAACAACAGAACAATCACATTTTAGGCATTTAGTGCTATTATTGCAATCAGTGAATACTAGAAACCTGTTGATTTTAAACGCGATGCAAAGCTCGGAAAGAGTTCCAATTTTCAAAGGAATTTAAAAAATATTAAAAAATAAAATAATTTATAAAGTATCATCTGATACATATTTTTACTTTCCTTATATGCAATAATGTCTAAGGAAAGTATTGTGACGGGGTCGAAAATTCAAATTCGAGTTTTTGATGGGAGGTCACATTTCAAGCATTTCTGCTCACAAATTGAATATTTTTGGAGTGATGCCTGTGTGTCTGTGTGTGTGAAAGTATGTGTGTGTGTGTGTGTGTGTGTGTGTGAAAGTATGTGTGAGTGTGTGTGTGTGTGAAAGTATGTGTGTGTGTGTGTGTGTGTGTGTGAAAGTATGTGTGAGTGTGTGTGTGTGTGAAAGTATGTGTGTGTGTGTGTGTGTGTGTGTGTGTCAGTGTGTTTCTGGAGACGATAACTGACGAACGAATGGACCGATTCGAATGAAATTTGGTACAAAAATTACAATCCGTAAGCACTGGAAGCCTATTTCTTTTATACGCAATCAAATGTTCAGAATCCCCCTGAATTTTCGAGTGAAATTTTGAAAAAATCGTCAAAAATTCAAAACCTCCTATAAAGTTACGCAAATAGACATTTCTTATGTAATTTTTTATTAGGAAACGATTAATATAAATTTTAGCATGCTAACATGAATCGTTCTTGAGTTATTGCACATTTTTAAAAAAAAATTGTTAAAATGTCATATAAAATAAAAAAAAATATTTCCTATTGAGAAACATGTTTGCTTTTCATGTGTAATACCATGCGATAAATTTGGTGGCATCATTCTCGGGGATCTAGCTCATTCCATTCATGAAAAATATACTTTGAGTAATACTCTTTTATTTGAACGCCAATAGTCATTTATCTGCTGTAGGTATAACTTCTTTCTCCGTACACTTGGCGAGATTTTGGCGACGAATTTGGTGGAATGTCGTGAATGAACTTTTTAAAATGTTGCTAAATTAACGATAAACTCGCAAAATGGATAGAAATGATGCTAAATCAATGAAAATGACGACTCATTGACGAAAATTCAATATCTTGGAAAGAATATAAATATCTACTATAACAATAATCTGTTTTTTTTACTGTAAATGTAGTAAATTCATTGCATTATATAAGAAAAGTCATATGCTGCCCACATCAGATTTTTTGTCATTACAAAACAAATTATATAAGCTTTAGAACAGTATTCATGAATCTATCTCGAGACATTACACGTATTACGATTGAATTTATGAAAAAGATATCTTAACAATTCAAGATATTTAATATAATGCTTAAGTTATAATAATTTTATATGCCATATTTTATTAGTAAACGGATGACACAAACTTCAGAATACATTATGTGACATATTTGAGATATTGAAATTTTTCAAATAAACAGAAAATTGCACAATATTAAAATTTAGTAAATATGAACATATATGTTCACTTTCTCTTCTATAATATTAAGGAACACATCTGTTAAAATACATTTAGTGGATTTAATTCAGCCCCATCAAGAGATAACACACATTCTGCCTGTCTGTATAGTATACGTATATACTCTAGCTTAACTAATTCACAAAATTTTGCCAAATTTGGTAGATAAGTTACTTCTTCTTCTTCAACCTAGACCGTCCGGCCTACCCAAAGGTGGAAAGTATCTATTTGGGCGGACTAGAAGTACCACCCAATTTAGATCAGAACCCAATGGAGGAGGCATTCACAGGAACAGCCTTCTTATGTCACCAACCTCTCTGAAGACATAAGACACTTCTTCCTCTTCGACCTTGACTGTCCGATGTACAATTTAGGTGTAGGTTATCCTGATCAGATGTAGGTTATCCCGGTGCTGATTAGAGTTTGATATAATTTAAAAAAAATTAGAAACTTCCTTTTTTGCGAAATAGGCCACTAATATCGACAAAATCTAAAATAAAAGACTGCATAGGCTTAAATGTATCAATTAAATGCTTGTCTAATATTAAATTTTTAACGACGAAAAGAATATGAACTACGCAATAAGTTATAACAATAGGACTAACCGTTCAGGAGACATTTTAGTTTTTCTCATTTTTCAACGTCGCCTTTGAAAATGCGCCCAGCCACAAAATAGAAAATAAAACTAATTAAAACCTCAAATTCAGAGTAATTTCAAATAATCATGCATGTTATTTTGTGGAATTAAAATCGGTTTAATGAATGATGAAAAGCAGAAACAGAAAAATGAATTTGTAAGAAAGCCATATGCTGGCCATATCAGCTCTTTTTTTATCTAATTAGTTTTCCATACACTTATATAAAATTTAAATTGTAATTTTTCTACTGTTATCCCTTTGCCGCAGTTTGGAGGAGCGGAATACTTCCGGTCTTGTGCTTCAGGAGCCGGAAAACTTCCGTCTCCAATTTAAATGCTTCCGGTTATCTGCTAGCAAAACGGATTATATTATTAATGAAAACGGAAATATTATTTGCATTATTTGCATTGTGAAATCTTCACTAATTCATAATGGACATAATAATCGACACTCATTCATAATTTTATATATTTTTCAGTATTCGTGAAGTCTGTAACTTTTTGTACACACATTTGTATTATTTTATTTATCCTTTTAGTAAAATATCGTTTATAGTTAAAATATCTGTGTTTCTTTTTACGCGTATTTGAATTTGCGTTTAATTTCTTACTATAACATTCAACAATGATTTTTCAAAAGTTCATGATGAAGCTTCTAAAAGATGTAAAATTAAGAAAATAGTATTTATAGATAAAGATCTTCCTGATCATTTGGATATGCAATTGAAAAATCAATTGTTTTCCTGGAACTTTAAAATATGGCCCCATATATCATATGGGACATTTCTTTACATATAGTTGAAAAGCTGTGCTTATACTAGCTTTTAAATATTGCAAATACATACAATGTTACATTTAATTGCAATGTTGCGTGTGGGAACTAAATAAAAAAAGAGAAACTCAAAGTTTCTAATAGCGGCACAACTAGCAATGTACGAGTAAATAATAAGTCCACTAATATGAGAATTTACGGCAATGTTAAGATATGATCATTAATAAATGGTAATGTTAATTATAAACTTTAAGTTTATCTTTATTTATTTAGTTCCCACATTACGAATGTACGTGGCATTGCAATTATATAATCTTTGCATCGTTACAAAAATTGAACAGAACATGAAATTATTTTAATTTCAAAAATTGAAATTTTATAAAATGGTATATATTTTGAATTTCATTTAAATATCGATTTAAAAGCTGAAGTCTATACTACAAAATTATATTTGGTTTATTATATTTGTGTATCCATTACGTATATACGACCAGAATACGTATATATCTCTTTGTACTAATAACAGCAGTAGGTCTGAAGGCCTCTACAAAAATTTCAGTCATTGATCCTATACAAGCTTGATCTGCAAGGAAATCATCTGTTTTTCTAAAGTTCAATGGAGAATATAGAATTTCATTTTTTAGGCGTAGGTATGTATTTTTTCTTGCATATAGATACAATATACGTATACATAATATATGAAAAACGCTATTTTTTCTAGTGCTGACGATTTCAGTTTTTGAGGGGCTTAAAGTATCTTCGCCCTTCTGGATCTGGTAGTGGTTAAATGTCATAGGATGGTTTTCGGACTTGAGAAGCAGCCGCCTACGGGTGCAATTGTAGATATCGAGTTCTGAAGAATTAGACTTATAGAGGTATCTGTAAAAGTGATGTGTTTCTTTCCGAATATAAGACAATATGGGTTGAATATTAAGATCTTGGCCATACATAGGAGAGGAAAAAAGGGGCAGTTGCTCCAGGACATTCAAGGTCATAAAAGTGGGTTGATGTATGTTTTATACTTGAGTTTACAACACACACGCTAGTAGTTTATATCTGCACCCCCTAGGAAAAGTTCTATAGACTATCTTGATTAAGATATGTCATAAGAATTGTTAAAATATATTTTACTGTTAATGAGATTTCTTTTGGTAATTTAATGGCAGAAAATTAATGAAAATATTTTCCCTCATCGCAGCTACAGCATTAAAGGCTTGAGAGAATATGAGAACATATTTCATTATCCAAACGTTAAAATATTGAAATACAAAGGAAAATCAAAAACGTTCAGAAAATGAAATACACATTGAAAAATTGCAAATCTTAATAAATATTTATCAAAAGTATAACGTACTTGTTAACATGTACACAAACGGTTACTATTTCTTTCTTTTTTTTGTTATTGCTGAAATAATTTCGTATCATACAACAACAATTTTGTTCACTTTTAGCATAAAATTATAGCACTTTTAGCATTAATCACTTTTAGCATTAAAAATATTACATTTTATGTATTCACTCGGAATAAAATAATTGGATAATCTAACATTTATTGGTTACAAATTTTATTTCATCAATGCGTTGTTCCATTCTGTACGACGATGAGTTTAAAGATTTCGGTTTTACACGAAATACCCCAAACCTCTGCGTACAGCGCCGCAATGCAGCAACTACAGCAGGAATAAGGTTAATAGAAGCATTAATTTCGAACATCATCGGTGAAAAACAATAAAATTCACGTTGTACATTATCTAAAACCCTTTAATAGCTTGATAAAAAACCATTTACAGATTTAAAAGTTACTAAATTTATTTTTCGACACCTTCCTCATGCTTAATTTGTTCGTGGAGTGCCATAACAATACAACATGTAACAGTGTTTTGCATGTGGATTTAATTGAAAATATCCCTCAATGATTCTTTTTCTGTTTTGAAAATATTTATAAGATATATTAACACTTTTCGTACTTTAACTAAAATAATTATTGTTTTAAATTGCGTTACTAAGAGAAACAAGTAATACAGAAGTTCTAGTTAACGTAATGAGACAGCATTTTCATTAAATAAGCATTTAAGAATCTTTAAGTGCAAATGGAAAGGAACAAATTAAGCTTACTTATTTTTCTGAAGTTGAAATAATTAATTATTTAAATGCTCCTTTTAAATAAATGTTTTCTGAATCAATTCCTGTGTTTAAATTTGATTATTTATTTTTATTATTCTGTATATGTGTATATCTGAATATGTGTTTGTGTATTTGAGGGTGTGTTTCTATGAGTGTATGTCTCGTCATCACGTGCGTCTGACAAGTCCCACTTGAAATTCAGTCCATGTTTCGAGTTCGTAGGACCAGAGGTTGTCGGGATAATAATAACAAGAAAGATCAATCATGTATAAAGCATTGATTATGAAACACTTTCCAACCGGAATGCAATTTTATTGTAACATCTCAAAAATGCGATACATTCAGCGATAATATTTTTAAAAATTTTCACAATGCTACATTAATTTATTATATTTGAAAACTTAAATCTTCATCGAAAACAATGAACTTTATTCAAATGACGTCATTGAAATATAAATTGCCTGGCTCTCTCTCTATATATAAAAGCTGTAAATATTTCATTCATACACTTTTATTCCATTCCTTTCATTCATCACAATACTATAATAATTTATTTTATTTAAAAGCCATGCAGGGAAACGTAATTTAATTTTATGCTTAAAACTTAATCAAACAAATCTGCTATAAAATCATCTGCTTCTCTATGTAAAATCAATGAATATTTCATTCATATCAGCTATATTGCAGACTCCAGTGCTAAATAATTTTGCGATAAAGAAAGTTAGCAATTCTTATACAACTCATCCTACATCTTTATGTGTTTACATTCTACATAAGTGGAAATTAGGCTTTGTTGTAGAAATAATCAAAGTTTGATGATCATTTAAACTCAAATACTATAATGTAATTGGGTTGTTTCAGAATGTAGATGCACAGAAATTAAACAAAATAAAGCGGTTTTAAGATGGATACAACAGGAAATTTAAATAAACAGGAATGACCAATTATGCATAAATCATTGATTAATAAACACTTTCCAACAGCAATGCAATTTCATTTAAACATCTTTAAAATGCGATACATTCAGCGGTAATATTTTTAAAATTATCACAATACTACATTAATTTATTATATTTTAAAACTTAAAACTTCATCGAAAAAAATGAACTTTATATAAATGACGTCATTGAAATATAAATTGCCTGGTTTAAACATCTCTAAAATGCGATACATCCAGTGGTAATATTTTTTAAATTACACAATACTACAATAATTTATTATATTTGAAAACTTAAAACTTTATTGAAAAAAATTAAATTTTTTCAATTGAGGTCTTTGAAATATAAATTGCCTAGCTCTCTATGTAAAAGCTGTAAATATTTCATTGATAAACTTTTATTCCATTCCTTAGATACTTCAAAAATTTATTTTATTTAAAATCTTAAAACCAGGGAGGTGCAAGTAATTTAACTTTATGCTTAACACTTCATCGAAAAAATCGTCTGCTTTTATATGTAAAATCAACGAATGTTTCATTCATATCTGCAATATTTCAGACTCCAGAGTTAAATAATTTTTCGTTAAAGAAATTTAGCAATTCTTATACAGCTCATCCTACATCTTTATATATTTACATTCTCCATAAGTGAAAATTTGGCTTTGTTGTAGAAAGAATCAAAGTTTGATAACTATTTATACTCAGATATATTGTAAATACGTTATTTAAGAATGTAAATGCACAGAATTTAAGCAAAATAAAGCGGTTTTCGGATGAAAACAACACTAATTACAAATTAAATAGAACTTTAAAAATCACGATTTTGATACAAGATGGATGCCATATTTTATTTTGAAGTGAGTCACATGATCTCTTCATATAATATGGGTGTAATTAATATTTTAATTTTTATTTAAAAAAGTACCGAATATATTTTGCAGATATTTTTTCATATTTTTTACGTGATAATTTAAATATTTCCCAAAACTTTCGAAGCAATTTGTGAATTTAAAATTCGCTTAAAATTATTTGAAAAATTAGGTCCCAGTACGTTCACTGTATTTTATTTTGTCAATCCGGGTTCAGTTCAAAACTAATTGGGTGATATTATTCATTTATATATATATTCCCTTAGGTCCCACAGATCGTCTGAATGTCATACTGAAATTTCATTTTGATAAAGTCATTTTTTACAGTAGTTATCGTGCGAACGGACAAGCAGACAGACAAATAAACAGCATGAATGAACAAACTCATAAACACTTTTTAACTATGTTGTAAAGTGTTAAAAAGAACTTTAAAATAACGATTTTGACAGAAGTTGGATGGCATTGATCATTTAAACTCAAATATATTGTAATTGCTTTGTTTCAAAACATAGATGCACAGAAATTAAGCAAAAATAAAGCGGTTTTAGTACGGATACAACACTAAATATATATTGAAAAGAAATTTAAAAATCACGATTTTGACACAAGATGGATGCCGTATTTAATTTGAAGTTTATTACGTGATCTCCTCATATAATGTGGGTGTAATTAATATTTTAATTTTTACTTATAAAACTAACGAATATCTGAAATTTTTTTCACATATTTTACTTGATAATTTCAATATTTCCTAAAACTTTCGCAGCAATTTTTGAATTTTAAATTTGCTTAAAAATGTTTAAAAAATTATGTCCCAATAGATTCACTGAATTTCATTTTTTCAATCTGCGATCAGTTCAAATCCAATTGGGTGATATTATTCATTTAAATTCCCAAATGTCCCACAGACCGTCTGAACAGCATGATAAACTTCATTTTGATAAAGTTATTTTTACGGCAGTTATCGTGCGAACGGACAGACAGACAGAATGAACAAAGTCACAAACACTTTTAAACTATGTTGTAAAGTGTTGAAAAGAAACATTCTATAGGAGTATAATCTCTTCTCTAACTAAATGATTCCTCCAAACAAAGAATGTTTGAAATCGCTACTTCAAAACCAACGAGTTTATATACATGGAGATACTTTTGACGCCCGCGTCATAGTTAAATTTCTCCCTTGACGTGACGTCTCTTACAGTCAACTATCAGCATTACCACATCAATACTACGATCTTGCTATTTGCTATTGAATGAATATTTTGATATTTCAAATTTATTTCGTGTAACTTTTTTAACACGTTACAACAAAGTTGAAAAGTGTTTATGACTTTGTTCACTCCGTCTGTCTGTCTGTCCGTTAGCACGATAACTGCCGTAAAAATGACTTTATCAAAATGAAATTTTAGTATGTTGTTCAGACGGTCTGTGGGATCTACGGGAATATAAATGAATAATATCAACCAATTAGTTTTGGATTGAACCCGGGTTGAAAAAATGAAATACATTGAACCCTATGGGACATAATTTTTCAAACATTTTTAAGCGGATTTAATATTCCCAATTTGCTTCGAAAATTTTGTAAAATATTCAAATTATCCCATAAAATATATAAAAAAAATTTAGCAAAATATATTCAGTAGTTTTTTAAATAAAAATTAAAATAATAATTACACCTTTTATATGAAACGATCACATGACCATTATATGAAGAGATCACGTGACCCACTTCAAAATAAAATACGGCATCCATCTTGTGTCTAAACTGTGATTTTTAAAGTTCTTTTTAATTCATATTTAGTGTTGTATTCGTCCTAAACCCGCTTTATTTTTGCTTAAATTCTGTGCAACTACGGACTGAAACAAAGCAATTGCAATATATTTGTGTTTAAATGATCATCCAAATTTGAATATTTCTACAACGAAGCCTAGTTTTCACCTATGGAAAATGTAAACAGCAAAATATGTAGAATGAGTTGTATAAGAATTACTACATTTCTTTAACGCAAAATTATTTAGCTCATAGAGTCTGCAATATAGCTGATATGAATGAAACATTCATTGACTTTCAGAGAGAAGGACGATATTCTCGATGAAGTTTAAACAATAGAGTTTAATTACTTGTAGCTCCATGGTCTTAAGTTTTTATATAAAATAAATTATTATAGTATTGTGATGAATGAAATGAATTAAAAATTGTTTATGAATGAAATGCTGCTTTTATCGAGAGAGCCAGACGTATTATATTTCGGTGACGTCATTTGAATAAATTTCAGTATTTTTCGATGACGTTTTCAAATTTTATAAATTATTGTAGTATCATGATAATTTTAAAAATATCACCGAGGAATGTATCGCAGATGTTTAAACCAGGCAATTTATATTTCAATGCCGTCATATCAATGAAGTTCATTTTTTTCGAAAGAAGTTTTAAGTTTTCAAATATAATAAATTAATGTAGTATTGTGATAATTTTAAAAATATTACCGAGGAATGTATTGCATTTTAGAAATGATTATATGAAATTACATTAAAGTTGGAAAGTGTTTCATAATCAATGCTTTATGCATGATTGATCTTTCTTGTTTAATTTTACATATTTTTATTTCAATGTTCCCAATAACAAATAAATTGACTGCTTTTGAAGTCAACTGTAGCGCGAAAGGTGGCGTATGATAGATAATGTTGCCACAATGCGATTAGTGTATCCATGTATATAAGCTCGTTCATCAAAACATTAAGATAAATGGTAACTCTGGCTTCATTCTTTATTTTCATTAGGTTCTTATCTGCTCTTTACCTCCATGTTTCTTCCAAACAAAAATAGTTTGAAATAGCTAGTTCAAAACATGAAGGTAAATGGAAACTCTGGTTCCATGGTTTATCTCCCACTAGCTCTTAGTTAATAAAGAACAAGAAAGATCAATCACGCAAAAAGCATTGATTATGAAGCACTTTCCAACTTCAATGCAATTTTATTTAAACATCTCTAGAATGCGATACATTCCTCGTTAATATTTTTTAAAATTATCCAAATACTACATTAATTTATTATATTTGAAAACTTCATCGAAGACAAATGAACTTTTTCAAATGACGTCATCGAAATATAAATCGGCTGGCTCTTTAATTAAACGCAGCATTTCATTCATAAACATTTTTCCGTTCATTTCATTCATCACAATACTATAATAATTAATTTTATTTAAAAGTTGAAATTATGGAGGTACAAGTAATTTAGCTCTATTCTCAAAACTTCATCAAAAAATCGTTTGCTTCTCTGTAAAATCAATGATTGTTTCATTCATATCAGCTATACTGCAGACTTCATGCGCTAAATAATTTTGCGTTAAAGAAATGCAGCAATTCTTATACAACTCATTCTAAATCTTTTGGTATTTACATCCTGATTAAGTGAAAATTAAGCTTTGTTGTAGAAATAATCAAATTTGGATGGTCATTTAAACTCAACTATATTGTAATTGCGTTGTTTTAGGATGTAGATGCGCAGAATTTAAGCAAAAATAAAGCGGTTTTAGGACGGATACAACACTCAATATTAATTAAAAGAACTTTAAAAATCACGATTTTGACACAAGATGGATGACATATTTTATTTCGAAGTGGGTCATGTGATCTCTTCGTATAATGATCACGAATTGCTGCTCATGTCCACGGACGAATCGGACGGTCTGGGCTATCGGCGTGATCACTTCATATAATGGTCACATGATCTCTTCATATAAAAGATGCAATTATTATTTTAATTTTTATAAACTACTGAATATATTTTGCTGATTTTTTTCATATATTTTATGGGATAATTTGAATATTTTCTTTAACTTTCGAAGCAATTTGTGAATTTCAAATCCGCTTAAAAATGGTTGAAAATTTGGTCCCATAGGGTTCCATGTATTTCATTTTTTCAACCCGGGTTCAATCTACATCTAATTGGGGATATCATTCATTTATATTCCCATAGGTCCCACAGATCGTCTGAACAACGTACTAAAATTTCATTTTGATAAATTCATTTTTACGGCAGTTATCGTGTTAACGGACAGACAGACAGACAGACAGAATGAACAAAGTCATAACCACTTTTCAACTATGTTGTAAAGTGTTAAAAATATGACGACGTCAAAATGGTATGTTATTTATTTATGAGCATTTTATAAGTAAAATTCTTTCTTTGATCATGTTACACGGGAACTGTAATTAATTCAAATGTGTTTAAACGGTAGACGATTTTTATTCATTCTTTTTCCGATTTAAATAATAAGGAAATAAATATAAAAATATGTCATAAATTGAGAGTATTGTATTTTTGACTGAAATATATTATATTAATTAATGACTTCATGTTTATAGAATTTGGGAATTCTTTATATGTTCAATTTTGTAAATCATGTCTGTTTTATTCCGCCCAATAGCTTTCAAAATCATATATTGTGTTTAGCTAATTCAGTTATATATTGTGTTAAGCCAAATCTTGCAATAGGAGGAAAATGGTGCAGGAATATATTCTAATGCAATTTTATTATAACAGAAAAAGTAGTATGGGTCGAATTTTAATTTAGCATTTTCAATGTGACGTATAGAAACGGTATCAGGATGTTTTATTCTTCAGATCTTCAAATTCAAATTTACGAATTTGGTGGGATATAGCCACCTTAGCACTACTACCCCTATGACACCCCTTTGCCCTTCTTGCAGAATAATTAAAGATTATTTTGTAGTTTCAATAAATGATGAAACTTAATAACGCAAAATAAATTAGACACATGTCTAGCTCCTGTTTAATAAGAACATATATTTAAGTAGATGGAAAAATTCAATTATTTTGCTATCATAATATTATTTTATAAATTAATTTCATTTTCGTTATTCTTACTTTCCTTCTAAGCACTTAATGACTATATGTTTCGTTATAAATATTTTGATTTAATTTTTTGTATCGGTCTTTAAATTAGTACTTAAATATAAATTACATTAGTTTTTATTCTCAAAATTAAATATGGCTTAATATTTGCATTCGAATCATTGAATGTTTTTAAGTCGAGATGATGAAATTGAAATTTTAAATTACAGTCATCCAATTATTAAATACCATTTTATTGTTAATATCCCTCAGGATGCCTTAGTAAATGACTTTTTTTAATAAATAAATAATCGATATTATTTTAAGTAGAGTTTCTCAATATTGGCTGTTTTATTTGATAAAATGCATAGTAAATCATTTTTTGCACAAAATAACAAGTTGGAATTCATTTCACTGACGTTTTTTTCAGTGTTTCTTTGTTGTTCCTTTGCAAATTTTAATATGATTTAACCCCGACAGTTTGCTTTTTTGCGATGCATAATCATTGTAAATGCATGATTTTGTCCAATATTTATCTTTACATATATATTATAATAATTACGTTTTTATTTTACTTTAATTAAAATTTTACTTAATTTGTGTTTTATTAATGTTTTCCTTTAATTTATGTTTTACCAAATATTTTATAATTTTTTTTATTTCCAGTTCAGTACTTCCATCTGAAATTTGTTTGAATTTACAATGAATAATTATTTTAAAGAAAATATTGTATTAAGCGGGCAACCCATCTATAATAATGAAATCAAATATCTGTCTCTTTATTAGTATGTTTGCCTGAGACGCATATAGTTGAAAATCTTACAGTCTTACAGCCATTAAATGGGGTACCTTGGCTACCAAGAAAAAATATTTGGCACTTTTTATGTCCGAATTAGATTTTTTTAATTATTTAATTTTGAAGGTAAGTTTCGAAAGATTTTCACACAAATCATTTCCTTGGCGATTGGAAAGGGAGAAATATCTTTCAAAAAACTAAAAAAAATTCATACTATCATTAAAACAATATATAATTTTCAGGCTTCGATGGTGCAATTAATTTTAAAATTTCAACATAGAAAATTCGACTGAGCATCTGATCTTCATAACTTAAAAGTAGATAACTGAATATTACACTCTACCCCAAAATCAAAATGTTGTTCCTATGGCTATCCGTTCAATAAATATGAGTTTTATAAAGTACTATAATCTATACCTGGCGTTATCCTGAAATTAAAGGAGGGATTAATTGAATTAATGTATTCAGTTTTTTTAAAGGGTTAGTCGCCAACTACGCAAACATACTCATAAATTATAAAACACACTCGATAACATGCTTTGCCCTAAATAAGCATCTAATAACACCTTATACAGTTACTCGAGAACATAATAAGCCTTGGTCCTGGAGATGTTCACATCGAATGCTACGCCCTAACACGATTGCGTATTATTCCTTAAATACACATTTTTCCTTCAGCACAGCTGTATAAGCTCTTTTGGTAAGCAATACATTGCTTTTTTGATATGCGCTAAATCACCTTTATGATACATTCCAAATAACTTTTTTGACACACTCTAAATAAGCTCCTTTGTTACGCCCTAAATACGCATTTCACTTTTTACATAATATAAATATATTTTAAATGTACTGTTTTGATACACCCTATAAAATATATTTCCATATACCCTAAATAAGCTACAGGGATTCAAATTAGAGATTCTTAAAATCAACAGCGCATTTTTTTAATGAAAGTGCTTGATAATATTTTTGATGCGGAAACCAGCTTTCAATGAAAATACGCAATAATGTCTGAGCAGTTAAATGCAAATTACCCAGTCTTGGCAGATGAATTCACAATCTGCCTTCAGTAAAACGCTCTATATGCAACCGCTTCAGGAAGCGAATTTTTGACCTCGCTCCAAGCACGAATGGAAACCTGTTTTATCACCGGTGTTGAAAACCCAGACCGTCCGACTCATCCTGTGGACTTGAGCAACTATTTGGACGGGTGTGGTATACTTCTAGAATTTTCTTGAAAACTTATGAGGTCTGTCATAAAAATTTGTAATTAATGAAAGAAAGACAGCAGAAGCATATTTTTTTTATTTGGAGCAGAGTGTAATATTCAAAGAAAAATCTGGTAAATCATGACGATTGTATTGATAGTACGGATTCTGTTAAAAAATTTCGATACTTCCGAAAGTTTTAAGATGGAATCTCTGCGGTAAGATTTTTGATCGCTAAATAACAATTTGTGCGCAATGGCGTTTCAGCACTTACTAACTACAAACTCATCGAATTAATAAAGAAACTCGCCAAGACGCTTCTTCACGGGTACTGAAGTACCTGTGTACCAAATTTCATTGCCATACAATGCTGAGATACTCCGCTACAAAATACACAGGAGATCAGACACACAAGCAAACACACATACTTCGTAATTTATTATTATACGAGTAGATTTATCTATCGTCAATTCTTCACAAATCATCAGTGACAGATCTTATTCTGACGACTAAATGTTGCGCGTCTTATGTGCTATAACAACGAATGTTGTTTCTTGCCTTTGAAAAAGGTCGATACTATTATTTTGCGTTGTATGCGAATAATTTTAGTTTTATTACCTAACAGCAGGTTGGGTTGCACATAAATAGAATGTTCTCTTGTGCTGCTAACATGATCAACTGCATATATTCACGATGAAATATAAATACCGGGTGGCCATAAAATAGCATGAGGTGTTCAGACGTAGCAACGTGTATTGTTAATTACAAATGAGGTTCAATATGACCGACATTGTGATGTTCCAAGAACTGCATGAAGTGCACGACATTTTCCATGACGACTCTCAACATATCAGAAGTGATTTGTCTCATGTGTAAAGTAATTTAATCTTTCAACGTTGCGATATCGGGGACATATCCTTGATACACAGCGCTTTTAAGAAATCCCCACAACCGAAAGTCACATAGATTGTGATCGAGCGACCTCGGTGTCCATGCCATGGGATATTCACGACTAATGATTTTGTTGCCAGAGAAATTTTCCCGCAACAAACGCTGCACCTTAAGTCCGATGTAGGTGGTGCGCCATCCTGCATGAAGGTGGTCGAATCAAGACATCATCGTTGCAGCAGTTGTGGAACCACGAAGTTGCGTAGCATACTGGCATGACTATGAGCATTGACGGAACAGGTCACTAGTCCACATTACCTACTTTCCTCGTAAAATTAAGGACCTATGATAAAAGATGCCGTAAAGCCGCACCACACTGAGACTTTTGGCAAGTGGAGCGAGCACGCGTGCAGATTAGTCACAGCCCAAATGCGGCAGTTGAGTGTGATAATACCAGCGTTTAAATAAAAGTGCGCTTCGTCACTCCATAAAATGTGCCACGGCCATGTAACATCCTCTTCTATGTATACTAAGAATCTAAAAAATACTCAATTCGGGAGTCCGCATCGCCAGGGAGCAATCCTTGAACAGGACAAATTTTATAGAGTAAAATTGCAATATCTGATGAAGGAATTTCTACACCGTTGAGTATGGTATATCCGTTTGCACGATATTTATTGCCCATGCACTGCTGGTACCCTACACATTCATTATCTCCAGTTCCACTATATCAGTTGCAACTTCTTCAACTTGTTGTTGACTAACCGCTTTGCGTTTCCGGCCTGGTTTCCTTGCTAGAGTTACGGTAGTTTCAAACCGTTGAATTATGTTTCGTAAGTTTGTTAAGCTTATCGGTCCTCTTTGTAACTTCTTCAACCGCCGAAATTCACGAAAGGCAACAGTGATATTCTCGTTCCACTAATAATACAGCTTGGCTAAAGTAAAAGTAGTAAGGTAAGAGCCATCGAAAGGTACTAGGTACTTCGCCTCCGAATAATGAGAATTCTCCTAGCCTTTCCTTTTATCCCTATGCTCGCTGCACGGTACGCGAATATGCAAATAAGTGCATTTTACTTGGTGAACAGCGCCAAAATTTCACCTGGAGTCGACTTTTGGAACTGTTTTTTTTAGAAATCAAAACTGCATATCCCACTGTGCAGTGTGTACGTCCACCCAATTTTGTTATGTTTCGTCCAATATATTACTCGCTAGAGGGTTCTGAACACCTCACGTTATTTTATGACTACCATAATATTATAAAGTCGATCGCACGATATTTAACTACCAGTTTTATATTTTTATAATTTTATATGAAAAATAAAAGTGAGCACCGTTATAAACATAGATAAGGACATCGATATTTCGCATTCTGTTTCCATTCACGAATTTTTAGAAACGACAACATTTCTTCGATACAATAACTGCCTTTACGTGTTATGATTAGAAAGTACCAATGGTATTAACTTTTTATTGTGCCGTAAACAAAGAAGTTGTTTAACTCTATAACTTTTTCCAGGAGAAACGTTGAGCTTCATCGTTTAAAGCAAAGGAGTTTGCAGTTAAAAGATTTATGTTATGAATGAAAAATATTAAGAATATATTTTGCTACTGAGTAAAAAATAAGTCGCTGAAATCAAGAAAAATATAAAGTAAATTTTAACTACTTATTGAATCTCTTCAACATTAATATTACAACCAAAGAAGGATGACACTAAACACACAAATGTTAAATATACGAGTATAAAATATATAATATATAGTATCTAAGATTATCAAGGATAGGGAAACTAATACTTGCAAATATAAGGTAGGGACACCTTTGTCTATTAAATTTCAGTTCAAAGCCTCAAATAACCTCGTTAAAAGCAGCATACAATACAAAATTAGTGGCGCCGAATGTTTCGAAGCAGGAAACAGCCTTTTTATTCAGGACACACAAAATGCGCATCCGCATACATCACTTGTGAGAGATAGATCGGAAGACTAAATTACAGTCAGCAATTTAGCTCTCACGTATGAAGGTTGCACTACTTGTGTGTCTCGATGAAGAGGTACGTTTCTTGCTTCGAAACCGTTCGACAATATTAATTACTTTCCATATACACTAGTATAATGTATAGGGAAAATATTGTAATGGAGTTGATAATTCGACTTCGAGCTTTCGATGGAATATCGAGTTTTAAGAATTCTAGAATTGGTTTTTGTGGTGATATCTGTGTGTATGCATGTGCATTCGTGTGTTAGTGTGCGTGCATGTGTGTGTTAGTGTGTGTGTGTGTGTCCACGAGCATGCGGATGCGATATCTCACGAACGAATTTTCAACGAAATTTGGTACAGATGTTACATTTCGTGGAGACCGAAACTCAATTAATTCTAATCGCAATCGACTACTCGAAAGATCCCGAATTTGCAAATGAAACTTTGAACTAATTGTTGAAAAGTCAAAACCATAAAATTTTACGTAAACGATCATTTCTTATGCAATTGTTCGTGAGTAAACTAATGTCACAAACTTTAGAACGCTAGAATGGAACATTTTAAAAACATTGCACGTTATAAAACATTTATTACGCGAATAAAGATTGTTTCTTGCTTCGAAACCGTTCGACAATATTAATTACTTTCCATATACACTAGTATAATGTATAGAGAAAATATTGTAATAGAGTTGATATTTCGACTTCGAGCTTTCGATGGAATATCGAGTTTTAAGAATTCTAGAATTGGTTTTTGTGGTGATATCTGTGTGTATGCATGTGTATGCGTGTGTTAGTGTGCGTGCATGTGTGTGTTAGTGTGTGTGTGTCCACGAGCCTGCGGATGCGATATCTCACGAACGAATTTTCAACGAAATTTGGTACAGATGTTACATTTCGTGGAGACCGAAACTCAATTGATTCTAATCGCAATCGACTACTCGAAAGATCCCGAATTTGCAAATGAAATTTTGAACAAATTGTTGAAAAGTCAAAAGCATAAAATTTTACGTAAACGATCATTTCTTATGCAATTGTTCGTGAGTAAACTAATGTCACAAACTTTAGAACGCTAGAATGGAACCTTTTAAAAGCATTGCACGTTATAAAACATTTATCACGCGAATCAAGTTTGCATTTCAAATTTTGGTCTTGTTCAAAACTAAGTGTAGGCAAGCGACTTATGCTGGATGTGGTAGAAGGGAAACCACGATCTACTTACTTAAATATTTAACGTTCTGCTAACCCCTTTCTCTCTAATCTTGTGCTTTGTATATTTATTTTTAATTTCCTTGTGATATGCTCATTTGATACCTCTTCTTTTCCCATGTATTTCTTTTTACTTTCCATATATACAATAATGTATAAGGAAAGTATTGTGACGGGGTCGAAAATTCGAAATCGAGTTTTCGACGGGAAAGCACGTTTCAAGCATCCCTGATCACGAATCGAACATTTTTGAGGTGATGTCTGTGTGTGTGTGTGTGTGTGTGTGTGTGTGTGTGTGTGTGTGTGTGTGAAAGTGTGTGTGTGTGTGTGTGTGTGTGTGTGTGTGTGTGTGTGTGTGTGTGTGTGTGTGTGTGTGTGTGTGTGACAGTGAGCCTGTGTAGATGATAACTCACGAACGATTGGACCGATTCGAACGAAATTTGGTACAAAAATCACAATTTGTTAATGCTAGAAGCCTACTGTTTTTATACGTAATCGAGTGTTCAGAACCCACCTAAATTTTCGAGTGAAATTTTGAAAAAATTATTAAGAAATAAAAACCATTAATAAGGTTACGCAAATAGACATTTCTTATGTCATTTTTCATTGGAAAACGATTGACAAAAATTTTAGAACGCTAGCATTAACCGTTCTTGAAATATTGCACAGTTTTCAAAAAAAAATTTCAAAAAATCATGTAAAATAAAATAAAGTATTACCTATTGAGAAACATGTTCACTTTTCATATGTAATATCATGCGATAAATTTGATGATATCATTCGCGTGGATCTAGCCCGTTCCATTCATGAAAAAATATACTTTTGAAATACTTTTGTATTTGAAGGCCAATAGTCATTTATCTGCTCTAAGAATAACTTATTTCTGCGTCCATAACGCTTGGCGAAATTTTGGCCATGGATTTGATGGAATATCTCCAACTTGGCGACTTGTTTAAATGCTTCTAAATTAACGAAAAACTCGCCAAATGGATAAAAATGAGGCTAAATCAATGAAAATGACGATTAATTGACGAAAATTCAATATCTTGGAAAGATTATATTATATAAATAAAATTGAAAATCTGTCTGTCTGTCTGTCTGTCTGTATGTTTGTCCCATCATCACGGGAGAACAACTGAACCGAATTTGATGAAATTTTGTGGGTTGCCTAGAAATAGCCCCACTTAAAATTTAGTCCGTGTTTTGAGTTCCTACGACCAGTGGTTCTCGAGATATTAGTAAAAAACAAAATATTTGTTTGTCTCATCATCAAGAGAAAACGGATTAACCGAATTTAATGAAATTTTGTGGATAGCCTTGAAATAGCGCCCCATAAATTTAGTCCAGGTTTCGAGTTTCTAAGACCAGGGGTTGTCGAGATATTAATGAAAAATGGAACTTTTTCTTAGGAGATCTACTCTCCAACTCCGTGGTTTACCCAAACGGAAATGATGAAAATCGTTTGTTTAAAACGCCAAAATGAAATAAAACTTTATTTCCGAGTTTGGTGCAGGATTTTTGCATTAATTAGTCACTATAGGAAGACATGAATTGTTTGAAACATGAATTTAAATGGAAATATACCTCCATGGTTCGTGTTTCACAAGCTTTTACTCAACGATCAAAAGTATAAAGAAATCAAAATGGCTATTTAATTTCGCATTTTATGAGGAAGATTCTATCTTATATCATGTTGCTCGGCAACGGAATGAAATTAAATGTGTTGTTAATATTTATTATTATTTTTTCTATTTGAATAATAAATAAATGGATATAAAAATATATTTTTTAAATGAAAGGTTTGGTTGTTCTTTTAATTATATAAATTGCGGACTGACTTCTTCACTTTCATTTATTTTAGCAAAGAGGTTTCAGCTCATATATTGTGTTTAGCTAATAAACTCATATATTGTGTTTACCCAATAAATTCATTTAGCCGATTGTTGAAGCAGAAAAAGAGTAGAACGGCTGTATCTTATAATACAATTTTAGTGTTTTCATTTAGTATATACAAACTGGATCAGGATATTTTATTCTTCAGATCTGTAAATTTAGAGATACGAGTTTAGCGGCATATCTCTAAATAACTTGTTAACTTTTCTTAAACTTTACCAAATTAGTGGAAATGTCTCCAAATTGATAAAAATGACCCAAATCAATGAAATTAAATTTGTTTTTTTAGAATAAAGTACTGAAATGATGTTTCTGTAGCATTTGTCGGTCAGTCCATCCATCCTACTTAGTAACACATTTAAGGAATTTTTTTAATATCACTAAATTGATAAAAATATTTCTAAATCCATAAAAATATCATGAAATTGATAAAATTGCGCTTAATAAATGAAATTAATTGTGTTTTGTTAGGGGATAGTATTGTGATCATGTTTCGTCAATTTGTCGCAAAATGGGACTATCAGTTCTACAGTCTCACATGGCGATAAACTTAGCGATTTTTTAAGTTATCGCTAAATTGACGAAAATGTCGCCAAACCTTCCATGGAGATTGCATTATTCAGATGATATGATTTCCATCAATTTATTTGAAGCAAATGCTATCATGTCGCTTAGCAACGAATCCAATATGTTATGCGGCATACGATTTTTATTAAATCTTTTCCGATTTGAATAATAAAAATATTTATATAAAATAAATTTCATTGACATTGAATTTTTGACTGGATAATATCAATTACGGTCTTTAGGTTTAAATATCATTATTATTGATATTTTCGGAGACTGTTGATTCAGGGATTATTGATATTTTCAAATTATTATGGAATTGTTTTATTATGACGAAAATTGTTGAAAGTCATACATAGTACGTTGTACGAGTAATCTTCTACAAATGCATGGGTATAACTTCCAATCTACGAGAATATGAGTAGTACAGGTATATTGGCATATATTTTGATATATATTGGCATATATTGGAATCATTTACGACCTTCTGGTATTAAGATTACGGGTATTTTTGATACTTTCAATTTATTACGTCATCTCTTTTATTTTGGAAAATATTTTTGAGACTCATATTGCAATATGAGTAAGTTTCTACTAACACACTGGTATATTTTCTAATCTGCGACAATATAAGTAGTACGGGGTTGCATATATTGATTCAATTCCTTTTTTTTTTGTAAATTTGCTTACAAAAGGGGCCAGAATGTTTTATTCTTCAGATCTGCCCATGGAGATAATTTTGCATAGGGAGAAGAGATATTCTTAAACTTCTCTTTATGAGCAATAAATTTAATATTTTAACAGAATTTGCACATGATTGCGAATTATAAATTTCTTTATATTATATACTCCGTACGGAGAACGGGTATGCTGCTAGTCTATTATAAGAATAACCTATTGTTTTTGCTGTTAAAGTAATAAAGTCATTGCATTATATAAGAAAAGTCATGTGTTGCCCACATTGATTTTTTTCTACCGAACGGCATTTGTAATATGCAAATTAAATTTATAGATTGCCTGAATATAAGAACATACGTGTTCAAACTGTGGGACAGATGTTGACGATTTCTTAAACTTTCAAATTAACTATATGATGTTATTAAAAACTATTGTCATCTTTCTTTATCATAAACTTTCTTCTACTGAGTTGTTCGAGATATACGGGTATTAAAATCTCAGTGAAAAAGTAAAATATAATTTGACTCATTTTAAAATGCCACTTTTAATCGTTTGTGAGCCATTGCAAATTTTCAAAATAAATTTCCAATGAGATTTTTTTTAGTTTAAAAATGCCGAGTATTGGTGAGGTAATTGTTTCATTGTAGTCTATTACATCACAGACGTAATGACAGAAATGAGGTATTTTTATGAACCTAGTTAACGCCATTCACTTTATTTTATCAGTTATTATGTGGGGATATCCATATATTGATGTATCACAATTTAGATAGACTAATAGTATCATTAAAAATTATTTAACTATACAAAAGTTCAGAAAAATGTAAATAAAGTACTTTGCACAGTAATAATATATTTAGTAACTTTCATTGTGCATTCTGTATATTATTATTTTGCTGTGAAAGAATTACATTATTTCCACTATGTACAGATAATTTTGTACGGACAGTATCATACTTTTTCGTCCTTTTTTGGGCTTCTACATTGCAGGAATTTCTGAGCAATAATTTCTTTTATCGCTCTACCGTTATCAACCAACCCTTGTAAAAGTATTTTGTACAGCACATGTCTTGCATCATAAAGGCCATTAAGCTTAACATTTTGGGAGATGACTCATAAGTTAAATGGTATTTGCAAAAAGAGAGGGGTATTTCAGAAGCAATTTATTTTAATGATTTTTTTAGTGTCTAGAATATTTTTCTGTAGGATAAATTAATAAAAACAACAAGTTATTGTATAATTGTATTTACGTAAAGATAAGAAAGGGAAATCATTAGCATCTAAAACAGGCAGCATATGAACTTCCATACTTAAATTGTTTTTAATCTTTTCTGACATTTATAAACCGTAGAATGATATGAATTTGCTTTCTCGTATAAAATTTATATATGAAATAATTTTGATGTGAATATCATCTATGCTGTGACGGAAATTGGTGCTTTACGAAAAATGTTAACAATTTGGACACTTATAATTCCGAACTTAATTGATAAAAATGTATATAATGTTTCTTGTTTTGTTAGAAATGAGGTCAAAATTATGAATATATATATATTATATATATATATATATATATATATATATATATATATATATATATATATATAACTCAATAATTTGAAAAAGAAAAAAGAAGAATGACATTGTATCAAAATTTCGCCGGGGGGGATTGTGACCCCCACTTCCCGGTTTAGCCAGCTTTATGTCATGACGACACTCCCGGAAGCGGATACAATGTCGCCAACCAAGTACATATACTCATACTTTAAAAAAAGAAAAAAGTTGAAAAACCTATACTTTCCCTAACCTATACAAAGACTACGCGTTTTACTACATCCAAACAGAAACACAAAATACTACAAAAATGACCCACATCCAATACCAATATATCAAGAAAAACAAGCCACGCATACACCTCACCGAAATGTAAAAGACTCTTACTTTGTACCTAATGATCTCCCTCAGACAGTCAACCATGACCTTCACAATATATATATATATATATATATATATATAAAATTAATATTCTGAACTTTTTTATTTAGAAAAACTTCAAAAAGTATTTGTATAGTGTTTTTCTCAGTTTCTGTATTTTCGCTCGAAATATCTTCGAAATTAGAAAGTATTGTTTTAAAAAGTTAACGACAAAAAATTTATTCGAAAAATTAGTTTTTGAATCTATATTTAATTTTAAGAAAATTTTCTATTAATCGTCTTGTCAAGTTGAAGATTTCAAATTTTCCGCTTTTCAAGGTTTTAATGCAAATATCTCAAAAACTAAAAGTGCTAGCTATGAACAATAAGCAGGAATTTGTAGTTTTCCGAAAACACTATGATTGTGTAAAATTATATTTTGAATCGAGCTTTCAGTTTTTGTATTATATTGGTTATCAATACGATACTTTAATATTTAACCCGCTATTTCCAATAGATGGGAAAGCTGTAAAATTTAAATATCACTCAGTGAATATGTGGGAAACAGCAGTGAACGTGCAATTTCAATAAATGTTATACAGAGTGTCCCAAAAAGATTGAAACGCGGTTTAAGTCTTTATTTTTGGAGATAGGTGGTCAATGTAAATAACAGAAATGTTGAAAGTAAGGTTGGAAATAAGACTGCGTTAATGAAATAGTCCTTCCATAAATTTTTAAAAACTTACACTTTTTAAATTTTTAAAAAACTCCGCTTAGACCCCATTTAACAAATTTGATCTATCAGAAAATTTTTATTTTTAATGCGACAAGATCATTAAAAAAACCGAATAGCTGTATCCTTAAAATTGAGCGAGTTATATTTGATTGAAAATTGAACATTGTGAATGGGGACCATATATCAAATTAGAAATGTAAATTTGTGACATATCACAAAAAAGATCAAACTGGATGATAATACATAGGATATCCAACCCCTTAGTGAGTACCACTGCTTTATATGATCTCTGTCTGTGTAATGCTTTATTTAGATGCATTTGTGATAAAAAATGTTGACACATATTAATTTTGATCTAAACAATTTCCATCGTCAATTTGTTTATGATCCCTATTTTCGCTGATGAAACAGTCTTTCACATGGTATGGAAAATTAGCAGAAGTCAAATTGCTTCCTTTAACATAATTCAGTTGATTTTAAAGATACAGATATGCAGTTTTTCTAAAGATCTTGTTGCATTACATATAAAATTTTTCTGATTGATCAAATTTGTCTAAGGGGGGTCGTATAAAAATTTAAAATGTGTAACTTTATTAAATTAATGGGAGAAATATTTCAATAACATAGTCTTATTTCCTACCTTACTTTCAATATTTTTGCAATTTACATTGCCCACTGATTACCAACAAGTAAAGAATTAAAGCGCGTTTCAATCTCTTTGGGACACTCTGCATAGAAGCCGCATAAAGAAGAAATTCTCAAACTTACTACCAGAATTGCAGCTCTGTATGTTGTTGTTTTTGTCTGTAGCGGCAAAATTGAGAATAATTGAGCATACATTTGTCTGTAGCGGCAAAATTGAGCATAAAGCAAGTTTTTTGCTTTCATTGCCGATTTCGAATATTCCATGTTGACGATCGCATAAACACCATTAGTGAAACCAGTCTATGAATATTGCTATCTGAAGAGGTAGTGTAATGCTAAATCTGAGATCGTCATAGACGGGTTTTACGACTTTGAATTTGGATTTCCAAGCCGTCTGATACCTGAGTTTAACTTTTACGAAATTTGATGCCGGCTTCTATTACATTACATGGAAGCATTCGATTCAGTGGCTTCCATACAGGCTTTGAAAGTTATGGCATGTAGCGAGTTTTTTTCTTGCCATTGCTGATAGCGGCCATCTCATGAAGACTAGAGCATAAAAAGTATAAAAGCAAGCGGTATATTAATAATGTTATACGCGATGGGATAACAATCGTATTTAAGTCCATTCTATCTTTTTAACACCTTCTAACATAGTTGGAAAGTGTTTATGTCTTTGTTCATTCTGTCTGTCTGTCCTTTCACACGATAACTACCGTAAAAATGGCTTTATCAAAATGAAATTTTAGTATGATATTGAGACGGTCTGTGGGATATATGGGAATGTAAATAAATAATATCACCTAATTAGTTTAGGAATTGTACCCGGGTTGAAAAAGTGAATAACATTGAACCCTATGGGACATTTTTTAAGCGAAGTTAAAATTCAAAAATTATTTCGAAAATTTTAGGAAATATTTAAATTATCCCATAAAAAATATAAAAACAATTTCAGTAAATTATGTTCGGTAGCTTTTAAATAAAAATTAAAATATTACATCCATATTATATGAAGAGATCACCTGACCCACTTCAATAATAAATATGGCATCCATCTTTTTCTCTTAGTGTAAAAATCGGGATTTTTAAAGTTCTTTTAAATTTATATTTACCATTGCGTTTTCATCCTAAAATCGCCTTGTTTTTGCGTATTTTCTGTACATATATATTCCGTTCCAATGCAATTACAAAATTTTTGAGTTTAAATGATCATGAACCTTTGATTATTTTTACAAGGAAGCCTAATTTTAATGGATGCAGAATAATTTTAATGGAAGAGATAAACAAGTGATTATAAGATGAGTTGCATAAAAATTGCTGAATTTTTTAGCGCAAAATTATTTATCTTTAAAGTTTGGAATAAAAGTGATATGAATGAAATATTTTTTACTTTTACATAGAGAGCCAGATTATATTTCGATGACATCATTAGAATAAAATAAATTTTTTTTCGATGAAATTTGAAATTTTCAAATATAATAAATTATTGTCCTATTGTGATAATTTCAAATATATCACCGCTGAATGTACCGCATTTTAGGGATGTTTTAAATACAATTGAAGTTTAGTTGTAATGTGTCGAAAGCCCAGGCCGACCGACTCATCCGAAGACTGAGAGTAGCAATTTGGGCGGACGGGAAGTTGTAATGTGTTTCATAATCAATGCTTTATGCATGATTGATCTTTCTTGTTATGATATTTCTATTCGTGTACACATGGTTCGTAGAAAAATAATTGAGTACCCCAGTAACTTTGTAAGAAAAGGACCATGAGTGTACATTTTATGTCTGTCTATAGAAAAGTAACCATGCCTGATTTAATAAAGGTGATTAGAGCACCCCTTAGCTGATGATTTAAAAAATTGGAATGACGGACTCTATCAAAGCGAGATATACAAAAATAGCCAAATCCAAAGTTATTAAGTATTGGCTAATTAGGTGAAATCGGCAATGCACATGCTACAAAAGGCATTCGTTTGACACAATGGGGTGTTTGGCGAATTGCTGTCATATACATAAATGTTGACATAAACAACTTACATGTACATGGATCTAATTTATAAATGACCTTCGTCAGCAGCAATGCAGATTTGATTTCGAGAAAGTCTATTATCGCTTGTTTTTCAAGGTGCCACTATGTCATATACCGAAACAACCCATTAAGTGGGGCTGGTACACATTGCCTATTATATACCTGCTTATTTATTCCTAGTGTTGATTTTTCTGATAAGCCAATTCTCTACATTTTTGCATTTGGTGTTTTTTGTTTATCTCGCTTTGTTGCCTAGTTCGTTTTTAAAACTTTTATAATTCCCCGCTAGGGGCTATGCGATCAATTTTATTCTACGCTGAATGTTGCATTTTGCCTCCCGTGACTACGCTCAATGCATCATGTCCCCTTTCATAGATAGACTTAACGTGTGCACTCATCATATGTTTTTCCTTACAAAGTCATTTAGATGTTTAATAAGTTACTAGGAACAATATATAAGTTCTATTGTTTGGCTAATTGAAACATTTGAGACAGAGTTTATTATTTAAAATGCATTGTTTCGTGTCTTACCTATGATATTTAAATGTCTTATCAAATATATAATGCAATTAACTTTTAGTTATTATGGCTCATAGATGGGAGTACCAGAAATGGAATAACTGCAGAGATCTGCGAGATTTTTGATTTTATCACGTTGTTGTATCAAATTGTAGATAGATAAATATTCTCTTTACAAATTAATATAACAATATAAACGTTCAGAAAAATGTAAATAATATACTTTGTATTAATGCATTTGATAGTATTCATTGTGACATCCTTGTATTATTATTTTGATGTGAAAAAATTACATTATTTCATCACTGTACAGAGGATTTTGTACGGACCGCATTGTACTTTATTATTCTTTTTGGGGGCTTCTATATTTTCGGACTTTAGGTGTAATAATTTCTGATGTCGCTCTACCGTTATAAACTAACCCTTGTAAAAGTTTTTTCTACAGCACATGTTTTGAATTATAAAGTCCATTAAGTTTAAAATTTCCGGAGATGACTCACTCATAAGTTAAATGGCATTTACAAAGAGTGAGCGCTATTTCATAAGGAATTTATTTTTACGATTTTTTTAATGTCTAGAAGATTTTTTGTGGGAAAAATTAATAAAGATAACAATTTCTTGTATAATTATATTTACATAAAGATAAGATAAAATAATCATTAGCATCTAAAACGGTCAGCATATGAACTTCCATACTTAAATTATTTTTTTTTATCTTTTGTGTCCTGTATGAACCGTAGTATACATTTCATGATATACATTTCATTTCTTGTATAAAAGTTACATATAAAATAATTTTTATGTGAATTTCATCTATGCTTGGGGTACTGTGTTGCAAATCGGAGCGTTACGAAAAATGTGAATAGCCTGGCCGTTCATAATTCCGAACCCAATAGATAAATATGTAAATAAGTTTTCTTGTTTTGTTAGAAATAGGATCCAGATTGTGAATATATATAAAAAATGAATATTTCGAACATTTTTGTTTCGAAAAATCTTCAAAAAGTCTCACTGTGGTGTTATTTAAGCATTTTTTAACACTTTACAACATAATTGAAAAGTGTTTATGACTTTGTTCATTCTGTCTCTCTGTCTATCCCTTAGCACGATAACTGCTATAAAAATGACTTTATCCTAATGAAACTTTAGTATGTTGTTCAGACAGCCTGTGGAACCTATGGGAATATAAATGAATAATATCACCCAATAAGTTTTGGATTGATCCCGGATTCAAGAAATGAAATACATTGAATTCCATAGGAACTAATCTTTCGAACATATTTTAAGCGAATTTTAAATTCACAAATTGTTTCGAAAGTTTTGGGAAATATTCAAATTATCTCTAAAATATATAAAAAAATTTCAGCAAAAATAATTCGGTAGTTTTATAAATTAAAATTAAAATAATAATAACACCCTTTATATGAAGAGATCACGTGACAATTATATGAAGAGATCACGTGACCCACTTCAAAATAAGATATAGCATCCATCTTGTGTCAAAATCGTGATTTTTAAAGTTCTTTTTAATTCCTATTTAGTGTTGCATCCGTCCTAAAACCGCTTTATTTCTGCTTAAATTCTGTGCATCTACATATTGAAACAACGCAATTACAATATATATTTTAGTTTAAATGATCGTCCAAATTTGATTATTTCTAAAACGAAGCCTAATTTTGACTTATGGAGAATGTAAACACCAAAAGATGTAGAATTAGTTGTATAAGCATTACTGCATTTCTTTTACGAAGAATTATTTAGCTCAAGGAGTCTGCAATATAGTAGATATGAATGAAACATTCATTGTTTTTACGCAGAGAAGCAAACGATTTTTTCGATGAAGTTTTAAGCATAGAGTTAAATTACTTGTACCTCCATGGTTTTAAGTTTTTAAATAAAATAAATAAGTATAGTATTGTGATGAATGAAAGGAAGGGAAATAGTTTATGAATGAAATGTTGCTTTTATAGAGAGAGCCAGGCGATTTATATTTCGATGACTTCCTTTGAATAAAGTTCATTTGTTCTCGATGACGTTTTCAAATATAATAAATTATTGAAGTATTATGATAATTTTAAAAATATTACGGAGGAATGTATCGCATTTTAGAGATGTTTAAACCAGGCAATTTATGTTTTAATGCCGTTATTTGAATGAAAGTAATTTTTTTGATGACGTTTTATGTTTTCAAATATAATAAATTACTGTAGTATTGTGATAATTTCAAAAATATTACCGAGGAATGTATCGCATTTTAGAGATGTTTAAATCTGGCAATTTATATTTCAATACCGTCAATTGAATGAAGTTCATTTTTTTATGAAGTTTTAAGTTTTCAAATGTAATAAATTAAGGTAGTATTGTGATAATTATAAAAATATTACCTAGGAATGTATCGCATTTTAGAGATGTTTAAATGAAATTGCATTGAAGTTGGAAAGTGTTTCATAATCCATGCTTTAAGCATGATTGATCTTATTTTCTTTCAGCGTGTTCCCCAATCCTTTCTCTACAAGTGTACACATTTTATGTTTTTGTATGCTGCGTTTTTTGCAGTACGAAGCTGAGAAACTGGAGTAACGAGAAATTTGTTAAACAGAGACAGGTCGACAGTGGCAGCTACTTCTTTTAATATAGAGATTTTTTTTTCAGTTCACGACATTTTTTTTTATTCAGTTCATGACAAATTGTTTTATTCAGTTCAATATATTTGAGTTTAAATGGTCATCAAACTGTGATTCTTTTTACAACGAAGCCAAATTTTCACTTATAGAGAATGCAAATATATAATGATGTAGGATGAGCTGTATAAGAATTGCTTAATTTCTTTAACGCAAAATTATTTAGCACTGAGGTCTGAAATATAGCAGATATGAATGAAACATTCATTGAATTTACATATAAAAGCAGGCAAATTTTTCGAAGTGTTAAGCATAGAATATAAATTACTTGCATCTCCATAGTTTTTAAATAAAATAAATTATTGAAGTATTGTGATGAATGAAAGGGATGGAATAAAAGTGTATGAATGAATTATTTACAGCTTTTATACAGAGAGTCAAGCAAATTATATTTCAATGCCGCTATTTGATTGAAGTTCATAATTTTCGATGAAGTTCTGGGTTTTCAAATATAATACATTTATGTAGTATTGTGATTATTTTAAAAATATTACCGAGGATTATATTGCATTTTAGATATGTTTAAATAAAATTGCAGTGAAGTTGGAAAGTGTTTCATAATTAAAGGTTTATGCATGTTTGAACTTTCTTGTTATACTTTCACCCCAATTATCTTCCAAACTATAAATGATTGATATAAATAGTTAAAGACAAAAAATAATGTATTAGACAATCTGGTGTTTGAATCTATATTTATTTTTAAGAAAAACTCTTATAGTTTTGGAATAAGGGTTTTGCCAAGTTGAGGAAGATTTCAAATTTTCCGTTTTTCAAGTTCTTAGTGCTTTTATCTCAAAATGAGATGGCTATGAACAATAAGCAGGAATTTGTAGTTCTTTGAAAACCCTATAAGTGTATATAATTTAATTTTCGATCGATATTTTAGATTTTGTAGTATAGTGGTTATAATTTTAATAATTTATTTTTCTTTGGGTTTTCCGGTGGATGAGAAAGATCTAATACTAGTACTTAAAATATCACGATTATTGCAGATTAATATGTTTATATGTAATTCGGTGAATTATTGGAGCATAAGAACGATATATTTTATTAATACTTTACAACAAAGTAGTTATGACTTTGTTCATTCATTCTGCAATAATCGTGAAACATTTATCTGCCTGCCTGTCTGTCCGTTAGCACGATAACTCCCGTAAAAATGACTTAATCAAAATGAAATTTTAGTATGTTGTTCAGACGGTCTGTAGGACCTATGGGAATATAAATGAGTAATATCACCCAATTAGTTTTAGATTGAACTCGGGTTGAAAAAATGAAATACATTGAGCTCTATGGGACCTAATTTTTCAAACATTTTTTAAGCGGATTTAAAATTTACAAATTGCTTCGAAAATATTAGGTAATATTCAAACTGTTCCATAAAATACATAAGAAAAAAATCGGCGAACTATATTTAGTAGTTTTTTAGATAAAAATTAAAATAATAATAACAAACTTTATATGAAGAGATCACGTGGCAATTATATGAAAAGATCACGTGACCCACTTCAAAATTATATATGGCATCCACCTTGTCTCAAAATCGTCATTTTTAAAGTTCATTTTAATTCATATTGAGTGTTGTATCCGTCCAAAAACCACTTTATTTTTGCTTATATTCTGTGCATCTAAATACTGAAACGACGCAATTACAATATATTTGAGTTTAAATGCTCATCCAAATTTGACTATTTCTACAACGAAGCTTATTTTACACCAATGTAAAATGTAAAGAGAAAAATATGTAGAATGAGTAGCATTAGAATTGCTGTATTTCTTTAACACAAAATCATTTTGTTCATGGAGTCTGCATAGCTGATATGCATCAAATATTCATTGATTTTATAAAGATAAGGACGATTTTTTTCGATGAAGTTTAACGCATAGAGTTTAATTACTTGTAGCTCCATGGTCTTAATTTTTAAATAAAATAAATTGTTATAGTATTGTGATGAATGACATGAATGGGAAATTATTTATGAATGAAATGCTGCTTTTATAGAGAGAGCCAGGCGTGTTATTTTTTCTATGACGTCATTTGAATGAATTTCAGTTGTTTTCGATGAAGTTTTCAAATATAATAAATTATCGTAGTATTATGATAATTCTAAAATTATTACCGAGGAATGTATCACATTTTAGAGATGTTTAAACCAGGCAATTTTATTTCAATGATGTCATTTGAATGAAGTTCATTTTTTTCGATGATGGTTTAAGTTTTCAAATATAATAAATTAATGTAGTATTGTGATAAGTTTTAAAATATTACCGAGGAATATATTGCATTTTAGACATGTTTTAATGAAATTGCATTGAAGTTGGAAAATATTTCATAATCAATGCTTTAAGCATGATTGATCTTTCTTGTTTTCTTTATTGTTGCAAAAGAGCAATATTCCCTCTTTGAAGCATACTTTTGTCTGTCTCGAAGGCCAGACGAAAGAATCACAGCCCATAACATCTACATAATATGAGCCTGAGGTTTTCAGGATTTGTCAGTTAGAAGAAGGAATGCCAGATTTGGCTATTTATCAGCAATTGGATGACATTTAGTGGCTTCCCGAATGTTCAAGAAATTTCGGGGAATAACTATTACTCTTTGAGATATAGAGGTTTCCATAAGCTTCTACAGAGGCAATAAAAGGACTCACCCCTCCTTTGCAGTGGAGTTGAAGAGTTGACGTTGATGTCACACGAGCTACATTGAACTGTGATTTTTAAATTATAATAGATGATAGAGATAAACTCTCCAGATATAAAAAAATTATCACAATATTTTAAAGAAAAAAAAAGATAAAGTTGATTGGATAAATATTTCTCAATATCAGATTTTATGTATTGAATTTATTATAACATATAGAGATAATTTGAATTTATATAAAGTATCAATCTTTTAAAAACCTTTCCGAGAGATAAAAGGAGAGAATTGAAAGATGATTTAAATTGGTTGTATATAGCTAGATATCAGACATTTGGTGAAACGTTTATAAAAGAATGTATGTATACATTAGATTTTTGTTATCTGGTTAATTACAAATTTAATCTATTATCTGATCATATTTTTAATGTTCTTTGGAAAAAAATACAGGCTATACAAATATGTGCATTAAACAAAAAGTTTGGTCATTATGAAGCAGGAGAACCTTATAGGGAAAAATTGTTGAATGATTTTGTGCAGTTAAAAAATCCAAGAGTGGATCATTAAAACAAATGATTAGCAAACACGACACATCTTAAAAGTAATAAAAAATTGAAATAATGTTTACTATTAAATGATTGTTATTTATTGTACTGGGAAACAAACATATTATACTAGTTATCGAAAAATTAAACAAGAAAGATCAATCATGCATAAGCATTGATTATGAAACACTTTCCAACTGAAATGCAATTTCATTTAAAAATCTCTGAAATGTGATACATTCAGTGGTGATATCATTTACATTATCACAGTACTACAGTAATTTATTATACTTAAACATTTAAAACTGTATCGAAATATAAATCATCTGATTCTCTATGCAAAATCAATTAATATTTCATTCACATAACTTGCATTCCAAACAACAGAGCTAAATAATTTTGTGTGAAAAAAATTTAGCAATTCTTATGTAACTCACCTTATAATCGCTTGAGATATTTGCATCCTGCATACGTTAAAATTAGGCTTCGTTGAAGAAAAAATAAAAATTTAGGGATCATTTAAAATCACAACTATTGTAATTGCGTAGGCACAGAATTTAGATACACAGATAATACAGATACACAGATAATATATGTGTGTGCGTATGTATGTATTCAAAGTATGGGAATCGTGATGAAGATCGGAACTCGAATTTTCGAAGGATCTACACGTTTTGGGACTTCAGGAACACGAAAAACTCTTTTTAGGAGGACGTCTGTGTGTGTAAGGGTGTATCTTTGTGTGTTTCTGTGTGTCTGTGAGGATATTGCATTCACTCTAACTGAAAAACTAATGGACCGAATTTAATAAAATTTGGTAGGTACGTTTTTGTGGGAAACCCTGATGTTCATTTGATCATAAGACGATTCGTAATAAAAGAATCTGCCTTCTTTACGAAATCGCCGGCAGAAATTGCCTTTATCCACTCTAGCTAAAAACTATTGGACCACATTTAACACAATTTGGTGTATAATATTTCAATAACCTACAAGTGATTTATATACCAAATTTAACAAAATTTGTTATATAAATCACGTGTAGGTTATTATAGTACGATTCGGGAAAAAGTAAGGGGCTATTTTTGAGAAATGGCCCGCAAAAATCGTTAAATATAAAAATAAAAGACTACGTGTACTCAATTATATCAATTAAATTCCTATTTTATACGTGATTTTTGACAACAAATAGAATAAGAGTAACCCATTACTCTAGGACTAGCCGTTCTTGCATTATTTTGGTTTTTCTTTGTGTTTTCTCTACGCCACTTTTGACAATAAGTCCATCTATCAAATGAGAACCAAATTTAAGTTTAACGTTCAAATTCAATGTCATTAAAAATACTTATGGATGTTATTTTGTGCAGATAAGCTCAAATTATTATTGAAGAAATAAAGAGAACCTGAATATGAGTCTGCAGAGAAAGACATGTGCTGTCCACATCAGAATTTGTAACAATATTACAATAATGATTTATAGAAGTGAACGGGGATTATTTGCAGGCCATTTCGATAAAAAATGTAAGATCTATATTTAAAGATCCACCAAATTGTTGTAGAATAAAATGTTCTACAAATTTAAGCTGTGTGCAAAATTTTAATTATCTAGGAAAGTGCATTAAAAACGCCATCAAATAAGTATATCATGAAAAGTTATATACAATTTAAAAAAAATTTGAAAAATTGTTATTTACCAAATTTATTTTAAAATGTGAATCCTCTCTCATATACAAAATAATTGAACTCTTTGAAAGATATATATTATATAATATATCTATTTTTTCTTTCTGGAGGATATCGCAAAAGTCAGAATTTAATTGAATTCGTTTTTCTCCCTATATTAAATAATTTTTATTTAAAAAACTACCTAACATATTATACTGAAATTTTTTTTATATATTTTATGAGATAATGTAAATATTTCCTAAACATTTCGAAGCAATCTGTGAATTTTAAATGTGCTTAAAAAATATTTGAAAAATTAGGTCCCATAGGGTTCAATGTATTTCATTTTTTCAACCCGGGTTCAATAAAAAACTAATTGGATGATATGATTTATTTATATTCCCATAGGTCCCACAGACCGTCTGAAAAGCATACAAAAATTTTATTTTGATAAAGACATTTTTACGGCAGTTATCGTGCTAACGGGCAGACAGACAGACAGACAGACAGACTGAATGAACAAAGTCATAAAGACTTTTCAACTATGTTATAAAGTGTTAAAAAATGAGAAGAAATAATAAAATTAAATTGTTCTGATAATACATTAACCTGACTTAAATGGATAGATAATTTAACAAATTTAGAAAATTTGGATTGTTCTGATAATATTTTAATCTCACTTGCAGGAATAATTTAACAAATTTAGAAAAATTGAATTGTTTTAGTAATATTTTAATTTGTCATGTAGTAATAGATAATTCAACAAATTTAAAAAGAAGCCATGGGTTGATGATATCAGGAATAAATATGTCATAACCCTCATTTTCTGTTGCTCTTGACGCCCTCTGAAAATCTTCTTTTATCGAATGGGGCTGTACCTGTGTTTTGCACCTGTGTCTCACTCCCCCTTTTTCTGGACAGGGAGTTACACAAGTAGTGTGCCCCATTGTTACTTCAAGCCTAATGTTAAAATTTTAATCCCTGCCCCAGATGGGTTCAACGAGAGGAAAAGAATTGAACCACACAAAGACCAAGTTATTTACCGGAGTGTCAATTAACTGTCAATCATGAAGTTGCTATACAATCAACTAACTGAGAGCTCTTAGGCTTTTGATTGGCCGTTGTTCTTACCGTGCCGTTACCCACACCATCTCACCTGTACCATTTCTAGTTTTACTATAGGACTCGTAGGTGCTATTGTTGAACTGCTAAATTATATTTTCGGCATATCCATCGAAACATAGAGGGAGTCATTTGAACGACTCGTCGACGATTGTTGGGAGATCTACGAACAAGGGATCATGCTCAACTCCAAGTATTGGAAGCGAGTCCTGGAGAAAAGACTTTTTTTAACCATCGACTACAAGAGAGAATTTTAAGGCACACACGTCGAGATCTGAAAGAAATATTATTCAATACCCATCGACAACTGCAATGAGTTCTAGGGACAAAATACCATGTTCCACACCAAGGATTGACAACGAATCCTAGAAAAGAGCATTTCTAGCCCTATCGACTTCAAAAGTTAATTTTAAGTCGCATGAGTCGGTGACTGGAGGGAGCTATGTAGGAGTCCCATCGACTACTTCAAGGAGTTCAACGCTCAAACGACCATGCCCTACTCCAAGTATTGGACACGAATCCAGGAAAAACATTTTATGGGTCCATCGACGACAGCAGGGAGTTTTAAGACACAAGCGTCGGTGACTGGGCGGAGTACTATAGAACAACCACCGACTAATGCAAGTGTATCAACGGAGAAGACACCACTTTCTAATGCAGTAACTGGACTTGCATCCTGCAAGGTAAGACTTTACGTTTTCAATTATTATTTTTATCTGTTTAATTTCATAATTAGCTTTGAAATGTATAGAAAATATTACTTTTCTTGCAGGTTACGAAATAAGGCAGGTTACGCAGCTCTAAATATGAAGAAAGGATCAATCGAGCTCTCGTACACATGTACAGCCACACACAACGACGGTATCCTAAAATCGACGGGGCCCACCAGAACGAGTTCGAGCATTATGACGGGACAAGAACGTTTCAAAGTATACTGTCAGAGGTAAGTGCAATTTAAAATGACTATTTACAATGTAAATTAATTAACTGGATGAAACATTCATTGCTTGTAGATTCTAATTTTGTTTTCTTTTTCAGATATTTTCTGAAAACAGCGATAGAGCTCTGATAGAGCAAGAGACTCCCAAAATCGTAACTCCTAAGACTCCTGTCAAGAGATCACTCGATTGGTATCGAGAACATAGAAAAGGCTCTTTATCAGAGCCAAACACAAAAATAGATAAGGGGTAGGTTATTCTTTCCGGGATTTCTTCATCTTGTCCAAAGGCAGTGTTTTGGACAAGAAGTAAAAAATATCTTTAACTCTGCCATATCCGGTCCCAAACCCGGTTGAGAAAGAAGGAGGGTTTTTTACAAAAATTATATGAAAATAGGCAGAAAATGAAAATTGTTTTACAGGATATTTTGCCGAGATTATAAAGTCATATTCCCCAAATATAGTGATTTTTATTATAAAATAGAAACGTCGAAGAAATAAACTAGCTCTTACAAACACATATTCCACCAAAGTTATTTCGAATCAAGTAATTAATAAATTATTTTCCGACCCTGCCGAATTAATTTTCCGACCCTGCCAAAAGAAAATTTTTCGAAAATAATAAAAAATGTCACCATTTGTCGGTGGGAAAGGGAAATATTGTCTATTTTGCAGATTGAAACATTTTGAAATTGATATGCATATTCAGTTCTATTTTTAATTATATAAATACTTTCCTCGAAGTACATTTAAATACATATTTTTACGTTTACAGGAATTTCAGGTACAAATATTTAAAACGAAATTCATTTATCATGCTCTTTCGGCGAAAGAATTTCGTCCAGATCCTTACACAAAGAAAGAAAATATAACACAATAAGCATTCATGTGCCAAATTTGAGATTGCAAACTGCATCGGTTCTCGAGTTATATGCAAAAAACTTATACCTGCAGTTTTTCGTGCAGTTAAATGGCTAGATATCGTGCATTTATATAAAAGTGTTTAAATATTTGCTATTTTTAAAATAATGGTAAAACGCCCTTTTAATATTAATGTGTAAACCATACTCAACACTGAAAGGAATTGCCAATATAAAAGTTCAATATTTTGAAAATGGAACGTTCAAGCCAGGAATAGTGGCATTGAAAGTTACAATACTTTTTATTGTGGAATATATAAATTTCTAACGAAAAATTTTTCATTAAACTATTATTATTTTATTTTATAAAACGGGTAATATTCGCCAATTTACATCTGAAAAATTTCAAAGTTCAACTGACTTCAAAACGTTAAACGACATATATAACGTTGAGTAAACAGTTAAAATTGATTTATAATTATATTTCGAAACAATTGAAAATATTTCCACAAAATCAATAGTAGAGTATTATTAATATTAAAATGAATTTTTATCATATAAATTAGTTATGATCTTATTGGATGGGTCAATAATTAGTTTTAAATCTCTCAACAATTAACTTTTTGCCCTATTGAGAGTTCGTTAGCCATTGATTTGTGATTATCTGGTTGGTAATTGATATTGATATTACTAAATTCTGGCGTAGCAAAACGTTTCAAATCATTTAAAATATTTAAAAATTTAGTAATCATCCGAAGGAAGGATAAAGATACAAATTAGCTAAAAGACTGCTACTGCAAATATCTTCCGGTATTGCTGATAATTGTAAGTATAAATTATTTCCCTGAAATATATAACTTTTAAATTATACAGCGTAGTGAAATTTAGGAAAATTTAGTACTTTAGTATGGTCGGATTTAATGACAAGAAATGCCTTGTATAGATCTATAAAATCTAAAAAAATAGCTGGTTTATTCATATTATTAAAGATATATATAAAGTCAAAAGTCTGTAAAATATGAATATCACCAATTATTAATTAATTATGAATCAATTAATTAACCAATTATTAATTAATTATCTACTATTACTTATAATAAAAAAATCTTAACTAGAATAACGTAGAATAATATTTAATACATTTAATTAAATTAGTATATCTGACGAAATAATTGAAAAAAATATGAAAAATTAAAAAGGGTATAGATATGTATTTATTTCAGATTTATAACCTAAAAATATGAGAAAATTTCAAAATGGAATCATTAATTTAGATATATCAACAAGTCAGGGTCCTCTTTGGGTATGTTATTATAATGATCCTAAATATGAAATTGTAGAATATTTCGATTCTTTCGGTAAATATAAATATAGAAATATTAAGTTTAAGATGAAATATATTCCTAAAAATATCCAGAAGTATCTAGAAACATCAGGAAAATAAATTTTATACAATTATAGTTTTTTACAAATACCTACATCTGTTAAATGCGATTTATTTTGTACGAAATATATTACTGAAGGGAACAAAGGCAATTCTCCAGCATATGCAACATATTCATTTACTCAAGAAACAAGTTATTATAATGAAAATTTATTCCTTAGTAAATGAATCGATTAGTACTAAACTCGAACAATTATTCGAAATCAGAAGATTTCACTGATGAACTAAAGCTTCCTTGTAAATTTACTAAAATAGCGTTAAATGAATTATACATGGACGTATCATAGGGTAAATATCTGAAAAATAATAAATTCAAATTCTATTATGGAACCGAACGAAGTGAATTAACTTTTCCTAATGCCATTTATGTAAAAGAAGATTTAAATATATTGTAAAAATTTTATTTTTTGAAAAACATGTCGATGATACAAATCTTTTGAGAGAAGGCAGATCTGAAAAATACAATGAATATCTTTCTCCTATTCAGATTGGTATTATTAGAGCTAGAAAAAATATCTATCAAATTGAAAGAAAACAATAAAATTGATTTATCAATAAGTAATTTTTATAAAATTTTGGGATTTAAGCCACAAGAATATAATAAATATGAACAAGAGGAGAATATCTAGGAGATATAGAATACAAAGTGGATGGTATTTACATTCATTGTGATAGAATTAAGGGAATTCAAATAAATATTAAAGAAACGGAAGTATTTTATACATTTATAAATACTAATAAACCTGGTAATAAAACTGTTATAAAATTTGCCAATCCCATATATATAAAATTAATGTTAAACGTAATAAAATTGAGCATTAGAATGACAATAACTAATGATGATAATGAATTAATAGATTTATATCAAAAGGAAGTAAAATATGTATTCGACATAACTGATGATAGCGAGCATTATTTAAAAATATATATATATGATTTACTATTATTATTTGTGAAAAGGTACAATAAATATGTTCTTCTTAAATGAATAACAATAGGTTTGGTTATAAAGTCATATTCCTCAAATATATTAAATTTCTTTTCAAAATAGAAACGTCGAAGAAATAAACTAGCTTTTACAAACACATATTCCACCATAATTATTCCGAAACAAATAATTAATACTAATAAATATAAAGGCCCGGACGAAAGAAAATTTTTCGAAACTAAATAAATATTTTTGTCACCATCTGTAGGTGGGAAAGGGAAATATTGTCTATCGTGGGGATTAAAACACTTTGAAATGGATATAAATAGGTAGTTTCATTTTTAATTTTATAAATACTTTCCTCGAAGTACATTAAAATAAATTTTTTTAAGATTACAGAAATTTCAGGTACAAATATTTAAAACGAAGATTTTTTATCATGCTCTTTCGACGAAGGATTTTCGCCGAGATCCTTAAACAAAGAATGAAAAAAATCTGATGTGGGCAGCAAATGACTTTCCTTATATAATGCAATGAATTTACTACTTTTATAGTTAAAAGAATGTTATTTTTATAGTAGATACTTATATTTTTTCCAAGATATTGAATTTTCTTCAATTAGTCGTCATTATCATTGATACAGCGTCATTTTTATCCATTTGGCGAGAATTTCGTTAACTTGGTATCATTTAAAATTGTCGCCAAGTCAGCGACATTAAGGTAAATTCGTCGCCAAAATGTCGCCAAGCGTTATGGACGGAGAAATAATTTATTCTTACAGCGGATAAATAACTATTAGCGTTCAAATACAAAAGTATTACTCAAAGTATCTTTTCTCGTGAATGGAACGAGTTAGATCCACGAGAATGATGTCACCAAATTTATCGCATGATATTACATATGAAAAGTGAACATGATTCTCAAAAGTTAATATTTTTTTAATTTATGGAATTTTTTGATAAATTTATTTGAAAAGTGTGCAACGTCTCGAGAACGGTTCATGCTAGCGTTCTAAAGTTCATGGCAATCGTTTTCTAAGGAAAAATTACATAATAAATGTCTATTTGCGTAACATTGTTAAAGGTTTTGTTTTTTTGTCGATTTTTTTCAAAATTTCACTCGAAAATTTATTAGGTTCTGACCATTCGATTGTGTTTTAAAACTATAGGCTTCCAGTATCCACGGATTGTGATTTTTGTGCAAAATTTCATTCGAATCGCTCCATTCGTTCGTAAGATATCGTCTCCACAGACTCAAGGACACACACACAGACATCACTTCAAAAATGTTTGATTCGTGATCGAGGATGCTTGAAACGTACTCTCCCGTCGAAAACTCGTGATAGAATTAAAGGAATTCAAATAAATAATAAAGGAACAAAAGTATTTTATACATTTATAAATACTAATAAACCTGGTAATAAAATTGTTATAAAATTTGCCAATCCTATATATATTTTAATGATAAACGTAATAAAATTTAGCATTAGAATGACAATAACTAATGATGACAATGAATTAATATATTTATATCAAAAGAAAGTGAATTTATTATTCAATATAACAGACATAGAGCATTATTTAAAAAAATTTATATGATTTACTATTATTATTTGTGAAACAATATTAATAAATATTTTCGATTTAAGTAAATGAATGAGCAGAGATTATATAGAAAAATTAAAAAAGTAGAAGGTAAAGAATTCTTTATGAAGGATATCAGGCGGGACCCCTTCAAAGACAGAGACTTGTATCTCAGTCGGAACAACTTATCAAAGACAAAGTGGAACAGATATTGGTGATAATGTTATCACTTTAGTTAACGGAACAGCCCTTATCTATAGTTGTTCATTAAAAACAGGTACTACTAGAAATGACTATGCATGAAAAAAAAATTATATAATAGAACAAGTAGTTGATTTAATTGAAAATACAGCTGATTATGTAATATCTCAACCTACAAATTGCCTTTTTACTTTCCTTATATACATAATGTATAAGGAAAATATTGTGACGGGGTCGAAAATTCGAATTCGAGTTTTCGACGGGAGAGCACGTTTCAAGCATCCCTGATCACGAATCAAACATTTTTGAAGTGATGTCCGTGTGTGTGTGTGTGTGTGTGTGTGTGTGTGTGTCAGTGAGCCTGTGGAGACGATAACTGACGAAAGAATGGACCGATTCGAACGAAATCTGGCACAAAAATCACAATCTGTAAACACTAGAAGCCTATTGTTTTTATACGCAATCGAATGCTCAGAACCCCCCTAAATTTTCGAGTGAAATTTTGAAAAAAACGTCAAGAAATCAAAACCGCTAATAAAGTTACGCAAATAGACATTTTTTATGTAATTTTTCATTAGAAAACGATTGACATAAATTTCAGAACGCTAACATGAACCGTTCTCGTGATATTGCACATTTCCCCAAAAAATTATCAAAAAGTTATATAAAATAAAAAAAAATATTTCCTATTGAGAAACATGTTCACTTTTCATATGTAATACCATGCGATAAATTGGGTGACATCATTTTCGTAGATCTAGCTCGTTCCATTCATGAAAAAATAAACTTCGAGTAATACTTTTGTATTTGAACGCCAATACTCTTTTATCTGCTGTAAGAATAACTTATTTCTCCGTCCATAATGCTTGGCGAGATTTTGGCGACGAATTTGGCAGAATGTCGCCGACTTGGCGACATTTTTAATTGCTGCCAAATTAATAAAAAATTCGCCTAATTGATAAAAATGATGCTAAACCAATGAAAATGACTACTCATTGAAGAAAATTCAATATCTTGGAAAGAATATAAGTATACAATAAGAATAACATTTTTTAAATTGCAAAAGTAGTAAATTCATTGCATTATTTAAGGAAAGTCATGTGTTGCGCACATCAGATTTTTTATATTGATACAACATATGAAACAGACATACAAGGATTTAAATGTGATGAAATAAATACACCTGCTAAAATGGATGACGTTGATAAACATATTAAGCCAAATATAGATGATAATAAAAAATTTGCGAAAATATATGAATATAAAAAAACAGTATTGTTGTATTTAGTTATAAACCGTTAGGGAAATCAATAATTATGTACATAGATGAAAAAATATTTGCTTTTCGTAAGTTATATGATAGCATCACATTTGGGTCATTCACAAAATGATGTTTAAAGGTAAACAAACCAAACAAAACTTACATTAATATGGTATTTGACCATCCTGGACCTTCAAATAAACTTACATCGATTTTCCATGCATTCAAGGAGGTGATCAACCATCGCAGATGCGAGGAATGGTCATTCCTCTAACAGGGCCGTTTCCAACTCTCTGAGAGTAGTTGGAGGATGCAAACGCGCAGAGACAGCACGCCCGAGGGCATCCCAAAGGTTTTCAATGGAATTAAGTTCAGGGGAATTCATCGGCCACTCCATTCGAGAAATGGTCCGGTCCACTTTCCAGGTATTCGTCAATGACGTTAGTTCGATGGGAACAGCTATTTTCGCCATAAGGAAACAATGAGGACCAACTGCTGCAGCATAGCGTCTCGCAATGGGATCTAGGACTTCATCCCAATACTGCGCAGTTGTCACAGAACAGCCTTTAATGATGTGCAGCTTCGTGCAATATTCCATTGAAATTCCAGCCCAACCATGACGCTGCCACCTCTGAATGCGTGATGTTCAATGATGTTCTTGGTCTGATTGTGTGTGTCTCGTTCTCTCCAAACCATTCCACGCTTATCATCTGATTCCAGAGCAAATCTGAACTCGTCCGTGAACAGTACGTTGAACCAATCTGAGACAGTCCGATTGACATGTTGATGACACCACTTTAATCTTGCCACTCTGGCTTGGACTTTTAGTGGAACACAAAAATATGTTTCTCGCGCATACAGTAGCTTCACGTGGAGAATTCGGAGCACAGTACTGGCAGATATTGTCTTACCAACTGCCGATGAAACCATGGATGTAATAGTTGTAGAGGTCTCTCGTCTTTTCCGCTTGGTTACTATAGCAATATACCAATCATCAGAGTGGGTGGTAACCCTTGGACGACCGGGCACAGGTCTCCGGACAACTGTTTAACTTGTTTGTAATTATTTCCATAAATGAGAAATTATCGAATGATCAACGCCAAAGAAAATAGCAACAACTTTGATTTGCTGTCCTAATTCAATGCGTCCGACAGCACGTCAGCGGTCACTATCTGTCATTCGCCTTCTTTCACCATAGAAATACGAATGTCATTGAAAATAATCTTACAAAAGTTATAAACACTTCGTATCAGCATTTAAATGTATCTCCTCAAACCCTTCAGAATGCTAGCGTCTTCAAGGATTGCCTATTAGTATATATCCGGACAGTCAATCGTGATTGGCTGTAACATACGTTATTTGCATACTGCCATCTACATCCGCAGCGATATTTATCCACTCAAATTCAAATATACTTTCGAAAAATGAAAATTTGCATTACGCGTTTAACTTTTGGAAATCAGTGTACAATGCATGTGTTGAAATGCATCTATTACTACTTTTTGATGATCTTGAATTATATATTTTATTTAAATGAATTTGTTTGGGTATGAAATAACATATTATATGTAAATAACTGACTATTTTTGTAAAACGAAGTGTGTAATGTTAATTTGGAATAAGTAAATGTAAAACGATTTTGAAAGTATTTAAACTGAATAGAATATTTGTTCCGCATTTTAATATAATTTATCTAAACTCATCAAATAATAAGTACTATTAACCAAGATTACTATTAAATATTAACCTAGCTTTAAGAAAAATAACTAGCTCCAAGATTACTGAATAAAGAATAGCACTATTTTATAACGTTCTAAAAATATTTGTGCTTTGATAATGCTAAAAAAGGACGTCAGATTATAAAAGGGAAAATTCAGTAATAAATTTATCAGGGGAAAATAAAATGAATCCCATCTTTTTCTTAATTACATTGTCCCTAGCTCGTTATAGATGAGAGAAAATAAATTGAATATGTTATTAGAAAATAATTTTATTTTTAAAATTCGCCGGTTCATTATCTGGTAAAGACTTTTTTTCAAGTGCATAAAACTATTTGAATTGTTAAATCTACAAAATGATTGACTAAAAATTAGCGCATCTGCGTAAATATATATTTACTAGCAACATACCCATTCTTTGTACGGAGAATATAAAGAAACTTATAATTCGCAATCATGTGCAAATTCTGCCAAAATATTGAATGTATTGCTCCTAAAGAGAAGTTTAAGAATATCTGTTCTCACTATGCAAAATTATCTTCACAGGCAGATCTGAAGAATAAAACATCCTGGCCCCTTTAAGCAAATTTACAAAAAAAAAAAAAAAGGAATTGTATCAATATATGCAACACCGTACTACTTATACTGTCGCAGATTCGAAAATACGCCAGTGAGTTAGTAGAAGATTACCCGTATTACAATATGAGTCTCAAAAATATTTGCCAAAATAAAAGAGATGACGTAATAAATTAAAAATATCAATAATCCCCGTACTTATTATACCAGAAGGTCGTAATTGATTCCAATATATGCCACTATATATCAAAACATATTCCAATATACTTGTACTACTTATATTGTCGTAGATTAGAAGGTATACCCGTGTATTTGTAGAAAATTTCTCGTTCAACGTATAATGTGTTTAAACAATTTTTGTCGTAATAAAACAATTGCATAATAATTTGAAAATATCAATAATACCTGAATCAATAATTTCCGAAAATATCAATAATGATAACGTTTAAACCTGAAGACCGTAATTGATATTATCCAGTCAAAAATGCTATAAGAAAAATCAAATCGATTTTTTCTGAAATATATTTCTATATCCATTCATTTATTATTCAGATCGAAAAAATAATAATTAAAATTGACAGACAGATTTAATTGAATTGCATTTCTGAGCAACCTGATATAAGATAGAATCTTCCTCATAAACTGTGAAATTAAATAACCATTTTGATTTCTTTATACTTTTTATTGTTCAGTAAAATCTTGTGTAAAATAAACCATGGAGATAGATTTCCGATTTGAATCATGTTTCAAGGAATTCATGTTTCCAGAAAGTGACTAATTAGCGCAAAAAATCTCTCATCAAACTTAGAGATTTAATTCACTTTCAAACGATTTTCAAGCTTTTCGTTTGGATAAACCACGGAGTTAGAGAGTAGAACTCCTAGGAAAAAGTTTCTTTTTTTATTAATATATCAACAACCCCTGACTTACGACTCTCGAAACGTAGACTAAATTTATGGGGGGTCATTTCAAGGTTATCTACAAAATTTCATCAAATTCGGTTCAGCCGTTCTTCCGTGATGGTGAGACAAACGAAAATTTCGTTTTTTACTAATGTCTCGAGAACCACTGATCGTAAAAACTCAAAACATGGACTAAATTTTAAGTGGGACTATTTTCAGACTACCCACAAAATTTCATCAAATTCGGTTGAGTCGTTCTCCGGTGATGGCGGGACTAACAGACAGACAGATTTTCAATTTTATTTATATAGATTTACTTGTCTGTATTGATGAAATTTTATGACATACTCATCAGTTCAGAGAATTCTAGAAATTACTCTGGCAGGGCACCATTATACATAATTTTGTGTTTTATTAACATTTCTTAACATAGATGGCGATTGTTTATGAATTTGGTCAATTTATTCTTTCTGTCTGCGTATCTGGCCGTTCGGGTGTTTGTTCGCAAGATAACTTCCGTAAAATTTACTTTATCGAGTTATTACTTTCCTTATATGTATAAGGAAAGTATTGCGACGGGGTCGAAAATCGAATTCGAGTTTTCGACGGGAGAGCACGTTTCAAGCACCCCTGATCACGAATCAAATATTTTTGAGGTGATGTCTGTGTGTGTGTGTGTCAGTGAGTCTGTGGATACGATAACTAACGAATGAATGGACCGATTAGAACGAAATTTGGTACAAAAATCACAATCTGTGAATACTGGAAGCCTATTATTTTTATACGCAATCGAATGTTCAGAAACACTCTAAATTGAAATTTTGAAAGAATCATTAAAAAATCAAAACTGTTAATAAAGTTACGCAAATAGACTTCTCGTACGTAATTTTTCATTAGCAAACAGCAAACGTTTGACACAAATTTTAGAACGCTAGCATAAACCGTTCTCGAGATATTGTACATTTAAAAAAATATATCAAAAAATCATCTAAAATAAAAAAATGTATTACCTATCAAGAAACATATTCACTTTTCATATGTAATATCATGCGATAAATTTAATGACATCATTCTCGTAGATCTAGCTCGTTCCATTCATGAAAAAAGATATTTTGCGTAAAACTTTTGTATTTGAACGCCAATAGTCATTTATCTGCTGTAAGAATAACTTATTTTTCCGTCCATAACGCTTGGCGAGATTTTGGCGACGAATTTGTTGGAATATCGCCAACGTGGCGACTTGTTTAAATGTTGCTAAATTAGCGAAAAACTCGCCAAATTGATAAAAATGACGCTAAATCAATGAAAATGACGACTAATTGATGAGAATCCAATATCTTGGAAAGAATATATCTGATATACGAATCACCTATTGTTTTTACTGTTAAAGTAGTAAATTCAATGCATTATATAAGGAAAGTCATGTGTTGCCTACATCAGATTTTTTTAATATGTTGTCGCGGCAGTCTGCGTAATCTTTGGGAATGAAAATGAATAATATTAACCAATTAGTTTTGAATTTAACCCGGGATGAAAAAATGAAATACATTGAACCCCATGAGACTTAACTTTTCAAACATATTTCGGAAAAGCTAAAATTCAGAAATTGATTAAAGAATTACCGATATGAATGTGTGTTTGATTGTCATATTACCATGGGAGAACGACAGCTCTGAATTTCGTGAAATTTTCAGGACAGCCTTGGAATAGCTTCATTTAAATGTCATGTCAGTCTATATTTCCAGATTTTAGTACCAGTAGTTGTTTATATGTTAATAAACCAGGAAGGATCAACCAAGCGCAATGCTTTGAATTGATTATGAAACACATTCCAACTGAAATGCAATTTTATTTAAAAATGTCTAAAATGCGATACATTCAACGGTTAAACATTTCTAATTATCACTGAACCACAATAATTTATTATAATTGGAAAAGTAAAACGTCATCGAAAACAATGAACTTTATTCATATGACGTCTTCGATTTAATGTTTCAACCCGGGGTCAATCCAAAACTAATTAGGTGATGTTATTCATTTACATTCCCATATGTTCCAGTGACCGTCTCAATAGCATACTAAAATTTCATTTTGATAAAGTCATTTTTACATGCGTTATCGTACGAACGGACAGATGAACAGACAGGCATCGGACATACTTTTCCATTATGCTGTAAAGTGTTAAAAACGTACAATTAAACTATAATTTGATTTTATGCAGACAATATTGTTTCTCTAAATTTATTTAAAGAAACGGTATTACATTGTTTATCAGCGGAATTAAAACCAATGAGATTATACACCAGACGATTTTATAATTTTTTTTTCAATTTTAAAACTAAAGAAATTTATATAAAAATACATTTGATCGGAATTACATTTTTAAGGAGATTATATTATTTGTGGCTTTGGGGTTGGAAGGTTATGGGGATTATTGATATTTTTAATTTCTTAAGTGATCTGTTTTACCCTCGCAAATATTTTTGAAACTCCTCTAAATCCTTTTGAACTCCTTTTGAACTCCTTTGAAACTCCTTTGAAACTCCTCTGATTTTTGAACCTCGCAAATATTGTGGTTAGCCAATTATTGAAATAGAATAGAGATGGCACATTTACAACTTCTAATATCATTTTATCGTTTTCATTTTAGGAAATGCTGTTCCAATTTCATAGCGCTTTGAATTTGGAATGCATTTATCCAATTTTATATTTTTCATAAATTTGTTTACTAATGGAATCAGTATGTTTTATTCTTCAGATCTGCATATGTAGATAATTTTGTATAGCCAAAACATATATTCTTATACTTCTTTTTAGACGAACTTATGTTAAACATTTTAATAAATTGTTGTGAATAACAATGTAATTATAATACTGTTGGAGTTTGTATATAATTGTGAATTTTTTAAATTTATTTATATTATATATTCCGTTTAAAGAACGGATATACTGTACATAAGATATATTAGAGACTGTACATAGAAAATATTAGTACATATTATACGTTAGTATATATTATATTGGAGAATCTGTTCATTAGCAACTCGCTGAATATGCCACTGAAAAGGATTATGGAAGTGCTTCTGAAACTTATAGAATCACACATATTTCGATAATTTATACTGGCAAAAGCAACGCGATAGAAATTGTTATTATATGAATTACAATTTATGTGTCGACACCATTCCTATTTATTAAAATAAATGCAGGATTAACAGATGCAATTTTATGTCAAATATGTCGTGTTACATTGTTTATCTCTTTATATTTTGCGTATTTTTTATGTTTCATGAGAATAATCCAAAATATATTCAACTAAAAAGTTAAAGTTTAAAATAAACAATACCAATAACTTACCTCAAAATATGCAATTCTGGAATTCATAAAAACGTAATCTATAATTTTATATTTATGTAAATATAAAAACAGATATATTTTTAAATATACATTATCTAAATAGAAAATTATTATATTTTTCAAAAAAGTTAAGTGCATTATTCATTCCACTAATTGCCTATCATACAGGTTATGGTGCTCATTATAATGGAAGAAAAATAAATTGATCTTCTAATTAAAGATGCATTTAAAAAGAAAAATCCCTTTACTCGATCAATTATTGTTATCTTCTTTCAAGTTAAATAAATCAAATTAATTCTGTCAGTTTAAAATAAATACAAAACAGAAAAAGCTTTAAAAATATTTTGAATAATTTATTTCAAGTAATTGGAAGAAAATATTCCTACTAAGAATTTAAAGATTACTTAGGCAGGGTTATGCTCCTAGTGGATCAATATGTATCGAGTAACCAATTTTAAGTAAATAAACTTCCACGAACATTAAATTATGAAATTTTTTGTTGTTAATTCTCTTCATGTATATTTGAAATATTGCAGCTGCAAACACTAACTAGGACTGATGTATTAGAAACTGGGTTTTATTTGATATGTCTGATCCAAGACATCTCTCTTGACAAATATAGGAAACATTGCAGTATAGCATGGACTCGAAATCACCAACTTAGTAAGGATTCAAATAAGAAGTCCAGACATAAAGCGTCGTGGACGAGTATTATAGCAATAAATCAAAGAAGCCTCAATCTCAAGGCATTTACTACTTTCTTTTGAGCGTCTGCTCAGCTTCCCGTTGTGTTTTGTCAATTACAAAAGATGTCGATGTTTGTTTGTAAATGAGGCGTACTCGTTATAAATTGATAGGAAGATGCAGTTAGAATGCCGCGATAAGGCTTGCTTATGGTGAGTTTAATTGTTGGCAATCACGTAGCAGATAAAGACAGTAGATGAAATTTTTGAATTTTTCTCAGCTACAATCTCTCCTTATCCAATGGGGAATACAAAAGACAAGCAAATTTTGCAATGCGCATATAATAATTTTCAAAAAGCTGATACATTTAAATTAATAGAAAGAGAATGATATTACCTGCTTGTCCAAGGTCACCAATATAGCGAGACGGCGAAATCACCACTTAGGTTCTGGTATCATAAATGTCTCCTTTCAACGTTGAAATACCGCTTAAAGAGCATTTGCATTATGGACAATTCATGCAGTACATTTAATTTTACATACGTAGTATTAAGAGAATATTGTTTTCCCCAAAATATTCGATTTGTCATTTTGATGCCAATATATGTTTTAAGATCTTCTGAACACGTTTTGACTATTTTTGGAGTGATTTCCGCCTGTATGTCTGTTGTTTATGGTCAATTTCTTGTGCACGTAATAGCAGAAAGAAATAATAATGGAATTTCAAGAAATTTTACATGCGGCTTTGTTATGTAAAATATGGAACTAGATAGAATTTTTTTAAATTCGAGCGAAAACTTATGATTTATTTTCTAAATTTTATAATTATATAACTGTGGCAATACAAAATAAAGATACTTAAAGTTACACCTTTAATTATTAAATTCATTATTTTAAATCACATTAACATTCTGTAAATTCATATATAGTGGAATTAACATTTAAACGTACATTGCTCTTTGTTGTGCCGCAATAACCCTCCAATTATTTTTACCTTTTGTGTAAGTCCTGAAAAGAATTATTAATTAATATTAAAAGATTAGACTATTTAAAACTTAAACAATATCATTTATTAACAACATCAATTTATCAAAAGCACTAATTTTCATCAATATCAACTTTCAATTATTATCAATTTTCATTTAATATTTTAGAAAGGGGAGATATGGGACCCGAATTATTAGATTTGCAATAGTGTCTAGGACCGGTAACATCAGAGCACATACCTTCCAGTTTAGCCTTGGGCTCATCGTTCTGAGGCTTGCATCAGTCTTGTACTGCCATAACTCTGTGGTGTGTGGCTCCTCCTCGTATTACTAATGCACTCGCTATTTGATCTACCTCCATTAATTTGGAACATCTCTTACTCTTAAGTCATTATAGTGTAAACACTTGTACTCTAACTGCAACTCCTAAGTCATGTCTGCTAGGTCATGTTCACTTCGCTCCCTTTCGTAACTCTGTTTTAGACTTGTGGTTCCTTCGGCGGGGGGGAGGGGTAGCTCCCCCCTTCTTCCCCTTGGCGCTCATTGGTTCCTCTGAACCCAATGGCATCACTTCACGTATATCAATGCCCCTCTCAACCCCTTTGGCCTGGGACACCCAAATTTATAGTATTTGACCTAAAAGTTCACGTTGTTGTAAACACCGGCGCCAGCCAGACTCGAGCTTTGTTAGCCGTTCTATAGCACCATAAATATTGAAATAAAAATGTCTCATGTGAGGACATATTCTGGCCTCACAATAACATAGCACTATATGATAAAATTTGACACAATCAAACATAAAGGGATTTATTTGTAGGTCTGTGATCATAAGTTTAAATCATTGTTGAGAAAAAATAACCACTATACAATTTTTTGTTCGTGACGTCATTAGCTCCACTTGACGTCATTAGCTCCACTTGACGTCATTAGTCCCACTATATTGTTAAGTATGATATCAATAGAAATATTTTAAGCCCTTTAAAGTGAATGGTATTATTAAGTAATTGCAATCATTTGGATCCACAATACTGCTTTTTCCAATTATCCTTTCTTACAGAAAACTGCTAATACATCAATTTTGTCTACTCAGACAAATTCATAACATATAGATGAATCAATATAATATTCTAAAAAAATCAATTTTTATGTTAACTAATAGTACTGAGTAAATAACATCGCAGAATGACCAGTACAATATTTTGCATTAACAACAACGAACATTACTAACCACACACCACCAACGAATATAAAAAAATTTTTGAGTATGTAGAATTTAGTATGTTGTTTTTGTTGTAATTTAAATAACATAAAAAAAAATCTGATGTGCCAGCACATGACTTTTCTTATATAATTCAATGAATTTACTTCTTTTACAGTTAAAAAAATGTTATTCTTATAGCCGATACTTATATTCATTCCAAAATATTGAATTCTCTTCAATTAGTCGTCATTTCCATTGATTTAGCGTCATTTTTATCTATTTGGCGAGATTTTCGTTAATTTGGCAACATTTAAAAATGTCGCTATGTTGGCGACATTCTGCTAAATACGTCGCCAAAATCATGCCAAACGTTATGGACGGAGAAATAATTTATTCTTACAGTGGATAAATGACTATTAGCGTACAAATAAAAAAGTGTTACTCAAAGTATCTTTTCTCGTGAATGGAATAAGTTAAATCCACGAGAATGATGTCACCCAATTTATCGCATGATATTATATATGAAACGTGAACATGTTTCTTAACAGTTAATATTTTTTTTTAACTTATGGGATTTTTTAATAAATTTATTTGTAAAATGTGCAATATCTCGAGAACGGTTCATGCTAGCGTTCTAAAGTTCATGTCAATCGTTTTTTATGGAAAAATTACATAAGAAATGTCTATTTGATTAACTTATTAAATGTTTTGATTTTTTGATGATTTTTTCAAAATTTCAGTCGAAAATTTAGAGGGGGTTCTGATCATTCGATTGTATTTTAAAACAATAGTTTTCCAGTATTCACGGATTGTGATTTTTGTACCAATATTCATTCGAATCGCTCCATTCGTTCGTGAGATATCGTCTCCCCAGGCTCACTGACACACACACACTCACAGACATCACTTCAAAATTGTTCAATTCGTGAACAGGGCTGCTTGAAACGTGCTCTCCCGTCGAAAACTCGAATTCGAATTTTCGCCCCCTTCATAATACTTTCTTTATACATTATGTACATAAGGAAAGTAATATTTGAAGTTTTGTAGAGCAAGACATAACACTTCACGACGACAAAATTTGAAGAAGATTTCATCGAATGTGTTACCTGGAATATTTTATTTTAGACTGAATTTCAATTTTAAGCTTTACGTCGCTTTGAAATGAAAGTCATGGAATTGGTAATTTAATTTTAAAATTAACCATTTTTGACAATCTGTATAAAAAACTATTGACTTTATCAAAATTACGGCTTCTAGATTTGAAATTTATGAAGTTTGAAACGTATTCGTCTCTTGTAAAGAAAGTACGAGGTTCTATCTTTATTTTTGAGTGATGCGATAGATTTAATGCACACACTTCTTTTTACCTTGATTTTAGAGGTCTTTAATAAATATTTAAAAATCTATCAATTATTTAAAATTCTCGAATGTTTCAAGACTACCTTCAATTCAATACCTACGTTTAAAAAAACACGAACCGAGTAGGGAATTTGTAATAGTTGGAACATACAGACGCGACCACGTTTTAATGGTATAGATTTGGTAAATTGACTTAAAGTCTATGGTTTGGATAATAAACAGATGATAAGTACTTTGTAGTCCTTTGAATGACCTACAAAGATGTAAAATTGGATTTCGGTTCAGCATCATAGCTTTCGATTTATAGGGATTACAATTTTGATATTTTAATATTTCGAACTATTTTATAAAGGTGGTTCTAATTTCGGTATTTTAACACTTTGAGTTGTTGTAAATATGGCTGAGGCAAACAAATCACTCAGAAGAAAATATGTTACTCTCGCAAAATCATTTCATTTCAGTTCAAATAGGGCTGCAGATTTTTACAAATATTGTTTACAGTTCCATTCTTTTAACACTTTACAACATAGTTGAAAGGTGTTTACGACTTTGTTCATTCTGTCTGTCTGTCCGTTCGCACGTTAACTGCCGTGAAAATGACTTTATCAAAATTAAATTTTAGTGTGTTTTTGAGACCGCTGTAGGATATACGGGAATGTAAATAAATACTATCACCCAATTAGTTTTGGACTGTACCCGGGTTGAAAATTTGAAATACATTGAACCCTATGGGACTTCATTTTTCAAATATTTTTTAAGTGAATTTAAAATTCACAAATTGCTACGAAAATTTTAGGAAATATTCAAATTATCCCATAAAATATATAAGACAAAATTCAACAAAATACACTCTTTTGCAATAAAACAAATAAAGCTCCCCTAAAAAATAATCCGAGAATCTCGAAATTTCGCATGCAAAATCGTTTTAACCAAGTATGTAAATGATTAAATTTGCAAAGTCAATGAGTGTTATTCATCTGTCATAGCTCGCGTTTTTACTGCGCAAATAGCATCCTATGAAATAGGTTAAAAATATGGGCGGTTTATCTTTGCTCGTTGTCAGCGTTGCAGTTCCGTGGAGACTCAACTAATAATGTCGTTACGATGATGCCGAAGACTTTATAAGTAATTAGACGAGTTCGAATGTGGTCGTATAGTCGGGATTCGTAAATCTGGTTGGTCATACCGAGCACGAGTCTGTCACCTGCACCGAACGGACACATCTGTGCAAAACTACATACACCAAATTGGACAAACGGCGTCATTGTCCGGCATCCTACTTGCTATAGCCTCTTCCATGCCACCCGTGGTACCTTCCACCATCTCACGCTACTTGGCTGAGGTGGGGTTACGCTCACGGTGGCCTTTAAGACGCCTGCCCATAACCCTAAAACAACGACAGAGTCTTTTGGAGTGGTGTCGTAGCGGGGCATCATGGCTACCAGCAGCCTGGCATCGCATATAGTGTTCAGCAATGGATCACGCTTCAGACTTTCAGCAGATGATCATCGGGTACGTGTGAGGAAGCGCCAGGACCAGCGGCCCCAATCAGTCTTTGTTTTACACAGGCACACAGCCTCCCTCACTGGGTTCCGGTTTAAATTGGGTGGCACTTTCCGGGCGGTCCAACATTCGTTTCTCATTTAGGTAATGGTTTTCCCGACTTATCCCTTATTAACTTTTCTCTTTTCGACTCTATTCAATGCTGGGAGGTCCTCTCGAGTGACACCCTCAGCGACCACAAATATATTAAAATTTCCCTTAACCTTGATCCCCCTTCAGACAATACATTTTTCTTAAAAACTCAATATGGCATTGGCAAATTTGTTTTTAACTTCAGAAAAAATTTAAATTCCCTCTCCTTCCATTTAGAAAACATCCAGAATACGGCCTTTCTAGACTCTTTTTTTAAAACCTTTATAGATACTATTCAAAATTGTGCAATCAAATTTATCAGAAAAGAAATCCAAAACCATAAATATTTTTTCCTTGTGGAACACTGACCTATCCAAACAGAGAAACTATGTCACTGCTCTCTACAAAAAAATTAAGTCACTTGAGAGAAACTCTGCCTCCCTAGCCGAAATCTCTTCAGTCAAAATTATATATAAACAAAATAGAGCAAAGTATAAAATACTAATCAACAAAACAAGACAAGATTCCTGGAGATCTTATTGTACAAAATGCAATGAAACCTTTGGCTCCCATTTTAAATTCACTTTTAAAAAACACAAAAAATTTAATGACATTAATCTTCACTTCCCTGATCCCCCCTCTCTTAATCACGCTGATAGATTGAAACGTTTGTTGGCCCATCACTTCAAAGAAAATAGTAACTTTTCTGCTTTCCCATCTTTTACTTTGCCTTCTGAGGGAATGGGGGGGGGGGATATCTGATGGCGAGCTTCATGTAGTATTTAAAAATTTTAAAAATGGCAAGGCTCCTGGCCTAGACAGCATTGACTTTACCATTTGGAAATATCTATTTAAATTTTCCCCCTCTTTCCTGTCCAAAATCATATACCTTTGGTTCAAATTTTGTCATTTTCCCTCATGTTTAAAAAATGCAAATATCTTTTTTTTCAACAAACCTGGAAAAGTTCCTTCTCTCTGTTCCTCTTACCGGCCAATCTGTCTTTTACCCACTTTTGGAAAAATTCTGGAAAAAATCTTTATAAACAAGCTCAATTTTTGGTTATCCTCTACCGGAGCTCTTCATCCCCTTCAGTTCGGCTTCAAAGAACTGACGAGCTGTGAGGATGCTTTTCTCAGGCTGATTGAGAACATCTCTAGTCATAAATCCAAACATTCTGTGTCCCTGACCACCGTGGACATCTGCGGGGCATTTGACAGCCTCAATTGGACCTTACTACCTTCCTCATTCTCCAATATTAACCTTCCAGATATCTACCAAAATTTTATTTTTTCGTACTTGAACAACAGACAAATCATACTTTCAAACGGTTCTTTTCAAATTACAAAAAACATTTCTTCGGGCGCTCCCCAGGGTTCGGTTTTATCACCCTCCCTGTGGAGCATTTACTTTAATAACATTCTTAAACTAAATAATGATATTTACTACCTTCAGGCCTTCGCAGATGATCTTGCGGTGGTCACCTTCGCTTCCAACCTAAAATCGCTCCCTCTAACCACAAACAGTCTTCTTAATCTGATCTCTTCCTCCCTCTCGGACCTTAAACTCTCTATTGCCCCCGAAAACTGTAAATCAATCGTATTTAAAAAAATCTGATGTGGGCAACACATGACTTTCCTTATATAATGTAATGAATTTTATACTTTTACAATAAAAAAACAAATTTTTCTTATAGGAGATACTAATATTCTTTCCAAGATATTGAATTTTCGACAATTAGTCGTCCTTTTCACTGATTTAGCGTCATATTTATCCATTTGGCGAGATTTTCGTTAATTTGGCAACATTTAAAAAAAGTCGCCAAATTGGCGACATTCCGCCAAATTCGTCGCCAAAATCTCGCCTAGCGTTATGCACTAAGAAATAAGTTATTCTTACAGCAGATAAATGACTATTGGCGTTCAAATACAAAAGCATTACTCAAAGTATCTTTTTTCATGAATGGAACGAGCTAGATCCACGAGAATGATGTCACTCAATTTATCGCATGGTATTACATATGAAAAGTGAACATGTTTCTCAATAGGAAATATTTTTTTTTATTTTATATGACTTTTTGATAATTTTTTTGAAAAATGTACAATATCTCGAGAACGGTTTATGTTAGCGTTCTAAAATTTATGTCAATCGTTTTCTAATAAAAAATTACATAAGAAATGTTTATTTGTGTAACTTTATTAGTGGTTTTGATTCCTTAACGATTTTTTCAAAATTTCATTCGAATATTTAGGGGGATTCTGAACATTCAATTGCGTATAAAAACAATAGGCTTCCAGTGTTTACGGATTGTGATTTTTGTACCAAATTTGATTCGAATCGGTCCATTCGTTCGTCAGTTATCGTCTCCACAGACTCACTGACACACACACGCACACACACACACATACTTTCACACACACACACACACACACACACACACAGACATCACTTCAAAAATGTTTGATTCGTGATCAGGGATGCTTGAAACGTGCTCTCCCGTCGAAAACTCGATTTCGAATTTTCGACCCCGTCACAATACTTTCCTTATACATTATGTATATAAGGAAAGTAAAAAACCGCACCAAAATCAGACAACGTCCCTCCTTCAAAATTTTAAATTTTAGAATTCAAACTACAAGACAACTTATATATTTAGGCATTACGATTGATGACAATCTTAAATGGAGCTCCCATATTTTCAACCTTAGAGAGAAATGCTTCAAGTTTGCCAGCACCTTTGGGAGGGTGACTGGTAATAACTGGGGTGTTGAAAAATCCTTTCTTAAAATTTGGTATCTTTCGGTAATCGAAAAGATCATCACTTTTGGTGCGGGAGTTTGGGGAAAAGCATTGACTGGGGCCCAGGTCAAAAACTTTTATATCTTCAAAGGATTTTTCTTCTAAAAATTTCTTGTGGTTTTCGGACTACTTCTAACATTTCTCTCTACTCCTTAACTGGCATCCCCCCTATTCAGCTTATAATAAATTCTCTTTACAAGAAATTCACTTTTTGGAAACTTCGCCTTAACCTTTTAGCTAATCCCGCTCTCCCCCCCCCTCCCCGAAAAATTTTATCATAACTGTCCCCTTTCCAATATCCCTTCCTCCCAACGTGTGGTTAATCTTGTCCCCCGTGATCCCCTTAATTTTTCAAATATTAACATTTACACTGATCTCTCTACCATGGATGATAACACAGGCTACGCCATCTGCATCTTCAAAAATGATTCTTTAGACAATACTTTCACCTTTAAACTCGAGCACGGGAACACAGGTTTCCTGGCAGAAATTGCTGCTATCCACTATGCCATAAACTGGGCTTCTTCAAATAACTCAAAAAATAATATATTTACTGACAGTCAATCCTCTATTTCGGCACTTCAATCTATCAAAAACAAATCTAATTACTTATCTAAAATTAAAATTAACGCAAATTATAATAAACACCTAACAAACCTTTGTTGGGTCAAAGCACACTCCGACATCTCGGGTAACGAGGTCGCCGATAAACATGCCAAACTTGCTACCTCCTCCAGTACCCCCACCTCCCTACCTTTTCCATACTATCTCTTAAAAAAACATTTTAAAAATGATATTTTAAATTTACGGCAAATCTACCTTAATAATTATATTTCGCCCCGCACCCATGACCCGGCTAGAATCTCAACTTTTCTCCCAAAGGTAAACTTCAACACTCAAATTACTAATAAATACCTTATATACTTATTACTGGCCACGATCCCTTCCCCGGCTATTTATACTCCTTTAAATGTAAAACTTCTTCCAGATGTACCTGTGGTTCCTTCGGCGATGCCGATCATTATGTATTTTCCTGTCCCCTTACTAAACCTTATCATCTCTCAAAACCTTCCCCCCAAAACTCTGCGACCTGGTTCTCGAGTGTTTGCTCCAACAAATCTTCCAATAATAAAATCAAGAATTGTGTTCTCATAGCGAGAGAAATCTCAAACAAAATCTCTTATTCAGCCTGGGGACTTTCTGCTTTCAATTTTGTCTCTGGTCGGCGTCTCCCCTTTTTACTTTAACTGTTTTACCTGTTTTTTGCTCGGTGGTGTCGTCCTTTTTTCTTGTCCTTTTGTTTTTTTGTTTTTTTGCCTCGTCTTTGTCCCGTTTTTGTTGGCCTTGTTTGTCCTGTTTTGGCCGTTGGTTGCTTATGCAATGTTTTTCGTCGTATTTAAGTTTTTTGTATTATATTCTTGTAATTTTCCCCTGTCTTCATCAAATTATATATCACTTTTTCAACAAATCACTGTCAACATATCACTAAATATCATATATTATATAATTACACTCATATATTTTAATACTGTCATCAAACATCATGTTTTATATCATGTCATCTTGCTAAATATCATGTCATCTATATTTAATCATGTCATCTAATCATCAAAATGTTAACTCATCATCACCTCTTTGTACAACTCCTTGTAACCTCAATGTATATTTTTTGAAACTTAAATAAACTTTGCCCCAGACCGTCGGACGTTGGCCGCCCCGGGAGTTGGCTTCCGCTAACTCTTTTCCCGGCCGTCCAATTAGATGCTCAAGTCCTCAGGATGAGTCGGACGGTCTGGGTCTTCTACACCTTTCTGGTAGCCGGCCGTCCAATTAGTTGCTCATGTCCACTGGATGAGTCGGACTGTCTGGGGTCACCTTTCTGGTAGGTCGGACGGTCTGGGTCTCAACAACAACAGCAGGCACACAGCCAGGGTGCGGTAGTCTAGGGGTTAGCGCTCGGAAGTTGCACTCGAAAGGGCCGTGTTCGATACGTAAGTCCTTCCGAGAGGTTGGTGGTAGAGGAAGGAGGGTACGGTCCCTGTGGATGCCTCCTACACTGAGTTCCGGTCTAAATTGGGTGGCAATTCCCGGCCGTCCAAACATATACCTTACACCTTTCTGGTAGGTCGGACGGTCTGGGTCTCAGCAACACCATCAGGCACACATCCATTAGCCCTGGTGTGATGATGTGGGGTGCTGTCTCTTACGATATCCCTAGTCATTTTGCTGCTAGTCATCCTGCGTACAGCTTTAACAGCTCAACGATATGTTCATAAATTCATGTGGCCGTTTGCGTTACCCATCATGGCACGTCATTCTGGGGCCATTTTCCAACAAGATAATACCACGTCACATAAGGTTCGCATATCTGTGGATTGCCTCTGTGCTGGTGATACCGCTCCTTGGCTAACAAGTTCACCAGACTGTTGCCAATCGAGCAGGTATGGGACATGTTAGGTTGCCAGATTCGGGCACGTTGAAATGTAGCAGATCTTGATCAACAATTCAGGAATGCCTTACAGATTGTATCGCAGGATGACATTAGGAAACTGTATCACTTCTTACTTAGACGTATACAAGCATGTATTGCCGCGAAGGGGGGGGGGGGTTCAGCAATTACTGATTTGAAAATACAATATGCAATTCCTAACCAATTGACAGGTCCTGCGGCCTTGATTTTGTAATCATTTCATTACCTGTGTATGAGCTGTACGCATATTTAGTTTGAATAAAAACAGTCACTTTCTTCATGGTGCTACGTTTTAATTTTTGTAAAAGAGTGTACATTCGGCATTTTTTTTAAATAAAAATTTGAATAAGAATTGCATCCATATTATATGAAGTGATCACGCGACCCACTTCAAAATAAAATATGGCATTCATCTCGTGTCGAACTCGTGATTTTTAAAGTTATTTTAATTTCATATTTAGTGCTGTATCCGTCCTAAAACTTCTTTATTTTTGCTTAACTTCTATGCATCTACATTCTGAATCAACGCAATTATAATATTTTGTAGTTTAAATGATCATCAAACTTCGATTATTTCAACAACGAAGCCTAATTTTCACGCATGGAGAATGTAATCGCATCAAGATGTAAGATGAGTTGTATAAGAAATGCTGAATTCATTTAAAGCAAAATTGTTTAGCTCTGGAGTCTGCAATATATCTGATATGAATGTAACATTCATTGGTTTTACATAGAAAAGCAGACGATTCTATAAAATTGCATTTTATGATGAAGTTTAAAGCAAGGAGTTCCGCATGGTTTAATTTTTTTAAGTAAAATAAATTGTCGTAGTATTGTGATAATTTAAAAATATCGCCGCTGAATGAAACGAATGGAAAAAAGTTTATGAATGAAATATTTACTGCTTTTATATAGAGAGCCAGCCGATGTATATTTATATGAAGTATCGTTGAAGTTTTCAAATGTAATAAATTATTATAGTATTATGATAATTTAAAAATATCACCGCTGTACGTATCGCATTTTAGAGATGTTTAAATAAAATTGCAGTGCAGTTGGAAAGTGTTTCATAAGCAATGCGTTATGCATGATGGATCTTTCTTTTATATATATATATATTTTGCCCTTTGTGGTGCAAATTTCCTTTTTACTTTTCAGTACTCATTCTTAACACTTTCCAACATTGTGGATAAATGTGTATAGCTTACATCATTCTGCCTGTCTGTCTGTTCGTTCGTACGACACCTGTCGTAAAAATGACTTTCTCAAAATGAAATTTTTGTATGTTGTTGAGACGGTGTGAAGGAGTTTTGGGAATGAAACTAAATAATATTGCATTATTTGTTTCAGATTTACGCGTGGTTGAAGAAATGAAATACATTAAACTCTATGGGACTTAAATTTTCCAAAAAATATTATGCAGAGTTAAAATTCACAAATTGTTTCGAAAATTTTAGGAAATAGTCATACTATCACATAAAATTTGTAAAAAGTAACAAAATATGTTGCGTAATATTTCAAATAAAAATTGAAATAACAATTACACATAAGATATATGGGTCGCGGTAGCCCATTGGTTAGCGCGCTGGAGTTGCACTCGGTAGGCCCGGGTTCGATTCCAGCCACTGCCAAAACTGCCGCCGTGTTCATGCGGAGTACGATCACGTTAAACATGTGGGTCCGAAAGTCCTTCCGAGAGGTTGGTGGAAGGGGAAGGAGGGTACGGTCCCTGTGGATGCCTCCCCCACTGGGTTCCGGTCTAAATTGGGTGGCACTTCCCGACCGTCCAAACAGTTACCTTACACCTTTCTGGTAGGTCGGACGGTCTGGGTTTCAACAACAACATAAGATATATGAATACATTACATGAAGAGATTACATTGTAAAATGAAAAATATGGATTCCATTTTTCTGCTATTATCGTAGATATTTCAAGATCGTTTCAATTTATATTTAACGTTGCATCCGTCATAAAACCGCTTTATTTTGGCGTATTGTCTGTGTATCTGAATTCTGTGCCAACGCATTAACAGTATTTTTGAGTTTAATTCATAATTAAATTTAATTATTCCTACAACAAAGACTAATTTTATTACTAAGCTATGGCATTCAGGATGTGAACAAATCAAGTGATTGTAAGATGTGTTGTAAAGGAATTGCTGAATAGTTTTTCACACAAAATTATTTAGATTTGATGTTTGGAATATAAATGATACGAATGAAACAATCATTGATTTTACATGGAGAGGCGGTCGATTTATATTTCGATGAGACATTTGGCTAAAGTTTATTTTGTGTAACTAGCTTTGTCTTTCTCGATGAAGTTTTAAATTTTCAAGAAAAATAAATTACTGTTGTACCGTGGAAATTAAAAAAATATCAGCGCTTAATGTATCACATTTTAGAATGTTAAAATTAATTTGAACTTCAATTGGAAAAGGTTTCATTTTCAATGATTTATAAATGATTGAACTTTGTTGTTAATTATTCTTTCATTTTTACTTTCCCTGCAATACATGGTAATGTATAGGGAAAGTATTGGAATCATGTCGAAAATCGCAACTCGAGTTTTCGACGGATCTACACGTTTCGAGACCTCTAGAATACGAAAAAACTATTTTTAGCGTGACGTCTGTGTGTGTGTCTGTGTGTCTGTGTGTCTGTCTGTCTGTGTGTCTGTGTGTCTGTCTGTGTGTCTGTCTGTGCAGATTTTGTATCCACTCTAACTAAAAAACTAATGGACCGAATTTCACAAAATTTTGTAGGTAAGTCACTTGTGGGCGGGGCTGGTGCTGATTAGTTTTGGGTACGATTCGGAATAAAAGAACCCGCCTTTTTTTTGCGAAATGGCCCGTAGAAGCTTGAATCCACTCTAGCTGAAAAACTAATGGACCGAATTTCACAAAATTCGGTAGATAAGTCACGTATAGATCACCCTGGTGCTGATTAGATTTTGGTACGATTCAGAAAAAAATAAACTGCCTTTTTTTGCAGAATGGCCCGCAAAAATCGTTCAAATCTAAACTAAAGAACTACGTATGCTCAAATATATCCATTAAATACTTGCTTAATACGTAATTTTTAGCGAAGAAAATAATAAGACCAACCCCATTACATTAGGACTAGCCGTTCTCGAGATATTTTAGTTTTTCGTATTTTCTCTACGCCACCTTTGAAAATAAGTCCGGTTACCGAATGAGAACGAAAATTGAATTAAAAGTGAAATAAATTTAATTAAAATAAAGAGAACATGGATATAAGTCTGCAGGGAAAGTCATGTGCTGCCCACATCAGATTTTTACTTTCCCTGCAATACATGGTAATGTATAGGGAAAGTATTGGAATTATGTCGAAAATCACAACTAGAGTTTTCGACGGATCTATACGTTTCGAGACCTCTAAAATACGAAAAAAATATTTTTAGCGTGACGTCTGTGTGTGTGTCTGTGTGTCTGTCTGTGTGTCTGTCTGTCTATGCAGATTTGTTATCCACTCTAACTGAAAAACTAATACACCGAATTTCACAAAATTTTGTAGGTAAGTCACTTGTAGGCGGGTCTGGTGCTGATTAGTTTTGGGTACGATTTGGGATAAAAGAACCCGTCTTTTTTTGTGAAATGGCCCGCAAAAGCTTATATCCGCTCATCTGAAAAACTAATGGACCGAATTTCACGAGATTCGGCAGATGACTCATGTATAGGTCAGCCTGGCGCTGATTAGATTTTGGTACGATTCAGAAAAACATAACCTGCCTTTTTTTGCAGAATGGCCCGCAAAAATTACCAAAATCTAAACTAAAAATATACGTATGCTCAAATATATCCATTAAATGCCTGTTTAATACGTAATTTTTAACGAAGAAAAGAATAAGACCAACCCCATTACACCAGGTCTAGCCGTTCTCGAGATATATTAGTCTTTCGTATTTTCTCCACGCCACCTTTGAAAATATGTCCCGTTATCAAATGAGAACGAAAATTGAATTAAAAGTGAATTAAATTTAATTGAAACAAAGAGAACGTGTATATAAGTCTGCAGGGAAAGTCATGTGCTACCCACATCAAATTTTTACTTTCCTTGCAATACATGGTAATGCATAGGGAAAGTATTGGAATCATGTCGAAAATCGCAACTCGAGTTTGCGACGGATCTACTCGTTTCGAGACCTCTAGAATACGAAAAACTATTTTTAGCGTGACGTCTGTGTGTGTGTCTGTGTGGTTGTCTGTGTGTCTGTCTGTGTGTCGGTGTGTCTGTCTCTGTGCAGCTTTTTTATTCACTCTAACTAAAAAACTAATCAACCGAATTTCATGAAATGTGGTAGGTAAGTCACTTGTGGGCGAATCTAGTGCTGATTAGTTTTGGGTACGATTCAGGATAAAAGAACCCGCCTTTTCTGTGAAATGGCCCGCCAAAGCTTGTATCCACTCTAGCTGAAAATCTAATGAACCGAATTTCACAAAAATCGGTTGATAAGTAACTTGTGGGATACCTTGGTGCTGATTAGATTTTGGTACGATTCGGAAAAAATAACCTGCATTTTGTTGCAAAATGGCCCGCAAAAATCGACAAAATCTAAAATAAAAAACTACGTAGACTGAAATATGTCCTTTAAATGCTTGTTTTATACGTAATGTTTAACGAAGAAAAGAATAAGACCAACCATATTACACTAGGACTAGCCGTTCTCGAGATATTTTTGTTTTTTCGTTTTTTCTCTACACCACCTTTGAAAATGAGTCAAGTTACCAGAAGAGAACGAAAATTGAATTAATAGTGAATTAAATTTAGTTAAAATAAAGAGAATGTGTATATAAGTTTGCAGGGAAAGTCATGTACTGCCCACATCAGATTTTTAATGGTGTTTCGCAATCTACTTGTTTATTGACATTTATTTCTTGGTTTATTAATATTAATTCATATTTTCATTTGATATAGCAGTAACAGAAGATTATTTAATTTGCAATATAGATCCACTTTGCATTTATGCTATGGTGTTAATGTATAGAAAAGGTGTCCATCCATTCGACCTCGATCTATGGCGGAGTGCGTTGATTACATATACTTAAAACATTTTATTCATTTCAACAAGAAATAAGGTAAACTCTAAAATTAATATTTGTATTTTAGAAGGTAAATATAGGATATATTTAAATCGTTAAGCACAATAAACAATATCGGGACTATAATCGGGAAGTTTCCGTACTCAATCACAATGGTCGTTGTGTTGAAACTGTACGACTGTTGTATATATTAGAGTACCCAGATTATGTTTGAATTTTAAGGGTTTAGATCGAGGTAGTGCTATATAAAAATTTAGATCGCAAATCCAAAAGTTTGGGCGGTCTCGGTTTATAGGTTCATTTTCCCTGTTTGTTAATATATACTAAATGCAAATTCTATAATAATTCATGGGTGTTTGTATATTGTGCATTAACTGTATAGCGCGCATTGTGCTGTATATTGTGAATATTATTGTGTGTTGAATATCGTGTTTGTATATTGTACATTACTATTAATATCAATTTGACACACATTTTCCTTTAAAAAATCAGTTCCAGATTTGTTGTTTCTAAACTCCATGGTCTAGGTATATCCTAGACCAAGTTCATAAGACTATTACAATGCATTCGCTAAGCCACTAGTTCTTGTTTGTTTGAGAACTGTGCACAGAGATAGCCAAACAATTAGCAATATGACTATAGGTAACACGAGAATTAGAGAAAAGGAAAGTTGGGAAATACTTGACTCCACTATCAAAATTTATATGGCTAGTATGTCCGTTTCTGGGTCTTGTCAGAGCAGTCAAATACCACAAATGGTTCATGGTATAGGAAGAATTGCAGCTTCAACTTGATAGGAACAATAAAGGTTGGAGTCCGACTTTACCTCAGGGAATACCTGCTAGCATTATCTGATATCTGAGAATATGGACTCGTCTTAACGTCTAGACGGAGCCGGTGGTCCTTCCAGGTGTAAACTCCCGACGTACTTCACTCGTAGATATCTCAAATAGTAGATAGAGTTTTCCTACGGTTCGCAATAATTGAAATTAGGGAATAACACCTCATGCTGAACTCTCATTTTGACCTCGTGGTTTTCTCCTTCTTTAAACCCAATGTGCAAAAGTGTCAAAAAATCTTCGGTGATTGTCTACTTTTTTGACATTCTGCTCGTCAGCTTTTAATCTCTTTATGTCCATGCTTTCTTTTCGTACTCTAGTGGTATTTGAACTTCACCCATACGAATCATAAGTGCCGATGCCCTTTTTTAATTACATGGCGAAAGTAGGGGTCAGCCAAAAATGCACGACACTGTTTAGGCCCAACCCATCTAAAAATATTTTTGGATCATTTTGGAAGAAACTGTACGGTATATATTACATGATATGTACGACTTCGCCCAGTCCTCTCAGTGATCGGAAAAAGTAAAAAACCACGATGCTTTAAAAATGTGAAGATCGCATCATTGCCTGTGCTCATCAATCAAATCGAAAAGCCTGGATGACATTAACAATTTTCTCACAATGGTTGGAGGACATTAACGAGATGATGAAGAGAGAAGGAAGGAAAATTCTTCTTTTGGTGGATAATGCCACATCACATGGAATCATGCAGCTGAGCAGCGTGAGCCTGAAGTTCCTGCCACCTAACTGTACTTCTATAATCCAACCACTGGATCAAGGAGTGATAAAGATCTTTAAAGCTCACTACCGAATTCATTTTCTGAAGAAAATGGCCCTGGTGATGGAGGAGGCAAATTCAGCAACCCAACTAAAGAAGAAGGTGAACGTCATGGATGCTGCCTATTGGATATCAATGGCTTGGAATGAAGTAGCCCCCTACACCGTTCAAAGATGCTTCTACAAAGCAAGATTCCCGTGTAAGAAGGAGGAATCAGTAATAGAGGACCAAGAAGCCTCACGCCACGGCAGGATTGGAGGAGGAGATTTCATGTTTAGTATAAGCAATGTGCGTGTACACATGATTCATTGAAATTTAAGTTATTTGTAAAACTGAGCTCAGCTATTTAAGGAAAACAGTGCTCAGCTAGTAAAATTGTATTACTCATTCTTTCAATGACTACATTTATAATAACTGAAGAATTTGAAAATGCATCTAAACATTTTTGTCTCAATAAATATAAATCCTCAGTTATAAACAAGAACATATTGATATTTTCGTAGACATTAAACATGAAAATTGTTTATAAATATAACTATTGTTGTAACAGCTGTCTGGTTTAAATATAATTTCTGAGTAACTTAGCATTTTAATTGGAGTAAATGAAGTAAATAATGGAAGTAAGAAATCAATACACCTTATTTTAAATAATAATCAAAACAACTTCAATAAAAAGATGCCATTTTTTAAATTATAATAAGTGAGTTTTCCCGCGTAAAAACTTAAGTCACATCCATGTTTCTCCAAATTGCATACCGTTCACATTTTTGAGCTCATTATGATGGCAGAAAAATAAATTGGAGTTGTAATTGGAGAAGTATTTTATTTTAGAAATATCTCTTTTTATAAATTACTCATTATTTTTCTGCTTTTAAGGTAAATAAATAGAATTATTTCAATTATTGAAAGATATGGTTATTAAAAATGAAATGCATTTTGAAGAATATTTTTTGCAATCGAAGAATAGTACAGATGCACAGTAAACTAAAATATTTCTAGTTCCATTACTGGCTCTTAATACCGTAAATTGGCAGAGTGCCGGAAATTATACAATTTAAAGTTAAAAGAAAATCCACTCTCCATCTCTATATTTAATTATAAAGTGCTCGAATATTACTTGAAATTAAAAATGATAGATATAATTTTCTGAATTATTTTGAATTGACGCTCTATTAAATAGGAATAATTTTCCGAATACACTGATAACTTTATGAAATGTGAACAATTTTGAAGAACTAAATTGGCAAATGTAATTTCTTACAGAACAATTTCTGATAAGAAAGGACAGCCAACCATGAACTTGAATGGAACTGGAAACTGCCATGATATAAATAATGATTATTACTGTGCTATTAATAAATTTTTTAAACTTTGCAACTGATTTCTTGATAATCTTCATGTTTTTTATTCAGCCACAGGTGCTTTAAAAAATAATTCCTTGTAAATAGTTTGTATTTTAATATATTTAACAATATTTTTTATTTGTAGTTTTTTGTATTGAATTTTATCTTGCATGCTATAACTGGAATTTTTTCTGTAGCTTGAATTCTTTTAAATAAATAAATAAATGAGTTAAATATATAAATAAATAAATGCTGTCATTAGTTATGTTGATCTACTCCGGCTAGGTAAGGAATTTCTTTTAATTATATTTCAAATGTAAAAAATAGTTTCTTTGTTTAACTTTATAAACTTACACATGGTATATCAATTATGTTTATTTATTCATGGTAGGGCCATCATGTGCATAACTAAATCCTGGATAAGGTTGGGGAAGGCATGAATATGACACATGCTGCTTAGAGATTCCAAATTAACTTTAATTTGTTTAGGTAAAATTAGTACGTGTGAATTAATATATATGTTAGAACTGCTAATGATAAATGTGTAAAAGAACTATACAAAGTTCAGTTCGATCTAATATAAATGTACCACTTAAGCAAAATTCCGAACGTCGTGGAAAATCAGAAATAGGTAAAATTTTTTGTAGAGAAGGTGACGTGCTATCCACATCAGATTTTGTTGTATTGTCCTTCTTGTAGTCTTATCATACATATTTATCAACCAGATGGATCTGTATAGATTACGTAGTTAACCGATATTCTTATCTTTTATGTTGGAAGTACACCATTCCGAAGTCCACCATTCGAAAGTAAAACTTCTAATTTGAAACGACCTCTTCTGTATTATTTTTAATACAGACTACATCCTGAGCTGTGACCAACACCTTGTAGTATTGAATTTGAAGTTAAAATTGCTTAAATGCAAAACGAAAAGTAAAAATACTAGACCAGTTGGGTACGATATTGCTAAATTAAAGGATAAGGATATTTATGAGAAATTCAATATTGAATTAAAGAACAGATTCTCTGCCTTAGAGAATAATGAATTAATCTTGGAGGATGTGAAGGAACAGTGGAGTCAAATACAGACTATTTTAAACGAAACAGCAGAGAATACTATAGGGAAAAAGAAAAAGAGAAAGAATAAAGAATGGATAATTGGAGAAACATGGAAGTTCATTGAGCATAGAAGGAAAATAAAGAGCATTGACAGTACTATATCTGAAAGATTATATCAAGTTTACAAAGAAAAATACAGGGAGGCAGATAAGAATGTCAAAAGAAGCTCTAAGAAGGACAAAAATAAATACTATGATGATCTAGCTAGTGAAGCACAAAATGCAGCTAAAACTGGACGGACAAGAATTGTTTACCAAATAATCAAACAAATAAGTGGTGAAGTTAAAAAACATGAATGTGGAGTCAAAGATGGGAATGGTAGACTTTTATCTGTTGAGGCGGAGGTTGATGAAAGATTGGGAGAACAATTTGAAAAAACACTAAATGCTAACAACATCGACACTAATGAACAACCAGTGGTCACATTTGATGTGACACCTACCTTAAACATTTCTACAAAGAAAATATCGTTGATCGAGATTAAAAATGCTTTGAAGGCGTTAAAATACAATAAAACCAGCGAAAATGATATGAAAGTTTGAGAAATGCTTAAAGTTAATGTTGAAGAGACAGCTAAATATTTGAAAAATCTGTTTAACCTTATCTGGAAAACTGAGAAAGAACCAGAAAAATAGAAAGAAGCAACGATAATTAAAATACCTAAGAAAGGAGATATTTCTTCCTGTGCGAACTGGAAAGGTATCACTCTAATGTATATTCCAGATAAAGTTTTTGGAAGAGTCATGGTCAACAGATTAAAGACGGAAATTAAGAAGGTTTTGAGAGAGGAGCAGGCAGGATTTCAAAGTGGAGCTGGAACCACTCAACATATTTTTACTTTGAAAAACATCATTGAGCAAAGAATTGAACATAATGCACCTTTATATTTAAATTTCATTGATTTTAGAAAAGCATTTGATACCATTGACAGAGATATGTTGTGGAAGATACTTGATAGTTATGGAATCCCACAAAAAATTATTAACATTATTAGGGAGCTATATCAAAACAGCAATTGCTGTGTTGAAGTAAACGGAAAACTGACAGAGCCCTTCCAAATTAAATCAGGTGTAAAGCAAATATGTGTGATGTAAGGTTTGTTATTTAATATAGTTGTCGACTGGATTATGAAAAACACCATCAAAAACAAGAGAAGAGGTATTAGGTGAAAATTTACATCAGTTTTAGAGGATTTTGATTTTGCAGATGACATTGTTCTTTTGGCCTCTAGATTTTGTGATCTACAACAGAAAAATAATGGCCTTAACAAGTTTTCTAAAATTACTGGTCCACAAATCAATAAAAGTAAAACAAAAGTCTTAAGAATTAATGAAAAAACTTCTGAAAATGTAAAATTAGATGACGAATCAATTGAAGATGTAAATAGCTTCACGTACCTTGTTGTACTGGTGAACAAGGAGGGTGGAACAGATGAAGAAATCAAATTAAGTATTGCAAAAGCTCAGAATTGTTTTAGAAAACTAAATAAAATATGGAGAACTACTAACTAATTTAGAAACCAAAATCAAACTTTTTAATTCCAGACTAAATGTCTGAGGAAAATTTTGGGAGTATTCTGGCCGTATGTTATTACTAACACTGAACTCTACAAGAGTACTGGACAGGAAGAAATTCAGACAGAGATTAAAAAAACGTAGATGGAAATGGACTGGACATGTCTTGAAAATGCCGCAGTATAACATCCCTGCTATGGCACTTACTTGGGGCGACTAAAGGAAAAAAATCTCGGGGTCGACCCAAGCTTACTTGGAGCAGACTAGTGGAGCAGGTCAGAAATCTGATGGATGGGCGAGCTGGTCAGAAGTAAGGAATGCAGCACAGGATCTACCAGGGTGGCGACGCAAGCTGAAGGCCTTATGTGCCGCAAAGCATAGCCTAATGTGCCGCTAAGTTAGAATGATGATGATGACATCCTGTACTTTCTAAAACTCTCTCTTTCTAAAACAATCGAACGTCGTTGCCATAAATTGAAGGAGATAGAAATTTTGTTTTTTTCATGTGAAAAACCCTATTGTGATGTGAGACATCATTTGAAATGCGTGAGACATTGTGAGACATCATTTGAAATGCGTGAGACATTGTGAGACATCATTACTTTCTGGTGTGTGGTTACTTTTAGTGTGAAACATCATCGGTACGGGGTAAATAATTGAAGAAATGTAACTGAGATGAAACGATACGTAGCGTAAGAGGATTCATATTGTTTAGAATACAAATATATGAGGAACATGTGTTAAAATTTAGAAGTCCGGGGGTGTTTGGCGGCTACAGATCGGAAGACATTAGCAACGAAATTTCACAGTCTAAAGGGATTTGGAGAATCATAGACAAAAATAAATTTGCATAAATACAGTTCATGGAAACGGGCGGTGCTCTTGAGTTAGAATTGTGACGAATCACAATTCAGAGTTTTTCGAGTCGCATAGTTTGGAATAGAGGGGAAAAAATGTCCTCGTTAAATAAAGTGAAATTTTGGAAGGGTATAAATATGCTCCGAAGAACAAGGCATTGAGATATTGAGAACTGCAAAACTGCTGGGAGGAGTGATCAACGAGCGGGGCTGTAGTGCACTGAAAGCATGAGACATCGTAGGAGACCCCAGTCAGAGGAAGGAACGACTTCTGTGTAAGTACTTCACTAAATTCACTAAGGCTAGCGCTTATATGGTAAGTTCTGTACATAGCATGGGTGGTCGTTCTCAGTTGTCGTAGGACTTTATCAAGAGTTTAGAGAAATTATGTGTTGTCATAATTTAAATCAAAGCCTAAAATTCTATGAATAAATTATATATACCCCTCTTTAGCATCACCTTTTTAACGTGGGTGACTTTGGGTACCGACCATTTTATATGGAGATCTGGAAAATCCTCGGGGCGGGGATGGAAGCATTTGCATATGAGCAAGATGTTTATGGGAATTTGGCATTGAATATAAGGTGTGTACTGTTTTTGGCTTTGCGAATTTCGGGCATCTTTGACAGCTCGCTGGATGCTCGCTTCCGCTAGTTGCGCATGTACACGCAGTTTCATGTCTATTGTGGAACTCAAGTGGCTAGTGAGGAATCCAAATTCCGTTCTTGTACGATAGGATAAACTCTTAATAATATCTAAAATCAGACAAGTTTTGTCCATGCCAAAAATCGTCCTGACGGTAATCAGTGACCCATACACACATGTCCCTAAGATGATAGGACACGAAGATAGGACATTAGTTTCTTGCACATTAGTTCGACTAAAACACGTCTTACTCCAAAGACAGCTCCGTCAAAATATCTCAAACGTTTTTGAGAAAGTGTATGTGTACATGTTTGTGTGTATGTTAGTGTATCTGGAAGCGATATTTCACGAACGAATAGAGGGATTCAAAAAAATCGGCAGTGGCTCCAGTACGATAGAGCTAAATTATTTTTGAAATAATTCTCTAAAAAAATTGAAATCGTGTCCTTAATTTGAATTTCCAGAAAAATTAATGGGCCTTTGAGATTAATTGCTAACAAATTGTAGGAAATTTATTCAATATTCCCAATTTCTGGAGACATAGCATTCCATGAAGAAAATAATTTGTAATATCTCGAGAATGACTTGTGATATCCTGTGAATAATATTTCCCATTAATTTAACCTTAACTAACTGATATATTCGAAGAAAGTTTTCTTCTATTTTATTAATTTGTTTAGGAGATATCAAATTGGATACTCATACATGATTGAAAAATGACTTATATGAATTTCAGGGACTATTAGAAAGTTTAATTTTAATTAAAATTCAAGAATGTTTTTATTGATCTCATCCCAATGCGTTCACTTTACATATACTGTATAATGGTAGATTTATAAATGGATTAAAATTTTAAAAATTTCGTAGGTCGACATTCAAATGTATTATTATGTACGTTAATTTCACAAAGATTCGATTGGCGACCTTCTTATAGCACGTAACCTGAGTTAAAGTACGACCTTACTCTATTGTGAGCAATACAGTTGGTTTGTTTTCGCTAAATACTTTCAAAACAGTTCAAAATATTGATCTATTTTGAAAATATTATAACCGCCTTCAAATCATTATAACCACCTATTCAAAATATTAAGATACCGAAATTTTAACTACTATATTTCGTAATCTAGGAACATTATCCGAAATCAAATAATATGTCCTTGTAGAGCTTTTAAATGGTTATACATTACTTCTTCTAGTTCATACATGCCGCTTTTAGTTTTTGAGACATAAGCATCACAACATTGAAAAACGTTTTCAAATTGACAAGATGATTTCTCCCGTTTAAAATGCTTACATTTTCCTTAATGCTTCGATTTCAGCCAGAGATATCCCATACATAGATGTTATAACCATAAAAAATTTGGTACGATTTTCACAATCAGTGAATACTGGAACACTACCGTTTTAAAATTTGACCCAATGTTCAGAAAATCTTCTCTAATTTTCGAATGAAAATTTGAAAAACTCTGCAAGACATCAGATGCTATAATAATGTTAAATAAATAACCATATTTTAAGTAATTTATCATTAGAAAAAGAGTATTTCCCACTTTTGAACGTTTGTATAAATCGTTTTCGATATATAGCACGTTTTCAGATAAATTTATCGAAAAGTGCAAAAAGTTTAAAATAAGTAACATGTATCGTTAAATAGGATGATCTTAGCGATGAATCTTGGGTAATATAGGCAACTTGACAAATTTCTTAAAATGTTGCTAATGAAACGAAAATGTCGCCAAATTAGCGCTTAACGAAAATATCCCCAAAATTTGATAAAATGTAATATACGTATTTACTTTACCTATACAGGGTGTTTCAAAAATATTGAAATTAATTATTTTTTTAATTTTTTACCTGTTGGAGATAAGTCGGCAATGTAAATTGAAAAAATGTTGAAAGTAAGGTAGGATATAAGACTACGTTAATGAAATAGTCCTCCCATTAATTTTCAAAAAGTCGCAATTTTTAAATTTTTATACGACCCCATTTAACAAATTTGATCTATCAGAAAATTTATATTTTTAATACAACAAGATCATTAAAGAAACCGCATGCATCTGTATCTTTAAAATTGAGCGAGTTATATTTAATTGAAAATTGAACATTGTGAATGGGACCATATATCAAATTATAAATGTAAATGTGTGACATATTACGAAAAAAATAAAACTGGTTGATGATATATAGGATACGCAACCGCGTAGTGGGTACCACTGCTTTATATGATCTCTGTCTGTGTAATGCTTTATTTAGATGCATTTGTGATAAAAAAAATTGACACATATCAAAGTATTTTTGATCTAAACAATTTACATCGTCAATTTGTTTATGATCCCTATTTTCACCGAGGAAGCAGCCTTTCACATTGTCGAAAAAGTGGTATAAGTCATATTGGTTTTTTTATCATGATTCGGTTGATTTTAAATATACAGATATGCGGTTCTTTTAATGATAATAAATATAATAAATTAATGTAGTATTGTGATAATTTAAAAAATATTACCGAGGGATGTATCGCATTTTGGAGATGCTTAAATAAGATTGCGTTGAAGTTGGAAAGTGCTTCATAATCAGTGCTTTATGCATTATTGATCTTTCTTGTTTTTAATGAACTTGTTACTCTAAAAATAAAAAAAATTCTGGTTGACCAAATTTGTCTAAGGGGGTCGGTATGAATATTTAAAAGGTGTAACTTTTTGAAAATTAAGAGGAGGACTATTTCATTAACGTAGTCTTAGGTCGTTCCTTACTTTCACCATTTTTGCAATTTACATTGCCTATTTATCTCCAACAGATACAAAATTAAAGTGCATTTCAATCTTTTGGAGACGCCCTGTATAATATATTATATAATGTGTAGGGAAAGTATTGTGACGGGATAGAATTCGAATTTGAGTTTTTGACGGAAGACCAAGATTTAAGTATCCTAGGACTCGAATTGAATGTTTTTGAGGTGATATCTGTGTCTATATGTGTTATTATTTGTTTGTCTTTGAATCTATTTAAGCTATATCGCATGAACGAATGGAGCGCTTCAGACATTATTTTCTACATATAGTAGTAATAATTTCGATAGCTTAATATTTTAAATTATTTTGAACAGGTGATTCTAATTTCGATATTTTAATATTTTGAACTGTTTTAAGTATTTCAAAATAAGTCAAACCATTTACAAATAAATATGTTATTCATAAAATTGTTTCGGTTCCATCGAATTGGAGCCACTGCCGATTTTTTTAATATCTCAAACACAGATTGATATGTTTTAAAGTATAATGTATATGTATTTGTATGATAAAAGTACTTCCAAAGCATGGAGTAATTTAAGAAAAAGTAAAGGTTTAAGTTTAAAAAAAATTTATTTCATATCTAAAACGTACAGTATTTTCAGAAAGGCTAAAATTTTCTGTGAGTAAATTAGGATTTGCATCGATTCTGAAATTTATGTATAAATTGATAATTAGATAAAACAATTGAATGTAATTATATATATTATTTATTTTTGAAATAATTCTCTATAAAAGATTGATGTCGTATCCTTAATTTGATTTTCCAGAAAAATTAATAGGCCTTTGAGATTAATTGCTAAAAGAATTGTAGGAAATTTCTTCAATATTCCCAATTTCTGGAGACATAGTATTCCATGAAGAAAATAGTTTGTAATATCTCGATAACGACTTGTGATATCCTGTGAATAATATTTCCCATTAAGTTAACCTTAACTAATTGACATATTCGAAGGAAGTTTTCTTCGATTTTATTAATTTGTTTAGGAGATATCAAATTGGACACTCATACATGATTGAAAAATAACTTATGAATTTCAAGGACGATCAGAAAGTTTAATTTTAATCAAAACTCAAGTGTGTTTTTATTCATCTCATCACAATACTTTCACTTTACATATACTGTATAATGGCAGATTTATAAATGGATTATAATTTTAAAAATTTCGTAGGTCTACATTCAAATGTATTATTATATATGTTAATTTCACAAAAATTCGATTGGTGACCGTCTTATAGTACGTAACCTGAGATAAAGTACGACCTTACTGTATTGTGAGCAATATATTTTCATCAATTAAAAGCAACATTTTAATAGATTGCCTTTGTTTATTCCTAATCCACATAGATAAGTATTACATAGCAAAACGCCTGGCCAATTTAATCTTAAGTCGAAGCAAACAATAATGTTTTTGTAGGAAGGATTTATTTAGAATGAATGATTAATGACGTAATATGGAAACAATAAATTTTGCTTCAAATTAGTTGGTTTTGATAGATCCCTAAACACTAAACCTAGTAAAAATAATACAAAATAAATAAGTAAGTAAATAAAAATAAAAAAATAAATCTCGCCAAGTTTGCAAAAACAGCTGGACAATAAAACAGCCTCCAACAAAATTTTGGTTCCAAAATCGGTTAGTTTTTTTTTGTATTTTAATAAAGCTTATATGTTCGTAGTTATACTCACTAAACAAGGTTATTAAATATGTTTTGCAGTTTTACTTTTCTCTTTAGTCAATCATTGTGTTCTACACCTTCGTTTCCTCATTGATTTTCACTTCTTTCTATTTCTGCAGTTAATAATAATCTCCTTCCCTGCTTCAGTTATGTTCCTGTACATCAGTCCCCTATCAAGCTCTCACTAGTGAAGGGTTCAGCTTCTTGCTTGTCCTGTAGAAGAATGCTTTTTCTTGCATCAAAACAGTTCGATACGTCTATTTTTATGTTGCAAAATCTGGTAACGAAGTTATTATATTTTATAACTTTGGCAGCAGTTAGATTTGTACGTATTAATTTGAAGCTTTAGAATAAATGTGTTGCGTGGCCAGTGGGTACAGCGTGGCCAATTTTTACAAACATGAGTTTCTGTAGTAAATTATGATATCTATAACAAATGCGCTCTAATGTTTGAAAGTAACTTCGTAAAAAACATTTTTTTTCAACAAAGACAATTTCAAAGAATGTTCTCGTTGTGGAACAAAATAAATGTTGCTAGTTGGAAAGAGTGTTTTAAAAGTATTTTAAACATTTCCTTACAGATTATTTATTAAACGAGTCACGTTTTTACTTTATCGTTTTATACTTTAACTTATTATTTTGTATTGTTTATTTGTTAAGACACATCGCATTAAATAATCATTTTCAATGTAATATATCTTCTACAACATCATTTACATTAAAAAAATGAAAACATTGTTTTGTAATTACTTGAATCTACTATAAATGTAGATTGTTGCGATTTTGTAACTAAATTGTGAATTTTCTTTGGATTTTAAAAGTATTTTACGTAATATGTTGCATCTTGAAATATATTTGATGTGTCCAGTACTATGCCTGGACTTCCATGGAAACTACGGATTAAATACTAGCCTATTAAGCTGTGCTTAAACATGCCACATGCTACAACACCAGCTTTTTACAGAATTTCTTTGAACTACAATATACAATGCCTTCTCTGGCTGTAAAAATCGTCATACTGCCACGGTAATGGAATTTCTATAATCGTGCAGGCTTTGAAACAAATTCATGGCAGGAAAGGTGTGTGTTTAGAAATAAGTTATTTAACATTGTTTCCAGTCATCCGAAGAATTTTAAGAAGCTTCATTATAAAACAAGTATTTTATGTAGGAGCCTCCATGTGGTGGCAGCCGATGTGTGAATTTCAGTTTCAACGATACTATTAAGAATTAATTTTTCTGTTGAACACTTAATTCTTAAAACCATTCGAATTTTCGGAAATTTTCGGCAATGACAATTGCAGTACCGGAGTCGAATATTCTTAGCGAAGACTCTATTTCCTTTAAAATCCGATCTTAAATCCATATCAGACATCATATGACATATAAGCTCAATCTACAGCTATTTCTGTGAGATACAAGTTTATAGAAAAATGAAAATTTTTAACAGGAAGTTGGAAAATACTGAATGTGGGCGTCCTTTATAAACCTCTATCTCATCCAGAATTTGATGTTGAATCCATATTTGTGTTCATCGAAGCTCTGTCTATAGAAAATTCTAATAAATAGTTGTTTCCAAGAAAATTTTTGAACCAGAAGTGAGAAAAATCGGACAGATAAATCCTTAGTGAATCCCTCAACCCCCTCAGATATGCGATACTGAATCCAGAACAGTGTTTCGAATAGAAGGTAACATCTCAAAAACTGGAAGTGCAAATCCATAGTGGGACATTCAACGCCATCCAAAATTTGATGTTGAATCCATGTCAGTTATAATTTTAGCTCTTTTTATTGCCAATTTTAAAACACATATTTTCAAGAAAAAATATAAATATTTAACCTCAAATAAAAAATTAACCGGAAATAGAAATCTTTAGTGAATAATTCCCTTTCCCCATTCAAAATTCAGTTCTGAATTCATATCAGCCAACATCTAAGCTGTATCTGTACTAGTTCTTAAGAATTGCATGCAAAAAATAGTTTTTAGGAAAACATTGATAGGAAATGTGTTTGCCACCAATGACTAAAACTCATTTTGCGTTAACTGAAATTTTGCTTTGACCAAGCAAGGAAATATATTTTAAACTGGTTGGTATTGAACCGACATCTCAAGATAACTGATATTTTGCCTTATCCATGTTTATGCGTCAGTGATTTTCAGCTGAACTAATAACTAAAATTCACTTTCTTTGTGGTAGCAATGACGTCCTTTGCGGTAACACTAACTTCCATTGTGATAACAATAACGTCCTTTGTGGTAACAATGTCTTCCTTTGTGGTAACAGTAACTTCCATTGTGGTAGCAATAACGTCCTTTGTGGTAACAATAGCTTCCTTTGAGGTAACAATAACTTCCTTTATGGTAACATACACAATTTTGCTAACAATATATATTTAGGTTCCTCCAAGTTTCACTAAATATTATTATTATGTATTCCCAAAAGATAATACACTGTTTCCGTGTGATTGATGGTTAAAGTCAACGAAAGAATAAGAATGGAAAGAATTTTTGAAATTAATTGCCTGACAGAAAATTCAATATTAAATCTTTTCCTCCCCATTGTTACTTGAAGATCTAAGTACTTTTGAACATAAATTTTGATAGTCAATGAAAAATTGAGTTTTAACTTACTTTGTTGTACATTGTATTTCTTTGACAAATTGAAATTGGTTCAAAGGATTATGTCATGGACTTCCATTTGTTCTTTACAACAAGTACACTAATGTCATTTATCAAATTCTGACTTATAGATTTAGTTTTCGGCAGTATGAGAAAGTTTGTCAGTCTTCTCTGTACATAAAAATTAAATAAAAATCTGATGTAGGCAGCACATGACTTTCCCTATATAATGCAGTGAATTTACTACTTTTACAGTTAAAAATAGGTTATTCTTATAGTAGATATTTATATTCTTTCCAAGATATTGAATTTTCGTCAATTAATCGTCATTTTTATTGATTTAGCGTGATTTTTATCCAATTGGCTAGATTTTCGTTAATTTTGCAGCATTTAAAAAAGTCGCCAAGTTGGCGACATTTCGCCAAATTTGTCTCTAAAATCTCGCCATGCGTTATATATGTAGAAATAAGTTATTCTTAGAGCAGATATAAATGACCATTGGCGTTCAAATAAAAATTATTACTCAAAGTATCTTTTCTCATAAATGGAACGCGCTAGATTCAAGAAATTGATGTCACCAAATTTATCGCATTACATTACATATAAAAGTGGACATGTTTATCAACAGTTAATATATTTTTTTAATTTATGGGATTTTTTTATAAATTTATTTGAAAAATGTGCAATATCTCGAGAACAGTTCACACTAGAGTTCCAAAGTTTATGTCAATTGTTTTCTAAGGAAAAATTGTACAAGAAATGTATATTTGCGTAACTTTAGTAAAGGTTATGATTTCTTGATGACGTTTTAAAAATTTCACTCGAAAATTTAAGGGGGGGGGGTTCTGGACATTAGATTGAGTTTAAAAATAATAGGCTTCCAGTATTCACGGATTGTAATTTTTGTACCAAATTTCATTCGAATCGTTCCATTCGTTCGTTAGATATCGTCTCCAAAGTCTCTCTCTCACACACACACACACACACACACACACACACACACACACACACACACACACACACACAAACACACACATACACAGACAAGCACACACACCGACATCACCTCAAAAATGGACGATTTCTCATGAACGAATGAAGCGATTCGAAAAAACTTTGGTATAAGAATCACAATCAGTGAATACTGGAAGCCTATTGTTTTTACACGCAATCGAATAAACAGAATTCCCATAAATATCGAAATGAAAATTTGAAAAAATCATAAAAAATTAGAACATTTCATAAAGTTACGTATATAATAATTTCTTATGTAACTTTTTATTAAAACACACACACAGACATCATCTCAAAAAGGGACGATTTCTCACGAACGAATGAAGCGATTCGAAAAAAATTTGGTACAAGAATCACAATCAGTGAATACTGTAAGCCTATTATTTTTACACGTAATCGAATGTACAGAACTCGCCTAAATTTTGAAATGGAATGTTAAAAATATCGTCAAAAAATTAAAACGTTCCATAAAGTTGCGTAAATAAAAATTTCTTATGTAATTTTTCATTAAGAAACGATTGCCATAAACTTTAGAACGCTAGCATGAACCGTTCTGTAGATAATGCCCATTTTTCAAATATATTTTATATAACATCACATAAAATTAAAAAAAAGAGTATTAACTATTGCGAAATCTCTTCACTTTTCACATGTAATATTATGCGATAAATTTATTATCACCATTCTCGTAGATCTAGCTCGTTCCATTCATGACAGAAGAAACTTTGGGTAAATTATTAGCTTTGGGTAAATTATTAGCTTTGTAATTTAACGCCATTCGTCGTTTATCTACTATAAGACTAGCATATTTCTCCATCCATAATGCTTGGCGAACTTGTGGCGACGAATTTTGCGGAATATCGCCAACTGGGAGAGTTATTTTGATGTAGCCAAATTGACGAAAATTTCACTAAATAGATAAAATTGACGCTAAATCAATGAAAAGGAAGGCTGATAAAAATTCAATATCTTGGAAAGAATATAAGAATCTATTTAAGCATAAATTAAAGACACAAATGGTAGATAAAAAAGTCATTTAATCAAATAAAACCATCCTATAAGACGTACAAATATTAAAAGGTCAGATTGCTTTCGGGCATCACCATACCCTTCATCAGTGGCTATATGAAAAATTACCGTGGAAACAGGCTTACATATAGACCATATCGGCAGAGAAAATTTGCATAAATCAACTACAGAATAATGACAATTAAATGGTATTATAGACAAGCTATTAAAGATTCAATAATTACAAAATTACAATAAACAGTGTTATAAACTGGAAATTTAAAACTTAAACTAGTATTAGACTTATTTATAATTATATTATTTATTATTATTATTAATTATACTATTATTTTAATTATAATTATATTATATATTATTATTTTTATAATTATGGTCGAATTATCGTAAATCGTTGCACGTAAAACATTAAGCATTAAACACACGCTTTGTGTGCCGCTTAATCCCACCTTATTTATCTTCAGTGCGAGTTCTGTAAAAGAATATTTATTAACATAATGCTACTCAATTAATTGCACCATTTTAGCCTTAAAATTAAATCATTTATTAAATTAATTACAACAACTATTCAATATTAATTGCAGAGGAGAGAGCAGATGTGAGATCATTTTCCTAACAATGCCCAAAATGCATTAACGACCTTCAACAAGTATTGATATGAACACATACCTTCAAGTCTGTCTTGGAATTTGCCATCAGCTCGTACTTAATGTACTTAATGTAGCTCATTTTACTGGAATCAACTTGTTGTATAATTCTCCCACTCGTACTCGTCGATCATATTGCACTGCCGTCTACGTGTTAATATCGAACACTTCTGGGACAACTCTAATCAGGACATTGTTGTGTCTCATTTGCATCTGTCTCGCGTAGAAGTCGTCGTGATTTCTCGTCTGTATTGCCTCAGTACTATCATAGAAATCTAACATATTCTCCTGGAAGTTGTTGTTGTTGAAACCCAGACCGTCCGACCTACCAGAAAGGTGTAAGGTAACTGTTTGGACGGTCGGGAAGTGCCACCCAATTTTGACCGGAATCCAGTGGGGGAGGCATCCACAGGGACCGTACCCTCCTTCCCCTACCACCAACCTCTCGGAAGGACTTTCGGACCCACATGTTTAACGTGATCGTACTCCGCATGAACACGGCGGCAGTTTTGGCAGTGGCTGGAATCGAACCCGGGCCTACCGAGTGCAACTCCAGCGCGCTAACCAATGGGCTACCGCGCCCCCTCGCGGTAGCCCCAATGGGCTACCGCTCCCGAAGTTGTGTAATATCATCTCTTGGTTGCCGGCTCTTTTTGTAAACACGGTCTGACACGGTCTTTTGGTCTGACACGCCTCTTTGGCTTATTCCCGGCCACTGAAATTGCTGTTCGTGCTCTAGGGCGAGTAGCGTGGTTTGGGTTTTCGACGCCTCTTTTGCTCTGATTGGCCGACTTTAGGACATTGGGCCCAGACATCTAACATATTGGTTAAATTTTTGATCGCTCTTGTGGCCTCTCGTGGCTTCACCTTGGCCTCTACGGTTTATAGCCTACTTTGACCTTTCGGGTCAGAGTGCCATAAAACTGGTGTCCCCAAGTCTGATGCTATTGTTAAACATTACAGACATCATAATCACTGCACATAAAACTGTCTCACCTAATTTTTCTCCAGTCTGGTTTCACATACCTATTCCTGGTCTCACATATAACTACCAATATAAAACTTTTAGTCATTATCAGGAGTTAAAGAGGGTAAAACGTACATCCCAGCATGGCTTTTAATGTTATCTCTATCCGTAAACTTATCCGTACGAATGCGATTGAATAAGGTAGTAGTATTCGAGTGTGCAGGTTTAAATTCATGGCAAAATTGAATGAGGGGACGGAAAAGCTTCGGATGAAACGGAGCATAAGGTCAACAACAGCAACAAGTTTAGTACTATGTTGAATAAATTTCCGGCGAATATGAGTGAACATTTATAAATAAACTCAAAGGAATAAGCTGTTTCATGGCCAAGAATAAAGACATTGAGAGATTAAATAATTACGTATTGATATCAACTTTTGCGAACGTTGTTGTTATTTTTGATACAGTGAATTGGCTGCCCGTACCCACCAAACCATTATGGATTCCTTTTTAACACTTTACAACAACGTTGACAACCTTACACCTTTCTGGTAGGTCGGACGGTCTGGGTTTCAACAACAACAACAACGTTGAAAAGTGTTTATGACTTTGTTCATTCTGTCTGTCTGTCTGTCTGTCCGTTAGCACAATAACTGCCGTAAAAATGACTTAATCAAAATGAAATTTTAGTATGTTGTTCAGACGGTCTGTAGGACCTACGGGCATATAAATGAATAATATCACCCAATTAGTTTTGGATTGAACCCGGGTTGAAAAAATGAAATACATTGAGCCCTATGGGACCTAATTTTTCAAACATTTTTTAAGCGGATTTAAAATTCACAAATTGCTTCGAAAATTTTAGGTAATAGTCAAATTGTTCCATAAAATATATAAAAAAAAATTCAGCGAAATATATTTAAGAGTTTTTTAAATAAAAATTAAAATAATAATTACATATTTTATATGAAACGATCACGTGACCATGATATGAAACGATCACATGACCCACTTCAAAATGATATATGGCATCCACCTTGTTTCAAAATCGTGATTTTTTAAAGTTCTTTTTAATTCATATTGAGTGTTGTATCCGTCCTAAAACTACTTTACTTTTTGCTTAAATTCTGTGCATCTACATACTAAAACAACACAATGACAATATATTTGAGTTTAAATTCTCATTCAAATTTGATTATTTCTACAACTAAGCCTATTTTTTACCTATGTAAAATGTAAACAGCAAAATATGTAGAATGAGTTGTATTAGAATTGCTGTATTTCTTTAACATAAAATCATTTATTTCATGGAGTCTGCATAACTGATATGAATGAAATATTCATTGATTTCACAAAGAGAAGGACGATTTTTTTCGATGAAGTTTTACACATACAGTTTAATTACTTGTAGCTCCATGGCCTTAATTTATAAATAAAATAAATTATTATAGTATTGTGAGGAATGACATGAATAGGAAATTATTTATGAATGAAATGCTGTTTTATGGAGAGAGCCAGGCGTGTTATTTTTTCTATGACGTCATTTGAATGAATTTCAGTTGTTTTCGATGAAGTTTTCAAACATAATAAATTATCGTGGTATTATGATAATTATAAAATTATTACCGAGGAATGTATCACATTTTAGAGATGTTTAAACCAGGCAATTTATATTTCAATGCCGTCATTTGAATGCAGTTCATTTTTTTCGATGAAGGTTTAAGTTTTCAAATATAATAAATTAATGCAGTATTGTGATACGTTTCAAAATATTACCAAGGAATGTATTGCATTTTAGACTTGTTTAAATAAAATTGCATTGAAGTTGGAAAGTGTTTCATAATCAATGCTTTAAGCATGATTGATCTTTCTTGTTTGATTATATGCATATACGTCTAATCTACGTTCGCAATAATTTAGAGATTCGGCATGCTAAAAAATTTTCCAGTTGAACTAACTGATTTAAATTGTTTAAAAATCCTCGTAAAATATCTAATTCCAAACTTTTACACAATTCTAATTGTACTCCTAATCGAGTTACTTTTGCAAAGAATGGTGTTCCGCCATCTTCTCAGTACCCTGTTTCTCGTCTTGATCTTCTTGAGCTTAAACCTAACCCTTTTTCCCAGCTTAAAAAAACTACTCCTTTTCCGTTTGTGAATTGTACTTCTCAGGCTATTTCCTCCATTCAGCGTTTTGCCCTTGAGAGAGGCCCAAAATTTTCTTATCCCCCTGTTAATTCTAGCTTTTGTCAATTTAATTCCCCCTGTGAGGATGATCTGCTTAATGTGGCTCAAGGTCGTAAGGATAGACGCTGTTTTATTATGTATTAGTCTGTTACTAATTTTCAAAATGAGAATAAACTTAAAAGTAAAAATAAACTAGAAATTACACTAGTTTAGATGTTCCATTGCATATTGAAATGGCTGAACTTAATAAACTTAAATCTAAACTTAAATCCATGCAGACGTGTATTGCCGAGATGGATTGCAATCAGGCTAAAAAATTCCAGATTGCGGTTATTAATACTAGGATTGCTAAATTTAAAATCCGCCGATCTTCCTCCTACCATCAAATCTGCTACTTTCCGCAAATATTTTAGGTCAAATTAAACTACATAAAATAAATCATCCCATGCTTCCTATTGTTTCTAAATGTAACGGTCCAACTTATTTTTTAGAGAAAGCGCTAACTTATTTTCTTAAACTGCTTTTCAATATTTATAGTTATTCTATTATACTATTGAAAATTTCATTAAAATTTTGCTTAATAATACATTTGTTCCAAATAGCACTTTCCATACTTTTGACGTTGTTTCTTTATTTCCTAGTATTGCTGTTAATAAAGCTATAGATATTATAGCCCAAAAACCCAAATATTATAGCTCAAAATTATAAAATTCCCTCTATCGACGCAATAACTTCTGCATTGAACATTGTCGCGGAGTCTAATTATTTTGGTTTTCGCAATTCTATTTTCTTGCAAACTTCTGGTGCCCCTATGGGTAGCCCCTTAACTGGCATTTTTGCTGAAGCTATTTTGCAGGAGCTAAGAATAAGATTTTGCCGTTTTTAACGCTAAGGCTATTCTTTGGTGCCGCTATAATGACGATGTGTTTATTATTTGGGATCATGATTTAAATATTCTCCTTAATCTTTTGGCTAAAGTTAATGATTTTTACCTCTCTATTAATTTTACCATTGAGTATGAGTCCAATTTTTCTTTGTCGGGTTTGGATATTCTTGTTTACCGTAACAAACTTAGTTTTCATACTTCTATTTACCGTAAACCCACTTTTACTAATTCTTGTATCCCTGCTAATTCATCTTATCCTATATCCGCTAAAGAAGCTTCCTTTAACGCTTATTTTAATCGTGTTTGCTCTCCTATTTCAGCTTTATTAATGAAATTAATTTTATCTTTAATCTTGGCCATGAAGTCGCTTATTCCTTTGAGTTTATTTATAAAAATTTTGCTCATATTCGCCGTAAATATATTCAACCTAGTACTAAACTTGTTGCTGTTGTTGACCTTATGCCGTATAAATCTAGTTTTCCCTATCATCCGAAGATTTTATATCCCCTCATTTAATTTTGCCATGAATTTAAATTTAAACCTGCTCACTTGAATATTAATACCTTAATCAATCGCATTAGTACGGATAAGTTTAGGAATATAGATAACTTTAAAAGCCATCCTGGGATGTACGTTGTACCCCTTTTAACTCCTGATAATGACTACAAGTTTTATAATGCTCGTGACGTCAAAAATGGTAAGCTCTTTACGACTCTTGCCCAATGTGTTGTTAATGATAACTTTTAACCATTTAAAAAAAAACTGTTCTTTTAATTCGTTGCAATAACCCTCGTAATATTCTTCTTTATGAATCATTGTTTATATATATGTACCGTGATTCCATTTGTAATTTTGATCCTGTGCAAATTTTAAGTTAAGTTTGGCAACTCGTTCTCGACTCTATGCCGTGTTAAACCTCTACACAGTAGTCTGCGCCGTGTGATTTTAGAGTAATTTATGCTTCGCTGAAATTTGGGGATGTTCCAATGTCTTTTCGTTTGTGTTTGTATTTAATACTTGTTTAAATTTTAAATCTCCCTTTTATAACAATTTTTATTGTAATTTTTTAATTGTTTATTTTTTAATAGTTTGTTTATAATACCATTTAATTGCCATTATTCTGTAGCTGATTTATGCAAATTTTGTCTGCCGGTTTGGTCTATATATAAGCTTTTTTCGACGGTAATGTTTCGCATAGCCATTGCGCTCTGGCCTTTCAATATCTGTACGTCCCATAGGATGGTTTTATTTGATTGAATGACCTTTTTATCTATGATTTGTGTCTTTAATTTATGCTTAGAAGTAGACGTGATACCATTTTAATTATATAAGAATTTACTATAACAGAAGATACATTGAGTTATAGTTTTGTATTTGGAAGTCATTAGTTGTTTATCTACTATCAGAACAACCTATGTCTCCGACCATAATGCCTGGCGAAATTTTGGCGACGAATTTAGCGGACTATCGCCAACTTGTCAAGTTTTTCAAACTCCCCCAACTTGTTAAAAAATGTAGCCACATTGATGAGTTAAATTAATGAAAATTACAAATAATTGATGAAAATTCAATATGTTGGAAAAAATATAAGACTCTGCTATAAGAATAACCTATTTTCCCGTCTACTCTTGGCGATATTTCGGTGACGAATTTTGGCACCATATTGCCAAATTCGCGACTTTTTTAAATGTTGGCAAATTGATAAAGATGTCTCGAAATTTATAAAAATGTCGCCAAATAAATAAAAATAACGCCAAATGGGAAACAATTACTTGCAATTTCCTTTTATTTCCGTCATATGATGGGTATACTTTTTAATATATAAGAAATGCTCATCTAAATATCGCCAACTTCACGATATTTAGCGATATATTGACGAAAATATCATCAAAATTGCAAAAACGATGCCTGCATTGTGAATTTATGATTGAAATATTTAAATTGATGGACTGTATTGCTTATTGAGGATGCTATCACTATTGATAATTGTTAATTTAGAGTTGCGTAAAATGTACGTTAATTAGGTACGAAATAGTTTTAAATGTTGTCATCAGGAAAAGTGCCAAATGTACATTTTAACGTTACAAACACTGTGCCGTGGATCTCTTCATCACTTTTTCACCGTTAAAGAAGTAAATCAGTTACATTATATAAGGAAAGTCATGTGCTGCCCACATCAGATTTTCTTACATTTTATAACTAAGGAAACACCTTAAAAATACCAGATTAATCAAAATATGGGGTTATTTGAAAATAAATAGTTGTTACTGTAATAAAATATATGTGTATCTAGAAATTCGTATGGCTCAAAATTAAGCGAAGGATATTTGAATTCGCTTAAGAAATTGAGATTTTATTAAACGAAATTAATCTGTAAGTCAATATATTCCTCCAAATTAACCTGGAATTTGTAGATTTATTGCAGAAATAGGAAAACAATGACTGGTTCAATCCGTATTCTGTAAAAAGAGCGTAAATCTTCGCAAAGTTTTTAGCCAAAATTCGAACGGTTTCCAGATGTCAAAAGTCGGTAAGTAGCGATAGTCGGTAAGTTAGCGTCTTGTATCACAAGCTACATGCTCGAGATAAATATAGAATTTCCGTGGAATTTAGGAGCAGTCCACAATAAACTTTAATACTTTAATATTCTGGGCTATTTATTCCCACATCTTGAAGTACAGCAGAATCTATAATTGCAGCTAACCTATTAAATACTCCAGTACGTTCACAGACGAGTAGAAAATAGGAAATATTTAATTTAATTTGCTTTGACGCAGATTCTGTCATTTCATCCGGCTGTGGCAGTGGTTCTTCTTATGCATTCAACGCAGTTGGTATTTCGTTTTCAATCATTGTGATCGGAATAACCTGCCTCTGATCCTTGAGTAGTAAACTCTGGCTGAACAACTCACTCGAAGGTTTAGAGGAACTAATGTGTGGGATGGGCAAGAACGATCTAAAACGAAGAATGCAAGAATAGCCATGCTTGCCGAATAAAATGATTGCTTATCCAAAAATATGCATTTTACCATAGAAAGTACCTTACATTCGCAAACAACGCAGGTATGATATAAGAACAGCAAAAACACTGCGCATCTTTTCTAAATTCAGCACATCTCTGTGCAATTTTACGTATGTGTGTAAATTTACATCTTCCAAGTAGTTTTGAGTAAGAGCGATAAAAATATCAGGCAAATGTTGATTCATCTGCATTAGAAATGGAGAATGAACTTCGTTTTGCTATGAAGAATCCATAAGTATTTCCATAGGAATCCTGGATTCAGATACAAAATAAAGTATTAATCGGTGTTCGAAAGCATAAGTATACAGACAGTTCTTAACATAATGGGACATAATACATTAGATTACAGAAGATAAAATTCAATATAAGTATAGAATTGGCGCGTATGGCGATGAATTTGGATATTTTGTTTAATATCACTAAATTCACGGAAATGTCGCTAACTTGATAAAACGGGCGCTAAAGAAATTAAAATGGCGCCAAATTGATAAAAGCGAAACATAATTTGGATTTTGATTTTTAACACTTTACAACAAAGTTGAAAAGTGTTTATGACTTTGTTCATTCTGTCTGTCTGTCTGTCTGTCTGTCCGTTAGCACGATAACTGCCGTAAAAATGACTTTATCAAAATGAAATTTTAGTATGTTTTTCAGACGGTCTGTGGGACCTATGGGAATATTAATAAATAATATCACCCAATCAGTTTTTTATTGAACCCGGGATGACAAAATGAAATACATTGAACCCTATGGGACCTAATTCTTCAAACATTTTTTTAAGTAAATTTAAAATTCACGAATTGCTTCGAAATTTTTAGAAAATATTCACATTATCCCATAGAATATATAAAAAAAAATTCAGTAAAATATGTTAAGTAGTTTTTTAAATAAAAATTATTTAATATAGGGAAAAAAACAAATTCAATTAAATTCTGACTTTGGGATAGCCTCCAGAAAGAAAAAAGAGATATATTTTAAAATAAATATATTTCCAAATGTTTAATCACTTTGCATATGAAAGAGTCCTCACATTTTAAAATAAATGTGGTAGATAGCAATTTTTCATTTTTTTAAAATTTTATATAGCGCTTTATGATATACTTATTTGATGGCATTTTATAAGCACTTTCCTACGTCCTAGAGAGTTAAAATTTGGTGCACAGCTTAAATTTGTTGAACATTTTATTCGCCAAAAATTTGATGGATCTTTAAATATAGATCATACATTTTTTTTCGAAATGGCCTGAAAATAATCCCCGTTCACTTCTATAAATCATTGTTGTAATACTGTTAAAAATTCTGATGTGGACAACACATGTCACTCTCTGCAGACTCATATTCACGTCCTCTTTATTTCTTCAATAATAATTTGAGTTTATCTGCACAAAATAACAACCATAAGTATTTTAAATGACATTGAATTTGCACGTTATACTTAAATTTGGTTCTCATTTGATAGCTGGACTTATTGTGAAAGGTGGCGTAGTGAAAACACGAAAAAACTAGACTGTCTCAAGAACGGCTGGTCCTAGAGTAATGGAGTTAGTCTTATTCTTTTTGTTGTCAAAAATCACGTATAAAATAGGAATTTAATTGATATAATTGAGCACAGGAAGTCGTTTATTAACACTTAACAACAAAGTTGAAAAGTGTTTATGACTTTGTTCATTTTGTCTGTCTGTCTGTCTGTCTGTCTGTCTGTCCGTTAGCACGATAACTGCCGTAAAAATGACTTAATCAAAATGAAATTTTAGTATGTTGTTCAGACGGTCTGTAGGACCTATGGGAATATAAATAAATAATATCACCCAATTTGTTTTGGATTGAAAATATGAAATACATTGAACCCAATGGGACCAAATTTTTCAAACATTTTTTAAGCGGATTTAAATTTCACAAATTGCTTTGAAAATTTTAGGTGATATTCAAATTGTTCCATAAAATATATAAAAGAAAATTCAGCGAAATATATTCTGTAGTTTTTAAAATAAAAATTAAAATAATAATTACACCTCTTACATGAAGTGATCACGTGACCATGATATGAAACGATCACGTGACCAACTTCAAAATATAATACGGCATCCATCTTGTCTCAAAATCGTCATTTTTAAAGTTCTTTTTAATTCATATTGAGCGTTGTATTCGTCGTAAAACCTCTTTATTTTCGCTTAAATTCTGTGCATCTACATACTGAAACAACGCAATGACAATATATTTGAGTTTAAATGAGCATCCAACTTTGATTATTTCTCTAACGAAGCCTATTTTTCACTTATGTGAAATGTAAACAGCAAAATATGTAGGATGAGTTGTATAGGAATTGCTGTATTTTTTTAATGCAAAAGAATTTAGCTTATGGAGTCTGCATAGCTGATATGAAAGAAATATTCAATATTCATTGACTTTGCCGAGAGAAGGCCGATTTTTTGCGATGAAGTTTTAAGCATAGAGTTAAATTACTTATAGCTCCATGGTCTTAATTTTTAAATAAAATAAATTATTATAGTATTGTGATGAATGACATGAAAGGGAAATTATTTATAAATGCAATGCTGCTTTTTTAGGGAGAGCCAGGCGTGTTATTTTTTCTATGACGTCATTTGAATGAATTTCAGTTGTTTTCGATGAAGTTTTTAAATATAATAAATGATCGTGGTATTATGATAATTCGAAAATTGTTACCGAGTAATATATCACATTTTAGAGATGTTTAAACCAGGCAATTTATATTTCAATGCCGTCATTTGAATGAAGTTCATTTTTTTGGATGAATGTTTAAGTTTTCAACTATAATAAATCAATGTAGTATTGTGAGAAGTTTTAAAATATTACCGAGGAATGTATTACATTTTAGACATGTTTAAATAAAATTGCATTGAAGTTGGAAAGTGTTTCTTAATCAATGCTTTAAGCATGATTGATCTTTCTTGTTTTTATATATAACGATTTTTGCGGGCCATTTCGCAAAAATAGCCCGTCCCTTTCTCCAGAATCGTATTAGAATAACCTACAAATGATTTATATACAAAATTTTGTTAAATTTGGTATATAAATCGCTTGTAGGTTATGGAAATATTATACACCAAATTTTGTTAAATTTGTTCCATTAGTTTTTAGCTAGAGTGGATAAAGGCAATTTCTGCGGCCATTTCGCAAAGAAGACAGATTCCTTTATTACGATTCGTACTATAATCTAATGAACATCAGGATTTCAAACAAAAAACATACCTACCAAATTGTATGAAATTCGGTCCATTGGTTTTTCAATTAGAGATGATGTAATATCCACAGAGACACGCAGAAACATACACAGATACACCCTTACACACACAGACGTCTTCCTAAAAATAGTATTTTCGTGTTCTAGAAGTCCCAAAACGTGTAGATCTTTTGAAAATTCGAGTTCCGATCTTCGGCACGATTCCAATACTTTGAGTACATACACATACACACATATATTATCCGTGTATCTGTGTATTATCTGTGTATCTAAATTCCGTGCCTATGCAATTTTAATAGTTGTGATTTTAAATGATCCCTAAAGTTTTATTATTTTTTCAACGAAGCCTAATTTTAACATATGCAGAATGCAAATATCTCAAGCGATTTTAAGATGAATTACATAAGAATTGCTGAATTTTTTTCACACAAAATTATTTAGCTGTGGATTCTGGAATACAAGTTATATGAATGAAATATTCATTGATTTTGTATAAAGAATCAGATGATTTATATTTCGATACAGTTTTAAATATTTAAGTATAATAAATAACTGTAGTACTGTGATCATGTAAAAGATATCACCACTGAATGTATCACATTTTAGAAATTTTTAAATGAGACTACATTTGAGTTGGAAAGTGTTTCATAATCAATGCTTATGCATGATTGATCTTTCTTGTTAATTTTAGAATCGGATTGGTACTGAATCTAATACTAATAAGCGGATAGTATATTAATTATATTTTTATAAGGTCTGTCTATTTGGAACGCTTGGCGATAAAACTACTCAATCAGAAGTAGCTAATCTATGTTGTTAATCATTTTAATCACACCGAAAGTCATCCACTTATGATGGTTGCTGAGAGTATGATTCTTGACAAATATGCTGTTTAACATATTACTTTCACTACCTACAGAATATAATGTATGAGAAAGTATTGTGGCTTTTCAAAAATTCGAATTAGAATTTTCGATGAACGTTCACGTTTCAAGAATCACTGAACTGGAATTGAACATCTAAGGTGATGTCTATGTTTATGTGTATTAAATTGTGTGTGTATTTGAGAGTATATGCATATTAGTTTGTGGACACGATATTTCACAAACGACTGAAGCGTTTCGAAAATAATTTAGTAATATTTTTACAATCAGTGAATACTGGAACTCTAGTAACTTTTCGAAAATAGCGAATGCTATTTATTTATAAATATTACATTAAAATACAACTTTAGAGACTAGGGAAAAATAAATTTTCTAAAAGGGGTTCTGTAAGATTCTTAGCATTTTCCCATTTGTGATCATTGGCGTGTTACGTTTTGTTTCTTTATTAGATGCACATGCATACTTGCTTCATGAAATCTTTCTTTTCTTGATTTTTTCGCAAACATTTTAATAACTCAATAAAATTCATATATAAAGCAGATTATATAGCTGTTAATTAGCATAATAAGAAAGAAACTAGAAAAAAAGAAAACGGCCAATCAATCTATACATTGAAATTTACGGAGAAGAAATTAAATCAATATAAGGATGGATTATTTATTTTCTAGAATAAAAAAAAACATCTTACCCGAGGATTTTGTTTAAACATTTAGACTTTTTTAATTTATTTTTTTAATGTCCAGTTCGTTGTTCATGGTATTGGGAGAAAGACAGTTTGCGCAGTATTTTATCGCAGTTGAAGTACTTTTTGTGTGTGTATGTTTTTTAGTGTAAGGAATGCACAGTACACAACTTCCATTGGAAATGGAAAGCAGATAATGTGTATCTGATTTCATCACAGACTATTCCAAAAATTCGTCCAGTATAAATTTCTTTAATGTCAAAGCTTTTCCCTCGTGTCTAAAGTTTCTTCTCTTTTAAACTTGATTTTCCAGATTGATAACATTAGCGTGCAAAAGATTAATTTGAAATACAATCCCAAATCCGGAACCCCCACAATAATATTTTCGTATTCATTTTTGAAAAAAATCATTTAAAGTCATGATCTTCAATAATGATAAATAATTATTTCATACATAAAATATATAATAATACTACATATAATAATAATAATACGTAATACACACGTACAACATAAATAGTTATTCCATATACATTCTAGATAATTTTTTTTAAAACAGGTAGCACAAACCCTAGAAGGTTAAAACGCTAGCAAGAAACATTCCGTGTATATTGCACGTTTTGAAATTTATTTAAAAATAATTAAAATCTCAAAATCTTCAATAATGTTATATATACAATCATTGCATACTTAATGTGCCTTTAAAACATACCAATGACACATATGTTAGAGCGGCAGTAAGAACCGTTCTAGAGATATCGCACGTTTTTAACACTTTACAACGAAGTTGAAAAGTGTTTATGACTTTGTTCATTCTGTCTGTCTGTCTGTCTGTCCGTTAGCACGATAACTGCCGTAAAAATGACTTAATCAAAATGAAATTTTAGTATGTTGTTCAGACGGTCAGTAGGACTTATGGGAGTATAAGTGAATAATATCACTCAATTAGTTTTGGATTAAACCCGGGTTGAAAAAATGAAATACACTGAGCCCTATGGGACCTAATTTTTCAAAAATTTTTGAAGCAAATTTAAAATTCACAAATTGCTTCAAAAATTTAAGGTAATGTTCAAATTGTTCCATAAAATATATAAAAAAAATCACCGAACTATATTCAGTAGTTTTTTAAATAAAAATTAAAATAATAATGACACCTCTTATATGAAGCGATCACGTGACCATGATATGAAACGATCACGTGACCTACTTCAAAATGTTATATGGCATCCATCTTGTCTCAAAATCGTGATTTTTAAAGTTCTTTTTAATTCATATTGAGTGTTGTATCCGTCCTAAAACCACTTTATTTTTGCTTAAATTCGGTGCATCTACATACTGAAACAACGCAATTACAATATATTTGAGTTTAAATGCTCATCCAAATTTGATTATTTCTACAACGAAGCCTATTTTTCACCTATGTAAAATGTAAACAGCAAAATATGTAGAATGAGTTGTATTAGAATTGCTGTATTTCTTTAACACAAAATCATTTAGTTCATGGAGTCTGCATAGCTCATATGAATGAAATATTCATTGATTTTGCAAAGAGAAGGACGATTTTTTTCGATGAAGTTTTACGCATAGAGTTTAATTACTTGTAGCTCCATGGTCTTAATTTTTAAATAAAATAAATTATTATAGTATTGTGATGAATGGCATGATTGGGAAATTATTTATGAATGAAATGCTGCTTTAATAGAGAGAGCCAGGCGTGTTATTTTTTCTATGACGTCATTTGAATGAATTTCAGTTGTTTTCGATGAAGTTTTAAAATATAATAAATTATCGTAGTATTATGATAATTCTAAAATTATTACTGAAGAATGTATCACATTTCAGAGATGTTTAAACCAGGCAATTTATATTTCAATGCCGTCATTTTAATGAAGTTAATTTTTTTCGATGAAGGTTTAAGTTTTCAAATATAATAAATTAATGTAATATTTTAATAAGTTTTAAAATATTACCGAGGATTGTATTGCATTTTAGACATGTTTAAATAAAATTGCATTGAAGTTGGAAAGTGTTTCATAATCAATGCTTTAAGCATGATTGACCTGTCGTGTTTATAATAAATTTATCGAAAAAATTAAGTAAAAGTAAAAAAAGTAATTATCATTAATCATGTTCCCTTTCAATAAGCAGTATTTCTGCGATAAATCTGTTAACCTCATTCTCGGGTGTCAACTATCTTTCCATTCAAGACCGACTATAATTTTGTCTTTTTATGCCAGAGATTTCGCCAATCGCCATTTAATTCATTGTATATTCATTAAATGCCATTTGCTGTTTGATGATGATTTTTGCGTTACTTATAACGTTGATTTTGCTTGAAACTTATAACGTTGCAAGCAAAAGTAATAACTTGCCAAGGTCTTAAATATTGCCAATTGCGTATTTACGTGATGCTATTTCAAAGTCAAAATTAGTGTTCGGTGGATCTTGTACATCATAATTTCGCTGTGTAGGAAGTAAAGTATTTGCATTATGGGGGAAAAGTCATGTGCTGTCCACATCAGAATTTTGTTACTATTCTGTAAGTGGCTTCCTTAAATCCAGTGTACTAAGCTTTCATTTTGAAACAGAAGAAAGGAATTTTGCAACTTGAAATTTACTTTATACATCTATTGATATACAAGCCACGTTTCTGCTTTATTGCTTTGGTTTAAATTTGGTATTGTGTAAGTTTCGGGGGTGAAGATGTATAGCTTTGGGGGTAATAATTTACGTAGTCCATTCAAAGGAAAATAGCGCACTACTAAATAACATATGGGTTTAAAATGACACTTGGAAAGTTTCTTAATCCTTGCTTTTAAGTCATACAGTAATACTGCATTGTTATTTTTTATTATAAAATAACTGAAGTGTAGTTCATCTCGACATTCTCATAATATAATCCATTTTTAACTAGCTTGTGATTTGCTTTGCAACTTTTTCAAGATAAAATTTAAAAAACATGTATTGTTGGTTCAAATGATCTCAATTATTTTATATTACCCTTCATTTTAAAGGGTTTGTATTTTTTTTTCGATAAATACTAAGTTTGATAATGTACCCCCTTCTGGGGATAATTTGTACCGTCCCCAGGGGGGGGGGTAATAATGTCACGAACACAATTTATCGCGGCTATTTTTCACTACAGTGATTGACAGTCTTCGTGATCATTGAACCATAAACATAGGCGTGCACAGACATTTTTATTAGAGTGTGCTGCACATAAAAAAATAAAAATGTTTGCATATATTAGGGAACGTCCATATATTACGTCATCAGTTTTTAAAGATTTTTCGACCCCCCCCTGCCCCTGTGTCATCAACCGTCATCATCGGCCTACTTCTCCCCCCCCCCTCCCGTCATTCGTCATTAATTAATAATTTTTTTTGTAATTGTGTACATTACCCTTGCTTATGTCATCATTAACAGAACCGCCTCCTTCCCCTCAGTCATCAGACTGCCATCATTCCACCCCCTCCCCCCCCCGGCAGTTACCTTACACCTTTCTGGTAGGTCGGACGGTCTGGGTTTCAACAACCCCCTCCCCCCAAAATGATGACGTAATATATGGACGTTCCTTTACAAGCTAACCGAAGTTGTTTGATACTTAATTAAAAAATTTATATATATATATATATATATATATATATGTATAATTATAGAAAATAAATATAGGATAAATTATAGAAAAACATTAATTTAAAGTCGGCCGCAATTTTTAAAAGAAAGCAAGTAAAAAGAAAATATTAGTGGTTTTGAACTATTGGTGCATAGGAGTAACCAACAACAGACAAATTATTTTTTTTTATTAAATGGTCGAGCCGCCAACTGAAATTTTGTCACCGAACCAGAAATTTTGTAATTGGACCACTTGAGATGGATTGACCCTATTCACAACCCAAGATAATATAATAGTGAAAGCGAGCACATTATTCATAATAATCAATCTGGATTTATTTATCTACCACAATGAATTAAAACATCTTGGTACTCAAAATCGCAGATTGCAAGATGAAATAACCGTAAAATTTCAGCGACTAACTGCAAAAATTAAAGAGAATGTCAAAGATTGTCGCAATAAAGAAATTTCCGAGCACAAATAAGAATTATGAAGTATAATTTCAAAATTCCAGTGATAACAAGATCAAGATGAATTAGGAAAAAAATAAAAAAAACATTTTGGCTTTCACCTCTTGAAGATGTGATTCAAGAACTTAATAGTTTATTCAGCAGCTATTTTAAGTACTTATAGGTTGTGCAGGCGAAGTAACTTTGAAAGCTAATGGAAGTCCATGTGTGGATCCGCTATTTGAAAAGAAGGTATTTGAATTAATGGCCTGGAATTTTAGCAGCTCAACATAGTACAATCTTTTTTTGTTACCCGAAGGATATATTGACGGGCATAGATTTTCCAGAAAATATAAAAATTAATGTGGTGACTAATGCTCTAGGTTCAGATAGGGATTCTAAAATGACTAAAATCATAGATAATTTGAGAAATGAAAGAGAAGCAATACATACTGCTGGATAAATTCCTTTAATATAGTTTTGCCTCTTAGCATATGTTATAAAATAAAACGCCGTTCACCTGGTATAATAGATTTGAATTCTTCAATTACTTCGGAATAACTAACTGATGAAGCCTGTTCAATGTACAAAATCATTAGGGAATCTAAGCGTTGTTGTGACATTGTACTTCTGAATTTACTCTTCACCTGAGACAATTTTGAGAATGCGCTCTCACAGGAACAACTGGTAACTGGCAAGGTGGCAAAGCACTTGATAGTGTTGTAAACTGAACCATACATTGACGAACGTTCCGATAGTTTAAACCAATCCAACCACTCTCGGATGATGTTTGTCGTACTTCCTTTTAGAAAAGGACAATTATTACTTCGCAGCAATTTTATTTCCGCTTCTAACTCATTAAAAGATATTTTAAATTGGTCGGAAATTAATTTCAAGTTGTTTCTATCAACATTTAAATTCAACAGTTCTTCCATTGCTATGACAAATTGACACGTCTCCTGTTCAAAACGCTGATCGATTCCGCAGATCATTGAATCAAGGACTGGGTAGAAAGAAGTTATTCTCTCATAATCTTCTCGCGTACTGAAATAAATGATGCTGGTTTTGGATGTTGTCGTCAATACGTGTGGACGGTTTTCTCTTCACAAAGTTCCATAGTTTCATCGAAAATGAGTTTAAAATCGTTTGGATTATCTTTCATTGCAGATAGAGAATTTCGTAAATTTTTAACTCTAGTGAAGGCAGTAAGTAAGTTCAGACGCGGACTTTGTAGAGATTTACTAACTTTCAGTAACATGTGCAAAATAGAATGCAACATTTTTAAGGAAAAAATAAACTTGAACGAATTTAGCTCATGGACAAGACCCCTTGCTTTAATCTTGACGTCGGAAAGGCGAGTTGTTTCAATTATTTCCTGCAAAGCTTGTAAAATTGCAGAGTAGTTATGTTTCACTGCTGAGACTGCTTCTGCTCTGCATGCCCATCTCGTGTTTGAAAGGGACTTTAATGTCTTCAATTGGAATCCCTATCTGTTTATCTATTTAATCTGTTTTTTAGGAAGAGGGAGTGCTAGGTCATCAGGTAAAGTAGTTGCTGATTTTGAAATCAAAACATCCTGAACTAAATTAGGCTGTAATTGTTCATTCTCGCACTGTTCAATGTTGCATTCATTGAAACTAGTAGTTGATGTCATGGCTGATGCACCAAAAGAATCACGTAAGTTTTTAACTAACGAGGACTATGACGCCTTTTCCATTTCAAAGTGTTCATTATCAGGAAGCTTGCCTGTTTCTTTCTGCGTTCTAATAATGAACTTATCCATGATTTTATGTTGTTTTCTAAAGAGTTGATACCAATTATCAATCCGGAAAGTATCTGAATTGTGAGTTTTAAATTAATTATGAAGAATTTTAAATTTTGTATTGATTTATTAAATAATACAGAATGATGGAAAAATAATAATTCAAGCCAGTGTGGTCCAATCAACTCCTTATCTTTCAAACAAAAAAAATTAAATACTGTTACAAATTTCTAATTAATATCCAATATTTATTAGTATGTATATTTATAATCAATTATTGTTTAATAAATATTGACAGAATTTGTGTAAATACATTAAAAAAACTCAAAAACTGTAAAAAATCTGGCCCGTGACCAGAGCTAGATTATGGCAACGGCGTGCAGGACACGAGCCCGGGCCCTCAGTGAATTAGAGGCCCCCAAATGCAAATATTTCATATAAAATACGCCCAGGTTTTGGATTCATACTACGAAGGGGACCCCAAAAAATGTGACATTATCCCAAAAATGTGACAATTATTTAGCTAAAGAGATTAATTTAGTTTTTTTTTTGTGTTTTTTTATGTTTCACATTTAGTTTTAATTATGTAATTAAAAGTCAAAATTATAAGTCAAGATTATAAATAAAATTACACTGATGCATAAAAAAGATATAGTAAAATCAAGTTATGTTAATAATACCCTAATTAGTATGCAGCAATACATACAGTTAGTTATATAAATTTTTTAGAATTTACAACAATTTGGTTAAATACTTAAGTTAAAATACATCACATTATAAAAAATAAGTAAGTCATAACTCACTCAACCCCATCAAGTAATTTTGTATCCATATTGTGCAAAAAACAACAACAGAGCACTAAAACATTATGTATGACTGCTTTGTGTGTTTTTAAAATCAAACTGAATTTTTTGTTATGGCTACCGGAAGGAAGTATGTAATTAGCGCCATCTACATACAGGAATAGGAAGCAATGTGAACAATACTTATTAAATTTTATTAAGTGGAAATTTAAATGTTATTTTGAATTATAAAGTCTTTTAATTTTGTTATCAATATAATGAACAAAAAAACCATTATTCTGTTGCAGCTCTGCAGCAGGGATGTCCAAACTTCTGGGGTCCTCCGGCGATACTTAGTTTTTTAAAGAGGGCCCGACGATTATTTCTTTATTCTTATTTCTTTCGTTTCTTGACTGCCTAATCACCATATGTGAAATAAAGAATCGTCAGCTCAGTAGTGTCGCCGTTTATTCGAATCGGATTTAAAAACAGGCAAATGGTTTAGATACAACAAAAAATTAGGCGGGTTTTTTTTCTATTTTTTTTTTTAGAACGCTTGTTGGCGAATTTTTTTTTTCATTGGGGAGTCTACCCTTTCCATTGGGGAGTCTAAAAAATTCGAGCATTAGAGTGTGCTGTAGCACACCCAGCACACCCCGTGCGCACGCCTATGACCATAAATAACCCCTTTTACGCATAATTATGTCAAATTTTGCTTTATGCTACCATGTTTAGAATATAGTTTCGAATAAATTTCGAAATTTTTGCTCGAATTTCTACAAAGTATGGGTAGTTGTAGTTTTCTAGTTAAGAAAGCTGGATATTAAGTTTTGTGAAAATCCGTTAATATTTGTGGCAGCTATCGTTTACACAAGAAATCAACTACAGACAGACAAAGAAACGGTCATCACTCCAAAAATAATAGACGATAGATAGAGAAAAGGACGGGTGTCACTTCAAAAACAGTCAAAGCGTGTTCAGGAGGTCCTAATTGGGATCAAAATCTCAAAATCGAAACTTTTTTGTGTAAACATTACATTTCCTGTACTATATTCTATGGAATGCGAAAATAAATACGAAATGCACCAGTTGACAGTGCGACAGATAAAAAATAAAATATGCACAGAAAAATTTCGAGTCAAAAGCATATTTGATGTGGAACAACTTAGGACACGAGGTACAGAATAAGTAATGACAGAAATGTGGGGGTAATAAATCGGAAGTATACACCGGATGTGATATCATGTTGTTATATAAATACCTAATCCCAAAATATTGTTATATTTTGATGGCCTAGTTCGATTATTTTACTTCGACCCAGACCGCCCAAACTACCGGAACGTGCAAGGAATGTATTTGGAAGGACGGGAAGTTCTACACAATTTAGAAAGGTACCCCTTGAGGGAGGTATCCACACAGACCGTACCCTCCTTCCCCTACCACCAACCTTTCGGAAGGACTTACAGACCCACATGTTTAACGTGATCGTACTCTGCGGCGTGAACACAGCGACAGTTTAGGTCAAAGACGAGAATCGAACCCGGGTCTTCCAAATTAAATCTCCACGCGCTAACCACTGGGCTGTCGCGTTCCAGGATTGCTAGTTTCTATTCAAGAATTGAATTCCTGAAATTCATATTCAAAGATTTCAAAACTATAGAGGATTTTAAATATACCAAAGACATTTGTATAATACACACATCATTATAATCTACTTTATAAAATGTTTTCACTGTAATTTATAATACATTCAGAATTACGCTGTTCCTAATTGTTCAAACTGTTAAAGATTATATTTAGTTTCACCATCTATGAACAACAGAAGTAACTTAAACGTCATATTATTAACTCTTATTGATATATTTGACAAATGTGATATTGGTAAAATGTTATGTTTTAATGGATCTCTGAAATAATTTCCTAACCATCTATTATCATAATACATATAAATAGTAAGGTAATAAAAATGTTGTGATATTTATATTACCTGACATATACACTCGTAATTTAAGACACTATAATTAATTTTACGGGATTCGTCATTAATTAATAATCAAGAAAAATATTATTAGTTATCAATGGACAACAAAAGTAGTATGTAATTTGCATAGAATCTTCTAAATAAATTAAATTTGACTTTAGTTTTTGTTTTTTAAATAAGCACATATAACATGAAACATGTCTTTTAAATCAATTTCATTAAATAAATCTTTAAAATCAAAAGTTTGTATTGCTTTATTTACATATAGATAGATTTTTACATCTAAATATGAGTTTTTAGGGAACGCCATGCGGTGCCCATGAGACTTTTCCTCCTTTTTTTAAACAGAAGGAATTTAGAAATTCACCTGTCAATTAAGCTGCCAATTAGGTTTCATTTTCGACGTTACACAAGTAATTCGCAAACTATTTGAGATAATCAATTGCATTCAAAATTGATTTTCACATGTCTGCAAATATTATTTTAGAATACAGATTCTACTATATGTCTGTATTGATGTTGAGTTACTGAAAGAACATTTTAATATTTAGTGTATTTACATAAAGTATTTTGTAAAACAAACAGAAGCTTATATTATTAAAATTAAAATATGTTTATTATATAACCATTTAAATTTAGTATGAATGCTAAAAATATACTTTAAATAGTAATTCCTATAATGAAACTAATCTATTGAAAAAATATAAACGCATGACAATATACGAAATATTATTCTTTAAGCACAGATGTGAGTTGGGGCGAATTTCTTTTTACTTTCAATTAACGTTTTCTAATCCACTTTTTTGTATTAAAGAACATTTCAAAGAGTATTTTCAGCCGTATACAAAACAAACACATTTTTCTTTTCTAAGTGTCTGTTAAACATGAAACTAGTGTATTGAAAAAATATAAAAGCATAAGAACTAAGAAATATTATTCGTTAAGGACAGAGGTGAGTTGGGAAAAAATTCTTTTTACTTTCAATTAACTTATTCTAATCCACTTTTTGTATTGAAGAACATTTCAAAGAGTATTCAGCCTTATACAAAACAAAAAACCTTTTATCTTTTCTAAATGTCTTTTAAACATTTCTCAATAAGCCAGTCACTTTTCTGCTTTATTGCTCTATGCTTTAACTTGTTAATCTATCCCGCAATTTTTGTATTAAAGAACATTTCAAAGAGTATTCAGCCTTATACAAAACAAAAAACCTTTTTTTTTTTTCTAAATGTCTTTTAAACATTTCTCAATAAACCAGTCACTTTTCTGCTTTATTGCTCTATGTTTTAACTTGTTAATCTATCCCGTAGTTAAAGAGTAAACACATTCGGAAATATTTTTTGGAGTAATTTATCTTTGACAGTTCCTTGTAAATTATTTTTATTTGAAAAATTAATTTTTTTACTCATCTCAAATAATATACATTAAGATATTTTCCGTTTTATAATTAAAACATGTATTTAATATTTTTTCAGGTTAATCCACTGCTTTTATATTAAAAAAACTCTTATATTTGGAAATATTACTCCACTATCATGCTAAAAGTAAACATCATGCAAATATTAAATTTTGGATGGAACAATATAAAAATAAAATGACATAAAATACCCATTTTTGAATGTATTTTTTTTTTCTTTTAAATATGAAGAATTTATCTACTATTCAGTTCAAAGCTCGTTAGATAGAATATTCTTTGTTCTTCCTAATGATGTCATAAACGCTAGTGCTATTTGTGATCGTCCAGGAACTGATTTGTGTGAAAAAATGCACAAAATTGGGATTCAAAATAAAATAACCCCCAAAAATAATTTGAATAAAAAAATCGCTCTGTGTTGTATTATCCCTATACCGAATTTTGGAGTTATGGCTGTTTACATTCTCCATTATGTGACCTATAGACGAATAGACAAAAATGTTTCTTTTACTATGTATAATAATATTTTATGCCATCAAACAAAGATATATTTAAACAATAATAAATGAAGAGAAATACACAAATTGTTAATACTATTTTCTATCCAGGTCAATTTCATTCTATCTACATCTCGATGAACATTACGTATCATATGGCATAGTGCTGAAATCTCAAATCAATGAATACAATTGATATTCTATGACAAAATGAATGCTATGGGTATCAATATGTAATTATCTCAACTCAATTTCTTAAAACTTTATTTATTGTCCTAAACCCAATTCATCCGGTTTCCACGTGATTGATGAACAAAGTTCTCAGAAGAACGAGAACGGGAAGTATTTTTGAAATTAATAGTCTTCGCAAAAAATCAATGTAAAGTTGTTTTCACAGTGTACCGGGGACTTTAAGTACTTTTGTACATAAGCTTTGGAAGTCAATGAAATTTGTGTTTTAGATTACTTGGATGTGCATTGTACTTCTTTGACAAAGTATTATCATGGTTCTCCATTAGTTTGTTGAAGTTAGTACATCGATATATTCTATCAGATGCCGAAACTATTTTCTGGAAAACTTTCTCTATTATTTTGTAAAATTTACTGTCTGGAACTTGCTGTATGTCTTGAAATATATAGGTCAGTTCAATCGTGAAGGTTTTCTGCTGTGAGTAATAATCTAATAAAAACTTTCAGCTAGCTATAAATTAGATTGAAATTCTTAAAATATATTTACTTTATTTATAGAAGCATATTTAGAATTCTGAAAACTTTAGCAGTTTGCGGCGTTAGGACAATTCGATTTCTACTATTTCTTTCACATTATTCGTTGACGAAGAATTTCGATGGCATAATAAATGCTAATGTTAAATAATAAAATGTACTGTCTGGAACTTGTTCAATGCCTCGAAATAGGAAGGTTAGTTGATT